>CM057341.1:209491722-210691722 GCA_030015575.1 Agapanthus africanus | reverse complement strand
GAAATAAAGCAGCCTATAACCCAGCCACTAAATCTATACTGCGACAACAAAGCTTCCATCAGCATAGCATACAACCCCGTACAACATGACAGAACGAAGCATATTGCAGTCGACCGACACTTCATCAAGGAAAAACTGGATGCCGGTACCATATGTATCCCCTACATCCCGACAAAAGAACAAACTGCAGATATCTTTACAAAGGGACTATTTAAAGCAGTGTTCGAGGGACTCATAAGCAAGTTGGGCATGATGGACATCTACGCACCAATTTGAGGGGGAGTGTTGGAAATAGCCAACGGTAAAATATTTCTCAGATTAGTTAGAATCTAACAGAATCTGTTTATATTTAGTTAGAATCTGTTTGTAACAGAATTTGTTTGTAACATAATCTGTTTATACTTAGTTAGAATCTGTTTGTAACTTCTTTATTGTTTTCAAGGCTATAAAAGAGCCTCTCTGTATACTGAATTAAAAAAATGAAAAGAAAGTTCAATTCGTTTATATTAATATGCCATCATTTTATATATATGTGAGTTCCTTGTATATGTTGGACATTTATTGGGGTTTGGAAGAGTTCTCCTTGTTAAAGATTATGTTAGCTTCATATGCAATGTTATCTCACAACCTTGGGTAAAGTGGTTCTTGACATGGTATTAGAGCACCAAGTATATAAAATGGTATGGCTTCAAACCCCCATCATTGTCAATTAAAGTATGTAGCCCCATTTAGCATGCCTTTACAAGCAAATGTTTTGGCTGGTGGACTTTCCACGTGCCTAGAGGCCCATGCGAGAAAGGCCGGTGTGTGTGTTAAAGATTATGTTAGCTTGTATACATTGTTATCTTATAACACATCTTTTGTGTGGAGTGGTTGTTGATAGTTGGGCAAAGCAGTTCTTGACACTTAGGTTATTTTTTGTTTTTGCTAGAAGAATTTATTGGTTACTATTTTATGTCGTATAGCAAGTGATTTTTCGCAAGTTTGGCTGGGTAGGGAGTTCCCCCCTTTGTTTAATGGGGAAAGGGGTGAGGGGGGAGGGAACCATTGCCCAGGGGCAGACCACCGTTATAGGGTGCTAAGTATGTGCCCCCACTAAGTTACAAGAATTTTCCTACATAGTACAGTATTTCAATGCAAAAGCTATTGCCTTGACCATTGCGTCTCTGGGACCCACTTCCAGTTCCATATTCCTATTCCTTCCTTTCTTGCTATGCTTTAAACCATCCTTTCTTTCCTAAAACCCATTCTTGTTGCATCATGTTTCAAAGTAATAGTTTTCTATCTTTTGATGATGATTTTTATCTTACAGCTTGTTACTTATGATGCATATATTAAATTACATGAAAGTGATTATCTTCATTTTTCACCATGATTACTCATCGCCTCTGATCACTTGTCATGCCTCAGAATTGCATAAAGATACTCACAAATCTTATGCGTGATCGACTGCAAATTCCTACATTAGAAACTTGCAAGGCCGAACTAAAACATACAAATATTTGATAATACTCAACAAACTTCAAATCTACGATAATCCTAACATTCTCAAAATCGTGATTATACATTTTATACTTTAACACACTATAATTTTCTATATCTACACTATAGGTCAATAGTGAAATTTGGGATATTACATCTCTTTTTAAACTCCCAATCTCGAGTCCTTATTAGCCTGACGTCTGCCTTTCTCTGTGCATCCAATTTGAGTCTCGACTTTACCTCTCTTCATCACATCCGGCAAATTCCATAACGAAAGAAGTCCCAAAATTAATATTGCCTGTTGCAACCACCATAATTAAAATGAATATTTTGAGTAAAAAATATTATGAAAACCTGACAACATAACTGAATGGAAGCTAATTGGAGCTATGTTTTTGGTGGTTTACATTTAGAATAAGACAAATTTGATACCGTTGACAATTAAACTATCATGCAACGTTTTTCCAAAAATAATATTTCAAAAAATTCCATTTTAAAGAATATTTTTCTATATGCATATGATTGAATTTTCTCAGCATTTTGGTGTCCAATTTTCATATTTTATAATTGTTTGACTTCTCAATAAATATCGTATCCGAACTTCGGTGTGTCCCCTCTGACTAACATTACTGGGCCCACTGATACGATAGTACCATCGCTCACATTTTGCTTCCAATTGCTGTCTCTGTATAGGGTTTGTGTAGATGACCAACTACTGTCAAAAATTACAAAACCTGTTATAAAATCCATAAATTAACTGAGCATTTTCCAACTTATTTCTGGTAGTATCTACAAAGTCCTTGTCCTACATGGATACAGCTTTTTGATGGAAGTGCCCTTGCTGCATTAATTTACAGATAGCACTGAATAAGATGAATACTGGCTGGCATTTGACTTTATGCAATCTTTGTTGCCTTGCAGCCATCCATAACAATCTAGTGATGTAGGACCTATTTCCAGTTAATATTTCATGTGCTTGGTTTGTGCAGGTACTATGCAGAGTCTGTGTCACAATTGAAAGTAATAGGAGAGTGAATAAACATCCACACTTGCTTGTTTGACACCTTCGGGTTTCAAGAAAATCTGCCCTTTTGGGGTAGAATAAACACCCAACACCTTTGCTAAAAAACTTTAATACACAGTTTTGAATTGATGAGGTACTTTCCACATATTATTTAACATGATAGACATACTAGCCTAGAAGCTGCCTCACCAGGAAAGTCATACTAACCTGGAACCTATAATGCAACATTCCCTATAAGCCTTTTTTCTCACTTAATATTCTATGGAACATGTCTTAATCTGGTGTATCTGGGGCCAATGTGTTTGAACATATTTAACATTGTGGGGGAAACAGGTAAGTGGGAATAAAATCCATGCCAGGTCTGATTCAGAGTCTGTTTTGCACCCGGAACCTTCATACAAGAGTATTTATTAACTGTGAAGTCAAGCCGTAAGCATGCTAGTATTATTGCTTTGTACATAGACTGCTACCTCACTGCTGCAAGAAATTGAGAGGTGTAACATGTTTTTGGAATGGATTTCTTCCGACTTTCTTTGTCTAATACTGTATAGGACATATGCTTACCTATGTAGGTTAGCAATATAATAAATCAATTTGTGGATTCTGTAGGCTATTTATAACTAATCCGAATCAGTAAAAAAACATTATTCTTCTTCTTAGGGGTATAATTTGTCCTCTTAATCTATAATACAATATTATTTTCATCTTGCATGTTTGATATGTAGTAAAATTTATTCTGTTTTACAGATCAAATACAGTACAATCCGTGGTGAAAACTTATCCATTATCAATAGCTGATACAGAATTGTTACAAAGAATTGACCATGACCTTCAGGTTGGGTTTTTAATCTTCTTGAAACCAAGTTCACTATCTTTACTTCATTAAGGCCTGACAACTTATTGGTTTTAGCATACTTCTGCATGATGTTAAAGTCCGAGGAATTAAATTAGATATGTCGACAGTTTGACCTACATATTTGATCTAAATCAATTCCATTCAAATTGCAGTCTATTATCTTATTGTTTTCTCTTTGGTATTTTGATACCGAAGAGAACTGAATTTACTACCAGATCTAACACACTGGATCCCATCAGAACTTCCCAGTTGACCATGCACAGGCGAGAGTAGTGTAGGTTGGGTGACTTCCATGGGAAGTACTTGTATCGCACCCCCTTCCATTTCAGAGCTAAATGGAAAAAGTTGCTTCATGTAGTCAAGCCCAAAAATATCGCGATAAAGGCTCACTGTTGTTGTACTACTTGAGCTTATTGATACTTAATTTTCTACTCCGAATCTATTAAATTGAATTTACTCAAACTTATCAGATCTTGTGCATTCCATAAGCTTGCAATGCTCAATGGCTTAAGCCAATAGGCAATATGAGGTTCATTTATTTATTGGTTGTATATTTTGTTTAGCTGTTTTCATTATGATGGTAAAGATGATTACAATTGTATTTACCATTTAATCGAGTTCTTTTCTTTTGTGTGTTGCAGCGTATTCCCCTTTATTTGTTCTTGGATCAACAGGTTTTATGACTTGAAGCCTGCTGCTTCACGTCTTTTCCACTTTTCCTATATGTGAAACTTAAAATATTATGTGTTTTTGCATGTATATTTGTCACGACCCAAAATTGGCCCGTGACGGCCCTAATACTACGCAACGCCCAAAGACGTAACGCAGTAAAAGAAAGCCAAAACCCAGAAATCTAAACCAAGAAAATACGGAAAAGATAATATAAGTTTTTAAAACAGTTGAAATCGCAACCCAAATTCTTTAAAAGTCCTATTTTATTTCTTTAAAGTTTTAGCAACACCCCCTTTTTGTAAAAACTAGCCAAGATGAAAACAACACAAAAATGACGCTATAGCGAAGAAATAAAGACAATAGAGAGAAAGCTGTATATAAAAGACAACAAATCCACAAAGAATATACAATATCGTCCTCATCAAGTCTCTAAGTCAACAACATACTAGTAGATGGAGAGTACAAGATACAACGAATGTACAATACAAAATACAGATGACCATCAAAACCCACCTAAGCAAAATAGTACTGTGAGCTGATGCGGTATCTGTAGCAAAAGATGATAGCTGGAAAGCTGAATAGCCTGCCTCGACTACTCTGGGGAACAACCTGAAACACCTGTGGCACAACGGGGGTGAGTTGCCAACTCGTGAATAGTAGATAACATATGCAGGTAATCGCAGGAATGTACGTACAGCATGAATCTAAGATATGCGATTACAGTAATAACATGTCATGTGAATGCAGAATAATGGAAAGTACACTAGCAGGTACCATCAATATGTGAAGCAATGATGACATGATAATAGTATGCAATAACTATGCAATAGGGATATGAGAATGTAAATATGCAACTATCATAAGGATACACTAACATGTACTACCAATATATGAAACTGTGCATAAAATAGATAAGTGTGAGGTATGGGGTGGATTATGTCATTTCCACGAAAACCTGACATCGTGGCAGGGTCACAATCTATCAAGACACTCAAATCCCAAATCCTCAAATCAGCCCCCAAGTTGGGCTCTCATATCATATGAGTCTTACATCACCTCAATGTACAATATCGAATAGCTCTTCTATATCTCGAATGTATAAATCAACAATCTCTTTCGTATCCAATATCCAATCTCAATGAATCACCTATATCCCAAGTCGAATCTCAAGTAAGTTTCTAACATCCTAGAGGTATATATATTTGCAGAAATAAATATGATGGGGGCAATACACATATATTAGCGTCCCATTCCACAAATATTGGTGTAAGGGTATATATAACAACGGCTAATCCCCTGTTATATATACAAAGGTATTAAAAGAAATATCATGAAAACAATGTGCCAAGTATCGACACAGAAATCCTGATAGGTACGTATCATACGCTGTCCCGAAAGCACGAGTGCCTAGCTCTGACCCTCGCCTTTCGACGTATGCATACGTGCATGACTCCCAACGGTGTCTTCATGACCCCCGCCGAGTCATCAGTACTGTCACCGATAGGTACTCGCCCGCCTCCAGGCTCAATCGGCAACATCCATCGTTCTTCTTGCCGAGGGGAACCATACCGGGCCCCACCATGTACCCTCATACGGCAACCACACCTCGTATGGAGTATATAATCAGAACCGATAAATCTCATGGTGGCTGCACAAATATCATATCAAGGAAACCGGGTTTTTCAATGTATGCATAATTTCATAAACTCCCGCGGTTCCCAAATCCAGAAATCATCATGTGAAATCCAGATAACAATGCGCAAATCCAGGAATAAATACATACGATATATCTGAAATGCGAGCATATAAATGAGAATATGTAGCTGAAACCAGATGTAGGCGAAACCAATAAGGTATAACTAAGTAACATCAGTAAAGGTAAATATATAACTGCAACTGGATATGCGTGTAACATACGGGTGTAGCAATGTAGGTATCTACCTATAAGAACTGATGTCGTATACCCCCTGGGTATAAGTAAAATATGTAGGATATCCCCCCGGTATAAGTAAAATATATGCAAGGTATACCTGTAGCTGTATCGTAAGGTGTATATATACCTATCACTAAAGGTATGATACACTATAGGTATACCGATAAGCTAGCTATCATGTATGACATGCAATAGTATCTATAATGGTTAGTGTGTGACATGGTAATTATTGACGGTGTGTGTAGCATACAATCCGTGCTCGTGCAACATGAACCGTCAATAATGTGTGCAGTGCCCTACGGCTACCAGTCACAGTACAACTATATCTAAGTAAATAGGTAAAGGCACAATTCTAACAATGACGTAGAATATACGACAAGTATTGAATCCTAGCCCAGACGCATAACGCCATTAGGGCTATTCCCCTGTAAATGTTAAATCTACTCACCTACACTCCACGCTAGGTGAATCCTACCATCTGTTCCCCCATGTAGCAGTGTTCGTAGTCTCTGCCTGCAACCCTGCAATTAAGACATGAAAATCATATAAGCCAAATATTCCGCAAAACGCGATATCGAACCAAAACGAGAAACTCGCGTCGCGAACTAAACGCGCGTGTGCACGATACGCTGAAACGTGTGTATACGCGTCTAAAACCATCGCGACACACCGCGATACGCTGGATCACAGAACCCTCTCACGTATCGCGCGTATCGCGCAAACACAACGAACATCAAAAACGATATATGATCCCAGATTTTCTTATAGGACAAAACTTACAAAACTATACATGCCAAAACACTACCATACACTGCAGACTACCCTACCCAAAACCTCAAGACCCAACACCCTACCCTGGCCGCAATTTGCGGCCAATAAGATTAAATCTGCGGCCAGGATTTTGAATGAGGGGCTCGTGTTCTGGTGGTGGTATCTAGACCTAGGTAGCATGTTCCAGTTTTCTCAATTTTGTTCTGTAGGGTCCGGATCAAAAGCAGATTACAAATACCCAGTATATCGTATAAAAACGACAATTTAGCACAAAAGCAAACCCTATGGTATTTTAGTGTAATCTGGGCTATTTCTCAGTTAAAGTGACTTTATTAACACTAAAATAGGTAGGGTTTACCAACACAATCATCAATTATCCAAAAGTCCATACAAAACACCATAATTAGCACTAAACTAGCTAATTTAACACTAATCAAGCTAATTAACACACAAGCTAAGCAAACGAGAGAAAAGGGTTCAGAAATATACCCTAAAGAACCCTAGAGAGCAGGTGAAGAAGTGGAGAAGAGCTGCTGTAGGTTGCTGGAGCTCCTGCTACTGCTGTTGCTGCCTGCTGCTCCTGCTGCTGCTGATGATGATGATGTTGCTGAAGCTTCTTCTGCTGCTGAGTGTGTGTGTGTGAGAGAGTGAGAGAATGAGTGCAATGAGTGAGAATGAGAGAATGCAAACCAACCCCCCCTTCTCACTCTCTCTCACTTCATTAAAGAGGCATGGCTCACCATGTAGCCCATGCTCCTCTCTCTCAAAAGTCAACATTCAACCAAAATAAAACCCTTTTAAATTCATTTTCATTTTTTAAAAGAACAACCATAACTATTTAACCCAAACACCTAAACAATAATAAAACTAGATTAAGCAATGGTTAAACCACAATTAACACCCTAGTTTACATGCACAAGTGTGTGTGCGCCTAGAAAAATTCTAATAAAATACTCAATAAATAGGATAACATAATTAAAAACCAATTGGGTAAACTTTATTTAAAAACCATACATAAAAATATAATTAGCTACAAAACATATTCTAAGGTGTTACAATATTACCACACTGTAGTCACAATCATCTTTGTGTCTGGAGGTTGCTTGAATGTGTATAGGATATTTAGGAAGCACGTATGTGTGCAACCAAAAGTAGAAACATTTTGAAGTTGGAGGGATAATGTCCAACCGATTCACCTAACAAAATTTATTATGCCTAAGCAAATGATTGTAGACACAGACCAAGTATTTCATAAGATGAAAGGATCACAAAGGTGCTCAATCTATTAACAACAGAAACATTTGAGCTATATTTGAATCCTTGGGAGGTAGCGATTGATAAAAGGCTCAAAAAGGTTGTGACATGAAATTATTTATTAAGACCGGTGAGGGAGAACTCTGGAATGGAGCAATATACACGATTAACACCAACAAAGAAAATTCTTACGATATAGCCCCTAAAGAGATGATGCACTATGTAAGGAGAGAAATAAAATAACAGGCATTTTTTTCCCAACAAACAGTATCCAGGCGTTTTATAGAGGTGATTAATGCTATTTAATATTGAGTGTAAGCTATGACCTCTTTGTCTAAGCTATGGCCTCCTTGTCTCGTAAACATACTTTACTAGTCACTATCTAAATATTGATATATCTGATGATGCACGATAATGGAAATAGAAATTGAAGATATGAGAATTGTTTAATGATTTTCTCCCTCTCCGATGAGGTACGATAACTGGTATACATATTCAAGAGAAGCACGGGGATGTAAAAATTTGGAATTAGCGTGCGGGATCGATGCAACTTTCACTAGAGTAAGAGAAGAATTGAGGCCATAGTTTGCATTTATAGCTATTTACCTAATATCTGTTGTTTTTCTTACTAGGATTAGTTGTTTGCCAAGGGAGAGACTATGGTGCATGTGTTTTCCAGAAGATGGCTGAAGTGAGAAACTCTTCTAGGCTTTATTATGAACTTAGAATACTCTATGGCGTCAGAGGCAAATCCTACAAGTGGAAGATACAAGATTGGCTATTTTTATGGGTTCAAATATTGCGATTAAAGTATCATGTCTGAAGATGATATAAGCTGAATGAGAATGATGATATGGATAAGGTCACTGCAGCTAGAATGCCTCAGTGCGGTGATGGACAGCTGGCAATGGTGAAAAAATAGGGACGGAATGTGGGCAGGTACAGGCAGCATCTATTGAATATAAGATGAAGGAAGCTCGCTGATTGAGTTCAGCCTGCACTTTCGGAACTTAAGGATGTCTTGACGAGCAATAGTGCAGTAATTCTAGATGAAAGCGCGCTTAGCAAGCTAATTAAGACGAACCAGAACTGAGGCTGTAGGGTAAAGATATCAAGGGTGCTCAGTGGAAAGAGGAGAGAGAGAGAGAGAGAGAGAGAGAGAGAGAGAGAATTCTGTGTGTGTGTGCATACATATGTGCGCATATGTCTGTGTATACTAGGATCCTATTGATAAGATTTGAGAACAAATCCTACCTACTTGATAGCCATCCCGCATTGGAAATGTGCAAACAATTATGTCAATATTTGAATAAAGCGAGAGCTTCTCTTCGTAATTGTTTTCACACATCCCAAAACAAACCCAAATGTTAAAATATAGTAGGATTTGGAATCCTATATACTAGTCTAACTTTATGGATACACATGCACACACTAGGGATTGGAAATTATGTTTTTTTATCCATGTTTGATCTCATTTCCCTTGCAGGTGTCTTGTATTCTTCTCAATGATAAAGTCCCTTTCAGAATGCAGTGGCCACAACATACTGATCTGCAGGTCAATGGTAAGAAGGCACTTCCTGGAGTCCTCTTGTGCGCTATATATATGTATCTTATGTGGTCCTGGCAGGAGAAATCACTCTGTACTGCCTATTCAAACTGGCTGTTCCTTTCCCCTCCCCCGCTCCCCCCCCAAAAAAAACCCCCAATAAATAAGACATGGTTTCTATTGATAAACTTTTAGGCCTTCTCTTGTTGCAGAGCCTTCTATTGTAGGATAAAACGTGCAAAGTAAATTAATTTTGAATGTTTATTGCACCACAAGTAACGTGTATTTTTCGTTCCAGTGTTTTAAATTACTTTGTTGGAATAGAGTACCTTAGAGAACCTACCAATTTGTTGTTATTGCTTTATTAGTTGCTCTCCTTAGTCTTTGTGGTTTGCTAGACTTATTCTCGTCTTGAACTTTGCAATTCCAATACTATTATTTGTTATACTACCAATTATTGTTACGTTAAGCTATCCATTATCCATTCACTTTATATTCTATAGCTCCTTTGAGATATAAGTAATTAATGCTCTACTGTTTTTTCTTTCCATTGCCTTTTCATTTAACTTCAATTACATTTCTAATCATTTTTAACTTCTAAGAGTTCAATGTCAAAACCGATAAGTGTGCAATGAACCCTCTCCCCCCTCCTTTCCTCAAAACTTGCTATGATAACTGTCATTCTTGTCCTTGTTTTCTGAGGTCTTTTCAGTATTTTAATGTTTCTTTAAATACTACCATTTCCTTCTTAATTTTTTCCTCACGAGTTTTATATAAATAAATAGAATTTTATTATTCAGGTTCTCTGAATTCAAACCCCAGGAGGGGAAGTGGCTACAAATTAACGCTTTCGGGGCAAATTCCGTGGGTTCCTGGGTGCATGTGCATGCGTGCGCGCGCACTCTTGAGTGAGGCTTATGGGTCAGTTCCAATAAAAATAAAAATAAAAACGCTTTTCTCACCTCAATTTGCTGTAACGTAATATAAACTCAATTATACCTTTTTCTTTTTGTATTGGAGGCACCCTAGATGATGAAGGTGAATGGAGTGGACTTCCCACTTGGAATGGTCCATCACTGAAGGTGAACGGGAAGAGTTTCTTCCACATATCTTCTGAAGGAATGTCGTCTTTCTAGCAGTATTAATGGCAATAGTAATGATAGAAGTCAATATTAATACTCTCATGTCAATTTTCCTTGTTCTGATCTTTGAGTGCTTCTCGTTATGTCCCTGGTCAAGTTTGGGATGACTAGTGGGTGAAAGTTTGGGTCTCAATTTCAGAACCAATGTCTTGATTGTGTGTGTGTGTGTGTTGGTCCAAAATGAGGAGCATTGATGAAGTGCTCCACGATTTAGTGCTTTCTCATCAAGGAAACCTCAATAGGCATGTATCAGAATTCATATGCCACCAATATATGCTTAACCGAAGGGTTTGTCCCTTGTAATCTCTTATTCATCACTCTGTAAGCTTTGAAACGAGAAGGCATACACAATCTGTAAGGGAGCTAAAAGAATCATATATAATCCAGTCCAAACTGCTGATATATCTGATCACATTTTCTTATTAATATACTCTAGTCAAATCAACTTTATTTGCGTAAACAGTGTTCTTATAAAATTAAATCTCACCCTGTCTTTGAAACAACTAACGAACACCAGTGAATAAAGTGATGGACCTTTTAGAGAACAGGCGAAGTTAGATCGTCAGGTGGCAAATTTTTACCGTCTTGAGTTCTGGAGAGAAGGAAACCACTCTTTATGCTTACAGGATGTGTATAGCGTAGTAGAACTAGGCTGGGTACTCAGGAATTTATCTTCTCCCAGCATTTGGTTGCTAGTAGAATATGATTACTTCTCAATAAGAATTTCATTTTTTTCGAATTTTCATTTTTTCTTTTCTATATTGTATGGACTTTAGTTCGTTACATATGAGTGACAGCTGTTGCTGGTAAGATTCGTCGTTATTTTGATATATAGTCCGATTATCAAAGTAGACTCTGCCTTGGGATGTGTCACTGCCTTTTTCTATTGTACATGGTATTTAAATATCTCTCTTATATGTTGTGTGAGCTTGCAGGCGTTCCGGTCCGAACAACTAATAGGCCATGTTCACAGTTGTTGGGAATTAATGGGCAAGATGACGGTCCTCAGGTAAGATTCATTTCTGTTCCATGGATCTCTGGAATTGTAGTACCACACACGCACACTAAATATTTTCCCTTGCACAATTTGTTCGTCATCAATTGATTTTACTCTCAGATCACCACATGCAGCAGGGAAGGAATAAACAAGATCTCGTTATCACAGATCGATGGCCGTGCATTCAGCTTTGGGGTCAGAATTGCAAAGCGTAGAACAGTTCAACAGGTAATTTTGACTCTAAATTGTTTTTTATTGTCTAGTCAATCTTAGTATTGTATTGAGACTATTTATTCTTTCATGTTTAATAATATTAGTTTCACTCCATCAGTTAGACATTTTATGTACGCAAAGGGTTCTCTCTCCTGACTTTTATTGTTGCTGACTCTAAAGGCACTGCCTTTTTCTAGTTCATGTTGCACGCTTCTATGCTTTCATAAAGTCCTTGTTACATTTTTACTACCAGTCCCTCTGCCAAATGCATGGGATCCATCCATTATACAGTATACTGTTCTTGTGGTGCAAATAGTCATATAAATAATGGAGTACATGATCCATAGTGGCATGGGTGCAAAGCCTAATTCGCAGGCTGCTGTAGTGTTCCTGGTCTTTTGTTTTTTGGAAGTACTGTGTGGTGTTATCGCATTCGGATACTAATTATTTTCTACTGGAGACATCAAAATTCTGTTCAGAGATTATACCATTTTGATTTTCACTAATCCTATGCTTTGTTTTAAAAAAACACATTCCTCGTTTCTTTCCTCTTTTTTTTCCTGCTGTGCAACCAAATATCATGTCATCTTCGTGCTTTCCGTAATGGATCCTGTCAGCGTGTAGACCCACTGTAAGTTTGAGGAATTGTTAGTGTTATCCTTCGTGCAAGAATTTTGCGTACACTGATATTTCATCGGATATTTGTTTGTTTCAGCTTTCACAACTTTCATCTTATCACCTCTTGTGGCAAAATTAAATATATATGTGATGAAATCAACAATTGACATGAAAATAGGCCAAAATCTTATCAGTCATGTTGTTCTCGAAAATTTATTGGATTAAATAGATAATAAATGATGGATGGAAAATTAGCAGCTTGATACATAAAATCACCACGAATACTTCTATCCCTTGTCCTGCTCTAGGTTGTGGGTGGTTGGGGTTTAATACAGTGACATGATTTTCACTGTTACGTGAGCATCTCAAAATTTGAGGTTTCTTGACTTGATGAACATGTGAAAAATTCATGACTTGTATTAACCACTGGGCTCTGCTAAATGGTAATTCTCTATTTGAGAGCTTCTCATGTATGCATCAAGTGCTTTGAAAATGTAATGATTTTTCTGACATAACTAAAAAAGATCATGTGGTTAATGAGATACTTCATATGATGTATCCATGGATAATAACTTTTATATATCATGATCTGCATACATTGAAACATCTGCAAATAAATATCAATTATTTTTAGTACTTTGAACCCGTATCATACTATCATGTGGTTTGGCTAGGTTAAATTGTTGAAAAAATTGTTTAGCTTGCTATCTAGCTTCTTACCCATGGGTAAGAATTCTTCAAAATTCATGATTGTTTTCCATGTGGATCAACGTGAACAGAGTGGATTATTTAATTTGATGGAACACCATTTGTTTTGTAGGTGGGCAACTAAGATCAATATGTGTATGTACATATGTATGTATATGTATCACATATGATGTTATTTTTCTGTTATGTCAAGTTAAATCTTACATATCTAGTAAAATTATGCTAGAAGTTTATCGATCTAATAACTAATTAAGTATTTCTATATTGATTTATTTCTTGATGTCAGATATTCTTCATTTTGTCCTGTATGGGTATGTAACTCGACTCCTAAATTTGTGCCACTGCCATGCTTGGATTTTCATTTGGAGATGGAATAAATGAGATGAGATCAATGGAATTATCTAAAATGCTTCCCTGTACCTCCTTTTTACCACAACTTTAGCTATCGTTTTTTGCAAACTGAATTAAAGTTTTGCAAGCTCTAGTTTGCATGACCTATACAAACACTTGAAGTCAATTCATGTTTCTTTACTAAATACCTAAACATGGCCTTAGATATTTAGTTTCATGTTTTGTATGTTTGCTAAGAAAAAGCGATTTTCTTTGATATACAGGTGCTCAATATGGTACCTAAGGAAGGAGATGGCGAGCGTTTTGATGATACCCTTGCTCGTGTTTATCGTTGCATTGGTGGTGGTAATGTTACAGATAATGCAGACAGTGACAGCGATTTAGAAGTGGTGGCTGATTCTATCACCGTCAATCTCCGATGTCCTGTAAGTGGTTGGATTCCTTTTGTTGGAATCATATTATTCAATTGTTTCTTATGGGCATACTTGCATTCCATCTCCTTGCTGCAAGTGTTTGAGTAGCGATGTAGTGTACTTATATAGGCCTGGATGATGACATGTGAATGCAAGTATCCCTTGATATGAGTACGAAACCAAATTGATCATACATTTTGATGGATTCTAATAAGATATGAGATGAAACGATGGAATATAATGCTGACAAGGAAAGTGAAAGTGATGTGGATCATGATCCTAAATTTACTATATATACGTTCAAACCTCCAAAAACATTCAATTTTAGTACATGACCGCCTGTACGACTTTTTGATGCAAAGAGCAAGTAACTTTGACGTATTGAATGTTTATGTCTAAAATAGCTTGTTTCACCAGTTTTTGAGGTTTAAAATCATAATTTGGATGGGTCTTAGTGTCAACAATGTAAAGATGAATCTCCCTTGATATTTCTGTGTTTGGACTTTAAGGCCTAATGATCAAAGCTTTTCCTTTAACTATTTGATGGCTGGAAATATCAATTATGGTTTGCTTCAGTTTTTGTATGCTCAAAACAGAAAATAGGCCATATTTAAACTGATTATTGTTGTTCTGGGCTGCTTGCATCAAATCTTGTTGAAACCTAGTTCATATTCAAAGTGATTCTAGATTAAATCAGACCAGATTCACACTCAAACCAAATTTGAACCGAGGACTGATTCTGATGTGAACAGTGCCTTTTTTCCTTCTTATTTCTATTTTGCTAAATCTGCTTGCTGTCTTTGACACCACAAATTTATAAAATGCAGGACATATATATGGGAGTGGCTAATTTACTCCCTAGGTGTAACCAAGTTAGTTACACCCCATGCAAAAAAAAGAAGCAACGGTTTACCGACAATAGAACTTTTTACATTGCTAATTCAACGGTGAAAAGGTGGTAGAATCATATGAAATTTAGTGTATCTGCATCTTAGATGATAAGGATGAAGATGATGGGTGCCAATCGTGAAAGAAAATGCTAGATGATTGATTTTTATTGATGCCAAAGGAGAAAATTCCCTCCTATGGCCTCTTTCCGCCATTATGCTCATATATATATATATATATATATATATATATATATATATTCACGAGATTTGGATGTGTAAGACATCCATCAAGTGGATTAAAAATTAATAGTTTTTCGACATGCAAAATTATGGTCACTTGATGGTAGTGTTAGTCCCCAAATCTCGTGATTTTTGATACATATGGTTTCTAAATTAGTTGGCCGGTACGGATCGGTGAAAAACAAGGTGGATTGTGTGTTGAAAAGTTGGCCCCAAAATAAGGAATAAGGCCAGGCCTCATGGATAACCTTCACACACACACACACACAAAATATAATAAATTGCGAGAAGAAATATGTCATAGTATAATTTAATTTCTTTTTTTTACCTCGATCCTACGTTGATTGGCTTAAAGTTCCGAATAACGCATTACATAAAAGCGAGGAGTCAGAATCAGGAGCTCAGTAAGGTTGAGAATTGTCTAACAGAAGCTGCGTGGACTTTGTGGGACACTCTTAGTCTATAACATTGCTTTTTGAAGCACAAAAAAAATGATATCAAGATTTTTTAACTTTTATCTTTAAGATTTTTGAGGATACACAAAATTACAAAAGTATGCGACTAAAAGTAAAACATCCAAGAAATACAATCCGTAAGAGTTAAAACAAATAGAAGTGCAAGACACTACCCAAACATGTCAGACACGGTGTTGGGAGTGTGTCAAAGAGCGGGTGTGTCCGAGACATGTCATACACGCTGAACAAATAAAACTGTCTGTGCCTGCTAGATTATTGATACACTATCTTTGCAGCCATTAAAATTAAGTGCAGAGAATCCATAATTCCTTTTCGATGAAGTCTGAAAAAACGTGATATTGATTCCCAATTCAGACATTGAAAGTGGAATTTATGTCTTTGGATGTATCCTCGTATCCGGATGCTTATATGCTATGTGATCTGCTGCCCATATAATTATGATTTTTTTTTTTGCAGATGAGTGGGTCTAGGATGAAGACTGCGGGGAGGTTCAAGCCCTGCATTCACATGGGGTGTTTTGGTCTAGAAACGTTTTTGGAACTCAATCAACGCTCTCGGAAGGTAACAGTTCAACTCTCCATATTTCTTTCCTTTCCAAACTCTGATCATCTTGTATTTTCTTGCAGTGGCAGTGTCCAATCTGCCTAAAGAATTACTCTCTGGAGAATATCATCATTGATCCATATTTCAGTCGGATCACTTCTATGGTATGTATATGTTTACTTTCTGTACTGTAACTTTATACGCCAATCAGGGGTGAGCCAAAATCGGTTAGAGTTAATTTACCTGACCAAAGCAAGGTGAATAAATTGCTTTCCAGTTTATTCAGTTAATCTTTTTTTTGGGGAAACAAGTCGGTAAAAGAAAAAAGAACCCACCGAAACATATAATATAAATAAATAGGTATAAATATATGTTTATTATCTGGAGATAATATTAAAATCTAAAAGCTGAAATGTTGTGGTGCTGAACCTTATTTATTTAGTTCCCTTTTTTTGGACAAACCTGAGCCAAAGCACCGATTCCGTCATTCCAATACTGACTGTTTTTTGTCATTAATTCGGTGGTAACAGATGAAAAACTGTGGGGAAGACATAACCGAGACCGATGTGAAGCCCAGTGGTTCTTGGCATGCTAAGAGCGAAGGTGAATGCAGGGACCTTGCAAGGTGGCATTTACCAGATGGTTCTCTTTGTGCAGCAACGGAAGTTGAGATAAAACGAGGCTCGGACATCTCAAAATCGATTAAACAAGACTATATTTCTGAAGGACATACCGGTTTAAAATTAGGAATCAAGAAAAACCAGAACGGGTGCTGGCAGCTTAGCAAGCATGAAACCAATTTCCAAAACTTTATGCCTTCAAGTAGCAGTGCCACAGCCAGTTGCAAAGACGGCGAAGATCCAAGCGTGAATCAGGATGGTGGGACTGATTTCGACTTCTCTCTAAATAATAATAATGCTCATGAGCTGGATTCTATTTCTCTCAACTTTGATGGAATTCCTCTTGCACCTGCAAAAGATGCGAATGTTATTGTCCCTAGTGACTCCGATGAAGAAGATAATGTGATTATGGCCCCACCAACCGATGATACTATTATTCCTAGTTTTGGAGAATTCAGAACTAATGGGAACGAGTTTATTCCTTTTACCAATGTAGATAGTGGAGATTATGAAATGCCTCTATGGCCATTGCCAACATATCCTCAGGCTGGCGCAAATTTCCAGCTATTTGGCATGGATATTGATGAGCCTGATGCTTTAGTTCTTGTGCAACACAGTTCTCTTCCTCAACTAAATGGGTATGGTTCAAATGGCATCATAGGGGCAACTTTCCAGGCACAAGAGAATGATACTGAGGTGAATGGGAGCCTTGTCGATAATCCTTTGGCGTATGATGATAATGACCCTTCGTTGCAAATTTTTCTTCCAAGTCAACCTGCTGATCCTCCATGGTCTGATTTAAATGACCATACGGAAATGACCAACGGTGTTGGTTTAGACAATTGGATCTCGCTTAGCCTTGGTGGTGATGTTGGAGGGGGGAAAGTTGATAATGCTTCCTCAAATGGGCTGAATTCGAAACAGCCATTTACGTCCAAAGAAAATGATACCGGTTTGTGCCTGTTAAACTTTATGCTTCAGTTCAAAATTTTAAAGGTTACATTACTCTAAATGTACCATGACCTTTCATTCTTTTTCAAATAAATATCATTTACTTTATCTATTACATATAAAAATCACACTTAAGTTTTGGTTCCAAAAAAGACAAAAGGGTGTTGATAGAAGCAATAGTATAGACCAAGATATCATTTTGCTTATTTAAATACTTAAACAGTTGAATACTTTAGTTTTGGTTTTAATTCCCAAATAATCGTCCTGCCATACTTTGGCGTCATTCTTGATTGTTTCTTCTCTCCTTGAAATTGTAGCACTAAAGTAGTTCGAAAGATAAGAGAAATATGCCTTTTATCTTGATGATGAGAACTATTCAGGGGTATTTAAAAAAAATAAAAAGGCTAGAAAGAAATCAGACATGAGCCATATGATCAGTAAAGTAAGTAATTGAGGCGTGAAAAATAATGTATGGTATTTATATGCAAATGGCATGAAAATTTGTGGTAATTTTATGCAATAAATAATATATGGTATTCGTCTATGAAACTCTGAAATGTCATGCTATATTAGTTTAATTTAGCTGATTTCTATTTATGGAACACGCATGACCAACTGATTTTGGTGTTAGCTTTTATCTTTTTTAATTTCTAGTGTAGTCATCCTTTGTAGGGATTTTTGTAGATTTGTGTTTCTTTTATTTACTAGTTGTTTATGCGATGAGATCGAAGCAGCCCAAAAGTGAACTTTTACGAAGGAAGTAAAGGGCATATTATTGTTCAGGAGTGGAGGCGGGTCTTAAATCTTAATAGAGATGAATGGAGAGATGAATGGAGAACATAGAGACCTGTCTCTTAAACAAAAGGCGTTGCTGCTGTTCTTTTAGGCTCTGCTTTGTTTAAAACGAAGTGGAGTGCATGAAGGAAAAAATAAATTAGAGGGATTAGTGTTATTCGTTGGTGATTATCATTGAACACCCTCTTGTTTTGTTTTCCTTTCCTTTCCATCCTTCCAAACAAAACAGAGCATTTTCTTGTATCATAATTGCTTTGAGTTTAAACTTTAAACCATGTCAGCCCTCCCATCTTTCTTTTGCTTTCCTTTGGTGCTGATGCATATTGCTGCATAACTTCATGATGAGTTAACTGTAATGAAATGTAGACACTATCTTGTTAATTTAAGTTGTGTAGCATTTTTCATGATTTATTGCAAACCCTAAATGTTCTCTCTTTATCGATTCAGCTTCATTGCTTCTGAGCGTCAACGAGACAAAGGCCAAAAAGCTACCCCAAGTTCGTGAAAATCAGAAGGCCCGTTCTCACATCCTCATCAACCTCGTTCAGTTCGGCCACGGTTATATTTTCATATCGATTCTGAATCTGACTAGAAAATTGATTCTTAAAAGTGCGTGGATAAATTTCAGTGCTTTCCGTGAACTCAACAAGGGTTATCTTGCTCCTTGTGCTACTTTGGAAAGAAGAAGAATCTTATTTCCTCAGTGAAATGGGGGGGGGGGGGGGGGGGGAAGTGGTTTTTTCAAGCATTTGCTGGCCAAGATTGCTTAGTTGAACAAGTGCGAGGTGGTACTGAACTTGTTGGCATCTGATCGGTACTATAAGTGTGGGAATAATTTCAGGCGGCCCTCGATATGAATGGAAAACTCGTTCAGATCGTAGAGTCGAAAATTGTAGGTTGATGGTGAGATGTGGGATTCTCCTTTTGGTGGTATAGAAAGGCATCATGTATTAAGTCTTAATTTGGATTCTTTATATAATTTTTATGGTTATTTATAGATTTATTTGTTGTTCTTGTTAGTATGGATGAGATGTAAATTGTCTAATTATCTTAGTCCAGTATCAATGTAAGTCTCCTGCGACCTGTTACCCTTTGATCATAAAGGAGCTTGATTTTTTTTATTTATTTCCAGGTGTTAAATGATGGTTCTTTCATGTTCAAAAAATTTCAAGAGCGGAGAGCTGGATGCTGTAGTTTAGGATGGGCTGTTCCACTGTTGTAAGGAGCTGTTTGAAAATTATGGCGAATTATTTGAATGCAGCTTTGCTCTATCGATTATGTTTCAGGTTTTACTCGACATAATTTTGATATGTAATGTTTTAGCGTACACCATAAATGAACAGCTCTTTCCATTGTGCAGATTTAGATGGATTTCTGTTCGACCGGTGAGTTTTATGTTTCATTTTATGTTTCATATTATACTTCAGTGGTAAAGTTGACGAGAGTGGCTGTGAATTGTAATAGTTTTTTGTTGTTGATTATGTTTCGGCTGTGGACTGTAGCTCAATTATTTTTTTTCTTCTAAGAATTCTTGGATATTTATCCTTCATGCATCAAGCAATCATGCCTATACTTCTTATTATTCTATTCGAGCAAGAAATAGGAAAAAAGATGATAATTAGTAATTATTATTTAAGAAATGATAAATGGATAAAAGAGGAAGATCCGTTTTCCTCGAATTTTTCTCTATTAACCTGTTCGAAAAATATAAAAGAAATAAATAAAATGTAACACATTATCGCATCTGATTTATGTTATAATCACCCATAATTTTCTGAAGAAAATTTTATTTTATAAGCTGGTGTAAATTACTGCCGAGGAATAAGCACTTTCAACATATACATGAAACTAAGATAAAAATTTTCAACAGAAGTATGACATAAGATCCCTGTCCTCAGAGGTCAGAGCCAACAAAATCTATTTTTCAATTTTTAAAAAATAAATAACAAGAATTTGTCACAGTTTTTTCAAGATCATGGTTTCGAAAATCCTTTATAATTCTTTACTATTATAAATAGAATATAGGGATACTTCAAAAAGCTTCTCCTTTTTATTATCAAATAATAGTAAGAGAGAGAGAGAGAGAGAGAGTTTTGGAGTAGAAATATTGGGTTTTTGCCAATTTCAGAATCCAATAGATTAAAGATGTTTTTTGATCTTTTTCCATTGGAGTTCTTCATAAAAAATTTGTTCAAACAACCAATTTCTTGGATTGATTATGTCCGATGGAAAACGGAACATACGCTTTTTTCCCATTAGAATGAGTATCCAAACATTTCCTTAGCAAACTCTAAATCCGCACAATGCCACCTCATACCTTCAAATTGATATTATTTTCTTTTTACCCTTTTCATTGAAAAACTAAAAGAGAGCCATTATTATCATGAGCCCTTTGCTTCTCTCTCTCTCACTTGCACATTTTTATTACTCATAAAAAATAAAAGAAATAATCAAATACATGCATCATGAATTTGAACAATTTATTGATCACACCTCAAATATTTTTTTTTTCATTTTAATTTTTTTTAATAGTTTTGTACCCGGACTTCTAATATATACACAGGTGCATGCAAAATATGATATAAATACAGCTGTGAATTTGGATCCCACGTCTCTCTATTCACTCCTTCCCTTTCAAATATGTCCTCTAATCCCTCCCACTTCATTCGCACATCGATCTATCCATCATCACCAACCCAAAATAAGAAATAAAAAATTAAAAGAAAAAATCCATCTATTTTCCCATTTTCTTTTCTGTTCTCTACCAAAATCTTCAAAATTTTGTTCGCCCCGGATCGTATATATCATGGCCGTCACCGGTCTGGGCCCGGCTCCCTTCCGCGTAATTTCGCTATTAATTTTGATACATTTCTTCACCTGTGTTTGATTTGTAGAATGGGACATTGATTTACAAGGAATGAGAATTTGATTGGGTGTTTTTGCATGAGAGATGGGCTGCTTTCCTTGTTTCGGCGGCGGCGGCGGCGGCGGCGGCGGGAAACAGGAGAAGGACAATGGGGGATCCAACAATGGAAAGCATGGTAAGCTGCAAATGCATGCAAGTTCTATGTTAATTTCTTAACAATTATATTATCATGATTTAAATGTAAAATTTGCTTGATATGCTTACATATAATTTCTAATCTTTCAATAGATTCTATAGATATAGACAAACTTAAATAATGCCAAAAGTATCATATAATTCTAGTGCTTGTGAATGCCTTCAACAGTTTGCTCCCATATTTAATTTGTATGCATTGATTAATACAAATATGCTACAAATTGATGCAAATGATCAATTCTTAAGCCAATTATTGGAGAAATAACTTCATACAATGGTTGCTTCATTACACATTGATCTAATATGTGTTGTTATCTATCTATCTATCTATCTTTATTTTATTTTATTTTCGCAGAAAAGGGATCGCAAGTCCCTGCCGGCAACAGAAACATTCAAGCACAGAGTTTCACATTTCCAGAGTTAGCCTCTGCTACCAACGGTTTTACGCCCGATTCGCATTTAGGCGAAGGCGGATTCGGAAAAGTTTATAAAGGCTGCCTTGAGAATAGTGGCCAGGTATATCTATAAACCTACACCGTTACGAAATAAGCTTAAGTGATGGTATGTAAAAGATATTTATTTAGAATATAAAATTTGTATGTCGATCTCTACAGATTGTTTATCTCCTTCTCCATTTCGGAGTGTTTAATTTTGCATTTTTTGTAATCTGACACCAGTATAAATATTGCTTTTCATATCAAGAAAATCATCGATCTATCGCATTTAACAAAGAGACTATATATATTTCTTAAGGAAACGAAAAAAAAATTTGAATCCTCCGTGATCTCGTTTTCTTTGAATCACAGATTGTGGCTGTTAAAGAGCTTGACAAGAGCGGCCTGCAAGAAAGCAGAGAGTTTCTCGTCGAAGTGTTGATGCTTAGCCTTCTTCACCATCCAAATCTCGTAAACCTTGTCGGATATTGCGCAGATGGAGATCAAACGCTTTTGGTGCATGAGTACATCCCCAGTGGCTCACTACAAGACCATTTGACAGGTAAAATCAGTTACTTCCTTTTACTTCTTCACGTTATTTGATTTCTCTGTTCTCTTCCATGTATGTCGAATAACATGAACATAGCCGATCGTCATTTTGATAGTCGGATGATGGCCGGATTTTTTCATCCCACTTTAAAATCTCGCCTCACCAAACACACACACACACACACACACACAAATACACTTACATGCACGCGCATGCACACACCAATAAAGCGAATTAAGAGTTCAAAGTATTTGCAGATCTCAAACCAAATCAGGAGCCACTGTGCTGGTACACGCGAATGAGGATAGCTTTCGGTGCGGCTCAAGGCCTCGAGTACCTACACGACAAGGCGAATCCCCCGGTAATCTACCGAGAGCTCAAATCGTCAAACATTTTGCTCGACGATCTTTTGACCCCGAAGCTCTCGGACTTTGGGGTATCTAAACTGAGAGATAAGCCGGCGGTCTTGACGAGCATGAATGGATATTGTGCACCAGAGTGTTGCAAAAATGGAGAGGCTAGTTTGAAATCGGACGTTTATAGCTTTGGGGTGGTTCTGCTGGAGTTGATCACTGGGAGAAGAGCTTTTGATGCTAGCAAGCCTACAGATGAACAGAATTTGGTCTCATGGGTATGAACTTAATAAGCTTGATAAATATTTTTTTTAATATATAATTATGAAAATCATGCAGTTACAAAGTGAATAAAATTAATTCATGATACAAATTTGAAAAATAAATTTTATCTAATTTTACTTGGTACTTTCAAGGAGCTAACTTAACCTTTTGTTACAAGGGAGTTTTTTCTCACTAAAACGCTCTTTAAGTATAACATTTTAAAGGAGATTAGTGTCATCAAAAAGCATTGAGGCAGTTTAATGAAAACAACAATAGATGATAAGGGTAGTTTAATGTAATTTAGCATTTTCTTTTATCTTAATATTTTCTTCTCTCATGCACGTGAAAGGCGAAACCAAAGGTCAAAGATCAGAAGAAATACCCGGATCTAGCCGATCCAATCCTTCAAGGCGACTACCCGATAAAATCCCTGAACCAAGCAGTCGCCGTCGCGTCAATGTGTCTTCAAGACGAGCCATCGGTCCGTCCCTTAATGGCCGATGTTGTCATGACACTAAGTTTCCTAATCGAGGGCCCACCGAGTCCGAAACCTTCACCTGATAAAGATGATTGTGTTGTCGAGACACTGCAGCTAGGCCAAAGGTCTAACTTGAGTTCGAGACTTAACAAAGAACTATCTAAGCATGAAAGGCATAGTTCTGATCAAGGAATCTGAAAATTGAGTATGGGTTTGATTCATTCTCTCTTTCATGTACAGATGAGAAATGGAGACGTGGTTCATGCCATAGAAGGCGGCAAAGTTTTACGCTGGCTGGCATATATGAATTGGAGATGTATATGTGTATATGTATAAAATGAATTATTTTTCAAATGAATTGAAGTTCAAGTGTGAACATTGGAATCATGAGGCAATCCAAAGTGTTAGAACCTGTTTTAAAGCGTGACAGCGATTTTAAGTTTGTTTCAAAATTCAAAATAAAGTTTATGATTGTTAATTTGTTTTTCATCCTTTTATTATCTTTTTAAATTAAACTATCGCTTTGTGCAAACAAAAAAACATAGATTTTTGGCTGCTCGTCAAGGCATTCAACATGTAGAAAGTGTTAGAATATAAAGGAAATTTCCTCGGTACATCGTCATAAATTTTGGAGTTTTTGTGCAGCAGAAGCCTTCTTGAAAATATTGCATAAAATAAATTAATGTAGAATTAAGCTATGAAGCCAGAACCTTTTATGTTATTTATAATTTTAGTCGGATACTCCTTGAGCTTATGAGTTGCGAATATTGACATTTCAAATATTGAACTTTTGATTTTTCTTTCTCATAAGAATTATCTCTGCACATGCTCTAATTTTATGGTACTTGGGATGATTTTTGTATTGATAATGTTTAAAATAGCACGCTATGCATCTCGCTATTTTGCGCTATGTAGCATAGCTTAGCCTTTTCGTTATGAAGCATTGATATATAGCTTAAATACAAAGTAACTTATGCTTTTTAATAAACAGTTTACGCTTTTTAACAAATAGCGTACGCTACATTATGCATACGCTATTTTCACATAATATTTTCTATTGACCTTCTTAAGATTTCACCATCTAATTCTAAACTATATGAAGACGGTCTCATTAAAATTCTAACATTTCAATTTGAAATCATATTTAGTAGACATGTTTCTCTGATTGATTTTCGATACGTTTAATACAATTATGAATCATACATATGAACTCAAGGATTGAAAATTTAGAAAATAATGTTATGTTACTAATTGATGTATTTTCTATATCTAATAATATATAATTTATTGTAAATAAGATGATAATAATAATAATTATTAGTAATAATTAATAATTCGTGTAACTTACGCTATACACAACGTTGTTTGTACTTTTCTTTATTCAGTACTGGAACGCTATGCTACACGCTATCACTATTTTGAACATTGTGTATTAAGCCACGAGAGTCCTTGCTTTTGGATTATTGACCCCAAATCATGTGTCTCACTAATTGAATTTTTCTTAATACACACACACAACTATAACGCAACTGCAAACGCGTGAAAAAACAACATTCTAATTTACCGTCACCTAAGAAGCGATGACGTGTCAACTTGTTATGACACTTGTGATGCACATAATTAAATTAATCAAATATTAAAAAAAAAGATTTATTATCTGTTTAGTTTATATCAATTTAACTTTTTTGTTTGAGAAATAGCTTAAATACTTTTGATAATAAAGATTTAAAAAAAATTAAAATAGTTAACTCAGTATGAAGTCCTGAAACAACATTTAAAATCTATATTATTTTAACTAAACCTATAAAAATTTCTTATGAAGTCTCTGTCTATGATGCCAAAACATACAAAGCTTACATTGTACATACTATACACTAGTGTATATATATAACAAAAGAAAGGTGATCGTTTAATTTTGAAATTGATCCTTGATGTGGCTCGTTATTTTTTCAGAGAAATCAAACAAAAAAACGCCATTGTTTTATGTGCAATGTACTTAATTAATTGCCGTCATTATTATTTGGGTAAATTTTACTAAACTTCATCCATCTTTTGTGGTTTTTGAGACAACTCTATTGAATTTTAAAAATGCTATAAAACCCCATTGATGTATATTTTTGGAAAAAAAATTGAAAAATATTTTTGTTAAAAAATATCATATTCCGCTCATTTTGAGTATATTTAATCTATTCGTTTGACATTTTTGGGTTATTCAGTCTAATTGTGGGTTGCATGAGTAAATCAAATTAACGATTTCATATAACATTGATAGTTCAGCGGGGCTTTATAAGATTTTTAAAGTTTAATGGGTTATCTTAAAAAACCCAAAAGATGGATGGGTTAAACAAAATTTACCCTTATTATTTTACATCACGTAATTAAATTACAATGCCATTATTTTACAAGCCAAGCATGTAATTAAATTGCAAAGTCAATAAAATTTCTTTAATTATGTGCAACACACATGCTAAAAGCACTAATTAATGTGTGTGTATAGGGTAAGTCTAATTTAATCACAGGGCATAACTAGCTTAGTTATGCCATGTTGATAGTTATTTTATTTGTCCTTCATTCATGGATAAAGTGTTTTTATCATTTATAAAGAGAGAGAGAGAGAGTAAAAAAAATTGTAAAAATCTTTTGAGATTCTCTATCTATAAATCGGTTTGATGTAATACAAGATTTGAATATATATGCAAGGGGAAGCCATAATTTGGTAGCTAGTATGACAGATTTGATTGTATGAAAGAATTAAACTCATCATAATTTACTTTTAGGAGTAAGATATAGATATATAAGTGTTTAGATTATAAATGGGTTTAGGATTAAGATATAAATTAAAGGTCATAATTAATCAAGGAAAATCTTTTCAACTAAAATTTTATTTTTTCCTACTGCACCTTGGCATACATAATATTTCTCAATAAAAACTTATTCTATTTCATCCACTTATTCATCTCTCTGGAAGGAATCTTCTGATACGCTCTTTATAATTTTCTTTTTCATGAATTGAAGTTTGTTAGAAGCCGGAAATCCAATATAGTCAGTTTCAAAGGGTAAATCGATCATGTTTTTCTTCCAAAAGGTAATAACTTTTTTAGTATTTGCAGATCTAATTTTTTTATTGTTGTTTGTTTGTTCATATATTGCTATGTCACTCCTCACCTTCTTAAATACGGAATACGAGGAGTGACTAGGTCAGCCATGCTCATACGGTTAAAAAATGATCCTGTCGTAATCACACTTCGGCTTCTAGCATTACATGGTAATCAGTAAACACAGCATTAGAGTAAAGGAAATCACAGCTCACAAATTTATTACATTAAAATGACAGTTCAGGATACATTTATTTGTATGAAAAAATAACTAACCAAAAAAATAACAAGGTTCTTATTGCAAGCAGAAGCCGATTGCGCTGATGTCGCGGTCTAAATCTCTGTGATCTTGAATGACAAATCCTGCTCCTGAGCTGGGTCCATTTCGTCGTCTGAGCATGCACACTCAGATAGGCAGGACGACACATATAGCAACATATATATAGTGTATGTACTATGATATTAAATATGAAATGGACGGCAGAATACAGTAATATGAGAATAACGAATATCAATGAACAGTACGGTATAGGTATTATGTCAGCAATTCACGCAATATGTATGTCATTACCTATTAGTCGCTAAGTCAAATGAAATCAATCGGTGGAAAGGTTACTCGTGTTTAACAAGGGTCTCGTGCATGACTCAGACAACGGTCCACTGTTGTCCGGGATATAACTCTACAGCCGTGCCGCTATGCCCGGGACCTATATATATATAATGATCATCCTCTAAATCATTATATCTCGCTAAATACGAGTTCGATTCCACCTTGATTTCCCAATTTTTCCCAAATTGCAATAACTATATGTATAGAACTAGTTGTATACAAACACGCGCCAAATCACGGTCTTATCCACTTTCTACTGCACTGTTCACTTTCACGAATCAATCACTTATCACTGGTGTACTTGACACAACTAATCCAATACCACTCCCGTTCGACAATGCAAAGTTTGCTTTAAATCACTATGAACGTTCGCTTTTACTAAAGGTATCACGGTCCGGTAAAATACAAGAATGATGCAACATAGCAAGTCATGTACGATATAAAACACAATGTACTTTAAGAGTTCAAAAACAAACATATTAATTCACATGATAGTAATTAGGCAAAATGATACAAAAGAGACAGTAAATAAACTTAATTAGTAATCCAACAAAATTAGTTTTAGGTCAATCGGGTTTCAGGTTTGCGGGTCAATTCATTTTTAGTGTTCATCACTGGAAATTTAGTTTATGAGCTGAAAGTCCACTTCGTAATACATTTTAATCCCTGTTGGGATTATAATTAAGCCATACTACAGTTAGGTAAAATCTAGATCTATCAATTATGTTTTCAACGCACCAGGAGGATCGACAATATCCATGGTGTGCTGGGAGTTATGTCCTGTCTAAGGCTAGGGTATACAATCTGTCCATGTACTAAACTGCAGTACACCTCAACAGTTTAAAATGCAATTAAAATATCAAACTGCAGTAAAATCAAACGAAACTACCATCTATAGTTAGCTAACAGGATTATCTTCGCAACAGTATAAGGTTCCGCACAATTTCATTCTCATACAGTGCTACATTTTCATTTAAAGTCAGGTGTCAATAAGGGATGCTGCTCTGGACTGCAGTCCAGAGCCGCATTTCTAGTCAGTTTTCGTCGTCGATATATATCAGTATCGAAAAGTAAATAACAGGGAGTTCTATCTTATCGAGCCGGCTTTGATATGATCCGTAGAACGTTACATTTCGGTATGTATCAAAATTAATATCAATTTAACATCTCGACATGTACAGTAAAACCAGAATTGACATCGCCTCTTTGAGGCGTTGTTACGCGTGCGATACTTCGTTATTTTGAGTCCAGTTTTCTACACGACATTCGTAAGTAGAAAAAGGAAATATGGATAAAATATTTGAGCATGATCGATGGGATTTTAGTTCAATTCTCCACATCGAACCATCAACATAAAATATCAAGAACTATCTAATTAAAGTTGGTTTTGTCTAACACGTAAAAATAGTGTCAAATGCTTACAATTCCACATGGTATTAACGTGATGTTCAGATCTAATTACGCTCAAACTAATCATCCTAGGTTACTATAGTTTTTCATGAAGATACGATGATAATTTATGAATAATATGTGATAGTAAACTAACTAATACGAACTCGTAACAATCTATCTAGTATACGGTTAACCCGAATCTATAGTTATAAGTATGTAGCATGTAGAAGCAAGTGAGTTTTCACCTGCCTGTGACAATGACACAACGATGGCGATCACACGAACACGGCAACGGCGCGGCCACAAACACGACACTTCACGGCTGCGACAGTGACCAGCTAGGCCAGGCCACGGGTTCTAGAAGGGAGGGTGATGGGCTTTGGCTCAGGGGAGGTCGACGACGAGGTCGGCGACTGGAGGTGCAGCCTAGGTGAGGAGCTTGGGTGAAGAGTCGGGTGAAATGACGGCGATGATGATGATGGTGTCGAGAAGGTTGGGTTGTCGAGAGAACTCCGGTGAGGTGAGGCGATAGTAGTGTTTAGGGGAGCAGTGGGGGAGATCGAGGTCGGCCGGAGGTGCTCGTCGCGGCGACTGCAATGGGGCTGGGTTACAGTGAGAGGAGGCGGTGGTGCGGTGGATGCTGGTTGTTGGAGGACTCGGGTGTTATGGTGGTGGAGGCGAGCTCTTCGGCGAAGAAAGCAGTGCTCGGTGGTGGGAAAAGTTCGCCGGCGATAGGAGGGGTGCTTGGATGGTATGGTGGAGGTGATGGCGGAATCACGACGATGATGGGTTTAGGTGTGATAGTTGGCGAAGGTTACCGCAGTGTAGTGCGAGGTGTTGATGTAAGGTGTTCACTGAGGGTGTTCGTCAAGGGTGAAGGGGATGCCAAGGATGGATGCGGTGGTGTGTGGGGAGTAGAGAGAGTGTGAGAGAGTGTGTGTGTGTGAGAGAGAGAACGAGAGAGATAGTTTTGAAGAGGGAGAGAGAGTGGTTGCGAGCGGTTGTGAGAGAGGATTCGAAGGAGGCGATCACGGAGGGATTAGGACCGAGTGGGGCGTCGGCATGAAGCGGGTCACGAGGAGGTGGTTGCGAGGAAGATGGAGGCTAGCCGTTGGGGAAAAGAGAGAACGAGGAAAAGAAAGAAATGATAGAAGGGATCGTTGAGGGTGATGAGGAGAAGGAGGAAATCTCGTAGAATGGTTGGGAGTGGGGTTGTGTCGACGACGAGCGGGTCTTGTGGAGGTGGGTGCGAGAGGGGAGTAGTAGTTGAGGCTCGTTCAAAAGAAAAGAAGAAGAAGAAAAGGAGAGGGAGACGGGGAACGGGTTGGGTCCGGTTTGGGCCGGGAGAAGAGGGGTTGGGCCGGGGCTTGGGTTAGAAAATTATATAGGAAAAATTAGATTAGGGTTTAAAAAGAAAATGGAAATAGAAAAATCAATCATTGGAAAAAAATATTTAGGAGATTAAATTGGGAATTAAACTGAAAATTTATTGGGACCAAAATTTTAAATACAGAATGTACTATGGAACTGGGGATTTACATGCTAAAACTTAATAATTACTTAAAGATTGCACATTGTATAATAATCATGAGTTTATGATTATTATTTTAAAGAGAACTGTATGTATATTGTTTTTTATTATGGTTTCCTTCTTGTTTTAACAAAGGTTCAAGAGATTTAAGAACTTTGGGACTTCATGTTTAATGTAATTAAAAATTATTAGTGCCTCATTTAACTTAAGTAATCTCTTCATGCATATTTTTCTTATGAGAACAATCATACAAGACCTATATATTTTGGTTGTTCTTCCTCTTTCTCTTCGTCTAACATTAGGGTTTTCGGGTAATTCAATATCATGCGTAATAAGCTCTCAAATAATTTGGTAGAATTATTTCCTTGTTTCTGCATGCCCTTGTGATTTTTATAAACTTCGAGCTCGTTTGGTTCGATATAATTTTGCGGTTACATTTTGCCAATTTTTTGGATATTACTGCGCGCATACATTGCACAGCAAATGCAACGAGCCTTTCTCAGTTGAGCATAGCTCATGAACCATTACTTTCATCTTCAAATTGTGAGAACGTGAGATGTCATCTCACTGGTTCAATTCTTGAAGAGCTCGATCCGGAATATATAAGATAAAACATACATGCCTCTACTTAATATTTATATAAAGATTGAATCCCTCACATATATTTCTCTGTATCAGGTCTTGACGAAAGCCTGAAGGAGAAAGCAATGGGTTTTGTTTTCATGGATGATGTTCGGATTTTGGTTGAAAGAAAGAAAACTTTTGAGTGGAGGATTGAAGGATTTTCAAATCTTCAGGAAATATTCATTTCATCTCGGCCTTTCAATTTTGGAGGCTAAAATTGGAACCTGAAAATGCATCCAAGGGGTATTGCAAAAGAAATTCGGCAAGCGTATATAGGCCTTTTTCTGTGGCTTCACTGCGCACCCGCTCTTCCATCAAACTTGATAATTCATACGGTCTATGAGCAGCTGCGCATGCATGACTGGTTAAACAACAACTACGAGATATATATGTAGAGCCGATTGTCGTTGCTCTAATCAACCCGCTCCACAGGGATATCACATATTTATGCCTTCAGAGTATTTCAATAAGCCGTCTTCAGGACTCCTTGTGAACAACAGCTGCAATGTCAGCGTGAAGTTTCTGAAATTCCGTACCCGGAAAATTAATTTCACCGACATTTTTGAATGCTCAACTATAGAAGAGAATCCCGCATCTGGAGTAGCATTCACACGGAGGATCGATAGTTTTCGAGAGTTGCAAAGGCCGGAAACTTCGCCTTTTAATTTCGTAGCTTGCGGTCAGAAATGGAACCTGAAAGTAAATCCTGGTGGAAAAAAGAGGAATAATTGTCTCGCCATATACTTGGTGTTGGTAACCAATTCAGCTCTGCAGATGGAATCAACAAGTATATGTGGAGTACACACTGACCCTATTGGATCGAATTAATGGGAACCATAAGAAGTTGACTGCATGAAACAAATAGATTTGATGATAGAGCTTCTGCATTTGGGTTTGATGAGTTTGTGTCACTTGATGATTTAGATAATGGATATCTAGTGGATAATGGATGCATCATCGAAGCATCAGTCAGAGTTATTGGATCATCCACTAGGCCATAAGGCCTGATTGCTTACTGCTTTAGCTCTTTTGAACTGACCACATATTATTATAGATTTTTTATTTATTTATTTCTGAAATCAATCCCTTGTAGAAAATAAAGTGACTTGATACCTGTAAACCATAAAGAGGGCTTCAAGGATTAATTAATTTGTGGTGGTGGGTTTGATTTGTGTAGAGGTTTGATTTGTGTAGAGAATGATAACAAAATATTAATGGATTTTGGAATTGAACATGGTGGAGACAAAAACTCAAATATATTCCATTGTATGAATTGCCTTGCTTTTACAAATTAATTCCATACATATATAGAGATGCTAGCCATCATTCTATACTAATAACTCATGACTTTTGACATTACATTCACTTTACATTCACTAAATGCATACATTAACCCATCATAATATTAATTATAACACAGAAACGTTTTATGGACCAAAGTTATGACTTTTCATAATGTCATTTAATAATTATTATTAAAATATCAAGTTTATTTTCAACATTCCCTTCGGGGATAGAACTTTCGACAACTCACATTGGAAAGTAAATTGGTACTAAGGATGGTAGTAAATTAGAATTGCAAGTTAGAATTAGAATTTATTAAGGTAATAAAGATTTTAGTGTTAGTCAATTAGAATTGAAACTAAAACTTGGTGTTAGTCAATTAGAATCGTAACTAAAACTTTAAATTTTGATGTTAGTCATGGTTGGAATAAGAACCGGAACTAATAGTCAAAAAGTTCTAATTCTTAGTTCCCCAACTTATAAAACTTTCCAATTTTATCATAAAAATTAGCTCGAACAAAATTAAAAAATTGGAACCACTCTCCCCCTTCCTCCTCATCTCCCCTCCCTTATCAATGCAAACAAAAAAAGCCCAAAATATATAAAATTATTGTATTATCTTCCTCCTCTCTTCTCCTCTTCTTCTTCCTCCGTTCCACGTCAATGCAAACAACCCCTTGTTCCTGCCAAAATTTTTGGTCAAGAGCTACTTATTCCCTTACAAAAAAGAGGAAGAATCCTCAAGAAACAGGCATCACGCGTAAAACACGTGGGCGCACATATGCAAAGCATATGAACGCTGAACATAAATAACCAAGGGCCAAATAGGCATCACGTGTAAAACACATGGACGCTCATATGCAAAGCATATGAGCGCTGAACATAAATAACCAATGGCCAAACAGGCCTCACGTGTAAAACACGTGAGCGCTCATATGCAAAGCATATAAGCGCTCTGAACATATACAGGCTAAAACCCACACTAGGGGTCACGTGTTAAACACGTGCGTGCTTTTGCCGATCACATGCAAAGCATGTGAGCACCCTAATTTAAAATGTTCCTATCAAATTCTAGAATTAAATTCTATTTGGGAAATATTTTCTTAATCTTCCTTAAACTAGAAAGATCTTCTTTGTTAAACAGAGCATCCTTGGATCAAAGATCCCGCGGTGATTATTTGATAGAATAAAAAATCTATTATAGAAAAATATTTTCCTAATTTTATAACAAGAATAAAATTCTATGTTAACAAGATATCCATATTAAGAAAATATATTTCTGATTTTGTTAAACTAAAAAGATATGATAAAATAAAATTCTAATCTTGTTAAAACTGACAAGATATTTATAATTTTGTTAAACAAACAAGAAATCTTCTCTGTTAAACAGAGGGCCTTTGGATTAAAAATCCAACGGTGAATAAAATTCACCGAGTGATCTAAAAGATCATGTTGGTTATAAGATCAATCAAAATCTCTCAATGAGAGATTTGCTGAACAAACTGATTCTTTTCTTTCTTCTATAAATAGGAGCCAAGAAGGAGAAAAAAAAGACGGAGTGAGAGGGGAAGAAAAATAGAAAGAGAATTTAATTCTCTAAAGAAGAGGAACCCCTCCCAAAAGCTCCCACAAAAAGAGAATTTAATTCTCAAACCAAGAGTTTAACTCTTCTAAAATAACTTAGTTCTTCCTCTGGTTAAGATCCGCAGAAGCGGATCTCCCCACAAGTTGAGAATTTAATTCTCATCGGGGAGATTCTATCATGCAGATTCAAAATCTAGGGGAAATAACTGAATCCAAAAGAGTTTAACTCTTACAAAACATATAGGAATTTAATTCCTCTGGAACTAGGATTTAACCCTTTTAAAAAGAATTTAATCCCTACAAAGAACAAAAGGAGAACGTGATCCCTCAGAACCATAGAAGAACAACCTGATGATTCATTAGTATTCAAACGCTACATAAAAGCTCACGTGATCCCACGTGAGCACCTTGGAGGAACAAAGAGGGAAAGAATGAGATCTGGTCACGTGACCCCACGTGACTCGTGAGAAGTGCTCAGCACTTATAAAAGAGAAAAGGGAATAAACCCTATTTTTTTGGGGCGCCTCACGTGGCCCCACGTGACCCCTGAGCAGTGTTTAACTTTTATAAAGCAGAAAGGGAATAAATCAAAGGGCAGTTTTCATTCTTGGAGCGCCTCACGTGACCCCACATGAGCGCATCAAATTCTTAGTGTTTAACACTACTTCAAGTGCCTCATGTGATCCCATGAGAGCGCCTCAAATTCTTAGTGTTTAACACTATTTCAAGTGCCTCACGTGGGAGCACGTGAGCGCTGATCATACATTAGTGTTTAACACTACTTTAAGGCCTCACGTGGGAGTACGTGAGCATCGATCATATATTAGTGTTTAACACCATGAGAGGCCAATATTAGCCAAACTTAGATTAAATCTCCCGAGGGCAATCAATCGAGCCCCTCCTGCTCAGGGTCCCCCAAACTGATCCCAGTCCCAGAGATAGCTAATGAGCTCCTAACAGATGGCATCTAAAATGGTGTTCATCCCACCATGATCTCTCCCCTCGATATGGAGTTTGGTTCAAGTGTACATCTCTCCATACCTCCGATACATGTCATTGTAATTCTTCAACGTCTTCAGAGAGGTGGAGGGTCCCAATAACCAATAACTCTTGGCGCACCACCGAACAAGATTTTCAAAAAAGGGAGTAAATCTAAAACACATCTCAATTTAGGGGCGCCCCACGTGACCTCACGTGATCCCTTAATAGTGCTTAACACTCAGAAAAAGAAAAGGAAAATAAAACAAAGGCAATTTTCATTCTTCAGAGCACCTCACGTGTTCTCACGAGACCCTTTCTTTGAACCAGAAAAAGAGATTTCCCAAAGTGTTTATGTCACGCCCCGCTTCCCAGAGTACGCTAGATTGGGCACGTGACATAGCCAACCATGCTACCTGTGGGCATAGTCACATAATTCGCGAATTATTCACCGAATTCGCGAATAATTCGCGAATTCTTGATTAAACGAATTAATCTCCGAATTATTCGTGATTGCCGAACTGGCCGAATTATTCGCGAATTATTCGCGAATAATTCGCGAATTATTCCCGAATTATGTGATAAAACACCGAATAATTTAAAAAACAGCAAATAATTCACAAAATCAAAACCTAGCGTCTCATATATTAATTTATTGCTCGAAATCCTTCCCGAACATTTCCCGAACACTTACCGAATCTTTCCCGAATACCTGCCGATTTTTTCCGAATAATTCTCCGAATCCGAATTTTCGGCCTCGCCGAATTATTCCCGAATGACGAATTTGTGACTATGCCTGTGGGTAGGAAGTATCCATCCACAGTCACATTACGGCTGTAGAGATATCAAGAACAAGATAAAATTTTCTAAAACATGTCCATAATCCAGAATAACAGGAGTCCATAATAAATAAATGCGGAAGCAAATGATCCAATACAAATAACTGAAAAGTGTGTCCCATAATGCGGGCTCACATCAGGAAATAAATGCAGGAAATAAAACTAACTACTACTGAACTCACAGCTCAGCCTGCTGGCTGAAGTACTCCTGCTCGGACTGCAACAGCGGTACGGAATCTGGGCCATGCAAAACCCAGACGTCAGCGCGTCATGTCATCAAGTAATATAATATGAACAGTGTAACAGGCAATGCAAAATAAACATGAATAAAACGAGAGTAGCAATAATGTGAAACAAGCAGTGCAGGGTAGTGTGCAGTAGGTAACTAAACTGTTCTATCAGGTTTTCTATTCTAAAGTCTTTGAAATCAATTTGAGTAATCCTCCATGTAACTCAAAGGATATGTCCCGTTACCCCCCGGGACCACGGATCAGGAATATGTGAACCAATAGTGGTTCTGTCCCGTTACCGCACGGGACCACGGATCAGGAAAATGTAAGAGTCACGAATGGCTCTGTCCCGTTACCCCCCGGGACCACGGATCAGGAAAATGTAAGAGTCACGAATGGCTCTGTCCCGTTACCCCCCGGGACCACGGATCAAGCAATACCCTTTTAAGTTACACTTTAGTTTACACTTTTGATTTCCCCATACCCCCAAGTTGTGTATGTCAAGTCAGGTATTCAGTAATCAAGGACTAATGCCAACACAGGATCAGGTAACAGCAGGTTTTTTCTGGATAGACAACAGGAATGGTCCATGAGGACTACATGTCGGGTTTGTTGGCATTAGGCACGAGATCAGGTAACGGGTCGAGTCATGGTACATCAGGTCAAGTCAACAGTACACGGTACCATGTCAGGTATAGTAGGAAGTGTAACAGGTCATGTCAGGAAGCACAAGATGCCATGTGGGTGCTCATAATCAAACTAACATAAGCATGTGTATAAATAAACAAGCATGAGTACTATCAGAACAACAAACTGGAACATGTAATATGATATGCAAATAGATATAATTTCAAGGATATGGATGCACAGTTATCGATTAGAGTTACATTTATAGTTCCAATATTAATTAGGATGCAATTTATTAAGCATAGAGTGTTAATATCACATTATTATGTAGTAATGTGATCTATGGATGCAATTATATGTATCTTAAATGCGATGGATGCAAACGGGTATCCGAAAAGTTATAAAACTATAAAATGGTAATGTGAACTATAAAATGGTAATGTGGGATGTACAACTAAGCAATATGTGATATAAATATTGATATAATAATATTAATATGGATAGCATATTCAAAGCGATTAATAACTATAAAAGTGGTATTGATTAACCATGCACAAGAAAGTTCCGTTCAGAAATTCAGCGTCACCCTAATTTGTAAAAAAGCTTAAAAATAACAAACGTTCTCCAAAAGGGACCTGTCTTATACCAAAACAAATATAATTCAATAAGGTTTTCAGTTTTATAAGTATAAGCATCTCAGGTTGTCCCTACAAAAAGTTATGAACATTCGAAATTGAAAGTTTGCTGCTGGAATTTCCCTGGACAGCAGTTTGGAGACATTTTCATTTGCATTTTACGTTATTTAAACAATTTATTTTGCAAGTAAATATTTCATAGAGTTATAGTATTCTGAGTTAGCTTCGTAACGAACTAAAGAACATATACTAATGATTTTTCTATGATTTATAATGAATTTTATAAGGTAAGGTGTACAGTAAATTTCAGATTTGTCATATCCGATTTTTCAACGACGTTTCATGTGTAAACTATAATATTTTAAATATATAATATCATAAAATGCAGATTATAAACTAATTAAAGATAATAATAAGAAATATTACGACGATGTATATTTTAATTGATATGGATGCAGTATAATGTAATCTAGTATGTCACAAGATAAGTTTTCATGATCTAGATTTAATATGATTTAAACGGATGCAAACGGAACATCGAAACGTTATAAAATTAAACATGGGGCACTAGATTTAAACTATAGGTATGATATTTATTTAAATAGGTATAAAATGAATTATATAGCATGTAGCAAGATTAACTTGCCTCGATGGGTCGCGAATCGGGAAAACGGAACGTTAACCGTCGGCGGGGAAAACTCGCGACGGGCGCACGGTTCACGGAATGAACCCAAACGACGAACAAAGGAACCACACGGGTCGGGGTACCTCGCTGGAACATCGAGAAGCGTCACCGGCACGACGGAATTCCGGCAACAAAAGAACAGTTAAAAAAATGAGAAACGAGACATGAAGCAAGAAGAGAAAGAATGATAAAGAGAAGTACGAGAGAATATATGAGGAAGAGAGAGAGAAAAAAGTGGAGAGAGAGAGAATAGGGGGAGAGAGAAAGTGGGGCCCACGGGGTTAAAGGGGAGGTTGCGATTGGCTGAGAGAATAAATTGAGAAGGATATAAAAGATTGTAAAAATATTATATGGTTAACTTAAAGATTTAAAAGATAGGTAATGAACAGTAAGATATCAGGTTAGTTAGAAAAATATATGCGATGGTTTTAATAATATTAAAATTTGGGATTTTGGCGCCAAATAAAACATTTCCAAATCGCGCCCGGGTCGAGTCCAAAAATTTGAAATTGAAATAATAGGATTTTAAGCGGGTTCTAAATTTTAAAATTAAGTGTTTTATGATTAAAAATCATACCCCCAAAACGGACACACGTACGTGCACGTAGCCATCCAAACTCGCCCGTTTCACTGAACGGGACGAGAACACAATGCACGGACGCTACCACGAGGCTAGGGGTGTCAAGCAGGCCAAGATGAATATTTTCAATTTTATTTTAGATGCCAAAATTTGTTATATGTAGAAATGAATTTGCCGGGTAAATTTTACAGTAAGCAACAAACAAGTAAGTTAAATAAAATGAGTACCACATTATGCTCAAACAGTAACTGAAAATAGTAGCATTGGGCTCGGGTGTTACATTATACCCAACTACAAAAAGAATTTCGTCCTCGAAATTCCAAGAATACAAGATAGAAAACTACATGAAAAGGTGAGGAAACTTCTGTCGGATCTCATCTTCTCGCTCCCGAGTGGACTCTCCATGCGATCGGTTACCCCAAGAAACGAGCACAAGGGGGATAACCTTGTTCTTGAGAACCTTTTCCCTTCGATCCATGATTTCAATCGGTCGCTCCTCAAAAGTCAAGTCTTCTCGTACTGTTAGCTCCGAATGATCCAAAACGTGTGTTTCATCTTGAACATACTTACGGAGTTGAGATACCTGAAACACATCGTGCACATTTGCCAAGGACTGCGGTAACGCCAAACAATACGCTACCTCACCAACACGCTCCACGATCTCAAGGGTCCAACGAATCGAGGACTAAGCTTTCCTCGACTTCCAAAACGAATCACCCCTCTAGTCGGTGATATCTTCAAGAATACCAAATCACCCACGGTGAACTCCCGAGGTCTTCTTGACGTATCTGCCCAACTCTTCTGTCGGTCCTGTGCTGCCTTCATATGATTTCTGATTGGGTTAACCTTCTCAACTGTCTGCACAACCAAATCTGGTCCCAATAATCTTTGTTCACCGACATCGTCCCAACAAACAGGTGAACGGCATTTACGACCATGCAAAGCTTCAAATGGAGCCATCTGAATAGTTTCCTGAAAACTGTTGTTGTAAGACAACTCCACCAAAAGTAGATGATCCTCCCAAGACCCCTTGAAGTCCAACCTGCATGTTCTCAACGTATCCTCAAGAGTTTGGATCGTTCTCTCCGACTGACCATCAGTTTGAGGATGATAAGCTGTGCTAAACTTCAATCGAGTCCCCAAATTTTCCTGTAAACTCCTCCAGAAGTGTGATAAGAACCGAGTGTCTCGATCGGACACGATGCTCACCGGTACTCCATGCAATCTTACGATCTCCTGCATGTACCGCTCTGCCAATGTCTCTGTTGATTGACCAACCCGAAAAGGAATAAAGTGAGCCGCCTTGGTCAATCGGTTAACAATTACCCATACTGCATTGTTGCCTTTTGGACTCCGCGGTAAAGCCGTCACAAAATCCATGGTTATATGTTCCCACTTCCACTGAGGAATCGGAAGTGGTTGCAATAAACCAGCAACCTTTTGATGTTCAGCCTTAACTTGCTGACACACCAAGCACTTTGCCACAAAGCGAGCAATCTCCCGGTTCATGCCCTCCCACCAGAAATGCTGTCGAATATCTCGGTACATCTTTGTGCCTCCTGGATGTACAGAATAAGCTGAACTGTGTGCCTCCTTCATAAGCTCTTCACGAACATCACCCTTTGGCACACACAAACGGCTACCATACCTCAACGAACCATCTTCGTAGATCAATAAATCTGTTCGTAGCCCGGCTTCAACCTGCTCTCGAAACTTTTGCAGTCTAGGATCCTGTGATTGAGCTGCTTTAATATTCTCAATCAAAGACGACTGTACTTGCAGCTGCATCAACTGTCCGTAGAACGCGGTAGCACAACCTCCAAGTCAAATCTTCGAAAATCTGCGACGATCTCCTTCTGCGTAGTTAACACTTGAATTACTGGTAACCGACTAAGCGCATCCGGTATAATATTAACCTTCCCCGGATGGTACTTAAGATCAAGATCGTAGTCAACCATCAACGCTGCCTCATGTTAAGCTCATTCTGTGTGAACACATACTTTAACCTCTTATGATCTGTAAAAACTTCGACTCTTTCGCCCAAAAGGTAGTGTCTCCAAATCTTCAAAGTGAAAATCACAGCCACAAGCTCCAAGTCATGAGTTGGATAATTCTTCTCATGGGTCTTCAACTGTCTCGATGCATGCTACAACCTTCCCATGCTGCATCAAAACACATCCCAATCCTTTCCCAGATGCGTCGCTGTGAATCACCAATACTCCGGAATTGTCCGGCACGGTCAGAATAGAGGCGGTTATCAACTTCTGCTTCAACGTCTCGAAAGCTAACGCACACTTATCCGCCTATACAAAAGGTACCTCCTTGCGCGTAAGCTTGGTCAACGGCTCTGCCAGACGAGCAAAGTTCTCCACAAATCTCCTGTAGTATCCGGCTAATCCAAGGAAACTTCTTATCTCAGCAACATTCTTTGGAATAGGCCAATCTCGAACTGCTGCAATCTTTTCTGGATCGACGGCAATGCCATCGCCAGACACAACATGCCCCAAAAACCTTACTTCCTCCAGCCAAAACTCGCACTTACTCATCTTCGCATACAATTTCTCCTATCTCAACGTCTGCAGTGCGATCTTCAAATGCTCAGCATGTTCCTCAAAACTCTTCGAATAAACCAGAATATCGTCAATAAAAAAACCACGATAAACTGGTCCAAGAACGGTGAAAAGGTTCGGTTCATCAAGTCCCTGAATACTGCCGGCGCATTCGTTACTCCGAAGGGCATCACTAAGTACTCGTAATGTCCATACCGAGTTCGGAACGCCGTCTTGCAAATATCTTCTATTTTCACTCGGACATGATGATATCCGGATCGTAAATCCAGCTTCGAGAATACCCTCGCGCCACTAAGCTGCTCAAAAAGTTCTCCAATGCGAGGGATCGGGTACTTGTTCTTGATAGCCACCCGGTTTAATTCTCGATAGTCGATGCACATCCTTCTTGTGCCATCCTTCTTCTTTACTAGAAGAACTGGAGCTCCCCAAGGCGAGTTACTGCTTCGAATCCAACCCTTTTCAAGCAATTCAGCAACCTGTTTCTTTACTTCTTCTAACTCTACTGGCGCCATTGGATAATACGCTTTAGATACTGGCGCTGCACCAGGAATAAGATCAATTGCGAACTCCATGTCTCTCCTCGGCGGTAAACCCGATATATCTTCAAACACGTCCATAGAATCACGAACAACAGCCGGCTCTTTACTTTCATCACTTCCATTGATGCAAGAATATTATTTGTCGGCCTAGCCCTAAACTCGACTGGCCCGACAGAAAAACTCCCCTCCATCCCAGATAAACTCTGCTGCTCTCGGCTGCCGCAATTACTTGTGAGAAAGTGGTCAAACCCAGGGAGACAATCTTCCTCTGGATGTCCACGTCCAGGCTGCGCATGAACCTCCGTGCCCTGTCTGCATCGTTGGCAACTAAAGGTCCAGCGAAACTACTGAGTCTCGTCCATTCTGCTGCATGCACATCTACGGGGCTCCCTTCTGCTTTAGTCTGATGAACTTCACTTCCATTTCCTCCCGTGCAGTCCGCGGGAAGAACTTCTCCAGGAGACTCTTCGAAAAATCCGCCCACTTGATCGGCTTGGGCAAACGGTTCTCCTCAACAAGCCACCATTCTCGGGCGTAGTCCACCAGCTGAATGCGTACCACAACAACCTTTTTGTCATCTGGAATCTGTGCCGCAAAAAGCAAGTTCTCTGTGTCAACTAGCCACTGCTCCACTGGCAACGACTCCTTTAAACCAGTAAATGTAGACGGACCCAACCGCCTGAAATCTGCTACGGTCCCTACTCGGTCAACTGGTCTAGCTCCAACATTGTTCACAGACTGCTGAACGATCTGCAAACCTTCCCGAAATGAGTCCGCTTGCTGCTGGATCAGCTCGGTCTGTTTCTTTGATTCTCCAGCATTCCTCTTATCACTCCAAGCATGGCGGCTTCGTCCATACGCCTCTGGTATGTCTTCAATTTCTTACCGGCCATAATCCTGAACTCAAAATACCCAACATTAGCATGATGATAGATTCTGAATATAGATCAAGGCTAGAACTCCAAGATACTTAAATAGAGTACCGCATTGTAACTATGCCGCGGTATCATAGCTACAATTACATAACTCCATCCAAGTCGCCTAAGTCCTAGAGATAACAAGGAATCAGGTTTTCGAATCGATATGCAAAGGAAGTTTGCACATCGTAAAAGATATAATCAGGAAGAATGTGATTCAAGAATGGTAAAACGGTCAAGGTGGCAGGACATGTTTCCTAAACACGGGTATTCTGATTCGTGTATTGGGTACAATACCCAACTACAAAAGAATCAACCCGACTATCCTATGGCTCTGATACCAAAAGAACCATGTCACGCCCCGCTTCCCAGAGTACGCTATATTGGGCACGTGACATAGCCAACCATGCTACCTGTGGGTAGGAAGTATCCATCCACAGTCACATTACGGCTGTAGAGATATCAAGAACAAGATAAAATTTTCTAAAACATGTCCATAATCCAGAATAACAGGAGTCCATAATAAATAAATGCGGAAGCAAATGATCCAATACAAATAACTGAAAAGTGTGTCCCATAATGCGGGCTCACATCAGGAAATAAATGCAGGAAATAAAACTAACTACTACTGAACTCACAGCTCAGCCTGCTGGCTGAAGTACTCCTGCTCGGACTGCAACAGCGGTACGGAATCTGGGCCATGCAAAACCCAGACGTCAGCGCGTCATGTCATCAAGTAATATAATATGAACAGTGTAACAGGCAATGCAAAATAAACATGAATAAAACGAGAGTAGCAATAATGTGAAACAAGCAGTGCAGGGTAGTGTGCAGTAGGTAACTAAACTGTTCTATCAGGTTTTCTATTCTAAAGTCTTTGAAATCAATTTGAGTAATCCTCCATGTAACTCAAAGGATATGTCCCGTTACCCCCCGGGACCACGGATCAGGAATATGTGAACCAATAGTGGTTCTGTCCCGTTACCGCACGGGACCACGGATCAGGAAAATGTAAGAGTCACGAATGGCTCTGTCCCGTTACCCCCCGGGACCACGGATCAGGAAAATGTAAGAGTCACGAATGGCTCTGTCCCGTTACCCCCCGGGACCACGGATCAGGAAAATGTAAGAGTCACGAATGGCTCTGTCCCGTTACCCCCCGGGACCACGGATCAAGCAATACCCTTTTAAGTTACACTTTAGTTTACACTTTTGATTTCCCCATACCCCCAAGTTGTGTATGTCAAGTCAGGTATTCAGTAATCAAGGACTAATGCCAACACAGGATCAGGTAACAGCAGGTTTTTTCTGGATAGACAACAGGAATGGTCCATGAGGACTACATGTCGGGTTTGTTGGCATTAGGCACGAGATCAGGTAACGGGTCGAGTCATGGCACATCAGGTCAAGTCAACTGTACACGGTACCATGTCAGGTATAGTAGGAAGTGTAACAGGTCATGTCAGGAAGCACAAGATGCCATGTGGGTGCTCATAATCAAACTAACATAAGCATGTGTATAAATAAACAAGCATGAGTACTATCAGAACAACAAACTGGAACATGTAATATGATATGCAAATAGATATAATTTCAAGGATATGGATGCACAGTTATCGATTAGGGTTACATTTATAGTTCCAATATTAATTAGGATGCAATTTATTAAGCATAGAGTGTTAATATCACATTATTATGTAGTAATGTGATCTATGGATGCAATTATATGTATCTTAAATGCGATGGATGCAAACGGGTATCCGAAAAGTTATAAAACTATAAAATGGTAATGTGGGATGTACAACTAAGCAATATGTGATATAAATATTGATATAATAATATTAATATGGATAGCATATTCAAAGCGATTAATAACTATAAAAGTGGTATTGATTAACCATGCACAAGAAAGTTCCGTTCAGAAATTCAGCGTCACCCTAATTTGTAAAAAATCTTAAAAATAACAAACGTTCTCCAAAAGGGACGTGTCTTATACCAAAACAAAGATAATTCAATAAGGTTTTCAGTTTTATAAGTATAAGCATCTCAGGTTGTCCCTACAAAAAGTTATGAACATTCGAAGTTGAAAGTTTGCTGCTGGAATTTTCCTGGACAGCAGTTTGGAGACATTTTCATTTGCATTTTATGTTATTTAAACAATTTATTTTGCAAGTAAATATTTCATAGAGTTATAGTATTCTGAGTTAGCTTCGTAACGAACTAAAGAACATATACTAATGATTTTTCTATGATTTATAATGAATTTTATAAGGTAAGGTGTACAGTAAATTTCAGATTTGTCATATCCGATTTTTCAACGACGTTTCATGTGTAAACTATAATATTTTAAATATATAATATCAGAAAATGCAGATTATAAACTAATTAAAGATAATAATAAGAAATATTACGACGATGTATATTTTAATTGATATGGATGCAGTATAATGTAATCTAGTATGTCACAAGATAAGTTTTCATGATCTAGATTTAATATGATTTAAACGGATGCAAACGGAACATCGAAACGTTATAAAATTAAACATGGGGCACTAGATTTAAACTATAGGTATGGTATTTATTTAAATAGGTATAAAATGAATTATATAGCATGTAGCAAGATTAACTTGCCTCGATGGGTCGCGAATCGGGAAAACGGAACGTTAACCGTCGACGGGGAAAACTCGCGACGGGCGCACGGTTCACGGAATGAACCCAAACGACGAACAAAGGAACCACACGGATCGGGGTACCTCGTTGGAACATCGAGAAGCGTCACCGGTACGACGGAATTCCGGCAACAAAAGAACAGTTAAAAAAATGAGAAACGAGACATGAAGCAAGAAGAGAAAGAATGATAAAGAGAAGTACGAGAGAATATATGAGGAAGAGAGAGAGAAAAAAATGAAGAGAGAGAGAATAGGGGGAGAGAGAAAGTGGGGCCCACGGGGTTAAAGGGGAGGTTGCGATTGGCTGAGAGAATAAATTGAGAAGGATATAAAAGATTGTAAAAATATTATATGGTTAACTTAAAGATTTAAAAGATAGGTAATGAACAGTAAGATATCAGGTTAGTTAGAAAAATATATGCGATGGTTTTAATAATATTAAAATTTGGGATTTTGGCGCCAAATAAAACATTTCCAAATCACGCCCGGGTCGAGTCCAAAAATTTGAAATTGAAATAATAGGATTTTAAGCGGGTTCCAAATTTTAAAATTAAGTGTTTTATGATTAAAAATCATACCCCCAAAACGGACACACGTACGTGCACGTAGCCATCCAAACTCGCCCGTTTCACTGAACAGGACGAGAACACAATGCACGGACGCTACCACGAGGCTAGGGGTGTCAAGTAGGCCAAGATGAATATTTTCAATTTTATTTTAGATGCCAAAATTTGTTATATATAGAAATGACTTTGCCGGGTAAATTTTACAGTAAGCAACAAATAAGTAAGTTAAATAAAATGAGTACCACATTATGCTCAACAGTAACTGAAAATAGTAGCATTGGGCTCGGGTGTTACAGTTTAACACTTATTTAAAAGGGAAAAGGGAAAACAATAAAGACAGTTTCTATTTTAGGGTGTATCACATGCTCCTACGTGACCCTTAAAAAGCTCCCCAAAACAGAAGGGAGAAAGGCCAAGACGGTTTCTCTTTTAGGGTGTATCACGTGCTCCCACGTGACCCTGACAAATACTCTTAATATCCAACACATGGATACCCATCACGTGTCCACACGTGATGGTCATAAAGGTCAAGTGTTTAACACTTATATGCACATTCTGAGAGTAAAATAAAAGAAACAAGGCCCAATCTTCAGGCGCCTCATGTGACCCCACGTGAGCGCTTCAGTTTTAGTGTTTAACACTACTTTAAGCGCCTCACGTAGGAGCACGTGAGCACCGAATGTTCTCTAGTGTTTAACACTATATTCGAGCCAATCTTAGCCCAAATTAGCTAAGTCTTCCAGAGGCAAGATCTCTTGAAAATGAACCACAATTATACTCTTGTCTTCCAAAACTGATCATCTCATATGGCATTCAAAGTGATTCCCAGAGCCTTCCAACCAACATTGGTTCAAGGGTACATCTCTTCATACCTCTGATATATGTCGTTGTAATTCTTCAACGTCTTCAGAGAGGTGACGGGTCCCAACAACCAGACATTCCATGGACTGTGGGGTCCTTAAACTCATGGACTATGATGTTCTTAAATCTTACGGACTGTGGGGGTCCTTAAACTCATTGACTATGATGTCCTTAAACTTTACAGACTATGATGTCTCTAAACTTCCATGGACTGTGAGGTCCTTAAACTCATGGACTATGATATTCTTAAACTTTACAGACTATGACGTCTCTAAACTACTACGAACTGTGGGGTCCTTAAACTCATGGACTATGATGTCCTTAAACTTTATAGACTATGATGTTTCTAAACTACCACGGACTGTGGGGTCCTTAAGCTCATGGACTATGATGTCCTTAAACTTTACAGACTATGATGTCTTTAAACTGGACCGCAAAGTCCCAAAGTAAAAACAATAGAGTCCAAATGCTCTTTTGTTGGATCTAAATGATCCTGTTAAGTTGATTTTAGTTTAAAATTAGACTGACGTGTCCTTAATAAACGTTAAGTTGATCTTAGTCTAAAATTAGACTAACGTATCCTTAACAAACGTTTAAGTTGATTTTAGTCTCAAATGAGATTAACGATCCTTAAACCCAACCCAAAACCCAGATCTAAGAAAATACTGATTTGGACTAATCCACGCCCTACGGGGGACAACATAAATTAGTCTTCGTATGCAATCCACGGGCAACCAAAAATAAAACAAACACACACGACACGAAGTGACCATCTGGAGAAAGAGAAAGTGGTTACCGCGATGCGGTAGCGTAATTAACTGCAGGGGTTTGTGCCTGCAGGGAAGAGCGCCCCCACAATCAAAAACCCCTCAATCGAGGGGGAATCTGACGAAATATGTACAACGGCCGCATCCGTCTAAACCTTAGATATACGGTGCCATAAATCAACTTGGCATCTTCGGAGAGGTGGACGGATAAATCCAAATAGCATCTGCCTCCAAAATTCAAGCCAGACGTCCCAACGTCCTAGTCGCGTCTTTTCGGCGGAGAACACCCCCCTCCAAAATATATAAAATTGTTGTATCTTCTTCCTCCTATCCTTTGTTCTTCTTCTTCTTCCTTCCTCCCTTGTCAATGCAAACGATAAAACCCTAAAGTATATAAAATTATTGTCTCTTTATTATAGTTTTATTCTCAATTTTTTTGATGTTGTTAGTTATATGTATGCCATAGAGGCCATTATTGTACATGAGATGTATATTGTAGTGAATGCTTGGACATATATAGGGAGAACTTTCTTGTTCAACATGATAATATGCTATCTGGTTGCACTTTATCTTAATATGTACACTGATTGTCTCTCTGTTACGTATTGATAAAGCCCTTAGGATGTGTACTTGACTACCTGGATTATGATGCGGATCATACTAGTGGGACAAAGGTAGTCGGTAAGTACATCTTTTAATGTCTTTAGTCGTGGGTGTATCGAGACGGGGCATGATATACCAGAGTAGACTAGCGTATAGCTTCTCGACCTACGTAGATGGGCGATGGATGATTCCATATCCATTGGTGTTTGACATCAGAGATGGTTACGGGTGCTCAGTGGAGACTGGGTACACTGGACGGACTCGCCGAGAACTCCCAGATGGTATTATACCTCACATCAGATGGCAGTTCTCTGGTGACACTGGTACAGGTTAGTCTGTCGACCCGAGATCGTCATATAGTCTTGTGTGATTCCCACTGTGCTTTGATTTCCACCATACCATGGTCAAGAAATCGTGCAAAATGGTGGTTTTTGGGTACAGTCCTGAGTCATATGGAGCCAATGAGCGACAGGAGGGGATTCATCTCTCCTGGTATTGTGGGTTGATGGTGCGCAGTGCTCGATTGGCTATAACAGGATGTCCATGGCCAGGGCTGATTCTAAGATTTACTAGTAAGTGTTATCAGTAGTTTCTCGACCCGTTATGAGCCTCACATCGGCATGGCTTATTAAGCTATTGGGGTCTGACGTTTACCACCCCCAGGCGAGATATGCGACATATCAAACGAAGAGATCGGACGGTATGGTAGTGTTACTGATTGGATTCGCAGGAGTATGAGCATGCATGCTTGTTGATCTTCTGATCGCTCAATTCCCGGGTGGCCGTTACGTTTAGCAGACCGCTTGTGGCTTGTGGGTGTTTGATATGATCATCACCTACTACCGGCGTATTGACGAGTCTTTAGAGTCCTACACAGTGGTTTCCTGGTTCATGCGAAACGAAGTAGGAGCACATATGTGATATGTGCGGGACTAAGATTAATGCGCGTATGTGATACCGTATTCTATTCTCGCGATATGTGATATTGGTCGGTTATATGTGATATAGCCGGGTTATCGGATCAAGTGTTGATTCGATGGATTGTTACATTTGATATTAGTCAGTTGTATATGATATAGTGTTCATATCAGAATTTTGCATTATTATATTCCTCATTCTTAATCATATTGTAAATAAATAGGTGCTTTTGATCCATGTCTGCTAAATAGTTGCAGGTTATAGGTTCTCGGAACAATACAATGAAAATGGTGAAAAAACGCTACAAAAGTGAGATTACGACCAACAAATAGAAGAATCTTTATGGTGCCGCCTACAGTTGAAGAAACAAATGAAGATCAATGAACAGTTCGATTTCACAAAGCACGAAGGCAGCACAAGATTCAAGATTTCAACACGAAGCGAACGGTAAAAATCTACAACATTTCTGCACTGTGGAAATCTGGAAGAAACTAGAAAAGATTCTGAAGAACCAAGTGAAGAAAACAGAAGCAAATAGCAACATGAAGCAACCCAGAGAAAAAGAGACAGAGACCCCATCAAACGGGACCAGGCTTATGGTCACGGATCCGCGGCCGTGCATAGCCCGTGTCGGTGCGTGTCGGTGCGTGTCGGTGCATTGACCCGATTTTCTTAGGATAGTTTTGTAATTCTAGATGTGGATCAGATGTAAACCCTAGGGTTTTATTATCTATAAATAGAAAGCCTACAGCTCTTTTTGGAGTATGCCTCTTTTAATTCTAGATCTTAGATTTTCAATTCCTTGTAATCGTCAAAGAGTGCATCAATAAAAAGTAAGTTTTTTTTATCTTGAATTTCTTATCTGTAATTTTATTTCTCTGCAATTTTTATCTGCCGTAGTTATTTTCCGTAAGTTAATTAGGCTATTAAAAGAAAATCACAAAAATAAATTCCTTTGTTAATTCCCTAATGAGTGAGTAGTTTCTCACTTGTTAGGGTTAGGTTTGGGGAAGGTTTGAGAGATGAAAATCTCTTACTCTTTTCTTGCCCGTTCTATATTTTAAAAATAGGACTTTATGCAAATCAAACACACACCGCTCACTATGGCACCCTATCCTACGAGATAGCGGTGATTCCCTAGATAGACTGGTTGTGATTGATTTCTATAGAGGTTAGGGCTAAGAATTAAGAAAGGACGGACAAGAGCCAAAAGGAAGAAACGAAGTTTCTTCCTGATCGTGCTAATCCCCTTTGTTAATTATTACCTTAACACCTAAGATCTTAATTAGGGTAAAGAAAGCGGTGAGTAGAATTAACTTTCCAATTTAACCTAATCCTAACTCTAGCAAGGTTTTAATCCAAATTAAATTCAACCTCAGTTTTTATAGGAAATCAAAACCTACCACAAATAGGAATTGACTCGTTAGAACAACTAGAAAATACACGTCTTCCCTGTGGACCGACCCGTACTCAACCGGCTAGCTACCAAGCGACACCGTTCTTAATTGCGGTTAATTCTTTGATTTCAAAATGTATAAGCAAAATCCATCACCAATCAAATGGCGTCGTTGCCGGGGATAACGGTAGTTATTTTCTTTTTGTAATTTCGGGTTAATCAAAAAATTTAAAAATCATAAAAACTGAAAAATATAAAAATAATTTTTTTTATCATCTTGTTATTTTTTAAAGGGTTTTCGTGCGAATTGTGCAGGATCGGAAAGACGAACAGATTCAGATCTGGAAAATTCCAGTGCACAAAACAGCAAACAGCAGATCTGAACAAACAAAGGAGAACCATAGCAGATAACAGAAAGAATTTGGAGGCCTGATCCAACAGACTGACCGCGGAACCACCGCACTTGTAAGCTTTTAGCCGCGGATCCGCCGCGCATTGGTGACGTCAGCATTTCAAAAAGTCTCTGTAAGAATTCTTTTCCTCTCTTCTACCCTCTGTAGTCCTCTGAAAAATTTTCCTGCAGGGTTCTTTGCGCAAAACTTCTCCCCCTTCTCCAATAACTTGATCTTGTGCAGGATTCTTTGCGCCGCAAATAAAAAAAATTTGGCAAGTGTTTTGGATTTTTGTGTGCTTACTGCTTTGCATTTTTAAAACGGATTTTTATGGGGCTATAACACCAATCCAGATTGGGTGGGGATTTTATTACCCTTCTTAGGACCCCAAAAATCATAAAAAGTATTTTGCATCAACCTTCGAGTTAATTAAAAATATTAGACTCAGCTAATAAGGACTGTCGTGCTCGTTAGGACAAAGGAAAAGTTGTAGGTATCAGTCGTTTATCTAAACCAAACTTTGTGGTGCCTAGGCTAGACAAATGGGAAAGGTAATTTTAAAAGGCCCGTCTCACGGTGATTCGTGAGCGGATCCCTTCTTTTTTTACTTGTGCTTACCTGGCCACAATTGGCGGTGAAGAGGCGATTTAAGGATCTCACAACTTGGCCTTTGGAACAGTTAGGAGCAGTCTAGTTGACTTAGGAGACCCTAGCTCTAGACTTGATTGTGCATATTGTGATTGCTTGAAAGTGTGTCTGAGCTCCTTATAAAAATCTTTTGCAAAAACTCCTTATAAAAAAAACCATAAAACAAAATTTTTACAAAAACTTGCCAATTTGTCGCTAGAAATCCATTGCACCCCACTTTCTCTCATTGACGTTTTCTTACCCCCACTTTCTGTTTTCACTTTTTGACTACACTATACCTCGTTAGTGTATGTCCAGTTGGACTAGGGACTCTGACGTCCGTTTAGTCCGTGTTTCATTAGTTCTTACTGACAATGCGTTCGACTCCGAAGTCGAAATTCCACCCACTTCTTTACCTTCATCTTCAAATTCACCATCTTCTAAAGAGATGTCGGGATTCGATCCCAACAACCTTTTACCGCCTGTTGAAGCGCCCCAACGAATCGCACTCCAGGATCTTTTCTATCCCGTCCGCACAGTACTTCCCACTTGTTTTTCACTTCCACCGGCTAATGGGGATAACTTCAAAATTAAATCCCACTTCATCAATATGTTGCCCAAATTTCACAGGCTGGAATCCGAAGATGCCTACATCTTCATTAACAAATTCCAGAATGTTTGCGCAATGATGAAGACCACACAACTTTCTGATGATGCTATAATGCTACGTGTCATTCCATTCACTTTATATGACCTAACTGAAAAATGGTTATATAGAACAACATCACACTCTATAAAAAATTGAGAAAAGTTTGTTAAGGCTTTCCTAAAAAAGTTTTACCCACTCCACAAGACCGTGAGAATTCGCAATGAAATTATTTAATTTTCCCAGCTTCCTTCCGAACCTTTTTGGAAGTGTTTCGAAAGATTTAAGGACCTTTTTGTTCAGTGCCCTCACCACGGTATCGAGAATTGGAAACTTTGCCAAACTTTATACGAAGGACTGAACTCAGCAACTAAGCAGTTGTTGGAAACCATTTGTCAAGATCACTTTCTTACAAAATCAAGCGAGGAAGCTTGGCAATTTCTCGATGATCTTGCTGAACAAACACTTCAGTGGGAAAGCACTGAGACCACTTCATCTACTTCATCAGGTCAGTCTAGGGCAGGCATACATCAACTTGATATGTCGATTGCAATGAAGGCTGAAATGGCTGCACTCACGAAAAAGCTAGAAGCAATTGAGAGCAAATTCCCATCGCCTTCTCCTGCCACAGGTTTACGTACTCGCACTATTTGCGCTTGTTGTTCGGATCCGTCCCATCTTACTGAAGAGTGTCCTTACAATTCACCTGTTTAAGGACAAGATCAAATCAATGCTGCCTTTCAGTAAAGACAAAGAAATGATCCATACTCTTCAACTTATAATCCTGGTTGGAGGAGCCACCCAAATTTTGCTTGGAATCAAAATCAACAAAAATTCTAAGGCAATAACAACTTTCAAAGGCCTCCTCTACAACAATAAGCCCCTCAACAAACTCAATATCAGCAACCTTTCCAACCCCAACCTTACCAAAACCAAATGAACAATTTTGTACCAAACAATTCTTATCCTCAAAACAATTTTGTTCAGCCGAATAACGATAAGGTTTCCTCGCTAGAATGAAGTCTGGATGCGTTTTTAAAACAATCTACGCAATCCTCAGCCAGCATCCAATCGTCCATTCAGTCTTTGGTGCAACACACTGCTTCACATGATCAGAGTATCAAAACAATTGAAGCCCAAATTGCACAACTGAATACCGCGTTAAGTGAGCGAGAGAAGGGGAAACTTCCATCTCAACCATTGCCAAATCCCGGTCACACACAAAATGCACATGTTGCTTATGAACAACAAAATCATAATGTAAGTGATGCGACTACGTTGAGATCTGGAAAGGTGTTGCACAACAATTTGGGCATTAGTGATGACACCCCGGCCGCCGCTTCTTCATCTTCTTCTTCTTCTTCTTCTTCTTCATCTTCTTTGTCTTCTTCAGAGCCTGTTCTTCATTCTTCACAAGGCTCTACTTTTTCTAATTCAAACGGACTCACATCTCACTCCACGAAAACACGGGATCCTCTCCAACTCCGCAATCTACTCCACACATATTGGACTCAACAAATTTTCAAAATATTCCATTTCCAAACAGATTGAGATCCAATAAACCTACTCCACAAATGGAGAAGATTGTGGAGTTATTTAAGCAAGTTAACTTTAATATTCCTTGTTTCCCCCAATCAGAGCAAACCTCTGTTGAAATTCAAAATTCAAAAATCCCGGGCGCAACGCGCCACGTGTCTGGCGCAGATGCATCAGCGCAGCGCCCAAGGCAGCGCATCCAATCATAGCAAAGCCCTGTTTAAAGCAAAATCAAAGGAAGCAACGCTTCAGTTGCGCAACCGCTGCGCTGCGCGACATGTGTCAGCGCAGATGCGCTAGCGCAGTTGCGCTGCGCGACACGTGTCAGCGCAGATGCGCTAGCGCAGTTGCGCTGCGCTCTGCGCTGCGCGACACGTGTCACGCTCTGGGGCATTTGCGCCAAACAGAATTAAGATTTTAAAGAAATCTTTCTGTTCTTGTTAAAACAAGAAAATTTTCTTCTGTAAAACAGAGGCTTTTGGATCAAAGATCCAACGGTGGGGAAAATTCCCCAAATCACTCAGAGAAAGATCTCTTTAACAAATTTAACTAATTTATGGGTACTATAAAAAGACCCCTAGACCTCAATTCAAAGGCATCAACATCTTGTGAGAAATAAAACAGAGAGAACTCTGAAGAATTGGAGAGAAATCCTCAAGAACAAAAAAAAGATAAAAAGCCTTTAGAAAAATAGAAAATTCTCTTATGAACAGATCATTGATTTAAAAACAAGATCAATGATCTTTAATAAAAAACAAAAATAAAAAGAGTGCTTTGCACTTTTTATGAACCTCTGGTTCCTGAAATAAGAAAAAGCTTGTTTTTCTTTGATCTAAATTAGATCAAGAAATCAAATAGTGCTCTGCACTTCCTTTATGAACCATTGGTTCTTGAATCTAAAAGATTCTCGAATTAATAGTGCTTTGCACTTATAAATCTGCACTGTTGCGCTCTTGGGCTGGCGCAAGTGTCACGACCCAAAGTTTGGCCCGTGACCGACACTTAACCACGTAACGTCTACAGGCGTAACGCGACCAAGTGAACCGAAAACCCAGAAATCAAACCAGTGAAAGTATAGAGTGTTATAAGTTTTTAAAAGAAAGCACTTACTAACATGATAAGAAATCTAAGTAATCAATCACCAAGATAGCAATATACGACGCCGTAGCGAAGATCAAGATCCACAAGTGGAGACATCACAGATAGAATAAACTGCAAGTACAGTCGGCTCACAGCAAGCTCGACACCAGAATACAAATAAAATACATCATCGTCCTCACACTGTCTCTAAGTCAAATACATACATGGTAGATGGAGAATACTAGATACAACAATGTACATAACTGAAAGATAAACAGATACCGCACAAACCCACCTACCAGCAAAAGAGCTAGCACACCAACTATGGGGGTATCTGTGTCAAAAGATGCAACAACAGCCTGCCGCGACTACTCCGAAGGGCAACCTGCAAATACTGTGGCACAACGGGGGTGAGTTTCCAACTCGTGAATAGAGATAACATATAAAGGTAATCGCGAGCATGCACGTACTGCGCTACTCTATCATATGCCAACAGATGATATCAATATGTGATAAGCAGTATGTACAATAATCATGCAAGTGCTCTATCAGGTAATGTAACTACAGGATGAGGTACAATAATAAATGCTGAGCATGGGCAATATAATATCTACACGGAATGTCAACGTGGAATATACAATCGGTGTCCATCAATGCACCCAGATCCCCCAAATAGCTCAGGCGCCGGCACTCTCGTCGGCCCTCAAATCCTGTACATCTCTGAGAATCCCGAGTGCCCAACATCGGCACCCAAATATCATAAATACTCGTGTCCAGCATCGACACGCAAATCCTCATCCATCGGGCCCCGTCAGTCCGGGTCAGCCCACGGGCTCCGTCTGCGGTATCGGCCCTCGGCCCCGGCAGTACGGATCACCCCGCATCCATCTATCGACTCTGATCAGTACCCTCTGGATAACTGTCAGGTCCAACCAATCACCGGTAGGTAGTAGTCCCTCTGCCAGGCTCACCGTCTACTACATAGCGAAACCGTTCTCGCCTCGGGGTACCATACCGGGTCCACCATGTACCCGTAATTGGCCTCAACCAGCTCCTCGATCCGGGTTCACATATATCACTCTAGCACCGAGGAAACACATGGTGGACGCACCGAAATATCATATCGAGGGAACCGGGTTTTTAAATGATTACTTAAGTGAAATAGCCACGGTTCCCAAATCCAGAAATCACATATAATGCAAACCAATATGCAAGTCAATGGTCCGATATGATATGTGCATCAAATATGAATATCATGTCAAGTCACATAAAGATGAGCTACAATATAATGATTCGATGTAAAATCTACAGTGTGAGTGTCATGGCAATTACTAACGGTGTGTGTGTAACATGCAGGATAGTGCTCGTGCAACATGGACCGTTTGTAATTGTGCGGTGTTCTATCAATTCTAGTTTATATCCAAATAGCAGGGAATGCAGCATGCACTAAATAGTAGCCATGAATAGTCAATGTATACAAAGGAAACTATAAGGTCCTATCAGCCCTGACGTAGAACGCCATGCGGGCGATATCCCCGTAGATGTGAAATCTACTCACCGTAGTCTCTCGCTAGGTATAGCCAACAACTTGTTTCCCCTTCCGCGCGGCGTCCGTCGTACTCGCCTGCGAACCTAGAATTACACAATACATTATACATAAGCTTGACATCACACAAACACGACATTAAAGCCGAACTAGTAACTCGTGTCGTGAACCAAGCGCGCGTGTGCGCAATACGCTAAAATGTGTGATTACGCGCCTGAAGCCACTCCGACGCGTCGCGATACGCAGAAACCCACAAACACGTATCACGCGTGTCGCGAAGACTAAAAATACGGGAAAATAGGTAATCACCTCCAGATTTTGATACAGGAAAGATATTGTAAAACTATATATACCAAAATAACCCACATAGCAGCAGACGCCGTCACCCCAAACCCCAACCCAAAACACCCCCATCTGGCCGCAATTTGCGGCCAGAATGCATATTTCGGCGGCCTGGGTAGGGAATTGGGCTCCCAGGTTTTGTGTGTGCACTCTATACCCCCCATACATGCTACAGTAATATCTAGTTTCACTCTGAAATATCTCGGGTAGCAGCAGATCCTACAGGGCCTTATTTCTAGTTAAAATCCACACTTTTGCACTAAAATGGAACTTTAGGGTATTTTTATGCAAACTGAAACAAAACCTGGCCTAAGATAGCTCTAATAACACATAATAGAGCTAACACAACTAACAAAACCCTAATCTAACATGTGAATCACAAATATCCTTTAATATCACCAAAATGCACAAAAAAGAGATTTTTACTAAAGAATACTACAAGTTTAAGGAAAAGGAGTGCTAATATGAGTTAATACCTTCTAAGAACCTTGTAAAACACCAAAAGTCTCAGCTTTTCCCTCTAGTGTGCAGATTTGCCTTGGAACACCTCAAAAACCTCACTTTTCCATGATTTCGTGAAGAAAATGAGTTGATATCTATAGGGTTTGTGTATGGATCAAAGGGAAATGAAAAAGGAGAAGAAAAGATGGAGGAAGAGGGGGTTTCTCTGCTGGAATTCCTGCAGAATTCTCAAGTGGGGAAAAGAGAGAGAGAGAAGGGAATAAAATGGGGTCAAAAGTCAACATTTCACCTAACCACCATGCTTCATTGTTTAATATGATTTTAAATTATGAAAAGGGTCATGAAAAGATTAAAATGGTGGGAAAATAAGTTAGCAACCATGCAACAAAAGAATTTGGCTAACACTTAAACCTATGTCACAAAAATGGCTAAGTGTGCAAGTGTGCACTAACACAAGAAAATTCCCAATATGCTAACACCACTAAATATAACTAATAATCCTATGAACACATATATATAATAACACGTACGATCACTAATTATCACGAAAGACATTCTAACGGAAATTCAAAGTGTTACAGCAAGCCACCAGAGAGCGCCACGTGCCAGCATCTGAACCAGTTGCGCTACGCGCTTTTGAAATAGAGCTTTGCTCTCTGAAATTGGCGTAACTCACCAGAGTGCGCCACGTGTCAACAGCGCAAGCGTAGCGTACTAGCGCAGTGCACTGCACTGCATGACACGTGTCATCATCACAAGTGCTTGCGCTCTTTGATTCTTGGCGCAAAGCGCCTGAAAATGCAATGCATTTCTTCTGCTAAAGGGCCAGGCCCAAGTCAAAATGACCTAACAGGCCAAAATAAATTGCAAAGCAAATAAAAAGAGGCAGAGCCCAAGTAAATTGATGCTCTGCATCATTTATAAATGGGCAGAGCCCAAACAAAAAAAATAAAAAGAAATGCAATGCAAAAGCAAATAAAATGTTGAACATTTTCAACTGGACTTAGCCCAATTTTGGCCGTAAGTCCTCAAATTATATTGACTGAGCAAGATTGCTCTCTTAAATCAATTCACCTCCGGTTCAAGGGTACATCTCCGAACCCCTCTGACACATGTCGTTGTAATCCTTCAACGTCGTCAGAGAGGTGATGAGTCCCGACGGCCATATATTAAATGGATCACCACGTCAAGTTGATCTTAGTCCAAAACAGGACTAACATATCCTTGATGAACGTTTAAGTTGATCTTAGTCTCAATACGACTAACGTATCCTTAAACTAAAAACACCAAACCCAAATCTAAGTAAATACGGATTTGGACTAATCCACGTCCTACGGGCGACGGCATTATTCAGTCTCCGTATACAATCCACGGGCAACCACAAATAAAACAAACACACACGACACGAAGTGAAATTCTGGAGAAGGAGAAAGTTGTTACCGCGATGCGGTAGCGTAATTAACTGCAGGGGCTTGCGCCTGCAGGGAAGAGCGTCCCCACAATAAAAAAAACCTCAAGCGAGGGGGAATCTGACGAAGTCTGCTACATCAGCCGCATCCGTCTAAACCTCCGATACACGGTGCCATAAATCAACTTGGCATCTTCGGAGAGGTAGACGGATAAAACCATATAGCATTTGCCCCGAATCTCCGGCGAGACGTCCTCACGTCTCTCGGCCGCCATTCGGAGGGGAACAGATTCTGGCATGCCCGGTGGGACCTTTTCCTCTTTCCACTCCACACTTCGTGTGTCGTATTCCCGAACGAATCGCGGTTTGTTAATGGTTGCCTTTGGATTTCAAGTTTACTAAGATTTGGTCTCTTGCTTGGTGCAGAAGAGAAATCAAACATCGATGGCCTCAACTTGTTCGAAGTGCTACAACTACAGCTGCAGCTCGCGTCCGGCCTCAACTGGGGGCATAAACTACGGGCCCCAAGCGGCCTCTTTGTTCACCATGCCCGTGGAGCAGATTACTCAAGCCACCACGGGGTTGTTTTTTTAGGAACTATGCTTCCGCCAACAAGCTTCAGCACCCTTGTGCCCGTACAAGAAGCTCTTAAGAAGTCGGTCTTCGATCGACTTTCAGTTGCTGCGGCCCCTCTCAACGGGTCGCCCAACACCAGTGCCTCGGTCTTCTCCAGACTGGGCCAAAACTCCTGCGGACCCGCAATGAAGCTTGCAGTCCCAGAAAAGGTTACCTCAAAAGGAGTAGCCAAGCCTGCTCCAGAAGTCGTCAAGGCGGCTTCCCCTGTCAAAGAGTCAGTCTTTTCAAGACTGACTATTCCTATTCCTGCCCCTGCACGAGGATCTGTCTTTGATAGATTGTATATCTCATGTCAAAGGACAACCTCAGTCTTTAAGATGTTAACACCAGCAGCGCCGCATTCAGACAGGGGGCAAAAAGAAGACGTCTCTATCTCCGAGCCAGTCCCAACGGCTCGTCATGCTCGACATCGCCATTGGCGACGAGTAAGAAAGGCAGGGGGCAACTCCCCCTTAGGGCTAACTCCACCGGCGCCAGTGGTGGAAGTCAATGCTGCTGTTCCAACTGCGAACAGCTTTGAATTGCTGAGGAGGGTACGTAAGAACTCTCCAACCGCTACACTGAAAAGATCTCCTCCGCCCGCGGAGAGAGTTCCGGAAACAAAGCAAGAACGGCCCCCTCAACGGCTGTCCTAAAAAATATACAAGGTTTGGCGAAGGGTTCAAGACTCTGTGATCGACCCAGATCACTATCGTCAACAAAAGAAGACGAAGGTGCAAAAGAAAAAGAGCGTCCTATTAAACAGCAGGGGACAACGATCGCTAGGGTGCCCACTGCAATGGCCCCTTCAACTTCAACGGCCCACAAAAGAAGGAGGCCAGAGAAAACCCCCGCGTCGGCGACAAATATCAGAGGTGATGAACCCAAACGCCCTAAGTCAGGGGGCATTGTAGTTCATACCGTCTATGTGGCGTCTGGTAAAGAGGACAGTCGCATATCAACAGGTCATAGACCGCACACGCGGTCAGTGACCAAAGCGCAGGAGCAGCAACAGAAGCTCCAAGAGATGATGAATGCTATGGCCGCACTTACCGGGCCAAAAGAAAACCCTGAAACGTTCTCGGATGAATGCCAAGAGGTAGAAACCGACGCCGAATTCCTCCGTCGAATATTGGAAAAGAAGGACAAAGAGGCTGCTGAACAAGCAGCCAACATACAGCGTATGAGCCTCCTCTTCCAAGACATGATAGGGATGATGATACAACAAGATCCTCCGGCCGAAGAGCCCCCAATCGTCCTTGGAGACGATAGGGGAGAGACATCAAATCCTCCGCCAGCTCTGTCGACGGCTAAGGAGGATACAATCTCCAAAGCTGATTTGGACGAGTACATAGCCCAGCAAATACGGGTTCATCATGCGACCGAAGCAGCCGGCCAGGTCGTAAAAACGGGGCGGCCATATCCAAGTTGGTACGACCAAATCAAGTACCCGCCAGGTTACACAATTCCCAAGTTCCATGTCTACAAGGGGACGGGCAATCCTCACCAGCATGTTGCCCAGTTCAGGGCACTCTGCGGCAACACCGGCGGTGATGACAAGCTGTTGCTTCGCCAGTTTGTTGGAAGTTTATCAGATACGGCGTTCGAGTGGTACTCTGAACTCCCGAACGACTCTATCAAGACCTTCGCAGAGATGGAGCTGCTGTTTACTCAGTGTTTTGCAAGCGCCAGTGAACGCACTCCGATGACGGCACTGATTAATGCCAGGGTAAAACCGGGCGAGACATGGGTCCAATATGCTATACGGTGGCGTAATTTATGGTCAAAATGCGAGCAGAGCATAGAAGAAGCTCCTGCAGTGGGAATGTTTATGGGAACCCTCGATCCACAAGCAACCATCTCGCAATTTATGATGTTCTTCAAGCCGACCACCTTCCAGGCACTAATCGACAAGCTGGCGCAAATGGATCAAATGGGCCATAAACCTCCTGTTCCAAAGCCAGACTCCCGAAATGAGAAGGGAAAGGGGAAAGCGATCATTGTCGCTAATGCTCAGCAATAGCCGAACAACCCGAAGCCGGTCGTTCGTCAAAATAATATGCGCCCGTACGTACCCCTTGAGGATAGGATGGGATGTCCTTACTCGTTTCCCCGCGATAAAACGAGAAGGTTATTTGAGCTGGCGTTGCGCAACCGACTCATAAATCTGCCGGATCCAAAACGTCCGTTGCAACCAAGTGATGTCAACGAACCCAACTACTGTCCTTATCATCGAGTACTGGGCCATCCGATCGAAGATTGCTACGTTTTCAAAAATTGGTTTGAAAACCAGTATCGACAGGGCAAATTTGCATTGTCCGACAAATGGAAGGTGAATCCACCACAGCCCTACACCTCTAAGGGGACGAATACGCCGGGGGCAACATGCTCCGTCGTTGAAGAAGATCCTTGGGAGGTTGTATTATCAGCCAAGACAAAGAGGATGCTAAACGATCTTCAGACATGTCCAGCGATTAGGTGGAAGAACCCGTTGGAACCGCAGGTCATTGAGGGGATGTTGAAGCCACGTCCAACTCCAAAGATCGATGGAGGTGGCCCAAGCATTCATAACCAGCCGTTGAAATCTTCAAAGAAGAAGAAAAAGAAATCTAAGAAGCCCGTGAAGCATGGCGACAAGCGCACGGACTTGCAAAAACAAATTGACGCGCTGGAGGAATACAACCAGAAGGCACGGACTCCCATTACATTCCAAGAGTTCCTCGACCACGTCTTTCAAAAGGAAGATGAGGGGGATAGTTCATCGGATGAATCTAAAGAATACGTGGCGAGCTGTCATGTGATTTCCCATTCGTTCATGGGCGATGAGGAGACTCCTTGTACTGAAACGCTGGGGGCAGATCCTGAATCAAAAATTCTGGGCCATCAGATGAAGTAATTGACGCATTCCTTAATGAAGCTCGGTTGAAAAGTAAAGCTGATCGGGAGCGCGAGGCGTTTATATTCGAAAGGGCCAAACGCCAGCGCCTTGACAAAAGAATCGAGATACTCCCGCTGGAGCAAAATACCTCCACTACCGACAAAAGCCAATTCAAGATGAGGAAAAGGTTTGCTATGGCCATATCAATGGGCATGAAGCTACCATCCTCCGAAGGAAAAATTACTGGTGAAATAGAAATGCACCACTCCTATTGCTTATATCATCAGAAGGTTTCGCACCTAATTCAAGAGTGCAAAGCTTTCGATAGATGGTGGCAAGGATACGTTACCCATCGACAACGCTTTAAGCGGGAGAAGCGCAAAACTCGTCGAGAGCAAAACGGTACGACCGAAGGGCTTAACAGAACTACCGGCAATTGTCGCATGCTTAACGCCGGGGGATCACAAGTGCTCACGTTCGGGAGCGATTCTGATGAGGAGCTTGTTTCCCCCAATCAGAGCAAAGCTCTGTTTGAATTTCAAAATTCAAAATTCGAAGCAACGCTTCAGATTCAATGCGCCGCGCGCAACGCGCCACGTGTCAAAAGCTGATACGGCAGCGCAGCGTCCAATGCAGTGCGCCTAATCAGAGCAAAGCTCTATTTTAAGTAAAATTAAAGGAAGCAACGTTTCAGTTGCGCTGCGCTGTGCGCTGCGCGACACGTGTCAGCGCAGATGCGCTAGCGTGGTTGCGCTGCGCTGTGCGCTGCACGACACGTGTTACGCGCTGGGACATCTGCGCTAAACAGAATAAAGATTTTAAAGAAATCTTTCTGTTCTTGTTAAAACAAGAAGATTTTCTTCTGTAAAACAGGAGCCTTTGGATCAAAAATCCAACGGTGGGGGAAATTCCCCAAATCACTCAGAGAAAGATCTCTTTAACAAATTTAACTAATTTATGGGCACTATAAAAAGGACCCTAGACCTCAATTCAAAGGCATCAATATTTTCTAAAAAAAAGGAGAGAGAAAGAGAACTCTGAAGAACTCCTCAAGAACAAAAAATGTAAAAACCTTTAGAGAAAGAGAAAGTTCTCTTATGAACAGATCATAGATCGAAAAACAAGATCAATGAACTTTAATAAAAACAAAAAAAAATTATTATTATTAAATAGTGCTTTGCACTTTTTGTGAACCTTTGGTTCTCTGAGATAAGAAAAACAAGAAAAACTTATTTTTCTTTGATCTAAATTAGATCAAGAAATCAAATAGTGCTTTGCACTTCTGTTCTTGAATCTAAAAGATTCTTAGTGCTTTGCACTTGCAAACTGCGCTGTTGCGCTCTTGGGAGAGCGCCACATGTCAGCATCTGAACTACTTGCGCTATGCGCTTTAAGATAGAGGTTTGCTCTCTGTGATTGGCGCAACTCACCAGAGTGCGCCACGTGTCAGCAGCGCAAGCGCAGCGCACTGCGCTTGTGTTAGTGTATATGCCCTAGGGGCCATTATTGTATCATACTAGTTTGTATATTACTTAATGGAAGCTTGGGATATTCACATGTATATAACAGTCTTGCTAAACATGGTAGTATGCTACTTGGTTTTTTCTATCTTAATATGTGAGTATACGTATTGATAGAGCTCTTAGGATCTTGCTTGACTACCAGCGTTGTGATGGCAGTCACACTAGTGGGGGCTGGGTAGTCTACAAGCACATCCTTATTCAGGTCCCTAGTCGTTGGATTATCGAGACAGAGCATCGATACTCCGGAGTAGACTGGTGTGTACGCTTCTCATCCCAGTTGGGGAAATGGTCTGTCCCACAGCCGTCAGTACGTCGTACTGGAGATAGTATGCAGGTGCTCGTTAGGCTACGGGTACACCGGACATGACTCACAGGGAACTGTTGGTTGATTTTATACCAGTCGTCAGTGAACAGTTCCCAGGTGACATGAGTACAGCATAGTCCGCAGACTTGACACTGCTACTTCGCCTCGAGTGTGTCCCACTGTTCTTAGATTGCTACCCTACCACGGCTCAAAGGAGTCATGCAAACAGGTAGCAGTTGGGTGCAGTCCTGAGCACTTGGAGGCAGTGGTGGTTAGACAGGATTCGTCTCTCCCGGTATTGGGGGTAGATATCGCGCTGTGTCAGAGAGCCATTACGCAAAGTCCCTGGCCAGGGCAAGCGAGATTTGCTGGTAGGTTCCAGTAGTTTCTCAGGGTGTAATGGGCTTCCCTCCGACACGACTTATACCGCTATTAGGAGACTGACGCTTGCCGCCCCCTGGGCCCGATATGCGATAGTCTTGGACGAACGGACCGGACTGTATGGAGATTGTCACATCAGACTCAGTAGGAGTTCGGATGGGTTTCCTCATCGGCCTTCTTATCGACATCTACCTGGGGACCGTTACGTACAACTAGTGCCGCTTGCGGTCTGTGGTTAAACCCACTGCCAGCGTAGTAGTCGAGTCTCTAGAGTCCCACACAGAGAGTTTTCCTACTCCGGACGAAACGATATAGAGGTCATATGGTTTTACGACAAGGGTTCGGACGCATACGTGTGTTTACGCACGTACGACTTTCGGACAGTTTTTACCAGTCGGCTTTGGTTTAAACCAGTTACTGGTATCCGGTTATTGGATTTATACAGTCTAAAGTTTTTCCGTATTTTTGCGGAAAGGAGGGGCGTTCTCGTAATTGCGCGAGAAGCTTCTAGAAGGTGGTGACTAAGGAGCTTTAGGTGGCATATACAATGAATGTGATTAGTGAGTCATATGGATGATTCATCCATGTCATTAATGCATGATAAATGCTTAATGACTCATGGAGTGAATCATCACTAGATATTATCAAGCATGGTTGCTAAATTGTTTTATATTCTTTTCTTGATAAAAAGAAATGCTTGATATATATTATCATAACTCATTATTCTCACTTCATTATTATTCTCATCTTCTCTCTCCTCAAGCTCTCCCTCTTCAAACCCTAATCCTCCCCTCTCATGTGTTGAGTACAAGGATTAGTTAGACTAACTAAACCATAACCCTCACTCTATATCACCTAGCTTCTTTGATTAGCACTTAAAGAAGGTTAGTTGCCTCAAGTTTAGAGGCTAAGCTTGGAGTAAAGCTCTCGGGTGGATCGTCTACTACTTCGAGAAGGCCGAGGAGGAGGTGGAGTTCGCAAAGACGAAGGACACGATTCGTTAGGTTTAATCCCTAAACATAGTAGTATCGAACTTCTATGTTTCATGTTAGTTATCGTTTAGTTTCGATTCATGCGGTTAGTCGATGTTTAAGCAAAGAACAAAATCGTTTTTCATATTTCCGCCTCCCCGCAAGTCATGGGGTGTTGCACATCGACTTACAGCTTGCGCGACACGTATCAACACTACAAGCGCTTGCGCTCTCTGATTGGCGCAAAGCGCCTGAAAATGCAATGCATTTTCTAAAGGGCCAGGCCCAAATCAAAAAGACCAACAGGCCAAAATAAATTGCAAAGCAATAAAAAAAGGGCAGAGCCCAGTTCAAACAAAAATAGAAAATAATGTAATGGGCCAAGCCCTAGTACAGGCCCAAAGCAAATAAAATGTTGAACATTTTCAATTGGACTTAGCCCAATTTTGGCCGTAGGTCCTCAAATTAAATTGACTGAGCAAGATTGCTCTCTCAAAACAATTTACGACCGGTTCGAGGGTACATCTCCGAACTCCTCTGACACCCATCGTTGTAATCCTTCAACGACGTCAGAGAGGTGACGGGTCCCGATGACCACACATCAACATGGACTGCGGGGTCCTTAAACTCGTGGACCGAAACGTCCTTAAACTAATGTTGGACCGAAACGTCCTTAAACTAATAGCGGACCGTCATGTCCCTAAACCGGAATATAGACCACCACGTCCCTAAACTGGAACACGGACCACCACGTCCCTAAACTGTAATACGGACCACCACGTCTTTAAACTGGAACATGGACCACCACGTCACACGTCCTTAAACTAATATTGGACCGAAACGTCCTTAAACTAATGTTGGACCGAAACGTCCTTAAACTAATAGCGGACCGTCATGTCCCTAAACTGGAATATAGACCACCACGTCCCTAAACTGGAACACGGACCACCACGTCCCTAAACTGGAATACGGACCACCACATCTCTAAACTGGAACATGGACCACCACGTCCCTAAACTGGCGATGGACCGAAACGTCCCTAAACTAATATTGGACCGAGACGTCCTTAAACTAATATTGGACCGAGACGTCCTTAAACTAATATTGGACCATCACGTCCCTAAACTGGCGATGGACCACCACGTCCCTAAACTGGAACATGGACCACCACGTCCCTAAACTGGAACATGGACCACTACGTCCCGAAACTGGAACAATAGAGCCTCCAAATGCTCTTTTGCCGGGTCTAAACGATCCCGTTTAAGTTGATCTTAGCCCCCAAACACGGCTAACGTATCCTTAAACATTCAAATGGACTATAAAACTCCAAATCAACTTTGGCTCAAGGGTACATCTCTGAACTTCTCTGACACCTATCGTTGTAATCCTTCAACGACGTCAGAGAGGTGATGAGTCCCGACGGCCATATATTAAATGGATCACCACGTTAAGTCGATCTTAGTCTAAAACAGGACTAACGTATCCTCAACGGATGTTTAAGTTGATCTTAGCCTCAATACGGCTAACATATCCTTAAACTAAAAAACACCAAACCCAAATCTAAGTAAATACGGATTTGGACTAATCCACGTCCTACGGGCGACGGCATTACTTAGTCTCCGTATACAATCCACGGGCAACCACAAACAAAACAAACACACACGACACGAAGTGAAATTCTGGAGAAGGAGAAAGTGGCTACCGCGACGCGGTAGCGTAATTAACTACAGGGGCTTGCGCCTGCAGGGAAGAGCGTCCCCACAATCAAAAACCCCTCAAGCAAGGGGGAATCTGACGAAGTCTGCTACATCGGCCGCATCCGTCTAAACCTCCGATACACGGTGCCATAAATCAACTTGGCATCTTCGGAGAGGTAGACGGATAAAACCATATAGCCCCGAATCTCAGGCGAGACGTCCTCACGTCTAGGCCGCCATTCGGAGGGGAACAGATTCTGGCACGCCCGGTGGGACCTCTTCCTCTTTCCACTCCACACTTCGTGTATCATCCTCGCGAACCAATCGTGGTTTGTTAAACGGTTGCCTTCGGATTTCAAGTTACTAAGATTTGGTCTTTTGCCTGGCATAGAACTCAAGAATCAATGGCCTTTAACTGCACCAGCTGCTCGAAGTGCCACTGCAACGGACGCTCCACCTCACCGGGAGGTGTAGCATATGAGCCCCGAGCGGCTTCCTTCCTCGCTCTGCCGGTAGACCAGGTGACCCAAGCCACCACTGGCCTGTTCTTCGGGACCATGATCCCACCTACAAGCTTCTCTATGCCGATACCTGCACCGGAGGTGAACAAGAAGTCGGTCTTCGACCGGCTTACTGCCACGACGGCCCCTGTCAACGGGTCGCCCACTGCCAAACCAACAGCTTCAGTTTTCGCCAGGCTGGATCAGAACTCTAAATTGGCTGTCCCAAGGAAGGCAATGACTACTGCTCCAGAAGTAGTCAAGGTGGCTTCCCCTGTCAAATAGTCGGTCTTTTCAAGACTGGCGATTCCTGCTCCTGTCCCTGCTCGAGGATCCGTCTTCGACAGGTTGAATATCACCCCTCAAAAGACAACCTCAGTCTTTAAGAGGTTAACACCAGCGGAGCCTCATTCAGACAGGGGGCAAAAAGAAGCTATCTCTATCTCTGAGCCAGTCCCAATGGCTCGTCGTGCTCGACGTCGCCATTGGCGACGAGTGAGGAAGGCAGGGGGCAACTCCCCCTCAGGGCTAACTCCACCGGCTCTAGTGGTGGAAGTCAACGCTGCTGTTCCAACTGGGAACAGCTTTGAACTGCTGAGGAGGGTATGTAAGAACTCTCCAACTGCTACATTGAAAAGATCTCCTCCACCTACGGAGAGAGTTCCGGAAACGAAGCAGGAGCAGCCCCCTCAACGGCTGTCCTAAAAAATATACAAGGTTTGGAGGAGGGTTCAAGACTCCGTGATCGACCCAGATCACTCCCGTCAACAAAAGAAGACGAAGGTGCAAAAAGGAAAAGACCGTCCTATTGAACAGCAAGGGACAACGATCACTAGGGTACCCACTGCAACGGCCCCTTCAACTTCAACGGCCCACAAATGAAGAAGACCAGAGAAAACCCCAACGCCGATGACGAATATCAGAGGTGGTGAACCCAAACGCCCTAAGTCAGGGGGCATTATAGTTCATACCGTCTACGTGGCATCTGGTAAAGAAGATAGCCGCATATCTACGGGTCATCGACCGCTTACCCGATCAGTGACCAAGGCGCAGGGGCAACAGCAAAAGCTCCAAGAAATGATGAACGCTATGGCCGCACTTACAGGGCCAAAAGAAAACCCTGAAACGTCCTCGGATGAACACCAAGAGGAAGAAACCGACGCCGAATTCCTTTGTCGGATATTGGAGAAGAAGGACAAAGAGGCTGCTGAATAAGCAGCCAACATACAGCGTATGGGCCTCCTCTTCCAAGACATGATTGGGATGATGATACAACAAGATCCTCCGGCCGAAGAGCTCCCGATCGTCCTTGGAGATGATAGGGGAGAGATATCAAATCCTCCACCAGCTCTGTCGACGGCTAAAGAGGATACAATCTCCAAAGCTGATTTGGATGAGTACATCGCCCAACAAATACGGGTTCATCATGCGACCGAAGCAGCCGGCCAGGTCGTAAAAACGGGACGGCCATATCCGAGTTGGTACAATCAAATCAAGTACCCGCCAGGTTATACAATTCCCAAGTTCCATGTCTACAAGGGGACGGGCAATCCTCATCAGCATGTTGCCCAGTTCAGGGCACTCTGCGGCAACACCGGTGGTGACGACAAGCTGTTGCTTCGCCAGTTTGTTGGAAGCTTATCAGATACGGCGTTCGAATGGTACTCTGAGCTCCCGAACGACTATATTAAAACCTTCGCGGAGATGGAGCTGCTGTTTACTCAGCGTTTTGCAAGCGCCAGTGAACGCACCCCGATGACGGCACTGATTAACGCCAGGGTAAAGCCAGGCGAGACGTGGGTTCAGTACGCTATACGATGGCGGAACTTATGGTCAAAGTGTGAGCAGCATATTGAAGAAGCTCCCGCGGTGGGTATGTTTGTGGGAACCCTTGATCCACAAGCGACCATCTCGCAATTTATGATGTTTTTCAAGCCAACTACCTTCCAGGCCTTGATTGACAAACTAGCGCAAATGGATCAAATAGGCCATAAACCCCCTCTTCCAAAGCCGGACTCCCGAAATGATAAAGGGAAAGGAAAAGCGATCGTTGTCGCTAATGCACAACAACGACCGACTAACTCGAAGCCGGTTGTGCGTCAAAATAATATGCGCCCGTACGTAGACCTTGAGGAGAGACTAGGGCGTCCTTACTCGTTTCCCCGCGATAAAACGAGAAGGTTATTCGAGCTGGCATTGCGCAACAGACTCATAAATCTGCCGGATCCAAAACGTCCGTTGCAACCAAGTGATGTCAACGAGCCCAACTACTGTCCTTATCATCGAGTACTGGGCCATCCGATCGAGGATTGCTACGTTTTCAAAAATTAGCTTGAAAACCAGTACCGACAGGGCAAATTCGCGTTATCTGACAAATGGAAGGTGAATCCCCCGCAGCCCCATACCTCTAAGGGGACAAATACGCCGGGGGCAACATGCTCCGTCGTTGAAGAAGCTTCTTGGGAGGTTGTATTATCGGCCAAGACAAAGAGAATGCTAGATGATCTTCAGACATCTCCAGCGATTAGGTGGAAGAACCCGTTGGAACCACAGGTCATTGAGGGGATATTGAAGCCGCGTACAACTCCAAAGACCGATGGGGGTGGCTCAAGCACTCGCAACCAGCCGTCAAAATCCTCGAAGAAGAAGAAAAAGAAGTCAAAGAAGCCCGTGAAGCCTGGCGACAAGCGCACGGACTTGCAAAAACAAATTGACGCGCTGGTGGAATATAACCAGAAAGCACGGACTCCCATTACGCTCCAAGAGTTCCTCAACCACGTCTTTCAAGAGGAAGGTGAAGGAGAAAGTTCGTCAGATGAATCTGAAGAATGCATGGCAAGCTGTCGTGTGATTTCCCATTCGTTCATGAACGATGAGGAGACTCCTTGTATTGGAAAGCTGGGGGCAGATCCTGAACCAAGAATTTCGGGGCCGTCGGATGAAGTAATTGACGCATTCCTTAATGAAGCTCGGTTGAAAAGTAAAGCTGATCGGGAACGCGAGACGGCTATATTTGAAAGGGCCAAGCGCCAGTGACTTGATGAAAGAGTTGAGATGATCCCGCTGGAGCAAAACACCTCCGCTACCGACAAAAGCCAATTCAAGATGAGGAAAAAGGTTGCTAAGGCCATATCAATGGGCATGAAGCTACCATCCTCTGAAGGAAACATCACCGGTGAAATGGAAACGCACCCCTCCTATTGCTTATATCATCAGAAGGTTTCGCACCCCACTCAAGAGTGCAAAGCTTTCGATAGGTGGTGGAAAGGATACGTCGCTCATCGACAACGCTTTAAACGGGAGAAGCGCAAAACTCGTCGGGAGCGGAAAAATACGACCAAAGAGCTTAAAAGAACTACCGGCGATTGTCGCATGGTTGACACCGGCGGGTCACAAGTGCCTACATTCGGGAACGATTCTGATGAAGAGCAGGAACTGTAGGGTTCCTAGGCACTCTCAAGAGGTCTCACAAGGCATCAACCATGCCAATTTCAAAAATACGGTGCCGAGAAACCCTAGACTAGATCGTTGGCTAGAAGTTTAGGCGATAAAATGAAACTAGTTTACAACTAAACTAAAAGAACGGATATACAACCTTTGTAGATCCGGTCCTCCACCTCTATAGCTCCGCAATGAAGTCTCCTCGCTGTCCAAGTCGAACCCCGGGCTCTAGCGTCGGCTTCATCGGAGAATGGACGGGCTAGGTCATCGACGACGATGCCGAAGATGATCTACGTCGAGGCATCACTAGATCAAGCTCCAACTTCACCAAGTCAAGAAACTTGTGAAGAAAACACACTCTACTACTTGGCAAGAAGTAGAGGATGAAGAAATAGGAAGTGGGTAGACTTTAGAATTGGATTTCTCACTCTAATTCATCAATCACCATTGATGGTCAAGCTTTTTCTTCTTGTGAAGAAGAAGAAGAAGATGAAGAAGATGATAAGTCTTGTTAGAATAATTGAAAAAGAAAATCATTCTTATCATATTCTTAACCTTAGTTAAGTGTAGAGAATAGACCATGGTTAGTAATGATGGTTAGGGTTAAGAAAGAGATAAGAATGGTGGACTAGGTCAAAGCTTCATGAAGCTTCACAAAACAACAAATAAAGCCACCATTCTTTTCTCTTTATGCCATTTATTTTCCAAAATGTATAAACAAATAAATAAATGAATAAATAAGTAATGGAAAAATAAAACCCTAATTATATGTTTAACCATGGTTTAATTCTTTACACTTAACCAAGTTAACATGTATCATCAAACATGATACAATCATTTGCACAAAAAGTATATCACATATACAACTTGTTCATCCAAGTGAGAAAATCCATTTAAAGTGAACCAATACTAGTTAATGCAAAGTAATATATCAAATATATAATTATGCATTAAATCATTAAATCAACACTTGATTTAACGATCCGGTCATATCACATACAACCGACTAATATCCAATGTATCGGTTTATCGAATCAATCCTTGATTCGATAACTAGGTTATATCGCATACAATCATTCGACACATTCATCGCGAGAATGGAATATGGTATCACATACATGCATTATTCTCGGTCCCGCACATATCTCATATGCGCTCCTATTTCGTTTCGATTGAGCCAGGAAACCTCTGTGTAGGACTCTAAAGACTCGTCAATATGCCGGCAGCAGGTGATGATCATATCAAACACCCACAAGCCGCAAGCGGTCTGCTAAACGTAACGGCCACCCGGGTATTGAGCGATCAGAAGATCGACGAGCAAGCCCGCTCACACTCCAGTGAATCCAACCAGTAACACTACCGTACAGTCCGGTCTGATCGTCTGATATGTCGCATATCTTGCCTAGGGTTGGTAAACGTCAGACCCCAATAGCTCGATAAGTCGTGTCGATATGAGGTCTATAACAATTCGAGAAACTACTGGTAACACTTACCAGTAAATCTCAGCAACCCTGGCCAGGGATTTCCTGTTATAGCCAATCGAACACAGCGCAACATCAACCCCTATACCGGGAGAGACGAATCCCCTCCTATCGCTCATTGCCTCCATGTGACTCGGGACTGTACCCAAAAACCACTGTTTTGCACGCCCTCTTGGACGTGTTAAGATGGAAATCAAAGCACAGTGGGAACCACACAAGACTCTATGACGATCTCGGGTCAACAGACTACTATGTACCAGTGTCACCAGAGAACTGCCATCTGACGTAAGGTATAATACCATCTGGGAGTTCTCGGCGAGTCCGTCCAGTGTACCCAGTCTCTACTGAGCACCCGTATATCATCTCTGATGTCAAACACCGATGGATATGGGATCATCCATCGCCCATCTATATGGGTCGAGAAGGTACACGCTAGTCTACTCTGGTATATCGATGCCCCATCTCGATACACCCACGACTAGGGACTTTGAAGGATGTACTTATGGACTACCATGTCCCCACTAGTATGATCCTCATCATAGTCCAGGTAGTCAAGTACACATCCTAAGGGCTTTACCAACATGTAATAGAGAGACAATCTGAGTACACGTTAAGGTAAAGAGTAACCAGATAGCATACTATCATGTCGAGCAAGAAAGTCCTCCCTATATATGTCCCAGCATCCACTACAATATACATCCTATGTACAGTAATGGCCTCTAGGGCATACATATAACTAACAATCTCCCACTTGCACTAGGGCCATCTGTAGCAGTGGTTGTAGTATCTCATACTCAACCATCCCATAAAAGTCTCTCTCTGGGAATAGGCCTTCATGAGTGGATCCGCCGTGTTGTCCTCTTAGTCTACTCTCCTAACCTCGATCCCTTAGAGATCAACCATCTCCATGATCAGGTGATACTGCCTTAGAATATGTCTGGATCACTGATGGGACCTGCGTTCCTTGGCATAAGCCACAACTCCATTGTCACACAATGGGAGGAACATAGTTCATCTCATGAACCAATATACACCCAAACAGCTTCTTTGGTAGCATCTTTAGTAGCGATGTATCCTGCCTTTATCGTCTAGTATGTCACGGTATCTAGCTTGGAACTCTTCCAACATACCGTCCCTTTACTGAGGGTAAAGACAATGCCTGCGACTGACATTCAGTCGTCTTTATCACCCTGGAACACTTCCAGTGATTCTCCCCAGGATCGATTGATACCATCTCACTACAACTAGTGAGAATCCTAACATCCATTTAGATCTATCTCATAGATCCAAAATCCAGGATTTAGTTGGTATCACTTTGATCCTATGCGGAGAATCTTTGTGATAAGCGGAGATTGATCGAGCGTAGCATAGGAAACTCCTTCCCTATCAAGAGTATGTCATCCACGTACTCTACGAGGATCACTACCATACTCCCTACTACCTATTTGTTTATACAAGGTTCATCTACCATTTTGATGATGTCAAACTCTTTGACTAATCCATCAAAACAGATGTTCCAACTCCGCGATGCCTGCTTTAATCCTATAAAGCATCTTGCACACGTTTCCGCTGCTCCCACTGTCTACGAGGCTCTCTGGCTGTGTACTTATAGATGCTCTCTTCTAAAACATCATTTAGAAAAGCGGTCATGACACCCAACCACCAGATATCGTAGTCATGGTATGTAGCCGTGACAAGTAGGATCTGGATGGACTTAAGCATAGGCACTGGAAAAAGGTTTCATCATTATCCATGCCTGGTTGATGACGAAAACCTTTAACAAGTCTAGCTTTGAAAGTCTCAACCTTTCCATGTACACCAAGTAATCTTCTCAAGATATACTTGCTCCTGATGGGGATTTAACCCTTCAGATATAGCAACCAAAGTCCATACTTTGTTGGTGTATAAGGATTCCATCTCAGATCGATAAGTATCCAGCCATTCTTACAGAGTCACACTCCTGATGGCCAGCTCGAAACTAGTTGGGTCATCATCTCATGATGCAATCCTCGCTCCCACTGTCATAGAGAAACCGAAGTATCTCTCAGGTGGGTGAGGAATCCTACTAGATCGGCGGAGAGGCTGGGGTTCGTAGGTTACTATTGAATCCTTTAGTTCTACCAAATCATCAGCTGCAGTTTGTATAGCTGGAACCTTTCCAGCTCTACATTACAGACCTTGCCTCGAGCTTGTCCGGATTTTGCTTTTAGACATAGGCCGGACAACCCCAAATCTTAACTAACTTAAGATATGGGCTCTTCCCTTTCCATATCACATATGAAGTGGTAGGCACTGATTTGATTCGAACCCTAATTCAATAGGTATGCAGCTTCTCAAGTGCATAACCCCCAAAGGAAAAAGGTAACTCAGTAGTACTCATCATAGAGCACACCATATCAAATAGGGTGTATCTGCTCCGCCCCGACATACCATCGTGCTATGGTGTATTCGGAGGAGTAATGCCGAGAGAGAATCTCATTCTCCTTTAGAATAGTCCAGGAATTCCGTGCTCAAGTATTCTCCTCCCTGATCTCATCATAGGACATATTACTTATACCCTTATTTTGGTTCTCTACTTCTAACTTATATTCTGTGAATATCTTAAAAGGTTCGGACTTGTGTTTCAACAGGAACATAGGTCTGAATCTCGAAAGATTATCAGAGAATGTAATGAAGTAAAAAGAACCGGTCTTGGTATGTGTAGACAGGGGACTTACATACATCAACATGTATCATCCCAAGAGTTCACTAACTCTTTCTCTGCTTCCATTAAACAGAGCTATGGTCATTTTATCTTTGTGACATGACTGGCGAGTTCCACAAGATGTAAATTCAAACTAATTTAAATATGCATCTTTATGTAACTCTAGCTAGTCGGGTCACATTGATCTGACCTAGTCTACAATACCTCAAGAAGGAATGGTTCAATTCTGAACTCTTCCTCTTGTGTGTGTTCTGTATACTAAGAACTGTAGTTTGATTTAGAACATTAATGCTTTTAGATAACGTGCCTGAACCGATCAACTTTTGATATAGGAAATGTTCAAAACATTATCCAACAATACAAAATTTTATCGTTTCTTTACTAATAAAGAGACTGATATGATTTTGTATATCAGGTTCGGTATATAATAACATTCGTTCAGAATCAATGTTTTACAATACAGGGTGACAGTGACCAACAGACTTGGCTGCAACTCTTGCCCCGTTTTCTGCCTCATGAAACTTATCACCCGTTCTCAGTTTTTCTACCCTTTTGTAGCCCTATGTAACAGATTACATATCTGGGATCTTGATCCGGTATCATATACCCAGGATGCAGAGGATACTGAGAAACAGTTCTTTGTAACGAATACACCCGAAGGAGATGCATCATCATGCACTTTCTTCGTTTGGGCGGCACGGGAAATCTGGTATTCCCCTATTTCCTGCTCTGTCTTATAACAATTATAAGTTGGAGCGGTACCAACGTTCCCCAGCTCAGTAAAACAAGCGGGTTCGGTCAATATTCCGTATTATTATCTTGATTAAGGCGTGATATGGTCGCTACCTGGAGAGAGAGAGAAGAAAACACTCAGCGTGCGCTCTTGCAAGAATAGATTGGTTATTATTTTATCTAATCAGGATGGCTCCCACTGCTTTTTATCAAATCTTCCTTCAAACCCTAAAAGGAAAGACTAGCCGGGATTAATTACACACTACAAGTTCGCCAATCTTTCAGCCAGGCCAGTGTCGGTACTTTGAGGGAGGTCCCCCGTGCTTTCGCACGAACCTAATTAATGTAAACCTCGTTTTCCCAGAGGCGTAATCTCGTTAACACCTTTCTAGACACCTACTTGATCGGCTAATTGTAATGTGTAAAACTCTCCCAGGAGTAACTCTTACTCACAGCGGGTATCGGGATCCAACTATCTCATAGAAGTTATGCAATCTCATTGCAAATTTCAACACTTGAAATTCCCGATAATTTTGCCCCTAGCACCCTATGACCTTGACGGAGGTCAACAAACCATAGGCTACTAGTCAAGTTCAACCCGTCATTTCTTGATCGAATTAAACCCACCCGCACGATCCTTGATGGAGGTCAACAAGGCCGCACGACTACCCGAATCCAATCTGCATCATATGCATAAGCAGATAAATACTAGTTAGCTACCGCACACTACGTCTTGACGGAGGTCAACAAACGTAGCACGAATACTAAATAGGACTTATCTGAAATGACGGAGGGCTACGACAGGTTTTTCTGAAAACCTATTACGTAATGAACTTGATATCGTTGTAGGATCGAATGAATTTTGAAATGGAGTGTTTCTTTGAGGCTTTTCTATTTTTGCTAAAGGAGTCACTCCCGGTGAAGGGATCGTCGGTCATTTCCTCGTCGAATGAGGTACGGGATATATCATATATATCACTGTGCAAAGTAAAAAACACTTAAAAGCAATCAAAAGACAAACCGAGTGTGTAGCATCTGCCAGTTATTGCTAAAGGAGTCACTCCCGGTGAAGGGATCTCGGTCCTTTCCTCATCGAATAAGGTGCAGGATATATCATATATACCGCTGTGCAAAGCAAGAACTGTAGCTACCTGTTTTATTTTGAAATTCGATTCTACAACATCTTAGGTTTCTTTTATTTCATTAATCACATTAATGAAGTCCCATCATTTAAGTACCTAAACATCACAGATAAATACGACGTACACTTATGCCATCCGCATTCGCCTCGATGTCCCCTCGTGCACAGTTAGGTTAGGTAACTAACGACAGAGCGTGGCAGGGCTAGCGCGGGTGTAAAACATAAGTAACGGCTATATAATATAGCATATATACTGTATCTATCACAGAACATCACATGAACACATCACAGATATCGCAGCAGAAGAATCATATGAAATATTGGATATACTAGGACGTCCGTGTTTTCAATACGAGCCAGTATAAAACACGGATTCCACGGTCGTGATGAATAGCCAAACCCACACCCCTAGACCCCTACGAGAGCGGCAAGCAACCCTACCAATTCTGGAGTTAGGAGACCCGGACTCGACTCCTCGAGTTGGTCTCCCACTGGACTCCAGAACCCGGTTACTTGTGCCCTCCTCCTTGGGTCCATCCTAGTGCGGAAAAGTAAATAATATACAAACGGTGACATCTTCCGCTACCTGGAAGTGCCCCAATAAAAGAATATTACATACAAGTTTTTACATGAATGAAAATGAAAAACACTCATCTCACATAAAACCCCCCGGCTATTCAAACACGACGATCCAATATAACATATCCAGCAACACATAACATCACATGTCATCAACGTAAGTAAATATGCGCATCCCAATTGTCGTTGACATATAGCAACGAAACCGGCGATATCACATATTACACTTACGGTCACAGAAAAGAAAGTGTAAAACTACAACAGTTGGAATCCGCAACCACCTCAGACATCGCATGCCTGACCAAATGAATTACTTAGACATCGCATGCCTAACAATTATAAACCCCGCATTTTAGTCTCAAAATCGAAAACTCTTTTCAATATCAAGTCGGGGAATTCAACAAGATTCCCGAGATCCTGATCGAATATTCGTCGCAAACTTTAGTAGACGGTCGCACCCCCGTTACCGTCGACAAAGTGCACCAAGGCGGAACACCGCTACCGCGAGCACCCAAACGGATGCTTTCGGCGACGGGGTTCTCCTACAGTCACTTGGTCGGGGCTATGGGGTGAGGCTGTCTATTAAGTTTACCCGGCGAGTATCCGCGTACACTACGTGATTGCGACGGACTTTTGATCACATCAAAATTCCGTGGCAACCGATCAATTGAGACTAAACTGCTATGTTTATAACATTCATTGAGTTATCTCATAACTTATTGTGAATTCCAATTATTGTATCCCATTCCAGATAATTAGAAAATGTTAAACTTTCCGATCGAACATTCAAACACCCAAGTTTTCCCGATACAGATCAACACATGAAACAAGTCTAAAAACATTCAGTTCGTGCCTCAGTACCAACGGTCCAGCCGTAGAAGGGTCAAGCCAACGCCTCACATGTGGCACGCCGTACTGCCCCAAACCCGAAGGTTCAAAGGGCAGTTGAAGACGGTCACATAATCGAGTTAAGGTTTGTTGTCTTCTAGAGGGTCCATCGAGTTACTTGCACTACTTAGAACGTCGTTAAACTACGGAAAAATCCAACACTTGGAAATTTCCCGGCAGGGGAAAAAGTGGGTATTTATAGCCGGTCGAACTTTTTAACATATTCTAAAATTTATCCGGAAAGCCACACAGACAAAATTTGATAATCCGATCGAACATTCGAATCCCCAAAACAACCCAGAAAATTCAACTCTTGAATAAATATTAAAAATTCCCAGAAAACCCAGCATAAAATAATAAGAGTTACTGTGCAAACAGTGGAGGATGACGTCATCATGTTGCCGCGGTTCCGCCGCGGTTTTTACTGTTCATGAGTCAATTTTTGCGTCGTAATTCTTAGAATTCCCTGCTGAATTTTTTAAGCATTTTTAATCTGGAAAAATCCCAGTTTTTAGAAAAAGTCCAGAGAGCATGGAAATTTTAGGGTTTCGGATTCGTTCGGGTTTCAAACTTCGTCTAGACTTCGCCTAAGGCTCTAGCTAGGCTCTGATACCACTGTAGGGTTCCTAGGCACTCTCAAGAGGTCTCACAAGGCATCAACCATGCCAATTTCAAAAATACGGTGCCGAGAAACCCTATACTAGATCGTCGGCTAGAAGTTTAGGCGATAAAATGAAACTAGTTTACAACTAAACTAAAAGAACGGATATACAACCTTTGTAGATCCGTTCCTCCACCTCCATAGCTCCGCAATGAAGTCTCCTCGCTGTCCAAGTCGAACCCCGGGCTCTAGCGTCGGCTTCATCGGAGAATGGACGGGCTAGGTCATCGACGACGATGCCGAAGATGATCTACGTCGAGGCATCACTAGATCAAGCTCCAACTTCACCAAGTCAAGAAACTTGTGAAGAAAACACACTCTACTACTTGGCAAGAAGTAGAGGATGAAGAAATAGGAAGTGGGTAGACTTTAGAATTGGATTTCTCACTCTAATTCATCAATCGCCATTGATGGTCAAGCTTTTTCTTCTTGTGAAGAAGAAGAAGAAGATGAAGAAGATGATAAGTCTTGTTAGAATAATTGAAAAAGAAAATCATTCTTATCATATTCTTAACCTTAGTTAAGTGTAGAGAATAGACCATGGTTAGTAATGATGGTTAGGGTTAAGCAAGAGATAAGAATGGTGGACTAGGTCAAAGCTTCATGAAGCTTCACAAAACAACAAATAAAGCCACAATTCTTTTCTCTTTATGCCATTTATTTTCCAAAATGTATAAACAAATAAATAAATGAATAAATAAGTAATGGAAAAATAAAACCCTAATTATATGTTTAACCATGGTTTAATTCTTTACACTTAACCAAGTTAACATGTATCATCAAACATGATACAATCATTTGCACAAAAAGTATATCACATATCCAACTTGTTCATCCAAGTGAGAAAATCCATTTAAAGTGAACCAATACTAGTTAATGCAAAGTAATATATCAAATATATAATTATGCATTAAATCATTAAATCAACACTTGATTTAACGATCCGGTCATATCACATACAACCGACTAATATCCAATGTATCGGCTTATCGAATCAATCCTTGATTCGATAACTAGGTTATATCGCATACAACCATTCGACACATTCATCGCGAGAATGGAATACGGTATCACATACACGCATTATTCTCGGTCCCGCACATATCTCATATGCGCTCCTATTTCGTTTCGCTTGAGCCAGGAAACCTCTGTGTAGGACTCTAAAGACTCGTCAATACGCCGGCAGCAGGTGATGATCATATCAAACACCCACAAGCCGCAAGCGGTCTGCTAAACGTAACGGCCAACCGGGTATTGAGCGATCAGAAGATCGACGAGCAAGCCCGCTCACACTCCAGTGAATCCAACCAGTAACACTACCGTACAGTCCGGTCTGATCGTCTGATATGTCGTATATCTTGCCTAGGGGTGGTAAACGTCAGACCCCAATAGCTCGATAAGTCGTGTCGATATGAGGTCTATAACAATTCGAGAAACTACCGGTAACACTTACCAGTAAATCTCAGCAACCCTGGCCAGGGATTTCCTGTTATAGCCAATCGAACACAGCGCAACATCAACCTCCTATACCGGGAGAGACGAATCCCCTCCTATCGCTCATTGCCTCCATGTGACTCGGGACTGTACCCAAAAACCACCGTTTTGCACGCCCTCTTGGACGTAGTAAGATGGAAATCAAAGTACAGTGGGAACCACACAAGACTCTATGACGATCTCGGGTCAACAGACTACTCTGTACCAGTGTCACCAGAGAACTGCCATCTGACGTAAGGTATAATACCATCTGGGAGTTCTCGGCGAGTCCGTCCAGTGTACCCAGTCTCTACTGAGCACCCGTATATCATCTCTGATGTCAAACACCGATGGATATGGGATCATCCATCGCCCATCTATATGGGTTGAGAAGGTACACGCTAGTTTACTCTGGTATATCGATGCCCCATCTCGATACACCCACGACTAGGGACTTTGAAGGATGTACTTATGGACTACCATGTCCCCACTAGTATGATCCTCATCATAGTCCAGGTAGTCAAGTACACATCCTAAGGGCTTTACCAACATGTAATAGAGAGACAATCTGAGTACACGTTAAGGTAAAGAGTAACCAGATAGCATACTATCATGTCGAGCAAGAAAGTCCTCCCTATATATGTCCCAGCATCCACTACAATATACATCCTATGTACAGTAATGGACTCTAGGGCATACATATAACTAACAGGAACTTGCCCCTTTCTTTAAAGAATCCACTTCGGGAAAAGAAGAAGAGCCGAAGGTCTGCGAAAATATCCAGCTGCGGAATCGGACGCTGCCTGAAAAGAATCTCGGACGCTCAAACAGAAAAGATAAAGGGAAAGAAAAGGTCTCTGAAGATATCGTCTTAGATGACCAAGTTCTGGAGGAGCTAAGCGCCAACAACCCGCCGAAGAAGAATAAGGTGATTACAACGTCCTAGCGCACCTGAGGAAACTACCCTCACAGCTTAGCATTCTCGACACCCTTTTTCTATCAAAGGAGGCGAGAGATTCGTTGATCAAGGCACTACAAGATCCGGAACAATTCCAAGCTTGCCTGGCCGAGGAAAAGATGAAGGATGAACTAGAGGAAGTGCACACTGCCGATGTCACTTTCGGCGACGAGGACCTTCTCCTTGGGACGTGCGAACACAATCGCCCCCTTTATGTCTCAGGATACTGCCACGATATTAAGATAGGCAAAATCCAGATAGATAATGGATCCTCCGTTAATCTCCTTAACGTGTGGGTGTTAAAAGAAATCTGCATTAGCGTCCAGCACCTTGCTCGAGACAAGATCACCATCTCTGGGTTCGACTCCCAATCATCAAAGACTCTTGGATCTGTGATACTGACGCTACGCTTCGGGCTACTCGTCACGGACATTAAGTTCCACGTCATAGACGCCAAGACATGCTACAACGCTTTGCTCGGCCGACCATGGTTACACGAATACAACATCATCCCTTCTACGCAACATCAGTGTATGAAGTATTTTAAAGATGGTTTCGAGTATACCGTGATGGGAGAACTGAACCCGTTCTCTGTGAACGAGGTCCGCAAATACGAAGATGCCAAATATTTCTTACCGGATTTCGAAGATACGGAGAAGTGTCACAAGCCAGAGAATAAAGCTAATGCCACCATCCCTGTCTTCGGCAGTGATACCGAGGAGGAAGAGGAGATAGTTTATTCGGGTCCATCTCAACACAACAAGCCAGGACCGTCCGCTCCTACGTTGATCTTTGGTAGCGACTCGGAAGATGAGATCCATGTTGTATTCTCTGCTCGACCTTCAATACGAACGTACGCTGACAAAGAACAAAGTCTACAAGTCGCCATGGTGCCGCTTAAACACCATAAAGAACTGGATGCACTTAATATTTACAATGTAGAAGAGCTGCAAACGTTCTATATCCCTCCCAGGCGAGAAAGCGAGAAAGCAATTCTGTTCTACCGCTCTGGAGAAACCAAGGTGGAAAAAGAAATCTGGCATGGTGCGGATCCTACGCTCGACAGGCTTCAGCCTATCCGTCTTCCCAGATATTATACAGAGGGTTTGAAGAAGCTGCTGAAACGCCAGGGGATATCCTTCAAGCAGACCGTTCGAAAAGCCAAGTTCTATGACAAAATCTGGAACGTTCCCGGGACTCAATGCAAACTGCCTAATGGGAGAATGGAAACAAAAGGACTCGGATATATCCGGTCAAAGAAACGAGAGCTACTTTACTGCTGCTACGTCATGTATGACTTCGATGAAGAAGCGGATGCTCAATGGGAGGATGCTAATCCTAAGCCAGTGAAAGTCCCAGATGCAAAGGAGCCCAGTCCGTCGTTCGAAGAACAAATGGACAAACTTATAAGGAAAGCTGGTCAAAAAGTCCGAGATGATCACAACCGCGAAACGGCCATCTATGAGAAAGCTAAGACGCAACGCCTTCGCCAACAGGCCTTGAAGGATGAAAATGCCACTCCTTGCCAACCTGTTATAAAGAAGGCTCGGCGCAAAAGCAGAAATAAGTCGAAAAGCCAAAAAAGCGCTCAACAACAACAAAGCAGGGCTAAGAAGCCACGCAAACGGGAGTCGAGCGTTATTGATCTATCCCTTATGAAGAAAATGGGTCGAGCATACTCGTTTCCGCGAGACAAGACGAAGAAGATACTTGACCTCGCTCTAAAACATCAGATGCTTACACTGCCGGAGTCTAAACATCCCGAACAAGCGGGCGAAGTCTCACACTCGGATCTGCTTTTATCACCGAGTGATAGGACACCCTCTCGAAGATTGCTTCACCTTCAAAAATTGGGTTGAAGATCAGTACCAGCTCGGCAAGTTCGCTCTGTCTCACAACTGGAAGGTATCGCCGCCACAGAAGCACGAACCCAAAGCCACGAGAACAGAGCCAACTCCACATTGGGATTGGAAGTGGATTCGCACTTGTCACACGATAACAATATTAAAAGAAGGGCCCTAACACATGGACGACTTTCCCTGGTGCTTCGAAAACAGCAATGATGAGGTGATCTCAGAATTCCCACCGGCGCCAAAAGAGCTGGAGGATGTAGTACACACCACTGCAGATAACCTCAAGAAAATAGAGTTGGGGACGGCAAACGATCCGCGACCAACATTTGTCGGCGAGCTACTATCTGAAGAGAGGATGGCCGCGTTAAAAGACGTGCTTCTACAACATAGAGATTGCTTTGCGTGGAACTATTCCGAAATGCCGGGACTAGATCCAGAAATCGCTGTGCATAGATTGGCGATATCCCCGGACATCAAGCCAGTCAAACAGGCGCCGAGAAGAATGCGACTCGAGCTTGAGATGAGCATCAACGCCGAGGTAAAAAAGTTAATCGACTCTGGCTTTATCCAGGAGGTTCAATACCCTGAATGGATCGCCAACATCGTCCCGGTGATGAAGAAAAATGGGACAGTGCGCATATGCGTAGACTTCCGGGATCTCAATAAAGTCTGCCCGAAAGACGATTTCCCAGTGCCAGTCACCGAACTGATGATAGACAATACGTCCACTCATGAGGTTTTCTCCTTCTGGACGGCTCATCGGGGTATAACCAGATAAAGATGCATCCCGAAGATCAGAAGCACACCGCCTTCAGGACTCCTCTGGGTATATTCTGCTACAAGGTGATGCCCTTCGGTTTAAAGAATGCCGGTGCCACTTATCAAAGGGCCATGACGAAGATCTTCGATGACCTTATACACGAAATCGTCGAGTGCTATATCGACGACCTCGTTGTTAAAAGCAAATCATATGAGGAACATCTCGAGCATCTGAAGACCGTATTTCAACGCCTTCGGCAATACAACTTGAAGATGAACCCGCTCAAGTGTGCATTCGGAGTTTCCTCAGGCAAATTCCTGGGATTCCTTGTTCGACACCGAGGTATTGAAATAGATCCGTCAAAGATCAAAGCGATCATGGAAATGCCTCTGCCGAGAACTCTCAAACAGCTGCGGTCTCTCCAAGGGAAGCTCACATACATATGGCGATTTATAGCCAATCTTTCAGGCAAGTGACAATACGTCCACTCATGAGGTTTTCTCCTTCTGGACGGCTCATCGGGGTATAACCAGATAAAGATGCATCCCGAAGATCAGAAGCACACCGCCTTCAGGACTCCTCTGGGTATATTCTGCTACAAGGTGATGCCCTTCGGTTTAAAGAATGCCGGTGCCACTTATCAAAGGGCCATGACGAAGATCTTCGATGACCTTATACACGAAATCGTCGAGTGCTATATCGACGACCTCGTTGTTAAAAGCAAATCATATGAGGAACATCTCGAGCATCTGAAGACCGTATTTCAACGCCTTCGGCAATACAACTTGAAGATGAACCCGCTCAAGTGTGCATTCGGAGTTTCCTCAGGCAAATTCCTGGGATTCCTTGTTCGACACCGAGGTATTGAAATAGATCCGTCAAAGATCAAAGCGATCATGGAAATGCCTCTGCCGAGAACTCTCAAACAGCTGCGGTCTCTCCAAGGGAAGCTCACATACATATGGCGATTTATAGCCAATCTTTCAGGCAAGTGCCGTCCTTACAGCCACCTGATGAAGAAGGGAACTCCATTCATCTGGGATCAAAGATGCCAGGGCGCGCTGGACGAGATTAAACAGTACCTGCAGAACCCGCCGGTGTTGGCTGCTCCGGTCAAGGGAAAGCCCCTCATTCTTTACACAACCGCCCTCGAAGGTTCTTTAGGCGCGTTATGGGCACAAAAGAACGACCAAGGGAAAGAAAGAGCACTCTACTACTTAAGTCGAGTTCTACTGGGAGCAAAAAGCAACTACTCCCCTATTGAAAAACACTGCCTGGCGTTGATCTTCGCGATAACAAAGCTAAGGCACTATGCGTTAGCACATGAAGTCCGTCTCATTTCGAAGGTGGACCCTCTCAAATATCTAATGTCAAAGGCCATATTGACAGGTCGACTCGCTAAATGGGCTCAGCTCTTGATGGAGTTCTCGATAACGTATCAACCTCTCAAGGCAGTGAAAGGCCAGGCCATCGCCGACTTCCTCGCTGAGCATCCGATACCGGCCGACTCTCCTTTAAACTGCGATCTTCCAGATGAACATGCGTTTGATGCGATCGACGGTGATAATACCCGATGGGAGCTTTATTTCGATGGAGCATCTTCCGTGAAGAAGCGCAAACAAAGTACCCCTATAATCAAATCGGGGATAGGAATCATCTTTATAACTCCACAAGGAGGGATAATGCGCTACGCGTTCTCCCTGACGGAGCCGAGGACAAACAACGAAGCCGAATACGAAGCTCTGATATCAGGCCTCGAGATCGCCATTGACATGGGAATTGAAAACCTCCTCATATACGGAGATTCTCAACTGGTCGTTAACGGCGACTACCAGACATGCAAACCAGAATTGGTGAAGTATGGTGAAAAGGTGCAACAGCTGTTGACCCAAATCCCCTCCTACACTTTGGAAAACATACCGCGCGCGGAAAACAGTAAAGCAGACGCATTGGCCAAACTTGCTAAAGAATTGGCTGACGAGAACCTCGATGACGTTAGAATCGTGGTACAAAGCCGTCGGGTGCTTGCCCCAGCAGAAATACCTCCGGAATCATCCGAGGAAAAGGGAGCGAGCGAGCGGACGACCCTGCAAGTAAAAGATTGGAAAAATACCGAGGATTGGAGAGAAGTCTTCATAGACTACTTTAAGTCCCACCGAATGCCTGAAGAAGCGTCCACAAGACATAAGCTCATGAAACGGGCTCTGTCTTTCGCCTTCGTTAATGATATTCTATACAAGAGGTCGTTTGATTCTCTGTGGCTGAGATGCCTAGGGCCTGACGAAGCGAAAAGAGTCGTCCAGGAAGTTCATGACGGACTCTGCGGTTCCCACCAAGCGGGCCCAAAGATGAAGTTGAAGATTAAACGGATGGGCTACTACTGGCCCACGATGATTCAGGACTGCCTCGAATATGCGAAGCAATGCCACTCATGCCAAATCCATGGGGACTTTATCCATCAGCATCCAAATCCACTACATCCAACGGTGGCTAGCTGGCCGTTCGAAATGTGGGGAACTGATATAGTCGGCCCCATCGAACCAGCATCGTCTAGAGGACATCGCTTCATCCTGGCGACGACTGATTACTTCTCCAAATGGGCAGAAGCAGTACCGTTGAGGGAAGTAAAAATGGAAAATATCCTCCATTTCTTCAAGACGCACGTCATATATCGGTTTGGAACTCCGCGACGGATCATCTCCGATAACGGGCCAGCTTACAGAAGCCACAAGATCAGTCGCTTTGCACAACAGCACAATATAGACTGGAGATATTCCTCGGTTTATAATCCGCGAGCTAATGGTCTAGCCGAGGCCTTCAACAAGACCTTGACAAAGATCATAAAGAAAACGGTGTCCCGAAATAAGAAGGACTGCACGAAAGACTGCAAGAAGCTCTTTGGGCGTATCGAACTACGTTCAAGACGGCTACGAACACAACGCCGTACGCGTTGGTATTTGGGATGGAAGCAGTACTCCCCCTCGAGATAGAGCTACCCTCTCTACGAGTGGCAGTCCACTACGAGCTGACGGACGAAGAAAATGCTCACCTTCGGCTTGAGGAGCTTGACGCCCTTGATGAAACCCGGCTCATAGCACAGCAAAATCTGGAAGCTTATAAAGCAAAGATGATGCGCTCATATGAAAAGTTGACCCGACCGAGGACATTCCACCAAGGCGAACTTGTGCTAGTGGTCAAAAGGCCTATGATTCCCAATCGCGCCAAGCGGGGAAAATTCGAGCCAAACTATGAAGGCCCATACATCATAGATAAGGTCTACCAAGGTGGGGCCTATCTACTCATGGACATGCACGGTGAAAGGCCTTTCAGGCCAATAAACGGTCACTTCCTAAAGAGATGCTACGCTTAATGAGCCACGGCCTAGGTCAATGATAGATGACGACTACTGTGTCCGCTCGCTATCTTCCTAAGCTCAAACTCTATCAGCAGTAGCCAGCCTCCTCAATGTCGGACCGAAACGTCCTTAAACTAATAGCAGACCGAAACGTCTTTAAACTACTACCGCAGTATCTTTAGGCTGACAAGATATAAAAAAAACATATAAAAATAAAATAAAATAAAAACGGTATGTCTATAAGTAAAAAGGGCACGGATGAAAACCCGAAAGGGCGTCGTGAGTAAAAACAGCAGGGCTACCGGCGAGTGTTCGTGAAAACCCGAAAGGGCGCGGCCTCATAAAAAAAATATATAAAAATAAAAAGAATAAAAAAAAGGGTATGTCCATAAGCAAAATGGGCGCGGATGAAAACCCGAAAGGGCTCCGTGAGTAAAAACAGCAGGGCTACCGACGAGTGTTTGTGAAAACCTGAAAGGGCGCAACCTCGTTAAAAGACACTTATAGGGTCCTCTCGACCTTATAAGGAGAAACCACCCACGTGAGATCCTTACGACTCACAAGGGAGTAGCACACTTAGGGATCCCCACAATTCCTAAGGAGAAAATACACTTGCGAGATTCTCACGACTCGTAAGGAGAACTCTCTTATGGGACCCTCACGGCTCATAAGAATTGAAAGTCTTAAGTTATAGAGACCTAAACCTGTGCTTAAGCAACCCCCACAACTTCCGATATTGCCCTACAAGTGGCTCAATACTGACCCTTGTATACAATCCACGGGCGTGAATAAACATTTTCCTAACCAAGTCTCATCCGTGACTGGGGATATGTTCGCATGGTAAACAACCCTTGTAAATCCTCTCGATTTATGAGGAGAAAACCCTCCTGTAGGATCCTTACGACTTACAGAGGAAACTAACACTTAGGAATCCTAACGAGTCCTAAGAAGAAAATACACCTACAAGATCCTCACGACTTGTAGGGAGAAATAACTTCGTGAAACTCTTACGGCTCATGAAGTCAAAAGCCTTAGCTGACAGGACCCTAACCCTGGTCGCTAAGCCACCTTTATTCGACATCGACAGAGGCAGATGATGATTCGCTCCTGGTAATATCTCAGTTGTAGCGGTGCTGATGCCGAAATCGGTTTACAGCGAAAAGCCAATAGGCCGCACATGCATACGAAATAGCCGAAATGATAGGGCAATGTTCCCCCAATCAGAGCAAGGCTCTGTTTGAATTTTGAAGATTCAAATTTTGAAGCAACGCTTCGGTTCCCGTGCGCTGCGCGCAATGCGCCACCTGTCAGAAGTTGACACGGCAGCACAACGCCCAAGGCGATACGTCCGATCAGAGCAAGGCTCTTTAAAAACATAAGTAACACTTAACTGCGCAAGCGCACGACAGCGCGACACGTGTCTGCGCAGTTGCGCAAGCGCACGGCAGCGCGACACGTGTCTGCGCAGTTGCGCAAGCGCAACTGCGCAAGCGCACGGCTGCGCGACACGTGTCTGCGCAGGTGCGCAAGCGCTGTTGCGCAAGCGCTTCACTGCGCGACACGTGTCTGCGCAGTTGCGCAATCGCTGTTGCGCAAGCGCCTTACTGCGCGACACGTGTCACGCGCTGGTGAGTTGCGCAACAACAGAATGAAGATTTAAGGAAATCTTTTCTGTTCTTGTTAAAACAAGAAGATTTCTTCTGTAAAACAGGGGCCTTTGGATCAAAGATCCAACGGTGGGGAAAATTCCCCGAATCACTCAGAAAAGATCTTTTTAACAAATTTAACTGATCTTTGAGCACTATAAAAGAACCCCAGACCCCATTTCAAAGATGAACATCTTGCTAAAAAAAAAGAGAGAAGAAAACTCTTGAAGAATAAAAAAAAAGGTAAAAACCTTTGAAAGAAGAGAAAATTCTCTTATGAACAAGATCATGGATCTTCAACAATAAATAAATAAATAAATAAAATAGTGCCTTGCACTTGTTTTATGAACCATCGGTTCTTGAACCTAAAAGGTTCTTAAATTAATAGTGCTTTGCACTTTCATGAACCTTTGGTTCTCTGAGATAAGAAAAACAAGAAAAAAAACTTGTTTTTTCTTAGATCTAAATCAAATAGTGCCTTGCACTTGTTTTATGAACCATCGGTTCTTGAACCTAAAAGGTTCTTAAATTAATAGTGCTTTGCACTTTTATGAACCTTTGGTTCTCTGAGATAAGAAAAACAAGAAAAAACTTGTTTTTTCATAGATCTAAATCAAATAGTGCTTTGCACTTCTTTTTTTGAACCATCGGTTCTTGAATCTAAAAGATTCTCAAATTAACAGTGCTTTGCACAAATGCAATGCACTACTAAAAGGGCCAGGCCCAAATCAAAATGACCTGACAGGCCAAAATAAATTGCAAGGCAATAAATGGGCAGAGCCCAAATAAATTGATGGTTTGCATCCTTTATACAAGGGCAGAGCCCAAATAAAATTGATGCCTTGCATCATTCCTAAAAGGGCAGAGCCCAAAACAAATTGATCCTCTGCATCCTTTCTGGGCAAAGCCCAAATAAAAATAAAAAAAGAAATGCAATGCAAAAGCAAATAAAATGTTGAACATTTCAACTGGACTTAGCCCAATTTTGGCCATAAGTCCTTAAATTAAATTGACTGAGCAAAATTGCTCTTCTAAATCAATTTACATCCGGTTCGAGGGTACATCTCCGAACTCCTTTGACATCCGTCGTTGTAATTCCTCAACGACGTCAAAGAGGTGACGGGTCCCAACGACCACACATCGATATGGACTGCGGGGTCCTTAAACTCGTGGACCGAAACGTCCTTAAACTAATATCGGACCGAGACGTCCCTAAACTAATATCGGACCGAGACGTCCCTAAACTGGAATATGGACCACCACGTCCCTAAACTGGCACAATAGAGCCCAAATGCTCTTTTGTCGGACCTAAACGGTCCCGTTAAGTTGATCTTAGTCTCAAACTGGACTAACGTATCCTTAACAAACGTTTGAGTCGATCTTAGCCTCAAAAATGGCTAACGTATCCTCCAAACAGACTTTAGTCCCAAATTGGACTATGAATCTCCCAAACTGGAACAATAGGGCCCAAACGCTCTTTTGTCGGATCTAAACGATCACGTTAAGTTGATCTTAGTCTCAAACAGGACTAACGTATCCTTAACGAACGTTTAAGTTGATCTTAGCCGCAACGCGACTAACGTATCCTTAAACTAAAAACACCAAACCCAAATCTAAGTAAATACGGATTTGGACTAATCCACGTCCTACGGGCGACGGCATTACTCAGTCTCCGTATACAATCCACGGGCAACCACAAACAAAACAAACACACGCGACACGAAGTGAAATTCTGGAGAAGGAGAAAGTGGCTACTGCGATGCGGTAGCGTAATTAACTGCAGGGGCTTGCGCCTGCAGGGAAGAGCGTCCCCACAATCAAAACCCCCTCAAGCGAGGGGGAATCTGACAAAGTCTGCTACATCGGCCGCATTCGTCTAAACCTCCGATACACGGTGCCATAAATCAACTTGGCATCTTCGGAGAGGTAGACGGGTAAAACCAAATAGCATCTGCCCCGAACCTCAGGCACAGACGTCCTAAGATCCCGGCCGCCATTCGGAGGGGAACAGATTCTGGCACGCCCGGTGGGATCTCTTCCTCTTTCCACTCCACACTTCGTGTGTCATGTTCGCGAACAAATCGCGGTTTGCTGTGATTGCCTGTGGATTCAAGGTACTAAGATTTGGTGTCTTGCTCCGTGCAGAAAATAGAAGATCAATGGCTTCGAACTGCATCGCCTGCAGCAACAACTCTCGCTCCGTCATTACTGGAGGAGTGACTTATAGGCCCCAAGCGGCCTCCCTTTTCAAAATGCCGGTGGAGCAGGTGGCTCAAGCCACCACTAGGCTATTTTTTGGGACCATGCTCCCACCAATGAGCTTCAACGCCCCAATGACATTGCAAGAAGCTCCAAAGAAGTCGGTTTTCGATCGACTTACCACTGCCGCGACCCCTCTCAATAGGTCGCCCAACTCCACTGCTTCAGGTTTTAATGGATTAGGCCAGAGCTCCATCGGGCCCATGAAGAAGCCTGCCATACCAGAAGGCGTTATCCCGAAGCGGGTAGCCATCCCAGCTCCCGTTCTTGGCGAAGTCACCAAGGTTGCTTCCCATGTTCGGAAGCCCGCTTCTGACAGGTTGGCCGTCCCCGTTCAACGGACGTCGATCTTTAAAAGGATGGTACCAGCATATTCTGACCAACACAGGGGGCATGAGGAGGTCACCCCTATATCTGAAACAATTCCATCAGCACGACATGCTCGACGTCGCTACTGGCGCCGAGTGAGGAAGGTTGGGGGCAACTCCCCCTCTGGACTTACTCGTCCAACTCTAACGGTTGGGATCGATACTGCTGTTCCAACCAAGAACAGCTTTGAACTGCTCAACAAGGTGCGCAGAAACTCTCCTACTGCGATGTTGAAACGAACTCCTTCACCTATGGAGAATACTCCAGAGAAGAAGCTAGAGCATCCCCCTCAACGGCTGTCCTCTAAAATTTACAAAGTGTGGCGACAGGTCCAAGAGTCGGTGATCGATCAAGACTGCCTCCGACGACAGAAAAAGATGAAGGTTCGGCAGGGGAAGGATTACTCTGTCAAACCACAAAAAGCAAAAGCTACTTGGGTGCCCACTACAACGGCTCCCTTAACTCCAATCACTCAAAAAAGGAGGCCACAAAAAGCCCCTGTGAACATGGCGAAGCATAAAAACGCTGAACACAAACGCCCCAAATCTGGGGGCATGGTGGTGGACACTGTTTATATGGCTTCTGGAAAGGAGGAAAGCCGCACTTCTACGGGCCACTGACCGCTCACCCGATCCGTGACGAAAGCCCAGGAGCAACAACAAAAGCTTCAGGAAATAATGACTGCAATGGCTGCACTCACTGGGCCAAAAGAAAGCTCTGAAACATCCTCGGATGAGCGTCAAGAACAAGAAACGGACGCTGACTTTTTACGCAGAGTCCTCGAAAAGAGGGACAAAGAAGCTGCAGAGCAAGCGGCTAACATAAAACAGATGGCACTCCTCTTCCAAGATATGGTAGGGATGATGTTACAGCCGGACCCTCCTGCTGAAGAGCCTCCGATCGTCCTTGAAGACGACAGGGGAGAAACGTCAAATCCTCCGCCGGCTCTGTCAACAGCCAAGGATGAGGCAATCTCCAAAGTTGACCTAGACGAATATATAGCTCAGCAGATCCGGGTTCATCAGGCGAATGAAGCGGCTGGGCAAATTGTTAGAACCGGACGACCGTATCCGAGCTGGTATGACCAAATCAATTACCCGCCAGGATATACGATCCCTAAATTCCACGTATATAAAGGGACAGGGAATCCGCATCAGCATGTCGCTCAATTCAGGGCCTTATGCGGCAATACTGGAGGCGATGACAAATTGTTGCTACGTCAATTCGTCAGCAGCTTAGCAGAAACAGCCTTTGAATGGTATTCGGAGCTGCCTAACGACTCTATCAAAACATTTGCAGAGATGGAGCTGCTGTTTACACAAAGATTCGCGAGTGCTAGTGAACGCACTCCGATAACAGCACTGATAAATGACAGGATAAGGCCAAGCGAAACGTGGGTCCAATACGCAACACGATGGCGGAACCTATGGTCGAAATGCGAACAACGCATAGAAGAGGCACCTGCGGTAGGCATGTTTGTGGGCACTCTCGATCCGCAAGCGACCATCTCGCAATTCATGATGTTCTTCAGGCCGACCACCTTCCAGGCCTTGATCGACAAATTAGCCCAAATGGACCAGATGGGCCATAGACCGTCTCCTCCAAGACCCGATCCCCGAAATGAGAAAGGAAAAGCGATCATCGTCGCCAACGCTCAGCAACAGTCGAGCAACTCAAATCCGGTCGCTCGCCAAAACAACGTGCGTCCACGCCCATCCCTCGAAGAGAGGCTGGGACGTCCTTACTCGTTTCCGCAGAATAAAACGAGAAGACTGTTTGAGCTGGCAGTGCGCAACAGACTTATTAATCTGCCGAGTCCAATGCGTCTGTCGCAGCCAGGCGATATTAATAATCCTAATTATTACCCTTACCACCAAACGGTAGGTCATCTGATCGAGGATTGCTACGTCTTCAAGAACTGGGTTGAAGACCAATACCAACAGGGCAAATTCGCGTTGTCCGAAATTTGGAAGGTGAACCCGCCACAACCGCATGCTCTGAAAAATATGGACACGCCGGGGGCATCATGCTCATTCATAGAGAAAGCCTAACGGACCACTACGTCCTAAAACTGGATAACGGACCGAAACGTCGTTAAACTAACAACGGACCGAAACGTCCTTAAACTAACGGCGGACCGCAATGTCCTAAAACTTGCAAATGACCGAAACGTCGTTAAACTACTCCCAACCCGCAGCATCTTCAGGCTGACGTTAAAAAAAAAATAAAAAAAAAATAATAATAATAACGGTATGTCCACAAGCAAAATGGGCACGGATGAAAACCCAAAGGGGCTCCGTGAGTAAAAACAGCAGGGCTACCGGCGAGTGTTCGTGAAAACCCGAAAGGGCGCGACCTCGTTTAAAAAAAAAAAGAAGAAGAAAAAGAAAAGAAAAGGAAAAAAAAGGGGAAAAAAAAAGAGAATAAAAAAAAACGGTATGTCCACAAGCAAAATGGGCACGGATGAAAACCCGAAAGGGCTCCGTGAGTAAAAAACAGCAGGGCTACCGGCGAGTGTTTGTGAAAACCTGAAAGGGCACGACCTCGTTAAGAAACACTTATAGGGTCCTCTCGACCCTGTAAGGAGAAACCACCTGCGTGAGATCTTTACGACTCACAAAGGAACAACACACTTAGGGATCCCCACGATTCCGAAGGAGAAGATACACTTGCGAGATCCTCACGACTCGTAAGGAGAACTCTCTTGTGGGACCCTTACGGCTCATAAGATTTGAAAGTCTTAAGTTGCAGAAACCTTAACCTGTTCTTAAGCAACCCCCACAGCCTTCGATATTGCCCTACAAGTGGCTCATATTGACCCTTGTATACAATCCACGGGCACGAATAAATATTTCCCCAACAAAGTCCCATCTGTGACTAGGGATGTGCTTGTACAACAAACAACACTTGTAAGTCCTCTCGACTTATAAGAAGAAAACCCTTTTGTAAGATCCTTACGACTTACAAGAGAACATGCACTTAGGAATCCTCACGATTCCCAAGGAGAAAACACACCTACAAGATCCTCACGACTTGTAGGGAGAAATACCTTTGTGAGACCCTTACGGCCCATGAAGTCAAAAGCCTTAGCCGACAGGACCCTTAACCCTGTTTACTAAGCCACCTTTGTTCGACATCGATAGAGGCAAATGATGAGTCGCTCCTGGCAATATTCCAGTTGTAGCGATGTTGATGCCTAAATCGGTATCAAATTCCAAGTCCTTTCATGGCAGATGATGATTCGCTCCTGGCAATATCCCAGTTGTAGCGATACTGATGCCTAAATCGGTATCGAATTCCAAGTCCTTTCATGGCAGATGATGATTCGCTCCTCGCAATATTCCGGTTGTAGCGATGCTGATGCTGAGATTGGCACCAGATTCCAAGTTCTACGCTCGCGATAAAAATCAGCGAGCTGAAAATGCATATTAAATAGCCGAAATGATTGGGCAACTCGCAATAAAAAACATCGAGTAAAAATAAAATATACAGCCGAAATGATTGGGCAACTCGCAATAAAAAACAGCGAGTAAAAATAAAATAAACAGCCGAAATGATTGGGCAACTCGCAATAAAAAAACAGCGAGTAAAAAGAAAAAATAGCCGAAATGATTGGGCACCGCGAAAAATAGCCGAAAAGATTGGGCAATCGCAATTTTCGTGATATAAAAAGCTGAAATGATAGAGCATCGCGGAAAGAATAAAAAAAATGAAAGAATGAAACTTTTTGCCCTACAGGTGAAATCACATCGATCCCTGTATACAATCCAGGGGCACAGATAAAAAGGGAACAATACCTTCCCAACAGGCTCCATCAGAAAGCGAAGCCAAATCTCGACGGTTCATAGACAACCTAGAGACCATCTCGACATTTGTCGTAAATATTACAGACACGATGTCAACAAATGAAGCAAAGGAAGGTCCCTAACTTCAGGGTCTCGACGTCAATATCGACAACTTAAAGATCACCAACGGCGTTTCTCCTCACTCCAACTAGATGCAGACATGACGTCAACAACTGACCTCAGAATCGCAACGAAACGGAACCATGACAAAGTCCTTAGTTCCAAATCTCAATGGCCATGTCTACAGCCCGGAGACCAACAATGGTGTGCCTCCTCATTCCAACAGGACACAGATGTTACACCATCAAGCGGAGCGATGGCAAAATCCCAGCTTCACCTCAGCATTCGTCTCGATACAGTAGACGCAATGTCAACAACAGCGTTCCTCCGCAGTCCAGCTGGAGGCAGATGCAATGTCAACAAAAGACCTCACGGTCGAAACAAAGCGGAGTAACGGCAAAATCCCAACTCCACCTTAGCATTCGTCTCGTTACAACAGACGCAATGTCAACAACGGCGTTCCTTCGCAGCCCAGCAGGGTGTACATGCAAAGTTAACAAAAGACCCCATGGTCGAAACAAAGCGGAGCGATGGCAAAATCCCAGCTTCACCTCAGCATTCGTCTCGATACAGTAGACGCAATGTCAACAACAGCGTTCCTCCGCAGTCCAGCTGGAGGCAGATGCAACGTCAACAAAAGACCTCACGGTCGAAACAAAGCGGAGTAACGGAAAAATCCCAACTCCACCTTAGCATTCGTCTCGTTACAACAGACGCAATGTCAACGACGGCGTTCCTTCACAGCCCAGCAGGGTGTACATGCAAAGTTAACAAAAGACCCCATGGTCGAAACAAAGCGGAGTGATGGCAAAATCCCAGCTCCACCTCAGCATTCGTCTCAATACACCAGACGCAGTGTAAAGAAAATGAAGCGAAGGCCACATTCCTAGCTTCAACGTCTTTACGGTAACTCACATAAAACCGGAAAGACAATCGGAGATCATCTCGCACCAGCACAGAGTGGTCATCACCTTGACGTTCGTCTCGATACAGCAGACGAAATGTTAACCCCAGCGTTCGTCCTCCAACAGGATTTGGACACACCAAAGCAAACGAAGCAAAGGCCACATTCCTAGCTTCGACGTCTTGACGGTAACTCATATAAAACCGGAAAGACAACCGGAGATCATCTCGCACCAGCACAGAATGGTCACCACCTCGACGTCCGTCTCGATACAGCAGATGAGATGTCACCCCAATGTTCGTCTCGACGCAGCAGACGCAACGTCATTAAACAAATGGAGCCACGGAAAAATCCCTAGTTCCAAACCTCGGCGGTTCACTAGCAATCTAGAGACAACCTCGACGTCCGTCTCGATACAGCAGACGAGATGTCACCCCAACGTTCGTCTCGACACAGCAGACGCAACGTCATCAAACGAAAGGATCCACCGTAAAATCCCTAGTTCCCACCACAACATTCGTCTCGATACAGCAGACGCAATGCCAGCAAACGAAACAAAGGCCAAATTCCTAGCTTCAGGGTCTTAACGGCAAGTCATATAAAGCCTGAAAGACTATCGGAGATCATCCCACACCAGCGCGGAGTGGTTATGACTCATCGGGGCTCTCCAAAATGAGCCTAACCTCAAGTAAAAAGCGGCATGGCAAATTCCTAGCGCTTGCTCTTCCGACGGTCAAACTGCCAAGGAGGATTGCCTGAAGACGTCTTGTCCAGCCCCCGAAGGGATCAGAGACACGGCAGTCGCAGGGCTACTCGAACAGCACGATTGCCTATCGATGACTATATCAGCTTATGCGACGGTACGATGGCCAAAACCCTAAGTACCACCAACCTTAACGGGCTTCTGTCGTAAAGAGCAGAGGTTAAATGCGACGTTAAGATGTTCTTGCGAGAAACGTTCGATTCGTCTCGACTTGTGAAAAATTGTCGAGGCGGCTCGACTCGTGAGATAAAGCCTTAGGCAGTGGGCATAAAAGAAGCCTGTTTCCTAAGCATTGGGACCCCGTAAGTTGGCCCAAAACGGTCTCTTGCATACCATCCACGGGTCTCACTCTCCAACATCGAACTTCGACGAGGAGGGAAACAACCACTTGCGAATCCTCTCGACTCGTAAGAGGGGAAAATTCTCTTGTAGGATCCTTACGACTTACAAGAGAAAACCACACTTAGGAATCCTCACGATTCCTAAGGAGAAAAACCCGCCTATGAGATCCTCTCGATCCGTAGGGAGAAAAGTCTCTATGAGACCCTCACGGCTCATAGAGTTGAAAAGTCTTAGGCAGCAGATCTGAACCTGCGGCCTAAGCCCTCGCTATCTCGTGAAGAAATCAAGAAGCTTACTCTATTACCTGCTAATTGTGACGACATGCTGAGAAAGAGGAAAAGAAACAGAAAGAGCATCTGATTTACATTTGATCAAGCGTTCAAGACACATTCATTCATGCATGGGCAAAAAGACTCAGGACAAAAGATATATAATAAAGACAAGCTGGGATAAAAAAAAATTCATTAATATTGCCCGAAGTTCTTACAGTCATAAAAACAATAAATGAAAGTTACAATGGAATAACCTCAGATCCAGGGCATGAATTGAGGAATTCAAAAGCGACCCTATCTATGACTTTCCAAGCCTCGCGGACCATCCTAGTGTGCTTCCTTTCGCGAGCACAAGCGTCAGGGTCCCTTCCGATGTCTTCCACCCTCCGATAAGCAGCGAGTATGGCAGACTGTTGAAAGACCTTGTGCAAGAGGTCGATAAGACTGTCTCGCCGTCTCTTCGAGATAAAATTCGATAGGTACACAGAGTGCACCTTGTCCTCAGCGGCATCCAACGCCCTAAGTGGCACGCCGGAACAGAATAGGGGAAGCGCTTCCCAGATAGCTCCCACGATAAGTTTAAGAAGAGAGGAACGGCGGGGAAGCAGTGGACCATTGCATGCGTCGAAGCGACTCATTATTTCAACACACTCCTCGTTTGTGAACTCCTGATTTTGAGAGCGGCCAAGTCGGCGGATGTCCTCATGAGAGATGATCTCGTTAAGAGCGTACATGTGGGCGTTCATTGTTCCTGTGAAAGAGAATCAACAGAATTATCAGGAAGACTGATTAAGTAAAACGATATAATGCACTGAGGAATAAAATGCCATTTTTAAGTTCCAAGATCCATGAAGAATTCTTAAGAGTTCTTCTATATGATTTAGGAGGAGCAAAGCTCCATTAATGAATTAAGAAAATCTAAGAAAAATATTTCAGAGAGCAGAGCTCTATGGAACCCTAGTAGGGTCTCCTTTAGTTCTCTTTAGATCCCTTTAAGACCTGCAGAGCAAAGCTCTACTAAGTGAAACCCTAAATAGGTTTCCTTTAGATCAGGGATCTATTGAGAGCAAGGCTCTATCAATGAAAATTAATTTAATTTAATTTAATCCAAATTAAAATTTTCACCTAAAAGTTTTAAGAATTTAACTCTTAAAGTTCTTGAAAATAAAGAGCAGGGCTCTGAGTTCTGAAAGTAAAATTTTAGAAATGAGAATCATCTAAGGGACCAAAGGTCCTATTTATAGGCATCAAGTGCCCTTTCAGCTTCCAAAGGATGGCGCGACGGTTCGGAGTCTGCCACAGCTGCGCTCACGTTAGGAGGTCACGTAAGCGCAACGGTGGGGGGGGCATTTGTTCCCCCAATCAGAGCAAGGCTCTGTTTGAATTTTGAAGATTCAAATTTTGAAGCAACGCTTCGGTTCCCGTGTGCTGCGCGCAATGCGCCACGTGTCAGAAGTTGACACGGCAGCACAACGCCCAAGGCGATACGTCCGATCAGAGCAAGGCTCTTTAAAAACATAAGTAACACTTAACTGCGCAAGCGCACGACAGCGCGACACGTGTCTGCGCAGTTGCGCAAGCACAACTGCGCAAGCGCACCGCAGCGCGACACGTGTCTGCGCAGTTGCGCAAGCGCAACTGCGCAAGCGGACGGTTGCGCGACACGTGTCTGCGCAGGTGCGCAAGCGCTGTTGCGCAAGCGCCTCACTACGCGACACGTGTCTGCGCAGTTGCGCAATCGCTGTTGCGCAAGCGCCTTACTGCGCGACACGTGTCACGCGCTAGTGAGTTGCGCAACAACAGAATGAAGATTTAAGGAAATCTTTTCTGTTCTTGTTAAAACAAGAAGATTTCTTCTGTAAAACAGGGGCCTTTGGATCAAAGATCCAACGGTGGGGAAAATTTCCCGAATCACTCAGAAAAGATCTTTTTAACAAATTTAACTGATCTTTGAGCACTATAAAAGAACCCCAGACCCCATTTCAAAGATGAACATCTTGCTAAAAAAAAGAGAGAAGAAAACTCTTGAAGAATAAAAAAAAAGGTAAAAACCTTTGAAAGAAGAGAAAATTCTCTTATGAACAAGATCATGGATCTTCAACAATAAATAAATAAATAAATAAAATAGTGCCTTGCACTTGTTTTATGAACCATCGGTTCTTGAACCTAAAAGGTTCTTAAATTAATAGTGCTTTGCACTTTCATGAACCTTTGGTTCTCTGAGATAAGAAAAACAAGAAAAAAAACTTGTTTTTTCTTAGATCTAAATCAAATAGTACCTTGCACTTGTTTTATGAACCATCGGTTCTTGAACCTAAAAGGTTCTTAAATTAATAGTGCTTTGCACTTTTATGAACCTTTGGTTCTCTGAGATAAGAAAAACAAGAAAAAACTTGTTTTTTCTTAGATCTAAATCAAATAGTGCTTTGCACTTCTTTTTTTGAACCATCGGTTCTTGAATCTAAAAGATTCTCAAATTAACAGTGCTTTGCACAAATGCAATGCACTACTAAAAGGGCCAGGCCCAAATCAAAATGACCTGACAGGCCAAAATAAATTGCAAGGCAATAAATGGGCAGAGCCCAAATAAATTGATGGTTTGCATCCTTTATACAAGGGCAGAGCCCAAATAAAATTGATGCCTTGCATCATTCCTAACAGGGCAGAGCCCAAAACAAATTGATGCTCTGCATCCTTTCTGGGCAAAGCCCAAATAAAAATAAAAAAAGAAATGCAATGCAAAAGCAAATAAAATGTTGAACATTTCAACTGGACTTAGCCCAATTTTGGCCATAAGTCCTTAAATTAAATTGACTGAGCAAAATTGCTCTTCTAAATCAATTTACATCCGGTTCGAGGGTATATCTCCGAACTCCTTTGACATCCGTCGTTGTAATTCCTCAACGACGTCAAAGAGGTGACGGGTCCCAACGACCACACATCGATATGGACTGCGGGGTCCTTAAACTCGTGGACCGAAACGTCCTTAAACTAATATCGGACCGAGACGTCCCTAAACTAATATCGGACCGAGACGTCCCTAAACTAATATCGGACCACCACGTCCCTAAACTGGAATATGTACCACCACGTCCCTAAACTGGCACAATAGAGCCCAAATGCTCTTTTGTCGGACCTAAACGGTCCCGTTAAGTTGATCTTAGTCTCAAACTGGACTAACGTATCCTTAACAAACGTTTGAGTCGATCTTAGCCTCAAAAATGGCTAACGTATCCTCCAAACAGACTTTAGTCCCAAATTGGACTATGAATCTCCCAAACTGGAACAATAGGGCCCAAACGCTCTTTTGTCGGATCTAAACGATCACGTTAAGTTGATCTTAGTCTCAAACAGGACTAACGTATCCTTAACGAACGTTTAAGTTGATTTTAGCCGCAACGCGACTAACGTATCCTTAAACTAAAAACACCAAACCTAAATCTAAGTAAATACGGATTTGGACTAATCCACGTCCTACGGGCGACGGCATTACTCAGTCTCCGTATACAATCCACGGGCAACCACAAACAAAACAAACACACGCGACACGAAGTGAAATTCTGGAGAAGGAGAAAGTGGATACTGCGATGCGGTAGCGTAATTAACTGCAGGGGCTTGCGCCTGCAGGGAAGAGCGTCCCCACAATCAAAAACCCCTCAAGCGAGGGGGAATCTGACAAAGTCTGCTACATCGGCCGCATTCGTCTAAACCTCCGATACACGGTGCCATAAATCAACTTGGCTTCTTCGGAGAGGTAGACGGGTAAAACCAAATAGCATCTGTCCCGAACCTCAGGCACAGACGTCCTAACGTCTCGGCCGCCTTTCGGAGGGGAACAGGCAACTTGCAATAAAAAGCAGCAAGTAAAAATGTATGCATGCAAAATAGCCGAAATGATTGGGCAACTCGCAATAAAAAGCAGCGAGTAAAAATAAAATAAATAGCCGAAATGATTGGGCAACTCGCAATAAAAAGCAGCGAGTAAAAATAAAATAAATAGCCGAAATGATTGGGCACCGTGAAAAATAGCCGAAATGATTGGGCAATTGTGACCTTCGCGATATAAAAGCTGAAATGATAGAGCATCGCGGAGATAAAACAAAAAAAATGATGATAAAACTTTGGCCCTACAGTTAAGATCACATCGATCCCTGTATGCAATCCAAGGGCGTAAACAAAGAGGGAACCATACTTTCCCAACAGGCTCCGCCAGAAGACGAAGCCAAATCTCGACGGTTCAGTCCAACTCCAAGGAAACCAGTGTCTTCAGCAGATTCCTCAACTCATGGATACAAACACTCCTTGACAAGAGCCTCCTGATCCGCGTCGACTCGCAGAGCCACCAGTGCCTCCGTGGGAAATCCTCGACTCGTTTCAGACCCCAAGGAAATAAATAATCCTTGGCGCTAGGGAAACAAATAATCCTTAGCAAATTCCTCAACTCATGGATACAAACACTCCTTGACGAGAGCCTCCTGATCCGCGTCGACTCGCAGAGCCACCAGTGCCTCCGTGGGAAATCCTCAACTCGTTTCAAACCCCAAGGAAACAAATAATCCTTGACGCTAGGGAAACAAATAATCCTTAGCAAATTCCTCAACTCACGGATACAAACACTCCTTGACGAGAGCCTCCTGATCCGCGTCGACTCGCAGAGCCACCAGTGCCTCCGTGGGAAATCCTCGACTCGTTTCAAACCCCAAGGAAACAAATAATCCTTGGCGCTAGGGAAACAAATAATCCTTAGCAAATTCCTCGACTCACGGATACAAACACTCCTTGACGAGAGCCTCCTGATCCGCGTCGACTCGCAGAGCCACCAGTGCCTCCGTGGGAAATCCTCGACTCGTTTCAAACCCCAAGAAAACAAATAATCCTTGGCGCTAGGGAAACAAATAATCCTTAGCAAATTCCTCGACTCACGGATACAAACACTCCTTGACGAGAGCCTCCTGATCCGCGCCGACTCGCAGAGCCACCAGTGCCTCCTTGGGAAATTTTCGACTCGTTTCAAACCCCAAGGAAACAAATAATCTTTGGCGCTAGGGAAACAAATAATCCTTAGCAAATTCCTCAACTCACGGATACAAACACTCCTTGACGAGAGCCTCCTGATCCACGTCGACTCGCAGAGCCACCAGTGCCTCCGTGGGAAATCCTCGACTCGTTTCAAACCCCAAGGAAACAAATAATCCTTGGCGTTAGGGAAACAAATAATCCTTAGCAAATTCCTCGACTCACGGATACAAACACTCCTTGACGAGAGCCTCCTGATCCGCGTCGACTCGCAGAGCCACCAGTGCCTCCGTGGGAAATTTTTGACTCGTTTCAAACCCCAAGGAAACAAATAATCCTTGGCGCTAGAGAAACAAATAATCCTTAGCAAATCCTTCGACTCAGGGAAACAAACACTCCTTGATGAGAGCCTTCTGATTCGCGTCGGCTCGCAGAGAAACCAGTGTCTCCGCGGGAAAATTCCTGATTCGTCTCAAATTGCAAGATGAAGCCTCAGACAGCAGGGACTGAAAAATTTGCTTCCTGAACAACAGGACCCTGCAAATCGATTTAAAACGGTCTCTTGCATACTATTCACGGGTCTCATTCTCCAAATTCGAGTTTCGACAAGGAGGGAAACAACCGCTTACGGGTCCTCTCGACTCATAAGAGGGAAAAATTCTCTTATAGGATCCTTACAACTTATAAGAGAAAACCACACTTAGGAATCCTCACGATTCCTAAGGAGAAAAAACCACTTACGAGATCCTCTCGATCCGTAGGGAGAAAAGTCTCTATGAGACCCTCACGGCTCATGGAGTTGAAAAGTCTTAGGCAGCAGATCTGAACCTGCGGTCTAAGCCATCGCTGATTCTTAAGAAAGTTAAGATGCGTGCTCTATTATCTGTTGACCATGTTTACTAAGGTGGCGTGCTGATAATGAAAGAAAGAAAAGGCGGAGAAATGACACAAGACATTACAGAAAATGTGTATCTTTTATTCATAAACTTGATTGAGTACAGGATACATTGTGCTAAAGAATAAAAAAATATATATACATTTTTTTTATTTACAAGTACAAACGATACAAGGAGAATTACTGAGAAGGAAACATCTTGCATAGATCTAGCAATTGTTCGCGCAATTCTTTCCTCACTTTCTCCTGGTCTGCTGCCACCGCCAGCTCCGCCTCCACTTGGGCCCATTGCTGCAAGACAGACGCAAGCCGCTCCCTGACGGCCTGATAAGCAGCTTCCCGACCTGGAGTATCGCGCTTAGCTACATCAAGCTTTCGCTTCAAGTTTAGCCCATGAGAGATGCGCTCCAGAAGACCCTCAAAGATAGTCTTCACTTGGGCAGCATTCGCTTCAACCTTAGCACGCAAACGGGCCATCTCGCTCGAGGTCTCTTGGCATTCCTTTAGCTTTAAAGCTGCTTCTTGTTCCAAGTGGTGGACGTAAGAAGCGCTTCCCTCGATCCATGCTGCTCTTTCATTGCTCGCGGCTAAAGTCTCGGGGGCGGGACGCATCGACTCCAGCTTATGCAGGCGAGCCTCGATCTCCATACAATGATTAACCCAAGATGCGATGATACCCTCGTCATGGAAATTCACGAGTATCACCAACATCGGGTTAACCACTATAGCGAAATCCGCAGCAGAAGTAGGGGTCTCGACGTCGAGCTCCTCAATGTAGTCGCTCAACATGCGTAAGCTGTTCGCGGCGCCTTTCGAAGATGGATATCTCAGGAAAGGACCTACCGGCATTATGATGCGAGATCGAAGGGCGCCGAGACCGGAACGACCGCTGAAAAGAAACAGGATGTGATTAGATAACAGTTCAAGGAATAAAAAGGGAGAAAGTCATCAATGTGATAGTCGCCATACCAGCTGAGACAGGTGATAAGGCCGGAAGGGCCGGTGGCGCAACCGATCTTTCTTCTCCCCCTTCGATTTGTAACATTGCAGTCAGGACAAGAGAGAGTTATAAATAATTCTACCACTAAAAAACAAATATATCACTCGGGGACGGTACTCACCAGCGCCACCAGAAGGAGAGGCGAATTCAGATGGGAAGGAGAAGTGTGGGAGCAACAATTGATAGAAATGGTCAAAAAGCACTCCTGAAAGACACAACAGTGTGACTTTAGTACACAAATTATGCGTCTGGAAGATAAGATTAATAAATTGCAAACTCATACCTTCCAACATCTTCGAGGGTATGAGAGAAGGTTGAGAGGTGACCACCGCCAAGGCAGTCGTTGAAGGCGCTCCCTCAAGCAGTGGGGCATCGGCGCTGGCTGCACCTGCGTTACAAGAAAAGTGAACTTGTCAGAAAGGATTGTAAATTAAAGAAAAACAGCAACTTGGGGTTTACCTGAGGAGCTCCCTGCTGAAACGGAGGCGACTCCCTCCTCTATCGACATGAGGCCACCGCCCGTGGCCTCATCACCCGACTCGATGGGGACCGTCGTCGTGCTCGCGTGACCAGGAGACAGTGGAAGATCGTAGATGGGGAGGGCAATTATCGGAGCATTGCCGGACTCTTGAGAGAGAGCGGCTGACTCTTCCCCAAGAGTCGTGCCCATCTCACCCGCTACTTTCTCGGGCTCCGCAATCTCCATCAGCTTATCCGCCGCCACCACAAGGTCGCCGGCCTCAAGCGCCTCGTCCGCCACCACCCTGGGCTCAGTTATAATGATCATTTCATTTGCCGCCACTTCAGGCGCGGCATCAATGACCTCCTCGGCTACGGACTCCCCAACCTCCATCTCAGGCTCTGAAGCCTCAGCTACGTTGCCCACCGTCGGCTCAGGTTCGACAGGCGTCGCCCCCTCTGTTTCCCTGGGTTCAACGGTCTCCGCATCCCCCTCGGTCGGACTTGGCCCTGCAAGATAAAGTATATAAGAACCGACAGCTTTATGAGTCTTATAATGAAAATCTGAAAGAAGTGCTACCTGAGGCAGACTTGTCGTTAGCCTTTCTATTGGCGCGGATCGCCTGTCTATGAGCGGTAGACAAAGCGACCGGAGACTCTTCTGACGGAGTGTCGGCACGAGGGATGGTGCTTGGGCCCGCTCCCGTAGCCAAAGCAGCCCGGCGCGCCTTCGGCTCAGGCCTCAGTCGCTTCCTTTCCTCCCGGGCCGTTGAAATGGACCTTACCAGAGCCTCTTTCATTGAGGCGTCCTCGTCTGTACACAGGGATGCCTCCAAATTCTTCAAGGCATCCCTCGTCGATTTGTCAAGTCGAGTCTCTTGCGGCAGCCCCGACGAGACCGGAACTCCAATAACAGGTTCAGAGAGGATCCCCTCATCGACTAGTATAACCCCTATAAAGAAACAAAGGAAGAAAGTTAGGTTAACCATCGAAAAAGATACCGAAATTTGTTTTAAAAAAAAAGGGGTGGGACATACCGGCGCCCGCTAAAGGGCGTTTCTCCTCCTCCTTTTGGAAGGTTTTCAAAGAGGCAGCAATAGCTTCTTCGGTAGAGACACCTGTTGAAAATGGGGAAAAGTATTAGTCAAGAATAATGATAAAAAATGTGATGAAATGATGAAGAAAGCAACTAATAATTACCTGACTCAGCGAGTTTACTCAACCACGCTTCAAGCATCGCTGATCGCTCAGAAGCCGCAATGGCGGCCGCCAGGTCGGTGTCTGCGGGGTCTACCGCGAAGCCCTTATTGCTGCCATATTCACTTATTCCTTCGGTAAGAGGGGCCTCAGGCTCTAAGCCAAGAATCGCGTCAAGAGAAAGGAGCGACTTCTTCTTCTTTTGCCCGCCAACTCTGGATGCACCCGGGACTGATTTACGCTTGGCGGACACCTTGGGGCGGCGGGTCCCGATATCCGCGCCTACACCGGACTCCGGCGATACCACAGTTACCGTTTCCACTGGAGCACGGGGGGCTGGTGGCGCATCCACAGTATCGCGAAGAGGCAATCCGCGTGGAGGATTCAACACGCGCGGAGATCCACCTCCAACACCTTTCAATGGAGGAATGACCGGAGTCCTCGGCCTCAAGGGAGCCTTGCGATCGCCGCCGGGAGGTGCACCCTTGCAGTCAACCAGCATACGTTTCTCCATCAGAATAACGGGCCCTATTGCATGCGCATACCAGGCCACGTACGCATTGAGGACTTTGGGGATGCAGCTCGGCTCGATAATAAAGAAATAAGAACCCGTGTTAAGCCGCGTAATGTGGTGCATTGCGTTCTTTATCCCCTCTCGGCTAACCACGGGCTTTTCCAAGAAAGCTTCCATCGGGATCCCTTGGTTGTAGCTCGATTGCTGAGCGAACCGGTGCGGATTATACCTCATAAAGAGTGATGTCTCATTCTGCCTGAACACCAGGTAGCCCGGCCGAATGGAATAGAGGTGGAGGATTTCCCAAGCCTTCAATATGGAAGCCCCGTCCTTAAATTCATCGCGTAGCGACACTACTGACTTGATGGTCTCTGAGCCTATTGTTATGACCTTGTCCAAGAAAGAAATCTTCGCCCCGACCAGGTGTGGTCGAAGGAGCAGCCCCCTAGCCTCCCGCGGAGGTGCAACTACGATCAAAGCCCCGACCAGCCGTATGACCCTCGGGAGCCTGCATTTCTCAAAAAAGGGAGGAATCTTATGGGCATCGAACACCCCGTGCACGTGCATTTCCATCCAAGAGGTAAAGTAGTGCATCGGGAAGTTGGCGGGTTGCACCCCTGGCTCACTAGCGTCCGCCGCTACACTAAGTCCATTATAAAGATGAGCCAGCCCGGCGATTCCTACTGACAACTGCAAACCAGCCACCATCCGATGCGCTGGGTAGAAAACAGTCGGCCGCATATGGCGTGGATGCATAGGAAGAGCAAAACTGCACAACCACAAGCCCAAGAACCCTACAAAGAAGGTCTCTTCATCCATGTCGAGGACGGCAATTTCTGAAAAAGGGACGACGGCGGCACCGGGAAGATAAAAGTCTTTGTGGTCATCTTCCGATGTGGGTCGGCGATCAAAACCGAACCCAAAAGGATCATCGAGCTGGGCGAACTTCTCGCTCCGCTCTGATAAGAACTCCGGTTGAATGAAGCGAGCAATGAAATCTGCAAAACTGACTCCCCGGTCACCCGATTCTAGATAGAGTCCTTCATAAATCTCCAATACCTTCACCAAGCCCGGGTACTGGTGCTGAATAGCGTTCTACGGCGCTAGGTCAAACACCAGCGGCTTGGTGGCAAAGACGTATTCATCGGGAGGAAGCAGCTCCTCGTAAGGCTCTCCCCTCATCGGCAGACCCGAGATTTCAGCAAACTCCTCCAAGGAGATAGAGACTTCCCGGTCCGTCATCAGGAAGGTGTGTGTGGGAATATTCCATTGATCGATAAAAGCCTTAACCCACCACGTTGGAGGAGAAGGATACTCAAAGAGGGAGACGTAAATGGCCGAGTACAAACCAATCCTCATCAGATGAGTCCTCCTCGCTGATAGGATGTACCGGGCCCATTGCAAATATCCGGCAGGCGGTCGTGGGATCAGTCCAATGTTATAAGCCTGTCCCCAAGGGCGCACTTCACCCTGACAAATTCTCCTCCCTAAAATATCTATTGCTGGCGGCGGCTGCACGGGGATAGCACCAATCGCATGCTGGAGGAGGTCATCCGAATTCCAATTTTTGACCTCCACGGTATACTTCACCGGGGGTTCATCTGCGTAGGGGAGTGAAGATGTTGGCTCAGACGGCGTGGCGGAACTGAAACTGCGACGACCCTGGATGATTTCATTGTACCACCTACCCCACAAGTGAAGGTTTTTGTGCTCGGGGTCATGATCCTTGATGAGAGCGAGCACCACGCGGTCCACCGGTGCCTGGGGAAACCCTCCCTCCGAGCGAACAAACGGAAAAGACAAATTGGCAGACATGTTTCCTGCAAAGAGACAAACATTAGCTGTCAGTATTATAATTCCAACGCTCAACATTTTAAAAATTTTATACCATACCGCAATGCAGTGGATAAGGGGACCAAAGGGGGGCCCACAAAATCTGGACGACAGTACAACATCTGATAAGACAGCCCCATCATTGAATGAGACTGTCAATTAATGAAAAGATCCCCAAGAGAATATCCTCATTGATGGGAAATCCCTAGAGACAAGGAGAAAATCTCCTCTTTTAGAGCAAAGCTCTGTCACAGAGTGACATTTGTCAAACTCTGGTCTCAAGGGAATAAAATTTCTTTAAAGAGAGACTAGCCCTATACTAATGATGGAAAATCCATCAAAAAGAAAACTTCAACTCTTAAAGATTAAAAATTTGGGATTTTAAAGATCAATGAAAACTTTTAGGAGTTCTCCATTTTCAGATCAGAAAAGATCTACATTTGATCCATGAGCAAAGCTCTGTTCATGAGTTAAAACCCATGAACAAGATCTCTGTAGATCTATGAACTTTTCAGAGCAAGGCTCTGCTGATGAAACCCTAAAAGGGTTTTAGATCAAAGATCTATGAGAGCAAGGCTCTATTAATCAATTTTAATTTAATTTAATTTTATTATTAATACCTAAGATGGTTTCAAGTTCTGAACTCTGGAGTTCTTGTGAAAAAGCAAGAGCAAGGCTCTAAAATCCTTAAGCAAGAGCAAAGCTCTAGAAAATAAAAAATCTTGAAATGGTGAAGATTTCCTAAGGGCCATAGGTCCTATTTATAAGGCGCTTGCGCCCCTTCAGCTCACCCCTGATCCAACGATCAGGAGTTTGCCATCGCTGCACTCACGTGTGCGCCACGTGAGCGCAACGGTGGAGGGGCATTTGTTTCCCCCAATCAGAGCAAAGCTCTGTTTGAATTTCAAAATTCAAAATTTGAAGTAACGCTTCAGATTCAATGCGCTGCGCGCAACGCGCCACGTGTCAAAAGCTGATACGGCAGTACAGCGCCCAAGGCAGTGCGCCCAATCAGAGCAAAGCTCTATCTTAAGTAAAATTAAAAGAAGCAACGCTTCAGTTGCGCAAGCACTGCGCTGCACGACACGTGTCAGCGCAGATGCGCTAGCGCGATTGCGCTGCGCTGTGCGTTGCACGACACGTGTCACGCGCTGGGGCATCTGCGCCAAACAGAATAAAGATTTTAAAGAAATCTTTCTGTTCTTGTTAAAACAAGAAGATTTTCTTCTGTAAAACAGGAGCCTTTGGATCAAAGATCCAACGGTGGGGGAAATTCCCCAAATCGCTCAGAGAAAGATCTCTTTAACAAATTTAACTAATTTATGGGCACTATAAAAAGGACCCTAGACCTCAATCCAAAGGCATCAACATTTTCTAAAAAAAAAGAGAGAGAGAGAACTCTGAAGAACTTCTCAAGAACAAAAAAGGTAAAAACCTTTAGAGAAAGAGAAAGTTCTCTTATGAACAGATCATAGATCGAAAAACAAGATCAATGATCTTTAATAAAAACAAAAAAATTATTATTATTAAATAGTGCTTTGCACTTTTTGTGAACCTTTGGTTCTCTGAGATAAGAAAAACAAGAAAAACTTATTTTTCTTTGATCTAAATTAGATCAAGAAATCAAATAGTGCTTTGCACTTCTGTTCTTGAATCTAAAAGATTCTTAGTGCTTTGCACTTGCAAACTGCGCTGTTGCGCTCTTGGGAGAGCGCCACGTGTCAGCATCTGAACCACTTGCGCTATGCGCTTTAAGATAGAGATTTGCTCTCTGTGATTGACGCAACTCACCAGAGTACGCCACGTGTCAGCAGCGCAAGCGCAGCGCACTGCGCTTGCGCGACACGTGTCAACACTACAAGCGCTTGCGCTCTCTGATTGGCGCAAAGCACCTGAAAATGCAATGCATTTTCTAAATGGCCAGGCCCAAATCAAAAAGACCAACATGCCAAAATAAATTGCAAAGCAATAAAAAAGGGCAGAGCCCAAACAAAATGGATGCTCTGCATCATTTATAAAAGGGCAGAGCCCAGTTCAAACAAAAATAGAAAATAAAGCAATGGGCCAAGCCCTAGTATAGGCCCAAAGCAAATAAAATGTTGAACATTTTCAACTGGACTTAGCCCAATTTTGGCCATAAGTCCTCAAATTAAATTGACTGAGCAAGATTGCTCTCTTAAATCAATTTACGACCGGTTCGAGGGTACATCTCCGAACTCCTCTGACACCCATCGTTGTAATCCTTCAACGACGTCAGAGAGATGACGGGTCCCGATGACCACACATCAACATGGACTGCGGGGTCCTTAAACTCATGGACCGAAACGTCCTTAAACTAATGTTGGACCGAAACGTTCTTAAACTAATAGCGGACCGTCATGTCCCTAAACTGGAATATAGACCACCACGTCCCTAAACTGGAACACGGACCACCACGTCCCTAAACTGGAATACGGACCACCACGTCTCTAAACTGGAACATGGACCACCACGTCCCTAAACTGGCGATGGACCGAAACGTCCCTAAACTAATATTGGACCGAGACGTCTTTAAACTAATATTGGACCGAAACGTCCTTAAACTAATGTTGGACCGAAACGTCCTTAAACTAATAGCGGACCGTCATGTCCCTAAACTGGAATATAGACCACCACGCCCCTAAACTGGAACACGGACCACCACGTCCCTAAACTGGAATACGGACCACCACGTCCCTAAACTGGCGATGGACCGAAACGTCCCTAAACTAATATTGGACCGAGACGTCCTTAAACTAATATTGGACCGAAACGTCCTTAAACTAATATTGGACCACTACGTCCCTAAACTGGAATATAGACCACCACGTCCCTAAACTGGAATATGGACCACCACATCCCTAAACTACCTATGGACCACTACGTCCCGAAACTGGAACAATAGAGCCTCCAAATGCTCTTTTGCCGGGTCTAAACGATCCCGTTTAAGTTGATCTTAGCCCCCAAACACGGCTAACGTATCCTTAAACATTCAAATGGACTATAAAACTCCAAATCAACTTTGGCTCAAGGGTACATCTCTGAACTCCTCTGACACCTATCGTTGTAATCCTTCAACGACGTCAGAGAGGTGATGAGTCCCGACGGCCATATATTAAATGGATCACCACGTTAAGTCGATCTTAGTCTAAAACAGGACTAACGTATCCTCAACGGAAGTTTAAGTTGATCTTAGCCTCAATACGGCTAACGTATCCTTAAACTAAAAAACACCAAACCCAAATCTAAGTAAATACGGATTTGGACTAATCCACGTCCTACGGGCGACGGCATTACTTAGTCTCCGTATACAATCCACGGGCAACCACAAACAAAACAAACACACACGACACGAAGTGAAATTCTGGAGAAGGAGAAAGTGGCTACCGCGACGCGATAGCGTAATTAACTGCAGGGGCTTGCGCCTGCAGGGAAGAGCGTCCCCACAATCAAAAACCCCTCAAGCAAGGGGAATCTGACGAAGTCTGCTACATCGGCCGCATCTGTCTAAACCTCCGATACACGGTGCCATAAATCAACTTGGCATCTTCGGAGAGGTAGACGGATAAAACCATATAGCATCTGTCCCGAATCTCAGGCGAGACGTCCTCACGTCTAGGCCGCCATTCGGAGGGGAACAGAGCTAGAACTTGCCCCTCTCTTTAAAGAGTCCACTTCGGGAAAAGAAGAAGAACCGAAGATTTATGAGAATATCCGGCTGCGTAATCGCACGCTGCCCGAAAAGAATCTCGGACCCCCAAACAAAAAAGATAAAGGGAAAGAAAAGGTCTCTGAGGACATCGCCTTAGATGACCAAGTCATGGAAGAGCTAGCTGCCAAAGACCCGCCGAAGAAAAATAAGGTGGATTACAACGTCTTAGCGCATTTGAGGAAGCTACCCTCGCAGCTCAGCATTCTTGACGCCCTTTTACTATCAAGCGAGGCGAGAGATTCGTTGATTAAGGCACTACAGGACCCGGAGCAGTTCCAAGCTTTCCTGGCCGAGGAAAAGATGAAGGATGAATTGGAGGAAGTGAACACGGCAGATGTCACTTTTGGCAATGAAGACCTTCTCCTCGGGACGTGCGAACACAATCGCCCCCTCTACGTCTCAGGATACTGCCATGATATAAAGATAGGCAAAATCCTGATCGATAACGGATCGTCTGTTAATCTCCTTAATGTGCGGGTGTTGAAGGAAATCTGCATGAGCGTCTCGGGACAAGATCACCATCTCCGGGTTCGACTCCCAATCGTCAAAGACTCTTGGATCTGTGATACTGACGCTACGCTTCGGGCTGCTCGTCACGGACATTAAGTTCCACGTCATAGATGCCAATACATGCTACAACGCTCTGCTCGGCTGACCATGGTTACACGAGTACAACATCATCCCTTCTACACAGCATCAGTGTATGAAATATTTTAGGGATGGTCTCGAGTATACCGTGACAGGAGAACTGAATCCGTTTTCCGTGAACGAAGTTCGTAAATACGAAGATGCCAAATACTTCTTGCCGAGTTTCGAAGACACGGAAAGGTGTCACAAGCCGGAGAACAAAACTAATGCTACCATCACTGTCTTCGGCAGTGATACTGAGGAGGAAGAGGAGATGGTTTATTCGGGTCCGTCCCAATACACCAAGCCAGGGCTATCCGCTCCTACGTTGATCTTTGGTAGTGATTCGGAGGATGAGGTCCATGCTGTATTCTCTGCTCAACCTTCAATACGAGCTTCCGCTGACGAAGAGCGAAGTCTGCAAGTCACCATGGTGCCGCTTAAACATTATAAGGAACTGGATGCACTTGATACCCATAGTGTACAGGATCTACAGACATTTTATATCCCTCCCAAGCGAGAAGGCGAGAGGGCAATTCTATTCTACCGCTCTGAAGAAAACAAAGTGGAGAAAGAAATCTGGCACGGGGCGGATCCTACACTTGACAAGCTTCAGCCCATCCGTCTACCCAGATATTATACAGAAGGCTTGAAGAGGCTGTTGAAGCGCCAAGGGATACCCTTCAAACAGACCGTTCGAAAGGCCAAGTTCTATGACAAAGTCTGGAACGTTTCTGGGACTCAACGCAAGCTGCCTAATGGGAGAGTGGAAACAAAAGGGCTTGGATACATCCGGTCGAAGAAACGAGAGCTATTAAACGGTTGCTATGTCGTGTATGACTTCGATGAAGAAGCAGATGCTCAACGGGAGGACGTTAATCCCGAACCGGTAAAAGTTCCTGATGCAAAAGTGCCCAGTCGGTCGTTTGAAGAACAAATGGACAGGCTTATAAGGGAAGCTGGACAAAAAGTCCGGGATGATCACAATCGTGAAATGGCAATCTACGAGAAAGCCAAAACGTAACGCCTCCTTGAACAGGCCGTGAAAGACGAAAATGCTGCCCCCTGTCAACCTGTTATAAAAAAGGCTCGACATAGAGGCAGAAACAAGTCGAAAGGCCAAAAAGGCGCTCAACAACAACAAGGCGGGGCTAAGAGGCCACGCGAACGAAAATCAAGCGGTTCCGATCTATCCCTTATGAGAAAAATGGGTCGAGCGTACTCTTTTCCTCGGGACAAGACGAAGAAGATACTTGATCTTGCTCTAAAATATCAAATGCTTACACTGCCGGAGTCCAAGAACCCCGAACAAGCAGACGAAGTCTCTGACCCAAATTATTGCTCTTACCATCGAGTAATAGGGTATCCTCTCGAAGACTGCTTCACCTTTAAGAATTAGGTCGAAGATCAGTATCGGCTCGGCAAATTCGCTCTGTCTGACAATTGGAGGGTAACGCCGCCACAGAAGCACGAACCCAAAGTCACGAGAACAGAACCAACTCCACATTGGGATTAGAAGCGGATTCGCACTTGTCACATGATAACAATATTAAAAGAAGAGCCTGGGAACATGGATAACCTTCGTTGGTGCTTCAAAAACAGCAATGATGAGGTGATATCAGAATTTCCACCTGCGCCGAAGGAACTGGAGGATGGAATACACACTACTGCAGATAATCTCAAGAAAATTGAGTTAGGGACGGCTGATGACCCACGGCCGACGTTTGTCAGTGACCTGCTATCTGAAGAAAGGGTGACTGCGTTAAAAGACGTCCTTGTACAGCACAAAGATTGCTTCGCATGGAACTATTCTGAAATGCCGGGATTAGATCCAGAACTTGCTATGCATAAATTGGCAATATCCCCGGACGTCAAGCCAGTCAAATAAGCACCAAGAAGAATGTGGCTCGAGCTTGAGATAAGCATCAACGCCGAGGTCAAGAAGCTAATCGACTCTGGCTTTATCCAGGAAGTTCAATATCCTGAATGGATCGCCAACATCGTCCCGGTGATGAAGAAAAATGGGACGGTGCACATATGCGTGGACTTTCGGGATCTCAACAAAGCCTGTAGGGTTGCTAGGCACGCGCACAAGGGTCTTCGAGGCATCAACCATGCCCGATTTAAAATTTAGCCGTGCCGAACAACCCGAATACGGAACTTTAAACTAGAGATTAGGCGAAAACAAGCATGCTAAACACTTTAACACTAAGTGAGAGGGATTACAACCTTTGTAGATCCGGTCCTTCACTTCATATGCTCCGTGTTGTGGTCCCTTCGCTGCGATCATCGGGATCCGGACTCTCGAGAGGTTCCACGAAGAGAAAGACGCAACCTTTGCTTCCGATCTTCGATACTAAGATGATCTACCTTGAAGTTTCTTTAACACAAGCTAACACTCATGAAATGATGTGAACACCCTCATCTAAATGGCAAGGGAAGATGAGGATGATGAAGTAGGATTTTTGCTCTATTTATTTATCTTTTTCTCACTATTATTCATCACCTTTGAAAAATCAAGCAAGCTTTTTCCATGAAAGAAAAATGAAGAAGAAGATGAAAAATAATGTTCAATCCTTTTGTGATGAATAGGAAATCAAATAATATGATAGATAATGCAACCATGGTCAAGCTAACTCTTGTAGAGAATTAACTAGGGTTAGGGTTTGGGTTTGGTTAAAGCATGAGTCATTTGAAAATATCTTTCACAAAACAAAATGAAAAGCTTCTAGAAACATCTAGAAAGCTTAACCCTAATCCAAACCCTAATCATGTTTAAACTCTACTAAACAAGTTGCATTAGTTATCATATCATGTTACAATATTATATATCACATATATAATATTTATCGTAACAAAATAAAATAATACATTTAACATATATCGCATATATATCAATGTATTACCCGAGTGAGAAAAAGAATCTTTTAGTGAGCAAATATTAGTTAATGTAATTTAATATATCAAATATATTATTATACATTAAATTATCGAATCAACACTTGATCCGACAATCCGGCTATATCGCATATAACCGGCTAATATTTATCCGTACCGATTCACCGAATCAACACTTGATCCGATGACCCGGCTGATATCAAATATCGCGAGAATAGAATACGGTATCACATATCGCATTATCCTCGGTCCCGCACATATCACATATGTGCCCCTACTCCGTTTTGCCTGAGTCAAGAAACCTCTGTGTAGGACTCTAAAGAATCGTCAATACGCCGGCAGTAGGTGATGATCATATCAAACACCCACAAGCTGCAAGCGGTCAGCTAAACGTAACAGCTACCTAGGTATTGAGCCCTCAGAAGATCAACAAGCAAGCCTGTAACTTCTCCTGTGAATCCAAATAGTAACACTCCCGTACAGTCCGGTCTCGTCGTCTGATATGTCGCATATCTCGCCTAGGGGTGGTAAACGTCAGACCCCAGTAGCTCGATAAGTCGTGTCGATATCAGGTCTATAACAGTTCGAGAAACTACTGATAACACTTACCAGTAAATCTCAGCAACCCTGGCCAGGGATTTCCGGTTATAGCCAATCGAACACAGCACAACATCAACTCCCTATACCGGGAGAGACGAATCCCCTCCTATCGCTCATTGCCTCCATGTGATTCGGGACTGTACCCAAAAACCACCTTTTTGCACGCCCTCTTGGACGTGGTATGATGGAAATCAAAGCACAGTGGGAACCACACAAGACTCTATGACGATCTCGGGTCAACAGACTACTCTGTACCAGTGTCACCGGAGAACTGCCATCTGACGTATGGTATAATACCATCTGGGAGTTCTCGGCGAGTCCGTCCAGTGTACCCAGTCTCTACTGAGCACCCGTACACCATCCTTGATGTCAAACACCGATGGATATGGGATCATCCATCGCCCATCATATGGGTCAAGATGCGTATACGCTAGTCTACTCTGGTGCATCGATGCCCTGTCTCGACACACCCTCGACTAGGAACAGTTATAGGATGTACTCGTCGACTACCGTGGCCCCACTAGTATGATCTCATCATAGTCCCAGTAGTCGAGTACATATCCTAAGGGCTTTATCAACATGTAATATAGAGACAATCAGAGTACATGTTAAGATAAAGTACAACCAGATAGCATACTATCATGTCGAGCAAGAAAGTCCTCCCTATATATGTCCTAGCATCCACTACAATATACATCGTATGTACAGTAATGGCCTCTAGGGCATACATATAACTAACAATCTCCCACTTGCACTAGGGCCATCTGTTATGGTATCGCATACCCAACAATTAGCTGCGGTTGAAGTATCTCATACTCAACCATCCCATAAAAGTCTCTACTGGGAAAAAGGCCTTTGTGAGTGGATCCGCGCTATTGTCCTCTGTGTCTACTCTCCTAACCTCGATCTCCCTGGAGATCAACCATCTCCATGATCAGGTGATACTGCCTAAGAATTATATCTGGATTTCTGATGGGACGGTAGTTCCTTGGCTAAAGCCACAACTCCATTGTCACACAATGGTAGGAACGAAGTTCATCTCATGAACTTATATATTTCCAGACTGCCTCTTTGGTAGCATCCTTGGTAACGATGTATCTTGCCTTTAATCGTCTAGTATGTCACGGTATCTAGCTTGGAACTCTTCCAACATACCGTCCCTCCACTGAGGGTATAGACAAGCATGCGACTGACATTCAGTCGTCCTTATCACCCTGGAACCTTTCCAGTGATTCTCCCCAGGATCGATTGATACCATCTCACTACAACTAGTGAGTATCCTAACATCCAATTAGATCTATCTCATAGATCCAAGAACCCAGGATATAGGAGGTATCACTTTGATCCTATATGGAGAATCCTTGTGATAAGCGGAGATTAACCGAGCGTAGCATAGGAAACTCCTTCCTTATCAAGAGTATGTCATCCACGTACTCTACGAGGATCACCACCATACTCTCTACTACCCTTTTTGTATATACAAGGTTCATCTACCATTTTGAAGAAGTCAAACTCTTTGACTACCACATCAAAACAGATGTTCCAACTCCGCGATGCCTGTTTTATCATATAAAACATCTTGCACACGTTTCCGCTGCTCCCACTGTTTACGAAGCCCTCTGGCTGTGTACTTATAGACGCTCTTTTCTAAAACATCATTTAGAAAAGCAGTCATGACACCCAACCACCAGATATCGTAGTCATGGTATGTAGCCGTGGCAAGTAGGATCTAGATGGACTTAAGCATAGATCCTTAGAAAAGGTTTTAACATAATCCATACCTGGTCTATGATGCAAACCTTTAACAAGTCTAGCTTTGAAAGTCTCAACTTTTCCATGTACACCAAGTAATCTTCTCAAGATATACTTGCTCCTGATGGGGATTTAACCCTTCAGATAAAGCAACCAAAGTCCATACTTTGTTGGTGTATAAGGATTCCATCTCAGATCGATAAGCATCCAGCCATTCTTACAGAGTCCCACTCCTGATGGCCAGCTCGAAACCAGTTGGGTCATCATTTCATGATGCAATCCTCGCTCCCACTGTCATAGAGAAACCGAAGTATCTCTCAGGTGGGTGAGGAACCCTACTAGATCGGCGGAGCGGCTGGGGTACGTTGGAAACTATTGAATCCTTTGGTTCTACCAAATCATCAGCTGCATTTTGTATAGCTGGAACATTTCCAGTTCTACATAACAGACCTTGCCTCGAGCTTGTCCGGATTTTGCTTTTAGACATAGGCCGGACAACCCCAAATCTTAATAAACTTAAGATATGGGCTCTTCCCTTTCCATATCATATATGAAGTGGTAGGCAACTGATTTGATTTGAACCCTATTCAATAGGTATGCAGCTTCTCAAGTGCATAACTCCCAAAAGGAAATAAGCAACTCAGTAGTACTCATCATAGAGCACACCATATCACATAGGGTGCTATTGCTCCGCCCCGATACACCGACGTGCTGTGGTGTATACGGAGGAGTAATGCTGAGAGAGAATCTCATTCTCCTTTAGAATAGTCCAGGAATTCCGTGCTCAAGTATTCTCCTCCTTGATCACATCAAAGGACATAATACTTTTACCCGTATTTTGGTTCTCTACTTCTAACTTATATTCTGTGAATATCTCAAAAGCTTCGGACTTATATTTCAACAGGAACACATGTCTCAATCTTAAGAGATTATCAGAGAATGTAATGAAGTACAAAGAACCAATCTTGGCATGTGTAGACAGGGGACTTTCATACATCAGCATGTATCAATCCCAAAAGTTCACTAACTCTATCTCTGTTTCCAATAAACAGAGCTGTGGTCATCTTATCTTTGTGACATGATTGGCAAGTTTCACAAGATGTAAATTCAAACAGATTTAAATATGCATCTAAATGTAACTTCAGCCAGTCGGGTCGCATTGATATGACCTAGTCTACAATGCCTCAAGAAGGATTCGTTCATTTCTGAACTCTTCTTCTTGTGTGTGTTCCGTATACTAAGAACTGTAGTTTGATTTAGAACATCAATGCTTTTAGATAACGTGCCTGAACCGATCAACTCTTGATATAGGAAATGTTCAAAACATTATCCAACAATACAAAATTATATCCTATCTTTACTAATAAAGAGACTGATATGATTTTGTATATCAGGTTCGGTATCTAATAACATTCGTTCAGAATCAATGTATTCTGGTAATACAGGGTGACAGTGACCAACAGACTTGGCTGCAACACTTGCACCGTTTTCTGCTTCATGAAACTTATCACCCGTTCTCAGTTCTCTACCTATCTGTAGCCCATGTAACAGATTACATATGCGGGATCCTGATCCGGTATCTCATACCCAGGACGTAAAGGATATTGAGAAACAGTTCTGTGTAAAGAACACACCCGAGGATGATGCATCAGCATGCACTTTCTTCGTTTGGGCGGCACGGGAAATATGGTATTCCCCAATTTTCCTGCTCTGTCTTATAACAATTATAAGTTGGAGCGGGACCAACGTTCCCCAGCTCAGTATAACAAGCGGGTTCGGTCAATATATCCGTATTATTATCTTGATTAAGGCGTGATATGGTCGCTACCTGGAGAGAGAGAGAAGAAAACACTCAGCGTATGCTCTTGCAAGATTAGATTGGTTATATAATATATCTAATCAGGATGTCTCCCACTGTTTTAATCAAATCTTCCTTCAAACCCTAAAAGGAAAGATTAGCCGGGATTAATTACACGCTACAAGTTCGCCAATCTTTCAGCCAGGCCAGTGTCGGTACTTTGAGGGAGGTCCCCCGTGCTTTCGCACGAACCTAATTACAGTAAACCTCGTTTTCCCAGAGGCGTAACCCCGTTAACACCTTTCAAGACACCTACTTGATTGGCTAATTGTAATGTGTAAAACTCTCCCAGGAGTAACTCTTACTCACAGCGGGTATTGGGATCCAACTATCTCATAGAAGGTATGCAATCTCATTGCAAATTTCAACACTTGAAATTCCCAATAATATTTTACCCCTAGCGTGCTATGACCTTGACGCATGCCAAACAACCCATAGTCCGCTAGTCAAGTTCAACCCGTACATTTCTTGATTGAATTAAACCCACCCGCACGACCCTTGACGCATGCCAAACAACGCCGTACGAATACCCTAATCCAATCGCATCGTATGCTAGCAGATAAGCACTAGTTAGCTACCGTACACTACGCCTTGACGCATGCTAAACTACCGCAGCACGAATACTAACTAGTACTTATCTGAAATGACGGAGGGCTACGACAGGTTTTTATGAAAACCCTTTGCGTAATGAACTTGATATCGTTGTAGAATCGAATGATTTTAAATGGAATGTTTTTGAGGCTTTTCTAGTTTTGCTAAAGGGGTCACTCCCGGTGAAGGGATCGTCGGCCCTTTCCTCATCGAATAAGGTGCAGGATATATCATATATACCGCTATGCAAAGCAAAAACTATAGAAGCAATCAAAAGACAAACCGAGTTTGTAGCATCTGCCAGTTATTGCTAAAGGAGTCACTCCCGGTGAAGGGATCTCGGTCCTTTCCTTATCGAATAAGGTGCTGGATGTTCTACAAGGAACACCGCTATGCAAAGCAAGAACTGTAGCTACCAGTTTTTAAACAAGTTTCTACAACATCTTAGGTTTCTTTTATTTCATTAATCTCATTAATGAAGTCCCATTTTAATTATGCTTCTCAAGCATCTCTTTTTGAAACGAAATCTGCAATATAACATATATCTCATATATATAATATAAACATTCGTCTCAGGCAGTAATATGATCTCATCACAGAACATTGCAGCAGAAGAACATATATGAAATATTGGATATACTAGGACGTCCGTGTTTTCAATACGAGCCTGTATAAAACACGGATTCCACGGTCGCGATGAATAGCCAAACCCACATCCCTAGACCCCTACGAGAGCGGCAAGTAACACTGCCAATTCTAGGGTTAGGAGACCCGGTCTCGACTCCTCGAGATGGTCTCCCTCTGGACCCTAGAACCCGGTTACTTGTGCTCCCCGCCTTGGGTCTACCTAATGCGGAAAAGTAAATAATATACAACGGTGACATCTTCCGCTACCTGGAAGTGCCCCAATAAAAGAATATTACATACAAATGAATTTTACATGAATGAAAAAGAAAAAACTCTCATCTCACATAAAAACCCCGGCTATTCAAACGCGACGATCCAATATAACATATCACAGCAACACATAATATCTCATATCATCAACGTAAGCAAGTATGCGTATCCCGATTGTCGTTGATGTATAGCAACGAAGCCGGCGATACACCACATACTACGCTTACGGTCACAGAAAAGAAAGTGTAAAACTACAACAGTTGGAATCCGCAACCTTCTTTAGACATCGCATGCCTAACCAAATGAATTCCTTAGACATCGCATGCCTAACAATTATAAACCCCGCATTTTAGTCTCATTATCGAAAACTCTTTTCAATATCAAGTCGGGCAATTCAACAAGATTCCCGACGTCCTGATCGAATGCTCGTCGCAAACTTTAGTAGACGGCCGCACCCCCGATACCGTCGACGAAGTGCACCAAGGCGGAACACCGCTACCGGGAGCACCCGAACGGATGCTTTCGGCGACGGGGTTCTCCTACAGTCACTTGGTCGGGGCTATGGGGCGTAGCTGTCTATTAAGTTTACCCGGCGAGTATCCGCGTACACTACGTGATTGCGACGGACTTTTGATCACATCAAAATTCCGTGGCAACCGATCATCTGAGACTAAACTGCTATGTTTATAATATTCAAATTAGTTATCTCATAACTACCTGTGGATTCCAATTATTGTATCACATTCCAGATAAATAGACAAAGTTAAACTTTCCGATCGAATCATCAAACACCCAAGATTTCCCCAATATATCTCAACACTTGAAATCAGTTTAAAAACATCCATCACATGCCACAGTACCAATGGTCCAGCCGTAGAAGGGTCAAGCCAACGCCTCACATGTGGCACGCCGTACTGCCCCAAAGCCTAAGGTTCAAAAGGCAGTTCAAGACGGTCACATAATCGAGTTAAGGTTTGTGGTCTTCTAGAGGGTCCACCGCGTTACTTGCACGACTTAGAACGTTCTTAAACACGAGGAAAAATCCAACTTTTGAAAAATTTTCCGACAGGGGAAAAAGTGAGTTATTGATATCCGTTCGAACTTTTTAACAGTTTCTAAAATTATCCGGACAAACTAAACAAAGTTAAATTATCCAATCGAATCAACGATTCCCCAATACAACCCTTGAAAACTCAACACTTGAGTGAAATTAAAATATTCCCAGAAAAAATTAACAATAAAGGGCCTAAAAATAATTACATGAAATTTCAGGGACTAAGTCCAAATTTTGGCCGCGGAAGAGCCGCAAAAAGCATGGTTTCGCGGCGGTTCCGCGGTCAAATTTTCGAGTTAGAGGTCCGTACTTCACAGTAATTCTTATTTTTTCCTGCTTAATTTTCTGAGAATTTTTAATTCAGAAAAAACCACATTTTTGGAAAAAGGACAGAGAGGGTTCCGTGTCGGGGTTTCGGCGTTCGATCGGACTTTAAACTTCGTCTAGACTTCGCCTAAAGCTCTAGCTTGGCTCTGATACCACTGTAGGGTTGCTAGGCACGCGTACAAGGGTCTACGAGGCATCAACCATGCCCGATTTAAAATTTAGCCGTGCCGAACAACCCGAATACGGAACTTTAAACTAGAGATTAGGCGAAAACAAGCATGCTAAACACTTTAACACTAAGTGAGAGGGATTACAACCTTTGTAGATCCGGTCCTTCACTTCATATGCTCCGTGTTGTGGTCCCTTCGCTGCGATCATCGGGATCCGGACTCTCGAGAGGTTCCACGAAGAGAAAGACGCAACCTTTGCTTCCGATCTTCGATACTAAGATGATCTACCTTGAAGTTTCTTTAACACAAGCTAACACTCATGAAATGATGTGAACACCCTCATCTAAATGGCAAGGGAAGATGAGGATGATGAAGTAGGATTTTTGCTCTATTTATTTATCTTTTTCTCACTATTATTCATCACCTTTGAAAAATCAAGCAAGCTTTTTCCATGAAAGAAAAATGAAGAAGAAGATGAACAATAATGTTCAATCCTTTTGTGATGAATAGGAAATCAAATAATATGATAGATAATGCAACCATGGTCAAGCTAACTCTTGTAGAGAATTAACTAGGGTTAGGGTTTGGGTTTGGTTAAAGCATGAGTCATTTGAAAATATCTTTCACAAAACAAAATGAAAAGCTTCTAGAAACATCTAGAAAGCTTAACCCTAATCCAAACCCTAATCATGTTTAAACTCCACTAAACAAGTTGCATTAGTTATCATATCATGTTACAATATTATATATCACATATATAATATTTATCGTAACAAAATAAAATAATACATTTAACATATATCGCATATATATCAATGTATTACCCGAGTGAGAAAAAGAATCTTTTAGTGAGCAAATATTAGTTAATGTAATTTAATATATCAAATATATTATTATACATTAAATTATCGAATCAACACTTGATCCGACAATCCGGCTATATCGCATATAACCGGCTAATATTTATCCGTACCGATTCACCGAATCAACACTTGATCCGATGACCCGGCTGATATCAAATATCGCGAGAATAGAATACGGTATCACATATCGCATTATCCTCGGTCCCGCACATATCACATATGTGCCCCTACTCCGTTTTGCCTGAGTCAAGAAACCTCTGTGTAGGACTCTAAAGAATCGTCAATACGCCGGCAGTAGGTGATGATCATATCAAACACCCACAAGCTGCAAGCGGTCAGCTAAACGTAACAGCTACCCAGGTATTGAGCCCTCAGAAGATCAACAAGCAAGCCTGTAACTTCTCCTGTGAATCCAAATAGTAACACTCCCGTACAGTCCGGTCTCGTCGTCTGATATGTCGCATATCTCGCCTAGGGGTGGTAAACGTCAGACCCCAGTAGCTCGATAAGTCGTGTCGATATCAGGTCTATAACAGTTCGAGAAACTACTGATAACACTTACCAGTAAATCTCAGCAACCCTGGCCAGGGATTTCCGGTTATAGCCAATCGAACACAGCACAACATCAACTCCCTATACCGGGAGAGACGAATCCCCTCCTATCGCTCATTGCCTCCATGTGATTCGGGACTGTACCCAAAAACCACCTTTTTGCACGCCCTCTTGGACGTGGTATGATGGAAATCAAAGCACAGTGGGAACCACACAAGACTCTATGACGATCTCGGGTCAACAGACTACTCTGTACCAGTGTCACCGGAGAACTGCCATCTAACGTATGGTATAATACCATCTGGGAGTTCTCGGCGAGTCCGTCCAGTGTACCCAGTCTCTACTGAGCACCCGTACACCATCCTTGATGTCAAACACCGATGGATATGGGATCATCCATCGCCCATCATATGGGTCAAGATGCGTATACGCTAGTCTACTCTGGTGCATCGATGCCCTGTCTCGACACACCCTCGACTAGGAACAGTTATAGGATGTACTCGTCGACTACCGTGGCCCCACTAGTATGATCTCATCATAGTCCCAGTAGTCGAGTACATATCCTAAGGGCTTTATCAACATGTAATATAGAGACAATCAGAGTACATGTTAAGATAAAGTACAACCAGATAGCATACTATCATGTCGAGCAAGAAAGTCCTCCCTATATATGTCCTAGCATCCACTACAATATACATCGTATGTACAGTAATGGCCTCTAGGGCATACATATAACTAACAAAGCCTGCCCGAAGGATGATTTCCCAGTGCCAGTCACCGAACTGATGATAGACAATACATCCACTCATGAGGTTTTCTCCTTCATGGATGGATCATCAGGGTATAATCAGATAAAGATGCATCCCGAAGACCAGAAGCACACCGCCTTCAGGACCCCTCTAGGGATATTTTGTTACAAAGTGATGCCCTTCGGTTTAAAGAACGCCGGTGCTACTTATTAGAGGGCCATGACGAAGATCTTCGATGACCTCATACATGAAATCGTCGAATATTATATCGACGATCTCGTGGTCAAGAGCAAATCATACGAGGAACATCTCGAGCATCTGAAGACCGTATTTCGACGCCTTCGACAATACAACTTGAAGATGAACCCCCTTAAGTGTGCGTTCGGAGTTTCTTCGGGCAAATTCCTGGGATTCATCGTCCGACATCGAGGTATCGAAATAGATCCGTCTAAGATCAAGGCGATCATGGAAATGCCTCCGCCGAAAACTCTCAAACAGCCGCGGTCTCTCCAAGGAAAGCTCACATATATTCGGCGATTTATAGCCAACCTCTCTGGCAAGTGCCACCCTTACAGTCACCTGATGAAGAAAGGAACCCCATTCGTCTGGGATCAAAAATGCCAGGGCGTGCTGGACGAAATTAAACAGTGCCTGCAGAACCCGCCAGTGTTGGCTGCTCCGGTCAAGGGAAAGCCCCTCATTCTTTATACAACCGCTCTCGAAGGCTCCTTAGGCGCACTATGGGCACAAGAGAATGACCAGAGGAAAGAAAGAGCACTCTACTACTTAAGTCGAGTTCTGCTGGGGGCAGAAAGAAACTACTCCCCTGTTGAGAAACACTGCCTGGCATTGATCTTTGCGATAACAAAGCTCAGGCACTATGCGCTGGCGCATGAAGTCCGTCTCATTTCAAAGGTGGACCCCCTCAAATATTTAATGTCGAAGGCCATATTGACGGGACGACTCGCTAGATGGGCCCTGCTCTTAATAGAGTTCTTAATAACGTATCAACTTCTCAAGGCAGTGAAAGGCCAGGCCATCGCCGACTTCCTCGCTGAGCATCCGATACCTGCTGATTTGCCTTTAAATTACGATCTTCCTGATGAACATGCGTTTGATGCCATCGACGATAGTGATACCCGATAGGAGCTCTATTTTGATGGAGCGTCTTCCATGAAGAAGCGCAAACAAAGTACGCCAATAATCAAATCGGGGATAGGCCTTATCTTCGTGACTCCACAAGGAGGGATAATGCGCTTTGCTTTCTCCTTGACAGAACCAAGGACAAATAATGAAGCCGAATACGAAGCTTTGATAGCAGGTCTCGAAATCGCCCTTGACATGGGAATTGAGAACCTCCTCATATACGGAGATTCTCAACTGGTCGTTAGTCAAGTAAATGGCAACTACCAGACGTGCAAGCCAGAATTGGTGAAGTATGGCGAAAAGGTGCAACAACTGTTGACCCAAATTCCCTCTTATACTTTGGAAAGCATACCGCGCGCGGAAAACAGCAAGGCAGACGCGTTGGCAAAGCTTGCTAAAGAACTGGCTGACGAGAACCTCGATGACGTTAGAATCGTGGTACAAAGCCGTCGAGTGCTTGCCTCAGCAGAAATATCTCCGGAATCACCCGAAGAGAAGGAAGCGACTGAGCAGAAGACCTTACAAATAAAAGACCGGGAAAAGCCTAAGGACTGGAGGGAAGTCTTCATAGACTACTTTAAGTCCCATCGAATGCCCGAAGAAGCGTCCACAAGACATCAGCTCATGAAACGAGCTCTGTCTTTCGCCTTCGTCAACAACACTCTGTATAAGAGGTCGTTTGATTCTCTGTGGCTGAGATGCCTAGGGCATGACGAAACAGAAAGGGTCGTTCGGGAAGTTCATGACGGACTCTGTGGTTCTCACCAAGCGGGCCCAAAGATGAAGTTGAAGATAAAATGGATGGGCTACTACTGGCCCACGATGATTCAGGACTGCCTCGAATATGCGAAGATCGAGGCTGTTCGGGTTTTGTTTGGACAACCTTTTTTAGTAAGGGAGGAGACTTCTTCAGTACTGCCGTAGGGGAATTCCTTCGCACCTTATTTAGCATTTCAAAGCTGTTCCCGGTCGGAACGGCGGCATTAACTTCGACCACTGGGGATGGTGGGGTCAATCCGGAGGGGGAGTTGCCCCCAGTCTTCCTCACTCGGCGCCAATGGCGACGTCGAGAGTGTCGAGCGGACGGTGTAGGGTCAGCGGTAAGAATGGTTTCGTCTTGCTCCCTGTGTGGATGGGGGGTTGTTGTTGGCGTTAACCTATCGAAGACCGATGTCCTCTGGGAAACGGGAGCAAAGGCTGGAGCCGTCAATCTTGTAAAGACTGACTTTTTGGCTGGAGAGGTTGCCTTGGCGATTTCGGGGATGGGAGCGATCACTTTCTTAGAAGCAGCCTTCTTTGAGATTGTAGGCCCCGTAATGAGCTCGCATGATTCCTGGCCCAGTCTAGAGAAGACCGAGGCGTTGACGTTGGGCGACTCGTTGAGAGGAGCCGCGGTAGGGGTAAGACGATCAAAGACCGACTTCTTGAGAGTTTCCTTCGCCAGCCCCGGAGCGGTAAAGTTTGTCGGCGGGATCATGGTCCCAAAGAACAATCCTGTGGTGGCGCGAGTGACCTGTTCCACGGGCATTGTGAATAGCGAAGCAGCTTGGGGTCCGTAGGCTATACCTCCTGGCGAGGCAGAGCGTTGGCTGCAGTTGCCGTCTGAGCAGTTGGAGGATTTCGCAGGGATGAAAGCCATCGATCCTTTGCTTTCTGCAATAAGCAAGATGCCAATTCTCAGTACCTTGAGACCCAAGGGCAACTATTAGCGAACCGCGATTGGTTCGCGAATCACGACACACGAAGTGTGGAGTGGAAAGAGGAAAAGGTCCCACCGGGCGTGCCAGAACCTGTTCCCCTCCGAAAGACGGCGCGCAAGGCTGCGATGTCTTGGCGCTGAGATTCGGGGCAGATGCTAATTGGTGCTATCCGTCCGCCCCTCCGAAGATGCCAAGTTGATTTATGGCACCATGTGTCGAAGGTTTAGACGGATGCGTCCGATGTAGCAGACTTCGTCAGATTCCCCCTCATTTGAGGGGTTTTTGATTGTGGGGACGCTCTTCCCTGCAGGCGCAAGCCCCTGCAGTTAATTACGCTACCGCGTTGCGGTAACAACTTTCTCCTTCTCCAGATGGTCACTTCGTGTCGTGGGTGTTTGTTTTATTGCCCGTGGATTGTTTACGGAGACTGAGTTATGTCGTCACCCGTAGGGCGTGGACTAGTCCAAATCCGCATTATCTTAAATTTGGGTTTGGGGGTTTGGTTTAAGGACACGTTAGCCATATTTGAGGCTAAGATCAACTTAAACGTTTGTTAAGGATACATTAGTCCAGTTTGAGACTAAGATCAACTTAACGGGATCGTTTAGATCCGACAAAAGAGCATTTGGGCTCTATTGTTCCAGTTTAGGGACGTAGTGGTCCACCGTATGTATGACCGTCGGGACCCATCACCTCTCTGACGACGTTGAAAGATTACAACGACGGATGTCAGAGGAGTTCAGAGATGTACCCTCAAGCCGGAGTTAATTTAGGGGATTCGTAGTCCAATCTGTTTGAAGGTTTAAGGACGCGTTAGCCATTTTTGGAGGCTAAGATCAACTTAAACGGGACCGTTTAGATCCGACAAAAGAGCATATGGAGGGCTCTATTGTTCTAGTTTAGGGACGTTGCGGTCCGTGGGTAGTTTAAGGACGTTACGGTCCATGGGTAGTTTAGGGACATTTCGGTCCGTTGGTAGTTTAAGGACATTGCGGTCCGTGGGTAGTTTAAGGACATTGCGGTCCATGGGTAGTTTAGGGACATTTCGGTCCGTTGGTAGTTTAAGGACATTGCGGTCCGTTGTTAGTTTTAAGACATCTCGGTCAAGGTTAAGGACGTCGTAGTCCATGGGTTTAAGGACTCCACAGTCCGGTATGTGCTCTGGATGCTTCACACGGGTTCACTGCCGTGCTAGGCGAGGACCAGGCTCCGCTCTGGATGCTTCGCATGGGTTCACTGCCATGCTCTGCGAGGACCAGGATCCGCTCTGGACGTTTTCCACGGGGTCAAAGAGTGACGTTGTCCGCTTTCCACGTAACCAGGAAGTTTAGCATTAGGCATGGGTTTAGGGACCCCACAGTCCATATCATGAGTGGTCATCGGGACCCGTCACCTCTTTGAAGACATTGAGGGATTACAATGCCAAGTATCAAAGGAGTGAAGAGATGTACCCTAGAACCGGGGTGGATTAAATAGTCCCTGGCCCAATTTGGGTCAAGACTGATCAATTATGTTATGAGCTCATTAGCCCAGTTAATCACAAATTGAGGACTTATGGCCAGCTTGGGCTAAGTCCAGTCAGGTCTGGAATATTGACTTTTGCTGGTCCATTGAAGGAGAGGCTTTGCCTCTATCCATTTAGCCAATTGGGCCAAAGCCTAGTGTTAAACACTACAGAGCAATCAGTGTTGAACACTGGGCATGCGGTTAACAAGTTAGTGTTTAACACTAAGAAATAATTGGTGTTAAACACCAGCAATAAGGCTTCTCAAATTAGTGTTAAACACTAAAACGGATCAGTGTTGAACACTGCAAATGAAGCTTTTTAATTAGTGTTGAACACTAAGGCCCAACAATATTTTAACACTGATTTCGAGAGTTTCAATTTAGTGTCAAACACTAAGACAAGAGGGGTCACGTGGCAGCACGTGAGAGCGCCCTTTCTTCATTTGTTCTGCTGAAATCACTGTGTCTTTGATAGCATCACGTGTCAGCACGTGATGGGCATTCAAAGGCCTATGTGTTAAGGCTTCTGCTGAAAGTCACGTGGGTCACGTGGGGTGTTGCCTCAAAGGGGTTTTCTGTAGGGCTTTTGGGGGGGGGTCACGTGGTGACACGTGACCCTGCCTTACTGTGGTTTTTCAGAGGATTTGTTACTCCTTTTTTTAGGAATTAAATTCCAGAGACTTTTAATTTCAGAGGAATTAAATCCTTCTTTCTTTTGAAGACTTATCTTCTGGAATAGAGTTTAACTCTGAATTTTCTGTAGGATTTAAATTCCTCGTTTATGTGAAGGGCTGAATAGGGTTAAACCCTAATAAAGTTTTTGAGGAAAAGATGATTAAGGGACTTAAATTCCCGTTGTTTCAATAGAACTAAGTTCTTTAATTAGGGTTAAACCCTGTCTCTTTTTTTGTTCTGAAGGAATTAAATTCCCATGATATAGGGTCTAGCCCTACTTTTATTTTGGAGGAATTAAATTCCTATAGTTCTGTGAGAATTAAATTCTCATGCCTGCACCCCTTCTCTATGTTTTGGATCTGCATGGCAGGATCTCAACCCATTGAGAATTAAATTCTCAACCTTAAGGGGAGATGTGCACTTTGCAGATCCTCTATCAGAGAGAGAAGAAATATGCTCTTCTGCTTTTATATTATCAGAGTTAAACTCTGTTGAGAATTAAATTCTGCTTCTTTCAAAAGGGCTTCCCTTTCTTACCTAGGGTTTTTGCAGAAGATCTGAGTCTTTTCGAAGTATCAAAGCTCTTCTCCTTTTCTCTTTTTCTTCTCTGCGCATGTATATCTCTTTCTTTTGTCCCTTGGCTCCTATTTATAGGAGAGGCAGCCGCATCAATCGGTTTTTGTCGAATCTTCATTGGGAGATTTGATTTGGATCCATCATTCATTTTGGGCCTTTGGATTATTAGGTGAATTTTATTCACCATTGGATCTTAAATCCAGAGATTTTCCTTTGATATTCTGGTTAGATTTAGGGGGGAAATCTTTCCCAAAGCCGAGATTTTCCATAGATAGATGATATTTAATCATCTCTGAATTTCTAATTTGATTAGTCCCAAATAATTACTTTCCTTTGGAAAGATTCGAATTTCCTTCAGAATTTAGTTCTGTCGTCAACATGGGCTTTGAAAGCCGGTCACGTGTGACCACGTGATCCATGGTCACGTGTGAGCACGTGACCCCCTTTGGAACGAGCCTTCTGCACTGTGTCTTCTGATTGCTGCTTAAACATCACGTGCTACCACGTGACCCCTGGTCACGTGTGAGCACGTGACCCTTTATTTGAACTCTCTCTCCTTGGTTGTTCTGGAAACGCGCTTGCTGCCTTGAACGTCACGTGCAGACACGTGACCCTGGTCACGTGGGAGCACGTGACTCTTTCTGAACCCTTTTTCTTGACTCGATCAGAGAACTTGCGTGTTGGACGCTTGCATTTAAATGTCACGTGTCACCACGTGACCCTGGTCACGTGGGGGCACGTGACCCTTTCTGAAGCCCACTTTCTTCACTTGATCAGAGAACTTGCGTGTTGGACGCTTGCTTTTAAATGTCACGTGTCACCACGTGACCCTGGTCACGTGGGAGCACGTGACTCTTTCTGAAGCCCACTTTCTTCAGCGTAGTCAGTAGGCTGAATTCGACTTGATGATGCTTTTAAGGTGTCACGTGCCAACACGTGACCGCTAGTCACGTGTAAGCACGTGACTCTCCTCTGAAGCTTTTCCCAGAAGCTTTCCTGATTTTAAATCAGGAAACAAATGCCCCCACAGCGTTGTTCTCACGTGTCAGCACGTGAGTGCAACGCTGTCACCTCTCGCGACCGTTGGATTCCCTTAGGGATCTGGGGAGATGAAACGTTTCCACTATCTTCTATAAATAGCTCTGTCTCTTCATAGGAGCCTTCACCTTGCTCGTCTTCTTCCCCTGAGAACTTTTCTTTGAGAATTTAATTCTCTTCTTCCAGAGCTTAGTTCTCTGTTTTAAGATTTTCCAGAGTTTAACTCTGTCCGAAAAGGGCCCTTCTTCCTCAGGTAATGGTAATCGAAGCATCTTTGTTTTGACAAACCTCTCTGGATTTAAAATCCAGATCGAGGGTTTCCCGAAGAACTCATTTTTCTCCAAGTAATTTAACCAAAATATGAGACCACTTGACTTCCCGTAGTAGGTCACTTAGGGTTCAGATGATCCCTTAGGGAGACGGTGACGGCGGTTCAAACCCATGGAATTTAATTCCATTCAAAATGTTTCTGGGAATTTAATTCCCTTTCCTTAGTAAGGAATTAAATTCCAGCGAAGAACTCGATTTCTTCACACAGAGAATCTCTGGGGTCTCTCGGCTCGAGGCGGTTCTTCTGCCATTAATGCAATGGGGATTTTGTAATGATGCCCTTTGTGGGAATTTAATTCCCTTGATTTTGTTGGGTTCTCTGTAGAGCCCTAGACAGCTCTCGTTGAGGGGAATTTGCATGGTTACCACCTTTTATTAAATGCGGACATTCCCTTTGTCTTATTGTAACGTTTTGGCCTTATTATAAATGCGCCGTCATCCGGATTCTGTGGAGCCCATGTGTTTTGTAGCCAATGGTCCCAGGAAGCTTTGTTTTTGCTTTCTTTACTTAGTCTTCATGTTCATGCATGAATGTACGTTGCCGACTTTTCTTCTAACGGTCTTCCTTTATTGGTTTTCAGGTGCGATGACTTCTGCTCCACGCTTCCCTTTCTCTCGCTCGGAGGCGGCCTTTCCTCAGTCACCGTCTGATGAAGAGGCGATGGCGATGATTAGAGCCCATGACCCGAACTGCGCCAACCTTCTTCAATGGGGACCTTGGTACAGTCAGATTATTCAAGGTCGCAGGAGTTTTCTTTGCGCGGTGCCAACGGGGCCTACTTTCCCATTTTTACCGATGGATCCTCCAAGGACAGCTTTCGCCGTGGAAATGCCCAATTGGACTCCAACGGGGAGACTGGAGCCTTCGACGACCGGCATTCCGAACCATCCGATCCCGGCTATAGACATCTTGGGACGGCGCATTTGCCAGGGTGAGGCCCACCCGTGGGGGCAGATTTATAAGATAGGGCTCACTCCCAGGCATCCTACGGGCTACCTTCTTTGGGCTCGCTACATCCTTTCTGCCCATCGGGCGCGATTGCAGAAAGTTGGGCTTTATCAGGCCGTATACGCGTCGCTATTCCATTACAAGTCCCCACATGCCTGGTGGGTCAAGGCGTTTCTGAACCAGTGGAATCTTCCTACCAATACTTTCATTCTGGGAGATCGAGAAGTTTCGATTTCCTTGGCCGAATTCTATGATATCTCGGGGTTGCCGATAAGGGGTAATCTGTACGAGGAGTTGTTGCCTTCTGACGAGTACGTTTTTGAGCCCGAGTCTGCCCCAGTTGACGGTCTGTCTGCTGAGAATGCCATTCGCCATAAGCGCCCCAGTTTGATCAAGGCCCTAGGTATCTTCGACCGATTGTTCACCGAGTCCGAAGAGCAGGGCGTTACTTTCAAGAGCTTCATCGCTCGTTTCCTTCGTGAGGACGCCGTATCGAAGACTGCTCCGAAGTTTGCTAACATTGGAGACCCCTTTGGATTTGGTCCGAAGAGGCTACCGACTGCTGAATCGGACTTGCCACAATATTATATCCCCATCGTGTCGCCGATGCCTTTTGAGTCCATTGCAGCACCCGGTATGGATGAGGAGACGTTTTTTGTGGGGTTTATCAGTGTTTGGCTTAGCTGGTTTGTTATCCCGATGCATCGCCGCTTCATGAGAGCCTCGGTCATCTACCCGGCTCATCGTATTGCTGAGGGGACGCGGTTGGCCATCGGCATCCCAGCCTTGGCGCACCTCTATAATGGATTGGGCACCGCAGCTAATACCTCTACGCCTGGTGTGGACGTAGTGAACTTTTCTCTTCATTACTTCACATCATGGATTGAGATGCACGTGCTGGGGTCTTTCGCTATGCATCAGAGGCCCGCTTTTTACGATGCCTATACCTTCCCGCGACTCATGCGACTGGTGGGCGCTTCTGCTGCCGATCCAACTCAGTTAGGGGCTATTCGGGTGCTGATTTCCCCTCACGCCACCGCTGGCGGGTTAGTCTTTAATGATCGAGTTCTTTCTTCTCCTTCGGGGCCCGTTCAGCAACTTTGGGACCAGTCAAAGGACGACGCGCCTTCCCTGAAGCCTCGGGAGGCCATACACTTGTATTCAATTAGACCGGGCTACTTGGTGTTTCGCCAGGATAGTGCAGCTCTTTTTATGCGGTACAATCCGCACCGATTTGCCCGGCAGCTTGGATACGACCAAGGCGTTCCTTTTGAGGCTTTTATAATCGCCCCGATCCCTTCGCTCGATGCTGTTCGCGATGCCGCTCATCATTTTATGCGGCTGAACACCGGCTCCCATTTCATGGTCCCCGAAGCCGAGTACATGCCCCGATGTGTGGGTGCATTTACGGGTTGGTATCTTCATCGAGTCAACCCAGTCATTATTGAGGAAAGGAGGGTGTTTCTTGGTGGAGATGTCCCTCTTCTAGCTCCTGGGACTGGGTTACGACCGAGGGTTCCAGTCCGCTTTCCTTTGAGAGAGATCGGCACTGCGCTCATTCCAGGGGAGTCCGGGGTGGACCTTACTCCGACAGCTGGTATGCCCTTGGGTTCCCGGTCGCGGAGTAGAAGGGCTCCAGTAGTGGCATCTCTGCCGGTGGCGGTGCCGCCTCCCGCAGCGTCGACGACGCCGACGTCTTCCAGGGACGAAGGCATCGAAGGCGATGTGGGCCAGCGTCGCCCTAAGGCTTCGCGAGGGAGGAAGCGGCCATCTTCGGCGACCGGCCCTGGGTCTAAGCGACGAAAGAAAGTGGCTACTACCCCGCTCGACTCTGTGATGGAATCTGAGCCTATCCTTGACGACGATCCCTTGGCCCTGCCCGCGTCTGATACTGCACTCCTTCTTCCGAGTTCGGCTGACGAGGAGGCCGCACAACTGGCTGAGGCCTTACGGCGTTCGCAAGACCCGTCCCATGATGCCAAGGTTCCGAGGAAGTCGTATCCCGCTGTAATTTTTTACGAGGACCCTTCGTGGATTCGGCGGCGATTTATCGGCCCTTTGGAGGAATGGGGGGAAAGGGCTTTGAAGCAGGTCGCTTCAGAGGATGCAGCTGATGCACTTTCTCTATGGACCGGTGGTCATGAGTCTACCCTTAAGCCTCGGCGAGCTTATCTCCTTGAGAAGGAAAAGCGGCTTGAAGAAGCCATGTTAAGGGCCTCTTTGCGCATAGGTACGCTGTGCTTTTTTTGTAGTCTTTTCGATTATTTATGCTCGTGGGTATGTATCACTATCTTTATTTGAACCGTGCAGAATCTTCAACGCTGGGGGAGCTTCCTACTGGCCCCTTAAAGCTAAAGCCCGCCGAAGTTCCCAACGAGGCCTTGCTAGGCGTGGAGGGGGCTGATGAGGCCGCTCCTCTCGTGATAGAACCTCCAGCGACGGCTCTTGATCAGGGAGTGCTTGCCCCTTCGGGGGATGCTCTTATGGAGGCCGCCATCCCAATGACTCTTGCTGAGGATGGCCCAAGGGCTGGAAGTGGGGTAGTCGGGACTACTCTCCCTTTGTGGGAGCCTGAGGTTACGGCGGAGACCGTCGAGGCTGCTATCCCTCCGGCTCAGAATGGGAGGAGTGTCGAAGGTATCCTTCTGCGTTTTAATTTAGTAACCCTTTCATGGTCTAAAATCTTTTATCTTTTCCAGAATTACGCGGTTTGGCAGCCACGATCGCGGATCTATCACCTCGCCAATCATTTCAGCGTCTATTGGAGATGGCAGCCCCGCAGGCGATTCCCCCTCAACGTATCATCCTTTCCTCCGGGCAGGGTTAGTGTCATTCGCCATTTTTTTTATCATAGCATTGTCACTATTTTGTGAAATGACGTTAATGTCTCTTATAGTTCTGGAAGCCGATGATGAGGTCGAGGTCGTTGAAGGGCCAGGGGAACCTTCAGCTCCTACGTGCATGACTGTCGGTGAGTGACATTTTATCATAGTCTCGTTCATCCTGTGTTTAAAAGTTTTACTAACATCTGCCAAATCTGAACAGCCCTGCCGGTCTCCATGGCTTTGGAATCGCGCATTGTGATGCCGTCCGGCCCCTACGCTTTGCGGGTTTCAGTGCGCTTGGCCCAACTGAGCCTGGTCTCCTTATCTTCTTTCATCGAAGAGCTCCGTGCTGGTAGTGCAACCACGGCCGAAGCGTTCGCCGCTGAAGCTAACGGCTCCCTCCCTTTTCTCGCCACTTATCATAGCGAGGAGGTGGTGCGGGTCTGGGTGGAGTTCTGTAGGAAGGTGGAGGCTTGTCTGCACGCTCTCGAGTGTTCTCGCCTTTCCTCGGAGGCCGTGACTGCAAAGGCGGAGCTACGAAATCTGATAGCACGACATGCGGCCAACATGACGTCGTGCGAGAAGAGACTCGGCCGCAAGTTCTCGGAGAGGGAGCTAGCCTCCAAGGCGTTGGGCGAGCTTCAGGCCAGTCTTACAGCCAAAGCCAATAAAGCATATGAGCTATGGCGGGTGCTTCAGGAGTCCATCACAGAGGTGGTGGCTCTTGATAAAGCCGCCAAGTTTACTCGCGAGAGGGTTGAGGCTCATAAGGCCACTGAAAAGGAGCTTGAAGCCCGGCTCGCTTCATATCAGGCCCAGCAAGCTCAGGCAGAGGCGCGTCTTATGGAGATCTTGCGTCACGAAGCCATAGCTCAACAACAAAATGATGAGCTGGTGAAATTATTGCACCGCCCGCCGGCTTGAGGACTTGTATCATACTTATGAATAAGAGTATTATTTTTTTTTGTTTTGAATTGTATTTTGTATCCATTTTGGGTCATGAATAAAAGATACAATTTTCCTCTCAGTGACGTGTCTCCTTTTCATTGAATGCATTCTGCGTATGATCTATCTTAATCTTCTTGCAAGACGGCCGTGGCTTAGGATTCAGGGTTAGGATCTGTTTCCTAAGGCTTTTGCATCTTATGAGCCACGAGGGTCTCATAAGGAGTTTTTCTCCTTATAGGTCGAAAGGATCCCATAGGTGTGAGTTCTTCTTAAAGATCGTGAGGATCCTTAAGCGGGTTTTCCCCTGAGAGTCGTAAAGATCTCAAGAGAGTTTTTCTTCCTTACAGGTCGTGAGGGCCTGCAAGTGTCGGGTGTGATCACCTTTTTCCGTATTTCACGGGGTTAGGGATCTCTCCAGGTATCGTAGTTTAAAGACGTCACGGTCAAGGTTAAGGACCTCATAGTCCGTGGGTTTAAGGACTCCATAGTCCGATGTTAGTTTTAAGACATCACGGTCAAGGTTAAGGACCTCATAGTCCGTGGATTTAAGGACTCCACAGTCCGATGTTAGTTTTAAGACATCACGGTCAAGGTTAAGGACCTCATAGTCCGTGGATTTAAGGACTCCGCAGTCCGATGTTAGTTTTAAGACATCACGGTCAAGGTTAAGGACCTCATAGTCCGTAGATTTAGGGACTCCGCAGTCCGATGTTAGTTTTAAGACATCACGGTCAAGGTTAAGGACCTCATAGTCCGTGGATTTAGGGACTCCACAGTCCGATGTGCGGTTGCAGGGACCCGTCACCTCTCTGAAGACGTTGAAGAATTACAACGCCAGGTATCAAAGGAGTGAAGAGATGTACCCTTAAACCAAGGCAAAATCCGTAGGGAATCGGGGTGGTTGATCGTTAGTTTTAAGACATCACGGTCGAGGTTAAGGACGTCATAGTCCGTGGATTTTAAGGACTCCACAGTCCGGTATTTGCTCTGGATGCTTCACACGGGTTCACTGCCGTGCTTGGCGAGGACCAGGCTCCGCTCTGGACGTTTTCCACGGGGTCAAAGAGTGACGTTATCCGCGTTCCACGTAACCAGGAAGTTTGCACTAGATGCTTCACACGGGTTCACTGCCGCGTTAGGCGAGGACTAGGCTCCGCTCTGGATGCTTCGCATGGGTTCACTGCCATGCTCTGCGAGGACCAGGATCCGCTCTGGACGTTTTCCACGGGGTCAAAGAGTGACGTTATCCGCTTTCCACGTAACCAGGAAGTTTGCACTAGATGCTTCACACGGGTTCACTGCCGCGTTAGGCGAGGACTAGGCTCCGCTCTGGATGCTTCGCATGGGTTCGCTGCCATGCTCTGCGAGGACCAGGATCCGCTCTGGACGTTTTCCACGGGGTCAAAGAGTGACGTTATCCGCTTTCCACGTAACCAGGAAGTTTGCACTAGATGCTTCACACGGGTTCACTGCCGCGTTAGGCGAGGACTAGGCTCCGCTCTGGATGCTTCGCATGGGTTCACTGCCATGCTCTGCGAGGACCAGGGTCCGCTCTGGACGTTTTCCACGGGGTCAAAGAGTGACGTTATCCGCTTTCCACGTAACCAGGAAGTTTGCACTAGATGCCTCACACGGGTTCACTGCCGCGTTAGGCGAGGACTAGGCTCCGCTCTGGATGCTTCGCATGGGTTCACTGCCATGCTCTGCGAGGACCAGGATCCGCTCTGGACGTTTTCCACGGGGTCAAAGAGTGACGTTATCCGCTTTCCACGTAACCAGGAAGTTTGCACTAGATGCTTCACACGGGTTCACTGCCGCGTTAGGCGAGGACTAGGCTCCGCTCTGGATGCTTCGCATGGGTTCGCTGCCATGCTCTGCGAGGACCAGGATCCGCTCTGGACGTTTTCCACGGGGTCAAAGAGTGACGTTATCCGCTTTCCACGTAACCAGGAAGTTTGCACTAGATGCTTCACACGGGTTCACTGCCGCGTTAGGCGAGGACTAGGCTCCGCTCTGGATGCTTCGCATGGGTTCACTGCCATGCTCTGCGAGGACCAGGGTCCGCTCTGGACGTTTTCCACGGGGTCAAAGAGTGACGTTATCCGCTTTCCACGTAACCAGGAAGTTTGCACTAGATGCCTCACACGGGTTTACTGCCGCGTTAGGCGAGGACTAGGCTCCGCTCTGGATGCTTCGCATGGGTTCACTGCCATGCTCTGCGAGGACCAGGATCCGCTCTGGACGTCTTCCACGGGGTCAAAGAGTGACGTTATCCGCTTTCCACGTAACCAGGAAGTTTGTTGATTGTATCCGCATTTCACGGAATGGAGGTTTGACTCCTGGTGACATGTATATCACCGAGTCATGGAACTGGGGGTTGCCGCTATTCCGTTTTGCTTGATATTGTGTCTGTCGTTACAAGACGAGTGTTTGGATGATCTCTAGGTCGCTTGCGGCCCGTCGAGACCTGGCTTCTTCTTTTGATGAAACCTGGGGGAGAAGTATGATCCCTTCTTTGTTTACGCCCTTGGATTGTGTACAGGGTGCGACGGAACGTCACCTGTAGGGCATAAATTTTATTTTTATTTTATTTCTTTTTCCGCGATGCTCTATCATTTCAGCTTTTATATCGCGAAAATCACGATTGCCCAATCATTTCGGCTATTTTTCGCGGTGTCCAATCATTTCGGCTATTTATTTATTTTCTGCTCGCTGCTTTTCGTTGCGAGTTGCCCCATCATTTCGGCTATTTTTTTTTTTTTTTTTTTTTTTTTTTTTTTACGCCTTCATTTTTACTTGCTGCTTTTTATTGCAAGTTGCCCCATCATTTCGGCTATTTTTTAGGCATGTTTGGCTTGCTGACCTTCTCGCCGCAAGCTTGGATTTTAGGCACCGACCTCGGCATCAGCATCGCTACTACTGAAATGTTGCCAGGAGCGAATCATCATTTGCCTTTGTCGATGACGAACAAAGGTTGCTCAGCAAACAGGGTTAAGGGTCCTGTTAACCAAGGCTTTTGACTTCATGAGCCGTAAGGGTCTCACAAAGGTATTTCTCCCTACAAGTCGTGAGGATCTTGCAGGTGTATTTTCTCCTTAGGGACCGTGAGGATTCCTAAGTGTGTGCTTCTCCGTAAGTCGTAAGGACCCTACAAGAGGACTTTCCCTTTATGGGTCGAGAGGACCTATAAGGGTTGGACTTTGTTGGGAAAGTGTTAATTCGCGCCCGTGGATTGTATACAAGGGTCAGTCTGGAGCCGCTTGTAGGGCATTATCGGAGGTTGTGGAGGATTTGCTTAAGAACAGGTTCAGGTTTCTGTAACTTAAGACTTTCAAATCTCATGAGCCGTGAGGGTCCCATAAGAGGATTCTCCTTACGAGTCGTGAGGATCTCGTAAGTGTGTCTTCTCCTTAGGAATCGTGAGGATTCCTAAGTGTGCAGCTCCTTTGTGAGTCGTAAGGATCTCACGCAGGTGGTTTCTCCTTACAAAGTCGAGAGGACCCTATAAGTGTCTTTTAACGAGGTTGCGCCCTTTCGGGTTTTCACAAACACTCGCCGGCAGTCCTGCTGTTTTTACTCACGGAGCCCTTTCAGGTTTTCATCCGTGCCCATTTTGCTTTATGGACGTACCGTTTTTTTTTTTTTTTTTTTTTTTTTTTTTTTTTTTTTTTTTTTTTTTTTTTTTTTGTCAGCCCAAGGATGCTGCGGTAGTAGTTTAGGGACGTTTCGGTCCGGCATTAGTTTAGGGACGTTTCGGTCCGAAGATAGTTTAAGGACGTTTCGGTCCGTTGTTAGTTTAAGGACGTTTCGGTCCGAAGATAGTTTAAGGACGTTTCGGTCCGTTGTTAGTTTAAGGACGTTTCGGTCCGTTGTTAGTTTAAGGACGTTTCGGTCCGTTGTTAGTTTAAGGACGTTTCGGTCCGGCATTATAGGAAGGCCGGCTGCTGCTTGTAAAGTCCGAGCCTGGGAAGATAGCGAGCGGACATAGTCGTCGTCATCTATCATTGACCCAGGCTGCAGCTTATTAAGCATAGTATTTCTTTAAGAAGCGACCGTTTATTGGCCTGAAAGGTCTTTCACCGTGCATGTCCATGAGTAGATAGGCTCCACCCTGGTAGACTTTGTTTATGATGTACGGGCCTTCATAGTTTGGCTCAAATTTTCCTCGCTTGGCGCGATTGGGGATCATAGGTCTTTTGACCACTAGTACGAGTTCGCCTTGGTGGAATGTCCTCGGCCTGGTCAATCTTTCGTACGAGCGCGTCATCTTTGCTTTGTAGGCTTCTAGATGTTGTTGTGCTCTGAGCCGGGTTTCGTCGAGGGCATCAAGCTCCTCAAGCCGAAGGTGAGCATTTTCTTCGTCCGTCAGCTCGTGGTGGACTGCCACTCGTAGAGAGGGTAACTCTATCTCAAGGGGGAGAACTGCTTCCGTCCCAAATACCAACGCGTATGGCGTTGTGTTTGTGGCCGTCTTGAATGTAGTTCGATAGGCCCAAAGGGCTTCCTGCAGCCTCTCGTGCCAGTCTCTTTTATTTCTGGAGACGGTCTTTTTCATGATCTTCGTCAAGGTCTTATTGAAAGCCTCGGCCAAGCCGTTAGCTCGTGGATTGTAAACTGAAGAATATCTCCAATCTATATTGTGCTGCTGTGCGAAGCGGCTAATCTTATGGCTTCGGTAGGCCGGCCCGTTATCGGAGATAATCCGTCGCGGGGTTCCGAACCGATAGATGACGTGCGTTTTGAAGAAATGGAGAATATTCTCCGTCTTCACTTCCCTCAGTGGTACCGCTTCTGCCCATTTGGAGAAGTAATCAGTTGTCGCCAGGATAAAACGGTGTCCCCGGGCTGATGCCGGCTCTATGGGGCCGACTATGTCAGTCCCCCACATTTCGAATGGCCAGCTGGCCACCGTTGGGTGTAGTGGATTCGGATGTTGGTGGATGAAGTCTCCATGGATCTGGCATGAGTGGCATTGCTTCGCATACTCGAGGCAGTCCTGGATCATCGTGGGCCAGTAGTAACCCATCCGTTTAATTTTTAACTTCATCTTTGGGCCTGCTTGATGAGAACCGCAAAGTCCGTCGTGAACTTCTTGAACGACTCGTTCCGCTTCGTCAGGTCCCAAGCATCTCAGCCATAGAGAATCAAACGATCTCTTGTACAGGGTATCGTTGACGAAAGCGAAGGATAGAGCTCGTTTCATAAGCTGATGCCTTGAGGACGCTTCTTCGGGCATTCGGTGGGACTTAAAGTAGTCTATAAAGACTTCCCTCCAGTCCTCAGCCTTCTCACGGTCTTTTATTTGTAGGGTCGCTTGCTGAACCGATCCCTTTTCTTTATATAATTCCGGAGGTATTTCTGCCGGGGCGAGCACTCGACGGCTTTGTACCACGATTCTGACGTCATCGAGGTTCTCGTCAGCCAGTTCTTTAGCGAGTTTAGCCAACGCGTCTGCTTTGCTGTTTTCCGCGCGCGGTATATTCTCCAAAGTATAGGAGGGAATTTGGGCCAACAGTTGTTGCACCTTTTCGCCGTATCTCACCAACTCCGGTTTGCACGTTTGGTAGTCACCATTAACTTGGCTAACGACCAGCTGAGAATCCCCGTATATGTGGAGGTCTTCAATTCCCATGTTGATGGCGATTTCGAGGCCTGCTATCAGAGCTTCGTATTCGGCTTCATTGTTTGTCCTTGACTCTGTTAAGGAGAAGGCGAAGCGCATTATTCCTCCTTGTGGAGTCGCAAAGATGAGGCCTATCCCTGATTTGATCATTGGGATACCTTGCTTTTGTTTCTTTACGGAGGACGCTCCATCGAAATAGAGTTCCCATCGGGTGCTTCCACCGCTAATCGCATCAAATGCATGCTCGTCCGGCAAGTCACAATTCAAAGGAGAATCGGCCGGTATCGGGTGCTCAGCGAGGAAATCGGCAATGGCCTGGCCTTTCACCGCCTTGAGAGGTTGATATGTTATCGAGAACTCCATCAAGAGCAGGGCCCATTTGGCGAGTCGTCCCGTCAATATGGCTTTTGACATCAAGTATTTAAGAGGATCCACTTTCGAGATGAGGCAGACTTCGTGTGCCAACGCATAGTGCCTGAGCTTTGTTATCGCGAAGATTAACGCCAAGCAATGTTTTTCAATGGGAGAGTAATTGCTTTCTGCCCCCAGTAGAACTCGACTTAAGTAGTAGAGTGCCCTCTCTTTCCCCTGATCGTTCTCTTGCGCCCATAGTGCGCCCAAGGAACCTTCGAGGGCGGTTGTATAAAGAATGAGGGGTTTTCCCTTGACCGGCGCAGCTAATACCGGCGGGTTCTGCAGGTACTGCTTGATCTCGTCTAGTGCGCCTTGGCATTTTTGATCCCAGACGAATGGGGTTCCTTTCTTCATCAGGTGACTGTAGGGGCGGCATTTGCCTGAAAGATTTGCGATAAATCGCCGGATATATGCGAGCTTCCCTTGGAGAGACCGCAATTGTTTGAGGGTTCCTGGCGGGGGCATTTCCATGATCGCTTTAATCTTTGACGGATCTATCTCAATACCTCGGTGTCGGATGACGAATCCCAGGAATTTTCCCGAGGAGACTCCAAACGCGCATTTGAGGGGATTCATCTTCAAATTATATTGCCGAAGGCGTTGAAATACAGTCTCTAGGTGCTTTAAGTGATCTTCATATGACATACTCTTTACTACGAGGTCGTCGATATAGCACTCGACGATGTCATGTATGAGGTCATCGAAGATCTTTGTCATGGCCCTTTGATAGGTAGCGCCGGCGTTCTTTAGACCGAAGGGCATAACCCTGTAGCAAAATACACCCAAAGGGGTCCGGAAAGCGGTGTGCTTCTGGTCTTCGGGATGCATTTTTATCTGATTGTATCCTGAGGAACCGTCCATAAAGGAGAAGATCTCGTGAGTGGACGTGTTATCTATCATTAGCTCGGTTACCGGCACTGGGAAATCATCTTTTGGACAGGCCTTGTTGAGATCCCTGAAATCCACGCATATACGTACCGTCCCATTCTTCTTCATTACCGGGACGATATTGGCGATCCAATCGGGATATTGGACTTCTTGAATAAATCCAGAATCGATCAGTTTCTTGACTTCGGCGTTGATGCTCATCTCAAGCTCGAGTCGCATCCTTCTTGGTGCCTGCTTGACTGGCCTGATGTCTGGGGATATTGCTAATCTATGCACAGCGACCTCCGGATCTAATCCTGGCATCTCTGAGTAGTTCCACGCGAAGCAGTCTTTATGCCGTAGAAGCACGTTCTTTAACGCGGCCACCCTTTCTTCAGGGAGTAGCTCACTGACAAATGTTGGTCGCGGGTCCTCTGCCGATCCCAACTCAATCTTTCTAAGGTTATCTGCGGTAGTATGTATACCGTCTTCCAGTTCTTTTGGAGCGGGCGGGAATTCCGAGATTACCTCATCATCGCTGTTCTCGAAGCACCGGGGAAGGTCATCTATGTTCTCGGGCTCTTCTTTTAATATCATAATCGTATAACAGGTACGAATCCGCTCCCAGGACCGAGGCGGATCCGGTTCTGCTCTCGTAGCTTTAGGCTCGTGCCTTTGTGGCGGCGTTACTTTCCAACCATCGGATAAAGCGAATCTACCCCGTCGGTATTGGTCCTCGACCCAATTCTTGAAGGTGAAGCAATCTTCGGTCGGATGTCCTATGGCTCGGTGATAAGAGCAATAACCCGGATGAGAGACCCTGCTAGCTTGCTCGGGATGCCTAGACTTTGGAAGCGTGATCATCTGATGTTTTAGGGCGAGCTTGAGTAACCGTTCCGTCTTGCTTCGGGGGAAGGAGTATGCTCGACTCATCTTTTCCGTGAGGGACGAATCCGAGCCGCGCAATACCCGTAACCCTCTAATCCTGCGTCGTTGTTGTCGGCTTCTTCTCTCGCTTCTTAATTTATTCCTGTCCCTGCATCGGGCCTTTCGTATGACAGGTTGACGATGGTGAACATCTTTATCTTTTGCAGCCTGTGCAGCCTGTTGGAATAGACGTTGCGTCCTAGCCTTCTCATAGATGGTCGCTTCGTGGTTGTGATCTTCCCGAATTTTCTGATCCGTTTTCGTGGTAGGCTTGCTCATTCGTCCTTTAAACAACGGGTTTGGCGCTTCGGTCGCAGGGTTTAGTTTTGATGAGGGGTTGGTCTCTCCTGACAGGGCGCCCTCTTCTTCATCAAAGGTATATATGGCGTAGCTGCCGTGGGCTCGCTCCCGTTTTCCGGTTCTTGTGTACCCAAGTCCAAGTGTTTCCATTTTCCCATTAGGCAATTTGCGCTGAGTCCCGGGGACGTCCCAAATCCTGTTGTAGAACCGAGCCTGCCGCACAGTCTGTTTTAAGGGTACTCCTTGGCGCTTTAATAACTTCTTCAATCCATTTGTATAGTATCTAGGTAGACGGATGGGTTGGAGCCTGTCAAGTGTAACGTCCACGCCGTGCCAGATCTCTTTCTCCACCTTCGACTCTGAGGATTGGTAAAATAAGATCACCTTCTCACCCCTTCGCCTGGGAGGGACGTAAAATGTTTGCAGGTCCTGTACGCTGTGGGTTCGAAGCGCGTCGAGATCCTTATAGTGTTCTTGCGGTACCATGGTGATTTGCAGACTATGGTCATCGCAAAGGGGTGCCTGTATTGACAGCCGACTGGAGAACACGGCGTTAACCTCGTCCTCCGAATCACTCCCGAAGACCGGTATGGGGGTGGGCGTCCTCTGGTTGTTGCGTTGAGCTGGCCCCGTATAAACTATCTCTTCTTCTTCTTCGGTATCGCTTCCGAAAACAGGGATGGTGGCGGCGGTTTTGTTCTCCGGGTCGCGACACCTTTCTGTATCCTCGAAATCTGGCAAAAAGTATTTCGCATCTTCGTATTTGCGAACTTCGTTCACAGAAAACGGGTTTAACTCGCCTGTTACAGTGTACTCGAAACCATCCTTGAAGTATTTCATACACTGATGTTGTGTAGAGGGGATGATGTTGTACTCGTGTAGCCAAGGACGGCCGAGCAAGGCGTTGTAGCAGGTCTTGGCGTCAATGACATGGAATTTGATATCTGTGACGAGAAGTCCGAAGCGTAACGTCAGTATTACAGATCCGAGGGTCCGTGACGATTGAGAGTCGAAACCGGAGATAGTAATTTTGTCACGAGCGAGGTGTTGCACACTCATGCAGATTTCCTTCAACACCCGAACGTTAAGGAGGTTGACGGAGGATCCATTATCCACCAGGATCTTGCCTATCTTGATGTCATGGCAGTATCCGGAGACATATAGGGGGCGGTTGTGGTCGCACGTCCCTAAAAGGAGGTCTTCATCACCGAAAGTGACATCGGCTGTATGTACTTCCTCCAGTTCATCCTTCATCCTTTCAGTGGCGAGAAAGGCTTGGAATTGTTCAGGTTCTTGCAACGCTTTAATAAGTGAGTCTCGCGCTTCTTTTGATAATAGAAGGGCATCAAGAATGCTAAGTTGAGAGGGTAGTTTCCTTAAGTGCGCGAGGATGTTATAGTCCACCTTACCCTTTCTGGGAGGGTCTTTATTAGTTAGCTCTTTTGTGACCTGGTCATCTAAAGTGATATCTTCAATGATCTTTTCCTTTCCCTTATCTTTTCGGCCGACGGGCCCGAGATTCTTCTCCGGGAGTGTGCGGTTGCGCAGCTGGATGTTCTCGCAGGCCTCTGATTCCTCCTTTTTTCCTAGAACGGATTTTGTAAAGAGAGGGCCCAGAGCCATTTCTTCATCAGAGTCGCTCCCGAAGGTGAGAACTTGTGACCCTCTGGCGTCAACCATGTAACAGTTGCCAGTAGTCTTGTTATGCCCTCCGACAGTACTTCTTCGCTCCCGACGGCTTTCGCGTTTCATGCGCTTAAACTGTTGCTGACGGATAACATATCCTCGCCACCATATTTTGAAGGCATCGCATTCCTCCGTGGGGTGTGAGATCTTCCGGTGATATGCGCAATAGTCAGGGTGCCTCTCCGCCCCGTCGTGCGTATTTGCTTCCGGAGGTGGTAGCATCATTCCCATTGACATGGCTTTGGCGAACCTTTTCCTTGTCTTGAATATTTTCTTGTCCACTTCGGATGCCTTTTGTTCTGGCAGGGGTAACTCCACTCTTCCGTCCAGTTGCCCGCCTCTGGTTCCCGTTAGCGTCGCCATTTCGCGTTCTTGATCCGCTTTACTTTTTAGACAAATCTCGTCTAGGAAAGCATTGATCATATCGGTTGTCAGCCTCGCACGCTCTGGCTCAGGCTCCATCTCCAACTTCCTGGTGCTAGGAGTTTTCTCATCGTCGGTAAACGAGTGGGAGATCACATTGCAACTTGCCGTATACTCTTCGGATTCATCCGACGAGCTCTCTTCGTCATCTCCATCTTGCAAGACGTGGCTAAGGAACTCTCGCAGTGTGACAGGAGTTCGCGCCCTTTGATTGTATTCTTCCAGCGCGTCGATTTGCTTCTGCAAGTTTGTTCGCTCGTCTCCAAGCTTCGCGGGCTTCTTGGATTTCTTCTTCTTTTTCTTTGAAGATTTTAACGGTTGGGCGTGAGTATTTGGGCCCTCATCACGAGTCTTTGCAATGGTGCGGGGCTTCAACATCCCTTCGATAATTTGAGGTTCAAGAGGGTCCTTCCATTCGATCGCAGGGCATGCATGGAGGTCTCTCAGCATTCTTTTGGTTTTCGTTGATAACACGACCTCCCATGGAGCTTCTTCGATAAAGGAGCAGGTTGCCCCCGGTGTATCGGCCTTCTTAGGAGTGTGTGGTTGTGGTGGGTTCACCTTCCACTTTTCGGACAGTACAAATTTCCCCTGAAGGTATTGATCTTCGATCCATCCTTTGAAGACGAAGCAATCTTCAATCGGATGACTTACCGTCTGATGATAAGGGCAGTAGTTGGAGTTATTCATCTCGGTGGGTTGTGGCGGTCGCCTTGGATTTGGTAGGTTTATAAGTCTGTTGCGTATTGCCAACTCGAATAACCGCTTCGTCTTGTCTTGTGGGAACGAGTAGGGACGCTTCATCTTCTCATTATAGTATCGGCGTCTTTCCTCCAGTTGATCCGTCGATTTCGGGGCGTTAGGTTGCTGTTGGGCATTCGCAACAAAGGTTGCCCTTCCTTTACCCTTGTCATTCCGAGGCTCCGACTTCGGTGTAGGTGGTCTATGACCCATTTGGTCCATCTGAGCTAACTTGTCAATCAGAGCCTGGAATGTGGTTGGCTTAAAGAACATCATAAACTGGGAGATAGTTGCGTGAGGGTCTAGAGTTCCCACGAACATGCCCACCGCAGGTGCTTCCTCGATGCGCTGCTCACATCTCGACCACAAGTTCCGCCAGCGTATAGCGTACTGGACCCAGGTTTCACTCGGTTTTACCCTGGCGTTAATAAGTGCAGTTATCGGAGTGCGTTCGCTGGCACTTGCAAATCGCTGAGTGAATAGCAACTCCATTTCAGCGAACGTTTTGATGGAATCATTCGGGAGTTCCGAATACCATTCGAACGCCGTCTCTGACAAGCTGCCTACGAATTGGCGAAGCAACAATTTATCGTCACCGCCGGTGTTACCGCATAGGGCCCGAAACTGGGCGACATGTTGATGGGGATTGCCGGTCCCCTTATACACGTGGAATTTCGGTATCGTATAACCTTGTGGGTATTTAATTTGGTCGTACCAGCTCGGATACGGACGCCCGGTTTTCACGGTTTGACCAGCTGCCTCAGTTGCGTGATGAACTCGGATTTGCTGGGCTATGTAGTCAGCCAAGTCAGCCTTAGAGATCGTCTCTTCCTTGGCCGTTGAGAGGGCTGGTGGTGGATTTGACGTCTCTCCTCGGTCGTCTTCAAGAACGATCGGAGGATCTTCGGCGGGTAGGTCCTGCTGGATCATCATTCCTATCACGTCTTGAAAGAGAAGGCCCATCCGTTGTATGTTGGCCGCTTGTTCGGCCGCCTCTTTGTCCCTTTTCTCCAGTGTCCGGCGAAGGAATTCAGCATCGGTTTCTTCCTCCCGGCGTGCGTCTGAGGATGCTTCTGGGTTTTCCTTTGGCCCGGTGAGCGCGGCCATAGCATTCATCATTTCTTGGAGCTTCTGTTGCTGCTCCTGGGATTTCGTTACGGATCGGGTTAGTGGTCGATGTCCTGTAGAAGTGCGGCTCTCCTCCTTTCCAGAGGCCATGTATACAGTGTGGACCATCATGCCCCCAGACTTAGGGCGTCTAGGCCTAGTGTTTTTAGCCGTCGTTGCATGCTGTGGGGTCCTCTCTGGCCTCCTCCTTTTATGAGTCAGTTGATCAACAGCCTTTTGGGGTTTAGCCTGGTGACCAGCTTCAGGTTGGATTTTCGGCTTTTTGTGCTGGCGAGAGAAGTTTGGATCGATGATCGAATCTCGGGCTTGTCGCCAAACCTTATAAATTTTGGAAGACAGCCGTTGAGGAGATCGAGGCTGTTCGGGTTTTGTTTGGACAACCTTTTTTAGTAAGGGAGGAGACTTCTTCAGTACTGCCGTAGGGGAATTCCTTCGCACCTTATTTAGCATTTCAAAGCTGTTCCCGGTCGGAACGGCGGCATTAACTTCGACCACTGGGGATGGTGGGGTCAATCCGGAGGGGGAGTTGCCCCCAGTCTTCCTCACTCGGCGCCAATGGCGACGTCGAGAGTGTCGAGCGGACGGTGTAGGGTCAGCGGTAAGAATGGTTTCGTCTTGCTCCCTGTGTGGATGGGGGGTTGTTGTTGGCGTTAACCTATCAAAGACCGATGTCCTCTGGGAAACGGGAGCAAAGGCTGGAGCCGTCAATCTTGTAAAGACTGACTTTTTGGCTGGAGAGGTTGCCTTGGCGATTTCGGGGATGGGAGCGATCACTTTCTTAGAAGCAGCCTTCTTTGAGATTGTAGGCCCCGTAATGAGCTCGCATGATTCCTGGCCCAGTCTAGAGAAGACCGAGGCGTTGACGTTGGGCGACTCGTTGAGAGGAGCCGCGGTAGGGGTAAGACGATCAAAGACCGACTTCTTGAGAGTTTCCTTCGCCAGCCCCGGAGCGGTAAAGTTTGTCGGCGGGATCATGGTCCCAAAGAACAATCCTGTGGTGGCGCGAGTGACCTGTTCCACGGGCATTGTGAATAGCGAAGCAGCTTGGGGTCCGTAGGCTATACCTCCTGGCGAGGCAGAGCGTTGGCTGCAGTTGCCGTCTGAGCAGTTGGAGGATTTCGCAGGGATGAAAGCCATCGATCCTTTGCTTTCTGCAATAAGCAAGATGCCAATTCTCAGTACCTTGAGACCCAAGGGCAACTATTAGCGAACCGCGATTGGTTCGCGAATCACGACACACGAAGTGTGGAGTGGAAAGAGGAAAAGGTCCCACCGGGCGTGCCAGAATCTGTTCCCCTCCGAAAGACGGCGCGCAAGGCTGCGATGTCTTGGCGCTGAGATTCGGGGCAGATGCTAATTGGTGCTATCCGTCCGCCCCTCCGAAGATGCCAAGTTGATTTATGGCACCATGTGTCGAAGGTTTAGACGGATGCGTCCGATGTAGCAGACTTCGTCAGATTCCCCCTCATTTGAGGGGTTTTTGATTGTGGGGACGCTCTTCCCTGCAGGCGCAAGCCCCTGCAGTTAATTACGCTACCGCGTTGCGGTAACAACTTTCTCCTTCTCCAGATGGTCACTTCGTGTCGTGGGTGTTTGTTTTATTGCCCGTGGATTGTTTACGGAGACTGAGTTATGTCGTCACCCGTAGGGCGTGGACTAGTCCAAATCCGCATTATCTTAAATTTGGGTTTGGGGGTTTGGTTTAAGGACACGTTAGCCATATTTGAGGCTAAGATCAACTTAAACGTTTGTTAAGGATACATTAGTCCAGTTTGAGACTAAGATCAACTTAACGGGATCGTTTAGATCCGACAAAAGAGCATTTGGGCTCTATTGTTCCAGTTTAGGGACGTAGTGGTCCACCGTATGTATGACCGTCGGGACCCATCACCTCTCTGACGACGTTGAAAGATTACAACGACGGATGTCAGAGGAGTTCAGAGATGTACCCTCAAGCCGGAGTTAATTTAGGGGATTCGTAGTCCAATCTGTTTGAAGGTTTAAGGACGCGTTAGCCATTTTTGGAGGCTAAGATCAACTTAAACGGGACCGTTTAGATCCGACAAAAGAGCATATGGAGGGCTCTATTGTTCTAGTTTAGGGACGTTGCGGTCCGTGGGTAGTTTAAGGACGTTACGGTCCATGGGTAGTTTAGGGACATTTCGGTCCGTTGGTAGTTTAAGGACATTGCGGTCCGTGGGTAGTTTAAGGACATTGCGGTCCATGGGTAGTTTAGGGACATTTCGGTCCGTTGGTAGTTTAAGGACATTGCGGTCCGTTGTTAGTTTTAAGACATCTCGGTCAAGGTTAAGGACGTCGTAGTCCATGGGTTTAAGGACTCCACAGTCCGGTATGTGCTCTGGATGCTTCACACGGGTTCACTGCCGTGCTAGGCGAGGACCAGGCTCCGCTCTGGATGCTTCGCATGGGTTCACTGCCATGCTCTGCGAGGACCAGGATCCGCTCTGGACGTTTTCCACGGGGTCAAAGAGTGACGTTGTCCGCTTTCCACGTAACCAGGAAGTTTAGCATTAGGCATGGGTTTAGGGACCCCACAGTCCATATCATGAGTGGTCATCGGGACCCGTCACCTCTTTGAAGACATTGAGGGATTACAATGCCAAGTATCAAAGGAGTGAAGAGATGTACCCTAGAACCGGGGTGGATTAAATAGTCCCTGGCCCAATTTGGGTCAAGACTGATCAATTATGTTATGAGCTCATTAGCCCAGTTAATCACAAATTGAGGACTTATGGCCAGCTTGGGCTAAGTCCAGTCAGGTCTGGAATATTGACTTTTGCTGGTCCATTGAAGGAGAGGCTTTGCCTCTATCCATTTAGCCAATTGGGCCAAAGCCTAGTGTTAAACACTACAGAGCAATCAGTGTTGAACACTGGGCATGCGGTTAACAAGTTAGTGTTTAACACTAAGAAATAATTGGTGTTAAACACCAGCAATAAGGCTTCTCAAATTAGTGTTAAACACTAAAACGGATCAGTGTTGAACACTGCAAATGAAGCTTTTTAATTAGTGTTGAACACTAAGGCCCAACAATATTTTAACACTGATTTCGAGAGTTTCAATTTAGTGTCAAACACTAAGACAAGAGGGGTCACGTGGCAGCACGTGAGAGCGCCCTTTCTTCATTTGTTCTGCTGAAATCACTGTGTCTTTGATAGCATCACGTGTCAGCACGTGATGGGCATTCAAAGGCCTATGTGTTAAGGCTTCTGCTGAAAGTCACGTGGGTCACGTGGGGTGTTGCCTCAAAGGGGTTTTCTGTAGGGCTTTTGGGGGGGGGTCACGTGGTGACACGTGACCCTGCCTTACTGTGGTTTTTCAGAGGATTTGTTACTCCTTTTTTTAGGAATTAAATTCCAGAGACTTTTAATTTCAGAGGAATTAAATCCTTCTTTCTTTTGAAGACTTATCTTCTGGAATAGAGTTTAACTCTGAATTTTCTGTAGGATTTAAATTCCTCGTTTATGTGAAGGGCTGAATAGGGTTAAACCCTAATAAAGTTTTTGAGGAAAAGATGATTAAGGGACTTAAATTCCCGTTGTTTCAATAGAACTAAGTTCTTTAATTAGGGTTAAACCCTGTCTCTTTTTTTGTTCTGAAGGAATTAAATTCCCATGATATAGGGTCTAGCCCTACTTTTATTTTGGAGGAATTAAATTCCTATAGTTCTGTGAGAATTAAATTCTCATGCCTGCACCCCTTCTCTATGTTTTGGATCTGCATGGCAGGATCTCAACCCATTGAGAATTAAATTCTCAACCTTAAGGGGAGATGTGCACTTTGCAGATCCTCTATCAGAGAGAGAAGAAATATGCTCTTCTGCTTTTATATTATCAGAGTTAAACTCTGTTGAGAATTAAATTCTGCTTCTTTCAAAAGGGCTTCCCTTTCTTACCTAGGGTTTTTGCAGAAGATCTGAGTCTTTTCGAAGTATCAAAGCTCTTCTCCTTTTCTCTTTTTCTTCTCTGCGCATGTATATCTCTTTCTTTTGTCCCTTGGCTCCTATTTATAGGAGAGGCAGCCGCATCAATCGGTTTTTGTCGAATCTTCATTGGGAGATTTGATTTGGATCCATCATTCATTTTGGGCCTTTGGATTATTAGGTGAATTTTATTCACCATTGGATCTTAAATCCAGAGATTTTCCTTTGATATTCTGGTTAGATTTAGGGGGGAAATCTTTCCCAAAGCCGAGATTTTCCATAGATAGATGATATTTAATCATCTCTGAATTTCTAATTTGATTAGTCCCAAATAATTACTTTCCTTTGGAAAGATTCGAATTTCCTTCAGAATTTAGTTCTGTCGTCAACATGGGCTTTGAAAGCCGGTCACGTGTGACCACGTGATCCATGGTCACGTGTGAGCACGTGACCCCCTTTGGAACGAGCCTTCTGCACTGTGTCTTCTGATTGCTGCTTAAACATCACGTGCTACCACGTGACCCCTGGTCACGTGTGAGCACGTGACCCTTTATTTGAACTCTCTCTCCTTGGTTGTTCTGGAAACGCGCTTGCTGCCTTGAACGTCACGTGCAGACACGTGACCCTGGTCACGTGGGAGCACGTGACTCTTTCTGAACCCTTTTTCTTGACTCGATCAGAGAACTTGCGTGTTGGACGCTTGCATTTAAATGTCACGTGTCACCACGTGACCCTGGTCACGTGGGGGCACGTGACCCTTTCTGAAGCCCACTTTCTTCACTTGATCAGAGAACTTGCGTGTTGGACGCTTGCTTTTAAATGTCACGTGTCACCACGTGACCCTGGTCACGTGGGAGCACGTGACTCTTTCTGAAGCCCACTTTCTTCAGCGTAGTCAGTAGGCTGAATTCGACTTGATGATGCTTTTAAGGTGTCACGTGCCAACACGTGACCGCTAGTCACGTGTAAGCACGTGACTCTCCTCTGAAGCTTTTCCCAGAAGCTTTCCTGATTTTAAATCAGGAAACAGACCCTGACAAAGATCATGAAGAAAACGGTGTCCCGAAATAAGAAAGACTGGCACGAGAGACTGCAAGAAGCTCTTTGGGCGTATCGAACTACGTTCAAGACAGCCACGAACGCAACGCCATATGCGTTGGTATTCGGTACAGAAGCAGTACTCCCCCTCAAGATAGAGTTACCCTCTCTACGAGTGGCAGTCCATTACGAGCTGACGAACGAAGAAAATGCTCACCTTCGGTTTGAGGAGCTTGATGCCCTCGATGAAACCCGACTCATAGCGCAACAAAATCTGGAGGCCTATAAAGCAAAGATGACGCGCTCATGTCACACCCCGCTTCCCAGAGTACGCAAGATTGGGCATGTGACATAGCCAACCATGCTACCTGTGGGTAGGAAGTATCCATCCACAGTCACATTACGGCTGTAGAGATATCAAGAACAAGATAAATAAACTATCTAACACATGTCCAAATCCAGAATAACAAGAGTCAATGATAAATAAGTGCGGAAGCAAATGATCCAATACAATAATAGAAAGGTACGTCCCATAATGCGGGATCACACCTGGAAATAAAATGCAATAAATAAACTAACCACTACAGAACTCACAAATCAGCCTGCTGGCTGAAGTACTCCTGCTCGGTCGGCGACAGTGGTAAAGAATCTGGGCCATGCAAAACCCAGACGTCAGCGCGTCATGTCAACCAATAATATAATATGAACATGGTAATAAGCAATGCAGAAATAAACATGAATAAAGCAGTAATATGAAACAAGCAGTGCAGGGTAGTGTGCGGTAGGTAACTAAATTGTTCTATCAGGTTTTCTATTCTAAAGTCTTTGAAATCAATTGATGACTCGTCGATGTAACTCAATAGTATCCCGTGCATGCCCGGGACCACGGTCAAGACCCTCGGGGCTGAATCCGAGACGTGCCGCTAGGCAGTAACAAGTAGCAGGATGGGCGAGTGATGTCAGCATCATCACTCCGGGGCTGGCCGAGCCCGTAAGACTGATCAGAACAGGTATAGAACTGTTGAGTTACAAGTCGGTTTCACCTTTGATTTCCCCATACCCCCAAGTTATGTATGTCAGGTCAGGTATTCAGTAATCAAGAACTAATGCCAACACAGGATCAGGTAAAAGCAGGTGTGTCTGGATAGACAACAGGAATGGTCCATGAGGACCCCAAGTCAGGTTCGTTGGCATTAGGCAACAAGTCAGGTCATGGTACAACAGGTTGAGTTGGTAGCAAAGGGTACCATGTCCGGTGCATCGGTATATATGTATGTCATGTGTATCAAGGTCGGGTCAATATATAATGCAATCGAAGATGTGCTCACAACAGGTATACAATCGAATAAGGAACAGCAGCAGGAAATAAAGTAAACAGCAATAATAGTTCAATTAATCACAATGGTGCATTAATCTGGTGCAGTTGTATTATATTAACAGGTTCGAGCACCCTTGGGGTGCAATAATCACAAGGTAGTGCACTATCAATAACAGAAAGTAATGAAGCTATATGTGTACAATTATCGTCCTTTAAATAGCAAAATGATTAACTGGTGGTTTCGTTATTAGGGTTACAGTGGCAAAATACGATTTAGGTGGCAGTATCATGATATATATCATATTTCGTCCAAATGAGAAAAGTGACTATATTTAGTTAATATTTGCAAGTTTTATGAATCAATCATACTTAATTAGTATAACATAGCATGTAGCAAGTAATACTTGCCTGATCGAAACGCGAAACAGATCTGTACGACACGTCCTTCGTCGGCGAAAAGTCGTGACGTGTCTACGCGAGTACAGAACGGAACCGGGCAAGGCAAGAACATGGCTGTGCCGGATAGGACGTCAACTGGGTCGTCCGGATCGTCGGTGATGGGCACGGCTCCGGCGATCGCTGGAAATACAGAAATCTAGAAATCGAAGAAAAGTGAAAAGGAAAGAAGGGGAGAAGGAGAAGAGGGAATGCTTCTGACTGGGTTGTAGGTGCACAGGGGTCAGAGGAAGCGAGAGGATGCCGATGAGATCAACGGATCTCCGGCAATGGGTGTCTCTTTCCGGCGAGGCAGAGGGTTGCCCGAGTGCTGTTGAGGTCGGGGAGGTTTGCAGAGGGTGGAGGTGGAGGCTTGTTATGCCGGGAAGTGGAGAGGGAGGTGAGGAGGATGACGACGGCTAGTCACCGGAGAGGTGGGGCTCGCCGGAGGTTGCCGTAGGTGGCATCGTCGAGGTGCACAGGGTTTTTTTTTCGGGGATCGCCTAAAGAAGGGGATGAGAGAAGGAGGTGGAGGGAGTGGTCTCGGTGAGGTGAGGAGGTCAAGGCGCACGCGATGGTGGTGCCGGCGTGGGCTGCGGTGGTGAAGGGACGAGGCTAGGGCAGCGACGACGACGAGGTTCTGGTGGGTTGCAGGTGCACGGGAAAATGGCGAGTGTCGTGATCGAGACGAGGAGGCGCGGGCGAGGGTGGCGACGGGGAACCAGGCTGGGCTAGGGTGCGATGGGGTTCTCGTAGGGTTCTCGCGATCGATATCTGGGAAAGGAAGACGAAGCGTAGGAAAAATATATATAAATGAGAGAGAGACAGTTAGAGAGAGAGAGAGAGAGAAGAAGAAATTTGAGGAGAGAGATATAGAGATAGAGGAAGAGAGAGAGAGAGATTATTGAGATAGAGGAAGAGAGAGAGAGAGAGATTATAGAGAGAGAGAGAGACTGGCCCACGGGGATTTATCCCTATCGTGATTGGCTGGCAAAATAATTTAGAAAGGATTTTTAAGGATTAGTTTGTTATACGGTAACAGTTTATATTATATAGTTTAGTATAATTAATTAAATTGGGATTTTGGCGCTAAATACAACATTTTCAAATCGCGCCCGGATTGCGCCCAAATATTTGGAATTCAAATAATAGGATTTTAAGCGAGTTCCAAATTTTAAAATGAGACGTTTTAAGATCAAAATGCATGCCCCCAAGTCGGACACTTGCACGCGCGCGTAACCGTCCAAACTCGCCCGTTTCACCGAACGGGATGAAATCTCGACGCGCGGACGCTACCACGCGACTAGTGGTGACGAGTAGGCCGATATGGATATTTTTAATTTCATTTTAGGTGTTAAAATTTGTTATAGGAAAAATGACTTAGCCGGTTAAAATTTTACAGTGAGACCCAAAAAGGCAAAATAAATGAAATGAGCAATGTCAAACACTCAACCAGTAACAGAAATAGTATTATTGGGCTCGGGTGTTACATCTCATATGAAAGATTGACCCGACCGAGGACATTCCGCCAAGGCGAACTCGTGCTAGTGGTCAAAAGGCCTATAATCCCCAATCGCGCCAAGCGGGGAAAATTCGAGCCAAACTATGAAGGCCCGTACATTATAGATAAGGTCTATCAGGGTGGGGCCTATCTACTCATGGACATGCACGGTGAAAGGCCTTTCAGGCCAATAAACGGTCGCTTCCTAAAGAAATACTACGCTTAATGAGCCACAGCCTAGGTCAATGGTAGATGACGACGACTGTGTCCGCTCGCTATCTTCCTAAGCTCAAGCTTTATAAGCAGTAGCCAGCCTTCTCCATGATGGACTGAGACGTCCTTAAACTAATAGTGGACTGAAATGTCCTTAAACTAGTACCGCAGCATCCTTAGGCTGACGAGATGAATTAAAAAAAATAAAAAATATTAAATAAAGAAAAATATAATGAATAAAAACGGTATGTCCATAAGCAAAAAGGGCACAGATGAAAACCCGAAAGGGCTCCGTGAGTAAAAACAGCAGGGCTACCGGCGAGTGTTCGTGAAAACCAGAAAGGGCGCGACCTCGTAAAAAAAAGAGAAGAAAATAAAAAGAATAAAAAAAACGGTACGTCCATAAGAAAAATGGGCACGGATGAAAACCCGAAAGGGCTCCGTGAGTAAAAACAGCAGGGCAACCGGCGAGTGTTCGTGAAAACCCGAAAGGGCGCGACCTTGTAAAAAAAAGAAGAAGAAAATAAAAAGAATAAAAAAAACTGTATGTCCATAAGCAAAATGGGCACGGATGAAAACCCGAAAGGGCTCTGTGAGTAAAAACAGCAGGACTACCGGCGAGTGTTTGTGAAAACCCGAAAGGGCGCAACCTCGTTAAAAGACACTTATAAGGTCCTCTCGACCTTATAAGGAGAAACCACCCGCGTGAGATCCTTACGACCCACAAAGGGAGCAACACACTTAGGGATCCTCACGATTCCTAAGGAGGAAATAAACTTGCGAGATTCTCACGACTCGTAAGGAGAACTCTCTTATGAGACCCTCACGGCTCATAAGATTTGAAAGTCTTAAGTTACAGAGACCTAAACCTGTGCTTAAGCAAACCCCGCACAACTTTAGATATTGCCCTACAAGCAGGTCCAATACTGGCCCTTGTATACAATCCAAGGGCGCGAATAAATGTTTCCCTAACCAAGTCCCGTCCGCGACTGGGGATATGTTCGCATGGTGAACAACCCTTGTAAATCCTCTCGATTTATGAGGAGAAAGCCCTCCTGTAGGATCCTTACGACTTACAGAGGAACAAACACTTAGGAATCCTCACGATTCTTAAGGAGAAAATACACCTACGAGATCCTCACGACTTGTAGGGAGAAATAACTTTGTGAGACCCTTACGGCTCATGGAGTCAAAAGCCTTAGTCGATAGGACCTTAACCCTGGTCACTAAGCCACCTTTGTTCGACATCGACAGAGGAAAATGATGATTCGCTCCTGGCAATATCCCAGTTGTAGCGGTGCTGATGCCGAAATCGGTGTCTAATTTCAGGTTTACGGTGAAAAGCCGGTAAGCCACACATGCATACGAAATAGCCGAAATGATGGGGCAGCTTGCAATAAAAAGCAGCAAGTAAAGAAAATGTATGCATGGAAAACAGCCGAAATGATTGGGCAACTCGCAATAAAAAGCAGCGAGTAAAATAAAATAAATAGCCGAAATGATTGGGCACCGCGAAAAATAGCCGAAATGATTGGGCAATCTCAACCTTCGCGATATAAAAGCTGAAATGATAGAGCATCGCGGAAATAAAACAAAAAAAAAGAAATGATGAAAACTTTGGCCCTACAGTTAAGATCGCATCGATCCCTGTATACAATCCAAGGGCGCAAACGAAGAGGGAACCATACTTTCCCAACAAGCTCCGCCAAAGAACGAAGCCAAATCTCGACGGTTCATCTCAATCCCGAAGAAACCAGTGTCTTCGGCAAAATACCTCAACTCAGGGAAACAAACAATCCTTGACGAGAGCCTCCTAATCCGCGTCGACTCGCAGAGCAACCAGTGCCTCCGTGGGAAATTCTCGACTCGTTTCAACACCAGGGAAACAAATAATCTTTGGCGCTAGGGAAACAAATAATCCTTAGCAAATCCTTCAACTCAGGGAAACAAACAATCCTTGACGAGAGCCTCCTGATTCGCATCGACTCGCAGAGCAACCAGTGTCTCCGTGGGAAATTCTCGATCCGTGTCAACACCAAGGAAACAAATAATCCTTGGCGCTAGGGAAACAAATAATCCTTAGCAAATCCTTCAACTCAGGGTAACAAACAATCCTTGACGAGAGCCTCCTGATTCGCATTGACTCGCAGAGCAACCAGTGTCTCCGTGGGAAATTCTCGACTCGTTTCAACACCAAGGAAACAAATAATCCTTGGCGCTAGGGAAACAAATAATCCTTAGAAAATCCTTCGACTCAGGGAAACAAACAATTCTTGACGAGAGCCTCCTGATTCGCATCGACTCGCAGAGCAACCAGTGTCTCCGTGGGAAATTCTCGATCCGTGTCAACACCAAGGAAACAAATAATCCTTGGCGCTAGGGAAACAAATAATCCTTAGCAAATCCTTCAACTCAGGGAAATAAACAATCCTTGACGAGAGCCTCCTGATTCGCATCGACTCGCAGAGCAACCAGTGTCTCCGTGGGAAATTCTCGATCCGTGTCAACACCAAGGAAACAAATAATCCTTGGCGCTAGGGAAACAAATAATCCTTAGCAAATTCTTCAACTCAAGGAAACAAACAATCCTTGACGAGAGCCTCCTGATTCGCATCGACTCGCAGAGCAACCAGTGTCTCCATGGAAAATTCTCGATCCGTGTCAACACCAAGGAAACAAATAATCCTTGGCACTAAGGAAACAAATAATCCTTAGCAAATACCTCAACTCAGGGAAACAAACAATCCTTGACGAGAGCTTCCTGATCTGCGTCGACTCGCAGAGCAACCAGTGCCTCCGTGGGAAATTCTCGACTCGTTTCAACACCAAGGAAACAAATAATCCTTGGCGCTAGGGAAACAAATAATCCTTAGCAAATCCTTCGACTCAGGGAAACAAACAATCCTTGACGAGAGCCTCCTGATTCGCGTCGGCTCGCAGAGAAACCAGTGTCTCCGCGGGAAATTCCCGATTCGTCTCAACTTGCAAGATGAAGCCTCAGGCATCAGGAATAAAAAAAAACTTGCTTCCTGAACAATGGGACCCTGCAAGTTGATCTAAAACGGTCTCTTGCATACTATTCATGGGTCTCACTCTCCAAAGTCGGGTTTCGACAAGGAGGGAAACAACCGCTTACGGATCCTCTCGACTCGTAAGAGGGAAAAATTCTCTTATAGGATCCTTACGACTTATAAGAGAAAGCCACACTTAGGAATCCTCACGATTCCTAAGGAGAAAAACCCACCTACGAGATCCTCTCGATCCGTAGGGAGAAAAGTCTCTATGAGACTCTCACGGCTCATAGGGTTGAAAAGTCTTAGGCGGCAGATCTGAACCTGCAGCCTAAGCCATCGCTACCTCGTGAAGAAATCAAGATGCTTACTCTATTATATGCTAATTGTGACAGCACGCTGATAGTATGAAAGGAAAAAGCAAAGAAATAGTACAAGACATTGCGAAGAAAAAATGTGTATCTTTATTGAATGTAATCAAGTACAACATGAAGCGTACAAAGTACTGAAGAATGGCTACATATTATTGAAAAAAAATTCTACAAGTATCTAGATACAAGGAGAGTTACTGAGAAGGAAGCGTTTTGCATAGCTCTAGAAATTGTCCGCGCACTTCCTTCCCCATTTTCTCCTGATCGGTCACCACTGCCAGCTCCGCCTCCACTTGGGCCCGTTGCTGCAAGACAGATGCAAGCTGATCCCTGACGGCCTGATGAGCAGCTTCGCGGCCTGGGGTATCACGCTCGGCTACATCAAGCTTTTGCTTCAAGTTTAGTCCATGGGAGATGCGCTCTAGGAGACCCTCAAAGATAGCCTTTACTTGGGCAGCATTCGCCTCAACTTCAGCACGCAGACGGGTCGTCTCGCTCGAGGTCGCTTGGCATTCCCGTAGCTTTAAAGCTGCTTCTTGTTCCAAGTGGCGGACGTAAGAAGCGCTTTCCTTGATCCATGCTGCTCTTTCATTGCTCACAGCCAAAGTCTCGGGAGAAAGACGCATCGACTCCAGCTGATGAAGGCGAGCTTCAATCTCCCGACAGTGATTAACCCAAGAGGCGACGATGCCCTCGTCATGGAAGTTGGCAAATATCACCAACATCGGGTTAACCGTCATAGCGAAGTCCGCAGCAGACGTAGGAGTCTCGACGTCGAATTCCTCGATGTAGTCGCTCAACATGCGCAGACTATTCGCCGCACCTTTTGAGGACGGACGTCTCTGGGAAGGGTCGGCCGGCATTGTAATATGAGACTCAAAAGGTGCCAAGACCGGAACGACAGCTGAAAAGACAAAATGCGATTAGATGCTGATTCAATAGATATGGAAAAAGTCATTGATAAGATAGTTTACTATACCGGTTGAAGCAGGTGGCAAGGCCGGAAGGGTCGGTGGCGCGACCGATCTTTCTTCTCCCCCTTCGATTTGTAACACTGTAGTCAGGACATGAGAGAGTCAGAAATAATTCTATTACCGAAAAAAGAAAGGCATCGGTCGGGGACTATACTCACCAGCACCACCAGAGGGAGAAGTGAGTTCAGATAGGAAGGAGAAGTGTGGGAGCAACACTTGATATAGATGATCAAAGAGCACTCCTGAAAAGACATAACAGTGCGACTTTAGTACACAAATTATATGTCTGGAAGATAAGATTAATAAATTGCAAACCCATACCTTCCAATATCTTCGACGGTATGAAAGAGGGTTGAGAGGTGACCACCGCCAAGGCAGTCATTGAAGGCGCTCCCTCGAGCAGTGGGGCATCGGTGCTGGCTGCACCTGCGTTACGAAAAAAGGTGAACTTGTCAGAAAGGATTGTAAGGTAAAGAAAGACAGCAACTTGGGATTTACCTGATGAGCTGCCGGCTGAAACGGAGGAGACTCCCTCCTCCATTGACATGAGGCCACCGCCTGTGGCCTCATCACCCGACTCGATGGGGACCGTCGTCGTGCTCACGCGGCCAGGAGACGGCGGAAGATCGTAGACGGGGAGGGCAATGATCGGAGCATTGCCGGACTCTTGGGAGAGAGCGGCTAACTCTTCCCCAAGAGTCGTACCCATCTCACCCGCTACTTTTGCGGGCTTCGCGGGCTCCATCGGCTCATCCGCCGTCACCACGAGATTGCCGGCCTCAAGCGCCTCGTCCGCCACCACCCTGGGCTCAGTTGTAATGATCATTTCATCTGCCGCCACTTCAGGCTCGGCATCAATGACCTTCTCGGATGCAGACCCCTCAACCTCCATTTCAGGCCCCGAAGCCTCAGCGACATTGCCCACCGTCGGCTCAGGTTCGGCAGGTGCCGCCTCCTCTGTTTCCTTGGGTTCAACGGTCTCCGCCTCCCCCTCGGTCGGACTTGTCCCTATAAGATAAAATATATAAGAACCAATGGAATTATAACTCTTACAACAAAATCTTGAGAGAAATATTACCTGAAGTGGATTTATCATTTGCGCTCCGAGTTACGCGCGCCACTTGTCTGCGAGCAGTGGATAGGAGGGCGACAAGGGCCTCTTCGGAGGGAGTATCAGCACGAGGGACGGTGCTTGGGCCTGCTCCAATGGCCAAAGCAGCCCTGCGTGCCTTTGCTTCGCGCCTCGACCGCTTTCGTTCCTCCCGGGCTGTCATGATGGACCTCCTGGACGCTTCCTTCATCGAAGCATCGTCGTCCTCATTCAAAGATGCCTCCAGAGCCTATAAGGCGTCTCTCATCGTCTCTTCAAGACGAACCTCCTGCAGTGGTCCAGAGGAAGCAGGAACATCGGCAGCTGGTAGAACATCTGCGTCACTTGGCGGGAGCAGCATTGAGGTTCCTGTGATAAAAAGGGAGAGGTTAGATCGACCATAACACAAGAGAAATGCAAACTTGATGAATTGAAACTTACTAAGGCCCATGGAAGCTCTAAGACGTTCTTCCTCTTGGAAAGTCTTCAGGGAAGCGGCAATGGCTTCTTCATCAGTGATGCCTGTTGGAAGAAAGGAAGGAAAAACGTTAGTCAAAGGCAATGAGGAGGATATGATACAATAAAGAAAATGCGACTAGTAGTTACCTGATTGTGCAAGCTTAGCTAGCCACGCGTCACGCTTTGCCAACCACGCTGAAGTTTCGAGAGCGGTCTCCAAGTCTGTGTCATCCGGCGGCGGCATGACTAGTCCCTCGTTGGTCCCATATTCACTCAGGCCCTCGGCATAGGGAGCGTGGGGTTCTTGACCGAACACGACGTCTGCAGCGAAGAGCAACTTCTTTTTCTTCTGCCCTCCGACCCTAGGTGCACGCGGGATTGAATTCCGTTTAGCAGCCACCTTGGGACGGCGGGTCCCGATGTCTGCACCCACGCCAGACTCCGACGAAACTACAACCACTGTCTCCACTGGAGCACAGGGCGCTGGGGTTACATCTGTAATATCGGGAAGCGGCAATCCGTGCGGAGGACTTTGCGCACGCGATGGCCCGGTTCTGACCTCTTTTAGAGGGGCAACTACTGGAGTCCTCGGGACCAAAGGAGCGTTGCGGTCACTGCCTGGAGGCGCACCCTTACGGTCGACCAGCAGTCGCCTTTCCTCCTTTATAACGGCTCCTGTCGCATGATTATACCAGTCTTTGTATACGTTGAAGAGTCGTGGAGCGCAAGCCGGCGCACTGATAAAGAAATGAGAACCCGTATTCAGGCGCATGAAATGATGCAGCACGTTCTCCATCCCTTCTTCAGTGGCAGCGGGTTCCAACAGGAAAGCTTCCAAGGGGACCCCTTGATCGTAGCCCAGTTGTTGGGCAAAACGATGCGGGTTATATCTCATGAAAATCGCCACACCATTCCGCCTGAAGACTAGGAAGCCCGGTCTAATAGAGTATAAGTGAAGGGTCTCCCGGGCCGTCAAAACTGATGCTCCATCCTTAAAGGAGTCTTGCAATGGTCGCACCGCGGTGGTGGACACTTTTCCAATAGTCAGCACCTTGTCAATAAAGGACATCCCGGCTCCAACGGTGTGAGAGCGAAGCAGTAAACCCCTGGCGTTCCGTGGTGATGGGGTCACGATTGATGCGCCAATCATCTGTATGATGCGAGGGAAACCACACTTGTCGAAGAACGAGGGCCTTTTGTGCATGCCGAAGACACCCGCCGTGTGTAGCTTGAGCCACGATACAAAGTAGTGCATCGGGAAGACCACGTGCAGTACCCCAGGCTCATTAGCATCTGCTGCTCGACTGAGGCCATGATATAAGTGCGCCAAGCCGGCGATCCCGACGGCCACCTTCACCCCGATAGTCGTCCGGTGGGCTGGGTAAAAATTAGAGGGCCGCATGCGGTGAGAGTGCATTGGAATTGCAAACCAACTCAACCATAACCCGAGAAATCCTAAGAAAAAGGCCTCCTCATCCATTCCAGGGGCCGCAATTTCTGCGAAAGACATAGTAGGGAAGTCCGGAAGGAAAAAACCCTTTTGATCTATCTCCTTCTCCGGTAGGTTATCTGCACCTAGACCGAAAGGGTCATCCAGAGTAGCGAACTTGGCAGCCTCTGATGAGAGGACGCTTGGACGAAGAAACCGAGCAATGAAATCCTCAAAGTTAACTCCTCGACTCCCGTGTTCGATGAAAAGGGACTCATATATGTTCAACACTTTAATCAAGCTTGGAAACTGGTGTTGAACGGCATTCTCCGGCGTGAGCCCCCTTACCATCGGCTTAGCACCAAAGACGTACTCATCTTTCGGGAGAAACTCCTCATAATGTTCCCCCATGACTGGTAAACCGGATACCTCCGTGAACTCCTCTAAGGAGATTGACACTTCCCGATCCATAGCAAGGAAAGTGTGGGTAGGAATATTCCACTGCTCCAAGAAAGCTTTGAACCACCAGGTGGGGAGCGTAGGATACTGGAAGAGAGAGACGTAGACCGCAGTATACAGTCCTAACCTTATCAATTGCGACTTCTTCGTCAACAGGATATACCAGGCCTATGGCAGATAGCCGATCGGGTGGCGGGGGATCAGACCAATGTTATATGATTGCCCCCAGGGTCTCGCCTCGCCCTGACAGATACGGCGTCCTAGGATATCCAAGACCAGAGGACGCTGGACCGGAATCGCATCCATAGCAGGATGAAGAAAGCCCTTCGCGGTCCAATCCACCATCTCCACGGCATACTGCACCGAGGGTGGGGTAGCATAGTGAATCGCCGTGATGGGTTCTGACGGCACCGCGCATATGAAGCTTCGTCGGCCCATGATGATCTGATTATACCACGACCCCCAAAGATGGAGACTCTTGTATTCCAGGTCGTACTCCTTAATCATGGCAGGACTTTACGGTCCAAGGGCGCCTCGGGAAATCCCTCCTCTGAACGAGCAAAAGGGAACGAGGTGTCGAGAGACATGATCGCTGCAAATAAATAGAAATTAGCCGTTAGTGTTGTAATTCCAACGCTTGGCAATTAAGAAAATTTTTCACTAATTGATTAATTAAATTAAAAACCAATTAAATTAAAATTAATTAATTACAGTACACAGCAATGCAGTGAGTAGGAGACCGAAGGGGGACCCACAAAATCTGGATGACAATACGTCAGTTAACAAGACAACTCCATCATTGGATGAGATTGTCAATTGGTCCCCAAGAAAGTATTCCCATTAATAAAGAATCCCTAGAGACAAGGAGAAAATCTCCTCTTTCAGAGCAAAGCTCTGTCACAGAATGACACTTGTCAAATTCTGGTCTCAAAGGAATAAAATTCCTTAAAAGAGCATAGCTCTGTAGTAATAATGGAAAGATCCATCAGAAAATTTTAACACTTAAGAATTTTAAAATTTTTGGAGGTCTTGAAATATCCATGAAAACTTATAATAGATTCTTCATTTTTCAGATCTAAAAGATCTACATTTGATCCAAGAGCAAAGCTCTGTTCATGGGTTAGAACCCATGAACAAGATCTCTGTAGATCTATAAGTTTTTGAGAGCAAAGCTCTGTTTTATGAAACCCCAATGGGGATTTCTTCAGATCAAAAGATCTGTGAGAGCAAAGCTCTTTGGTTTAAGATTAGTTTGAATTAATTTAGTTTAATTCAGATTAATTTTACCTAAAGTTTATAACTTTGGAAATGAGCAAAGCTCTGAAATTCTTAAGCAAGAGCAAAGCTCTGTTGAAATCAAAATCTAAAAGACAGTAAAGATTTTTTTTAAAGGGCCATAGGTCCTATTTATAAGGCGCATGCGCCCCTTCAGCTCACCCCTTGATCCAACGATCAGGAGTTTGCCACCGCTGCACTCACGTTCGCGCCACGTGAGCGCAACGGTGGGGGGGCATTTGTTTCCCCCAATCAGAGCAAAACTCTGTTGAAATTCAAAATTCAAAATTTTGAAGCAATGCTTCAAATCTCGGGCGCAACGCGCCACGTGTCTGGCGCAGATGCATCAGCGCAGCGCCCAAGGCAGCGCATCCAATCAGAGCAAAGCCCTGTTTAAAGCAAAATCAAAGGAAGCAACGCTTCAGTTGCGCAACCGCTGCGCTGCGCGACACGTGTCAGCGCAGATGCGCTTGCGCAGTTGCGCTGCGCTCTGTGCTGCGCGACACGTGTCACGCTCTGGGGCGTTTGTGCCAAACAGAATTAAGATTTTAAAGAAATCTTTCTGTTCTTGTTAAAATAAGAAGATTTTCTTCTGTAAAACAGAGGCCTTTGGATCAAAGATCCAACGGTGGGGAAAATTCCCCAAATCACTCAGAGAAAGATCTCTTTAACAAATTTAACTAATTTATGGGTACTATAAAAAGACCCCTAGACCTCAATTCAAAGGCATCAACATCTTGTGAGAAATAAAACAGAGAGAAATCTGAAGAATTGGAGAGAAATCCTCAAGAACAAAAAAAAAGGTAAAAAGCCTTTAGAAAAAGAGAAAATTCTCTTATGAACAGATCATTGATCTAAAAACAAGATCAATGATCTTTAATAAAAAACAAAAATAAAAAGAGTGCTTTGCACTTTTTATGAACCTCTGGTTCCTGAAATAAGAAAAAGCTTGTTTTTCTTTGATCTAAGTTAGATCAAGAAATCAAATAGTGCTCTACACTTTCTTTATGAACCATTGGTTCTTGAATCTAAAAGATTCTCGAATTAATAGTGCTTTGCACTTATAAATCTGCACTGTTGCACTCTTGGGCTGGCGCAAGCCACCAGAGAGCGCCACGTGCCAGCATCTGAACCAGTTGCGCTACGCGCTTTTGAAATAGAGCTTTGCTCTCTGAAATTGGTGCAACTCACAAGAGTGCGCCACGTGTCAACAGCGCAAGCGTAGCGTACTAGCGCAGCGTACTGCGCTGCATGACACGTGTCATCATCACAAGTGCTTGCGCTATTTGATTCGTGGCGCAAAGCGCCTGAAAATGCAATGCATTTCTTCTGCTAAAGGGCCAGGCCCAACTCAAAATGACCTAACAGGCCAAAATAAATTGCAAAGCAAATAAAAAGAGGCAGAGCCCAAGTAAATTGATGCTCTGCATCATTTATAAATGGGCAGAGCCCAAACAAAAAAAAGAAAAGAAATGCAATGCAAAAGCAAATAAAATGTTGAACATTTTCAACTGGACCTAGCCCAATTTTGGCCGTAAGTTCTCAAATTAAATTGACTGAGCAAGATTGCTCTCTTAAATCAATTCACCTCCGGTTCAAGGGTACATCTCCGAACCCCTCTGACACATGTCGTTGTAATCCTTCAACGTCGTCAGAGAGGTGATGAGTCCCGATGGCCATATATTAAATGGATCACCACGGCAAGTTGATCTTAGTCCAAAACAGGACTAACATATCCTTGACGAACGTTTAAGTTGATCTTAGTCTCAATACGACTAACGTATCCTTAAACTAAAAACACCAAATCCAAATCTAAGTAAATACGGATTTGGACTAATCCACGTCCTACGGGCGACGGCATTATTCAGTCTCCGTATACAATCCACGGGCAACCACAAACAAAACAAACACACACGACACGAAGTGAAATTCTGGAGAAGGAGAAAGTTGTTACCGCGATGCGGTAGCGTAATTAACTGCAGGGGCTTGTGCCTGCAGGGAAGAGCATCCCCACAATAAAAAAAAACCCCTCAAACGAGGGGGAATCTGACGAAGTCTGCTACATCGGCCGCATCCGTCTAAACCTCCGATACACGGTGCCATAAATCAACTTGGAATCTTCGGAGAGGTAGACGGATAAAACCATATAGCATCTGCCCCGAATCTCAGGCAAGAAGTCCTCACGTCGTCTCGGTCGCCATTCGGAGGGGAACATTCCTCTCTTGGATGCAATCCAAAAAGTCCCTTCTTACGCTAAAATCTTGAAGGACTTATGCACCAAGAAAAGGAAATCGCAGGTACCTAAGAAAGTTTTCTTAGCTAGTGTCGTGAGCAATGCTCTTACCCAACCTTTGCCCCAAAAACGAAAGGACCCTGGCTGTCCTACAATTTCAATAACTATTGGGGATAAGAACATTAACCGCGCACTGTTAGATCTTGGTGCCAGTGTTAACCTGCTTCCCTATTCCGTTTATGAGCAATTAGGCGTTGGAGAGTTGAAACCCACTCATTGTACTCTCCAAATGGTCGATCGATCCATCACTCATCCTAGGGGTGAGTTAGAGGATGTGTTGCTTAAAGTAAAAGACTTCATATTCCCCGTTGATTTCATTGTTATGGACACACAGCCTGTGGCTAACCCACGAAACCAAATTCGGTGATCCTCGGTCGACCATTTTTGGCCACTTCCAATACTGTAATCAACTGTCGTAACGGCTCTATGACTCTATCCTTCGGGAAGATGTCAAGTGAGTTCAACATTTACAAGATTGGAAGTCTGCCCTCCGAACCTTCTGCTCATGCATGTTCTGTCGAATTAATGAATGTCGACAGAAGCGAATTTGATCAGCTTCAGGATACCGATCTAAATTCTATTCATACGTTGTTTGACCCAACTATATATTATACACATACGGACTCTTCTATTAAGTTGTCCGGGTCAACATTTAACGCTGATTATGAATCTTTCATGGAGTCTAGAGATCGCCCCACTCTTTCTGATGACATTATTCTTCGGGGTATCGATGAAAGTTTTGAGGAAATTTTCGCCGATGAGCTCGCATTTTTAGCAAACACGGGTGTTGAGATGAATCAACTCCAAAAAGAAATTGAACCTCCGCCCTTTCTTCTTGACAATCACAAAAATGCGAGTAATCCATCGCCACAATCACTTTGTCGTCTCTTCAAATTGAGATGCAATCCATTTCTGTTACACCACTTATCTCTTCCCCACCTCTTCGTGATTCTAGACAACATACTCTTCCACCAACCGCTGTGTTTCACTGATAAATTCTTCGAATGGTAGGTATTGACTTTTGGCCTTTGTAAAGCTTGGCATTGACTTGTAACCTTGTTTAATTCAAGTTTGGGGGAGATTATGTTGGCTCTAGAAAGAAAATTATTTTTAGCCAACCGTATGATTTACCACTTGTAGATATAAAAAAAATATATATATTGGGGTATTTTTTGTAAATTTCCAGTTTTAATAAAATAAAAATATTAAAAAAAATAAACAGGGAAGTGCCGATAATTTTGACCCTCTTGGTGTAGCCTGACAGTGAGGACACTGTCAAGTTTAAGTTTGGGGGTGTGCTCGGTAAGCTTTCTTCCTTCGCATTCATGTGTATATTTTTGCATTTGCATACTTATTTAAAAATCCATAAAAATAAAAAAAAAATTAAAAATTATAAAGATTGAAAAGTTCAATTTTGGTCATATTTGACTTAAGTTCAACATGACGGTTGAATAGTTAGGAAAAACTAGATCCTAAACTTAGTAAATTAAAACCCCTAAAAATAACCTTTCTTAAAGTTTAATTATAGAAAATATATGTCCTTATAGTTTATTTAGAAATAGGCAAATTTTGAGTTCAGTTCTTGGGCTAAGTCAAAATAAGGGAAAAGTATTGAACGCTCTATTTGAAATATAAGTCTGAAAGATAATTCTGAATCTTAAGTCCTAATTCTGAAAGTATATACCCTACTTTACGCACTCACACACATCTTGAAATTTGGGATAGTAGAGAATACCTTGAAATACTCTTGTCTAAAATCATTAGTATGAAGAAAAAGAAAATAAAAGTATAAGAGGTGAATAAAGAGAGAGAGAAAATAAACACTGGTTTTGTAATTACTTAAGGTAGCATAAATAAAAAATATAGCGAGGGTGCTTTATCACCTAGAGCCTTAGACTAACTGGTTTGGTAGTCACTGCTAAGCCTTAGGTATTACAAGATGAGGAATTATGCCTAAATGCGTAAGCACATTATGTAATCGGTCGTTTAGTACCTCAAGAAGTATTAACGGTCGTATGAAGGATGTGTGAGCAATTTCATCTAAAATTCACCAACTAAAAGTATTTTGGAAGATGGACAAGATATGATAGCTAGAATTGAATTTCCAAGTGTATGGGTGATGCGCACACACACGTAGGGGTATATGATTGGGGTTTGGATGAGAGAAATGAATGAAAAATATGACTTATATCTTTAGTAGAGATGATAAAAATTCCTAAGTTGAGATGGAACCCTAGAAGAAAAATTCAAAAGATGCTGAAACCTTAATAAATTTGCAGAACATATACAATCTTAAGTTAAATGATAAGTAAGTTTGAAAAATACGGGTTGATGATTTCTAAGTTGAAGATAATAGAATTTCTTACTAGAATACCGAATTGAAGAATGAAAGTCAACATGCAAAATTGATCGGATTTTGTGGGTAGTATCAGCTGAAAACCCTCAGGAGACAACACTCCTCCTACCAGGGACACCTAGAGGTTTAACGGCTTGTTGCACGAGCTCAGTGCAATCGCGATTCTCTGCGAAAGTGAGGTTAGGTTTTTTAGAGAATAAAACTAGCTTTGCTCGGGAAGAGCAAAAGATAAGTTTGGGGTATTTGTTCATATCAGAATTTTGCATTATTATATTCCCCATTCTTAATCATATTGCAAATAAATAGGTGATTTTGATCCATGTCTGCTAAATAGTTGCATGTTACAGGTTCTCGAAACAATATAGTGAAAATGATGAAAAAAACGCTACAAAAGTGAGACTACGACCAACAAATAGAAGAATCTTTATGGTGCCGCCTACAGTTGAAGGAACAAATGAAGATCAATAAACAGTTCGATTTCACAAAGCACGAAGGCAGCACAAGATTCAAGATTTCAACACGAAGCGAAATGTAAAAGTCCACAACATTTCTGCACTGTGGAAATCTGGAAGAAACTAGAAAAGATTCTGAAGAACCGAGTGAAGAAAACAGAAGAAAATAGCAACATGAAGCAACCCAGAGAAAAAGAGACAGAGACTCCATCAAACGGCCGCGGAACCGTGGCCAAACCAGGCTTATGGCCGCGGATCCGCGGCCGTGCATAGCACGTGTCGGTGCGTGTCGGTAGAATCGGTGCATTGACCCGGTTTTCTTAGGGTAGTTTTGTAATTCTAGATGTGGATCAGATATAAACCCTAGGGTTTCTATTATCTATAAATAGAAAGTCTACAGCTCTTTTTGGAGCATGCCTCTTTTAATTCTAGATCTTAGATTTTCAATTCCTTGTAATCGTCAAAGAGTGCATCAATAAAAAGTAAGTTTTTTTTACCTTGAATTTCTTATCTGCAATTTTATTTCTCTGCAATTTTTATCTGCCGTAGTTATTTTCCGCAAGTTAATTAGGCTATTAAAAGAAAATCACAAAAATGAATTCCTTTGTTAATTCCCTAATGAGTGAGTATTTCCTCACTTGTTTGGGTTAGGTTTGGGGAAAGTTTGAGAGATGAAAATCTCTTACTCCTTTCTTGCCCGTTCTATATTTTAAAAATAGGACTTTATGCAAATCAAACACACACCGCTCACTACGACATCCTATCCCACGAGATAGCGGTGATTCTCTAGATAGACCGGTTGTGATTGATTTCCATAGAGGTTAGGGCTAAGAATTAAGAAAGGACGGACAAGGGCCAAAAGGAAGAAATTCGTTTCTTACTGATCATGCTAATCCCCTTTGCTAATTATTACCTTAACACATAAGATCTTAATTAGGGCAAAGAAAGCGGTGAGTAGAATTAACTTTCCAAATTAACCTAATCCTAACCCTAGCAAGGTTTTAATCCAAATCAAATTCAAGCTCAGTTTTTATAGGAAATCAAAACCTACCACAAATAGGAATTAACTCGTTAGAACAACTAGAAAATACACGTTTTCCCTGTAGACCGACCCGTATTCAACCGGCTAGCTACCAAGCGACACCGTTCTTGATTGCGGATAATTCTTTGATTTCAAAATGTATAAGCAAAATCTGTCACCAATCATATAGCCGGATTATTAAATCAAGTGTTGATTTAATAATTTAATGTATAATTATATATGTGATATATTAATTTACATTAACTAATATTAGCTCACTTAAACATTTCTTTTTCTCACTTGTGTGCATAAATATATATGTGATATATATTAATGTACACCTATTGTGGCATGCTTGATGCCACATGCTACATGGGTGTATGAGACTCACACCATATTAATAATAATGTGAGGGTTTATGTTTATTTAAGTAAATCAAAATTAGTGTTAATTAGTCACATGCTTGGAAGTTTGGAGAAGCTTGTAGCATCTTTGACTAAGTCCACTCCTTTTATTTTACTTGTAGATATTTATTAACCTAACCATTATTGTTAGCCATGGTTTAATCTCTACATGGCTTAGTGTATGACACTAACTCACCCATGGTTGTTATTCTCACCTCATGAGTTCATTTCTCTCTTCTTGATTCTTCACTTGAGCTTCTTCTTCTTCATGAGAAAAAGCTTACTAGCTTTCCTCAAGGTGAGAAAATATTGTGAGAAAAATAAATCTAAAGTGGGCTCATTTCCTACTTCATCATCCTCTACTACTTGTCATTTAGTTTAGGGTGTTTGCTTCACTAATTTCACAATTAGTGAAGAGGTAGCATGAGCTTGAGTCTCCTCGACGTAGACCATCTTCGGCCTCGAAGATTTCGAGCAGGCTTGTTCATTTCTCCGGGAGAACCCTTTCTAGAGTTCGGGAGATCACAACTCGCAGCGAAAAGACTACTACACGGAGCTTTTGAAATGAAGGACCGGCCTACAAAGATTGTATTTCTCATTCACTTAGATGTAAAGTAGTTTACATATTGTTTCGTTGGATTTTCTAGTAACGATTCTATGGTTTGGGTTAGCTAGAATGGCAAATTTTTGAAATTGGTATGGACGATGCCTCCGGAAACCTTGTTGCCGTCCTAGGGAACCCTCCAGTGGTATCAGAGACATGCTAGAAAATTAGACGATGTTTGTTAGATTACGAAACCGAAACGACTCCGAAACTTGAAACAATACAACCCAGTTTCTGTCGAATTTATAAAGTCTTCAAAATTTTTTTTAAACAACTGCAGAATGTTATATGTGATATAGCATGAACACCAAGAAAATTTGAGGCTATTTAGACACAAAGTGGCCGGCCACATTGGCCTCAAAACCGGCGAGCTCGGGTTAATTTTGGAGTTTGGACTTCAAATTTTCATGGTGTTCCAGTCTATGGGTTTTAGGGTTTCAGGTGTTGTTTGTTTTTGCTAAATTTTCATGTGATGTTAACTTTCTGCAAAGGCAATTCGGAGTGTTTCGCAATCGTAATTCTAACATGTATTCGGGTTATTTAGACGATGTTAAAATGTTTGAACGGATATCAATAACCCATATTTTCCCTCACTGAAATTTTCCAAGAGTTAGATTTTTCCGAGTTTAAAATTTTCAGAAAATCATGCAAGCGATTCTATGGACCCTCTAGAAGAACGTTACCCAAACTCGAGTTTTTTGGATCACGGAAACGCGGTCATACCCTAGGGTTTGCCGCAGTTCCGTGGCGACATGAGTGAGGCATGTGTCATCCCTTGTACTGATGGTTCATAGGAGCTGTGGCAGTTTCTGGTTACTTTTTGAACTCCGCTCAAGTGTTGAGTTTGTTGGGAAATTTTGGGTGCTTGATTATTCGATCAAAAAGTTTAACTTCGTCTAGCTATCTGTGATTGTGATACAATAATTGAAATCTATTTAGTTGCCTGCAAGTTTAACATTTCGGTCTCGGGTGAAATTGGAAATCTTGTTGATTACCCGACTTCTTTTGAAAAGTGTTTTCATAGTTGAGACCTAAATGTAAGATTTGCATTGTTAGGCATGAAATACAGAATATGTGATATTCCAGGTTTATGATGTCTAAGGGCAGTGACGATTCCAATTGTTATAGTTTTTCACTTTCTTTTCTGCGACCGTAAGTGTAATATGTGGTGTATCGCCGGTTTCGTTATTATATGTCAACGACAATTGGGATACGCATATTTACTTACATTGATGACATGTGATATTATATGTTGCTGTGATATGTTATATTGGATCGTCGTGTTTGAATAGCCGGTTTTTTTTTATGTGAGATGAGAGTTTTTTATTTTCATTCATGTAAAAACTTGTATGTAATATTCTTTTATTGGGGTACTTCCGAGTTGAGGAAGATGTCACCGTTGATGTATATTATTTACTTTTCCGCATTAGGATAGACCCAAGGAATGGAGCACAAGTAACCGGGTTCTAGGGTCCAGTGGGAAACCATCTCGAGACGTCGAGACCGGGTCTCCTAACTCTAGAATTGGTAGGGTTGCTTGCCGCTCTCGTAGGGGTCTAAGGATGTGGGTTGGGCTATTCATCACGGCCGTAGAATCAGTGTTTTATATATGCTTAATATAAAACCCGGAAATCCTAGTATATCCAATATTTCATATGCGATTTCTGCTGCGATATTCTGTGATGTGATCACTTGATATGATGATATAGATACTGTATATAGTATATGCGATATATTATATAGACGTTACTTATGTTTTTTACCTGCGCTAGCCCTGCCCCGCTCTGCCGTTAGTTACCTAACCTAACGGTGCATGACGGGATATCGAGGCGAATGCGGATGGCATACGCGTACGTCGTATTTATCTGTGATGATTAGGTAACTTAAATGATGGGACTTCATTAATGAGATTAATGAAAGAAAATAAACCTAAAAATGTTGTAGAAACTTGTTTTAAAACTGGTAGCTCTAGTTCTTGCTTTGTATAGCGGTATTTCTTGTAGAATATCTAACACCTTATTCAATAAAGAAAGAGCCGAGATCCCTTCACCGGGAGTGACCTCTTTAGTGAAACAGCCAGATGCTACAAACTCGGATTGTCTTTTGATTGCTTTTATAGTTTTTGCTTTGTATAGTGATATTTGTGAAATATCCTGCACCTTATTCGATAAGGAAAGAGCCGAGATCCCTTCACCGGGAGTGACTTCTTTAGCAAAACTAGTAAAGGCCTCAAAAACACTCATTTTCAAAATCACTCGATTCTACAACGATATCAAGTTCATTACGCAAAGGGTTTTCTTAAAAACCTGTCGTAACCCTCCATCATTTCAGATAAGTAATATTTAGTATTCGTGCTGCGTTTGTTGACCTTGTCAAGGCATAGTGTGCGGTAGCTTATTAGTGCTTATCTGCTAGCATATGATGGGATTGGATTAGGATAGTCATACGACCTTGTTTACCTTGTCAAGGGTCATGCGGGTGGGTTTAATTCAATCAAGAAATGACGGGTTGAACTTGACTTACGCTTTATGGTTTGTTGACCTTGTCAAGATCATAGATCGCTTGGGGCAAAATTATCGGGAATTTCAATTGTTGAAATTTGCAATGAGATTGCATACCTTCTATGAGATAGTTGGATCCCGATACCCACTGCGAGTAATTGTTATTCCTGAGAGAGTTTTGCACTTTACAATTAGCCGATCAAGTAGGTGTCTAGAAAGGTGTCAACGGGGTTACGCCCCTGGAAAAATGAAGTTTATTTTATTTAGGTCCGTGTGAAAGCACGGGGAATCTCACTCAAAGTACCGGCACTGGCCTGGCCGAAAGATCGGCGAACTTGTAGCGTGTAATTAATCCCAGCTAGTTTTTTATTTTAGGGTTTAAAGGAAGATTTGATAAAAACAATGGGAGTCATCCTGATTAGATAAAATAATAACCAATCTGATTTTGCAATAGCATACGCTGAGTGTTTTCTTCTCTCTCTCCAGGTAGCGACCATGTCACGCCTTAATCAAGATAATAATATGGATGTATTGACCGAACTCACTTTTTATACTGAGCTGGGGAACGTTGGTCCCGCTCTACCTTATAATTGTTATAAGACCGAGCAGGAAATAGGGGATTACCAGGATTTCCGTGCCGCCCAAATGAAGAAAGTGCATATTGATGCATCTTCTTCGAGTGTATTCGTTACCGAGAACTGTTTCTCAGTATCCTCTATGTTCTGAGTATGAGATACCGGATCAGGATCCCACATGTATAATCTGTTACATGGGCTACATATAGGTTGAGAACTGAGAATGGGTGATAAGTTTCAAGAGTTTGAAACGGTGCAATTGTTGCAGCTAAGATGTTGGTAGTTATCACCCTGTATTACCAAATACATTGATTCTGAACGAATGTTATTAGATACCGAACCTGATATATAACATCATATCAGTCTCTTTATTAAGTAAAGAAGAATATAATTTTGTATTGTTGGATAATATTTTGAACATTTCCTATATCAAGAGTTGATCGGTTCAGGCACGTTATCTAAAATCATATACGTTCTAAATCAAACTACAGTTCTTAACGTATAAGAACACACACAAGAGAAAGAGTTCAGAAATGAACGAATCCTTCTTAAGGCATTATAGACTAGGTCATATCAATGCGACCCTACTAGCTAAATTACATTAAGATGTATATTTAAATCAGTTTGAATTTACATCTTGTAAAACTTGTCAGTCATGTCACAAAGATAAGATGACCATAGCCTTGTTTATTGGAAACAGAGAAAGAGTTAGTGAACTCTTAGGATTGATACATGATGATGTATGTAGGTCCCCTGTCTACATATACCAGGACTAGTTCTTTTTACTTCATTACATTCACCGATGATCTCTCAAGATTCGCACATGTGTTCCTGTTGAAACAAAAGTATGAGGCTTTTGAGAAATTCAATGAATATAAGTGCGAAATAGAGAACCAAAACGGGTATAAGTATTATGTCCTATGATGTGATCAGGGAGGAGAATACTTGAGTACGGAATTCCTGGACTATTCTAAAGGAAAATGAGATTCTCTCTTAGTATTACTCCTCCGTATACACTACAACACATCGGTATATCGGGGTGGAGCAATCGCACCCTATTAGATATGGTGCGCTCTATGATGAGTACTACTGAGTTGCCTATTTTCTTTTGGGGGTTATGCACTTGTGAAGCTGCATACCTATTGAATAGGGTTCCAGCCAAATCTTGTGCCTACCACTCTATATGTGATATGGTATGGGAAGAGCCCATCTCTTAAGTAAGTTAAGATTTGGGGTTGTCCGGCTTATGTCTAAAAGCAAAATTCGGACAAGCTCGAGACAAGGTCAGTTCTGTGGAAGTTTGTTGGATATCCCAAGCATTCGCAAGGGAATATCTTCTACCACACCGAGGAACAAAAGGAGTTTTATTTCTTGGCATGCCACCTTTTTAGAAAATGAATTTCTTATGAAGAAATTAGTGGCCATGAGATAGAACTGGAAGGAGTTCCAGCTATACAAACTACAGCTACCGATTTGGTAGAACCGGAGGATTCAATAGTTCCCGACAGGGTCCCTTATCCACCTGAGAGATACTTCAGTTTTCTCTATGACAGTGGGAGCGAGTATTGCATCATGAGATGATAACCCTACTAAGTTTCGAGCAGGCCATCAAGAGTAGGGACTCTGTAAGAATGCCTGGATGCTAAGTGATTTGAGATGGAATCTATGTACACCAACAAAGTATGGACTTTGGTTGCTCTATCTGAAGGGTTAAATCCCCATCAGGAGCAAGTATATCTTGAAAAGATTACTTTGTGTTGATGGAAAAGTTGAGACTTTCAAAGCTAGGCTTGTTGTAAAAGGTTTTCGTCATCGACCAGGTGTGGATTATGATGAAACCTTTTCACCAGCGGCTATACTTAAGTCCATCCGGATCCTACTTGCCATTGCTACATATCATGACTACGATATCTGGCGGTTGTGTGTCATGACTGCTTTTCTAAATACTGATTTAGAAGAGAGCGTCTATAAATACACAGCCGGAGGGCTTCGTAGACAGTGGGAGCAGAGGAAACGTGTGCAAGTTGCTTTACAGGTTAAAGCAGGCATCGCGGAGTTGGAACATCTGTTTTGATGTGGTAGTCAAAGAGTTTGACTTCATCAAAATGGTAGATAAACCTTGTATATACAAAAAGGTAGTAGAGAGTAAGGTGGTCTTTCTCGTATTGTACGTGAATGACATACTCTTGATAGGAAAGGAGTTTCTTATGCCACACTCGGTCAATCTCCTCTTATCACATTGATTCTACATATAGGATCAAGGTGATACCATCTAAATCCTGGGTTTTAGATCTATGAGATAGATCTAAGTGAATGTTAGGATTCTCACTAGGTGTAGTGAGATGGTATCAATCGATCCTGGGGAGAATCACTGGATAGTTTCCAGGGTGATAAGGTCAGCTGAATGTCAGTCACAGGCATTGTCTTTACCTTCAGTAGAGGGATGATATGTTGGAAGAGTTCCAAGCTAGATACCGTGACAAACTAGACGATAAAGGCTCGATACATCGCTATCAAAGATGCTACCAAAGAGGAGTCTGGGTGCATATTAGTTCATGAGATGAACTTCGTTCCTACCATTGTGTGACAATGGAGTTGTGGTTTAGGCCTAGGAACCCCCGTCCCATCAGTGATCCAGACATATTCTAAGACAGTATCACCTAATCATGGAGATGGTTGATCTCGAAGGAGATCGAGGTTAGGAGAGTAGACTCAGAGGACAACACGGCGTATCCACTCATAAAGGCCTTTTCCCAGAGAGAGACTTTTATGGGATGGTTGAGTATGAGATACTACAACCACTGCTATATGATGGCCCTAGTGCAAGTGGGAGATTGTTAGTTATATGTATGCTCTAGAGGCATGTTCTCCTCCGAAACATAGAGACGTGACCGCGTAGGTTCGTCTTGCCTGAATTTGGGGGTAGATGCTAATTGGTGCTATCCGTCCACCTCTCCGATGATGCCAAGTTGATTTATGACACCATGTATCAAAGGTTTAAATAAATGTGGCTAATATAGCAGACTTCGTCAGATTCCCCCTCGTTTGAGGGGTTTTTGATTGTGGGGACGCTCTTCCTTGCAGGTGCAAGCCCCTGTAGTTAATTACGCTACTGCATCGTGGTAACCACTTTCTCCTTCTCCAGATGGTCACTTCGTGTCTTGTGTGTTTGTTTTGCTTTTGGTTGCCGGTGGATTGTATACGGAGACTAATTTATGTTGTCGCCCGTAGGGCGTGGATTAGTCCAAATCCGTATTTTCTTAGATTTGGGTTTGGGGTTGGGTTTAAGGATACGTTACTCTCATTTAAGACTAAGATCAACTTAAACGTTTGTTAAGGATACGTTAGTTTAATTTTTAGACTAAGATCAACTTAACGGGATCGTTTAGATCCAACAAAAGAGCATTTGACCTCTGTTGTTTAGTTTAGCGACATTGCGGTCGATTACCAGTTTAAGGACATGGTGGTCCAGTTTAAAGACATCATAGTCTGTAAAGGTTAAGGACATCATAGTCCATGAGTTTAAGGACCCCACAGTCCGAGGTTAAGGACATCATAGTCCATGGGCTTAAGGACCCCACAGTCCGTAGCTTAAAGACGTCATAGTCTATAAAGTTTAAGGACGTCATAGTCCATGAGTTTACGGACCCCACAATCCATGGAATGATTGGTTATCGGGACCCGTCACCTCTCTGAAGATGTTGAAGAATTACAACGACAAATATCAAAGGAGTGAAGAGATGTACCCTTGAACCAATGTTGATCGGGAAATCTGTAGTCCAATTTGGGACTAAGATCAATTGATTAGATTATGAGCACATGGGCTCAGTTAAATCTGAATTGAGGACTTATGGCCAATTTGGGCTAAGTCCAATTAGATTTAAAATGCTGGACCTTTGTTGGGACTGTTGAACATTTGTCTGGGTTCAGCCCTCCATTATTTAGCAATACTAAACATGAGTCTGGGTTCTGACGGTATCTTGTCTTTTATTGAGTGCTGAGCACTCATATGCCATATAAGATGATCAATCTTGGAAGACAAGAGTATATTTGAGGCTCAGTCAAAGGGGAGTCTTGCCTCTGGAAGACTTAGCCAATTTGGGCTAAGACTGGTTTGAAAATAGTGTTAAACACTAGCACATATCTGGCGGTCACGTGTTCCCACGTGATGCATATAAAATAGTGTTAAACACTAAGGATGCAGTGCTTAAAATAGTGTTAAACACTAAAAAAAATGAGGCACTCACGTGAGGACACGTGAGGTGCCCTAAGATTGGGCCAAGATTCCTTTATTTTATTCTCAGAATATTCAAATAAGTGTTAAACACTTTATTTCCATGATTATCACGTGCAGTCACGTGATGGTGCCCACAGTCTGTTCTGCTCTTCTTATTTTGAAGAGTTTGTTCAAGGGTCACGTGGGAGCACGTGAGGCATCCTTCAGGTGGGCATTACCCTTGGGTAGAATCTTCTTTTGTTCGATAATTGCTAGGGGTCACGTGGGAACACATGAGACGCCCAAAATATGTTCTGACTTGGCCTTGTTCTCTTTACCTTGAGGAATTTATCCAAGGGTCACGTGGGAGCACGTGACCCTATCTCATTCATTCTATTCTGACCATTGAGGGGGAGGGTCACGTGTTGCCACGTGATCAGGTTGGGTACTGATCTCTTTTACGTGCATGAAAAGTTTAAGTCGCTTGTTTAAGAATTAAATTCTTTTGTAGGGTTGAACCCTAATTTATTTAGAGAAATTAAATTCCTATGTATTTGGAAGAATTAAATTCTTTAAACTCAATTCTCTCTTTAAGTTTTGGATCTGCATGGCAGAATCTCCCCGATGAGAATTAAATTCTCAACTTATGGGGAGATCTTGCTTCTGCAGATCTTCAACCATAGGAAGAACTAAGTTCTTATATTAAGGGTTAAACCCTATTTTTGTTGGATGAATTAAATTCCTATGTGCTCTGTGGGAGAATAAAATTCTCTGAAGTTAGGTCCTCCCCTAGGTTTTATATCTGCATGGCAGAATCACCCTGATGAGAATTAAATTCTCAATTTATGAGAAGATAGGAAGAACTAAGTTCTTATTCAGAAGAGTTAAACTTTTAGATTGAGAATTAAATTCTCTTTTTATTTTGTGGGAGCTTATAGGATGATCTCTCACCTAGAATTTCTTTCTTTTCTCAAGAAACCTTCTTTCTCTCTGGAGAATTAAATTCTTTTCTTTTCTCTCTCTCTGTTGTTGTATCTCTCTTTTCTTCTTGGCTCCTATTTATAGGAGAAAGAAAAGAATCAGTTTGTTTAGTCAATCTTTCATTGAAAAATTTTAATTGATTTTGTAACTAACATGATCTTTTAGATCACCCAGTGAATTTTATTCACCATTGGATTTTTAATCCAAAAGATATTTTGTCTGTTATTCCTGGAAAATTTCAGGAAAATCTTTCCTTGTATAGAATCTTTCTATAAATTGGTGATTTTTAATCACCATTGAATTTTTAATCCAACGATGCTCCATTTTACAGAGCACAATCTTTTTTGTTTGGAAAGATTTAAAGAAATATTTTTCCAGTTAGGGTTCTCGATTCCCTCTTAATTAGAATTTAATTCTATTAGTTCAGAAGGCTTAAGAGTCTGTCACGTGTTGGCATGTGACCTTCTGATTGACCATTTAATTAGAATTTAATTCTATTATTTCAGAGATCTTAGGATTCCATCACGTGTTGACACGCGACCCTCTTGATTAAGCATTTTAACCAGAATTTAATTATGTTGTTTTAATGAACTCAGGAATTATCACGTGTCAACACGTGACTCTTGGTCACGTGATGCCCTATTGGGGTTTTTCCCTGTTGTTTTATTATACTTTTTCCAGTGGGTTTAAAGGCCCACCACGTGTAGACACATGACTCTACTGATTAATTATTTCCAATTATTTATTTTATTCAGTACCTACAAGCTTTGCCTGTAAATGGTCACGTGTCTGCACGTGATGCCCGGTCACGTGTGGGCACGTGATGCTTCATAACTTTTGATTCCGGATGAATTATGAGGCCCATAATATATCAAATCAAAGGCTTTTTTGAGACGCTTTCGATACCATCAGAATTTAGCTGTTTCTCTTTCGGGAGTTTGTCAAAATGCAGCCCGGAAAATACTGGTTCGCATTTTCTTAAGCGTATCGCTGCCATTTGATACCTTGGGTTCTTTTGCGCAGAAATTTTTTTTTTGGCGGGAACAAGGCCATTACTGTACATGAGATGTATATTGTAGTGGATGCTTGGACATATATAGGGAGGACTTTCTTACTCAACATGATAGTATGCTATCTGGTTGCACTTTATTTTAACATGTACACTGATTGTCTCTCTGTTACTTGTTGATAAAGCCCTTAGGATGTGTACTTGACTACCTGGATTATGATACGGATCATACTAGTGGGACAAAGGTAGTCGGTAAGTACATCCTTTAATGTCCCTAGTCATAGGTGTATCGAGACGGGACATTGATATACCAGAGTAGACTAACGTATAGCTTCTCGACCCATGTAGATGGGCGATGGATGATCCCATATCCATTGGTGTTTGACATCAGAGATGGTATACGGGTGCTCAGTGGAGACTGGGTACACTGGACGGACTCGCCGAGAACCCCCAGATGGTATTATACCTCACGTCAGATGGCAGTTCTCTGGTGACACTGGTACATGTTAGTTTGTCGACCCGAGATCGTCATAAAGTCTTCTGTGATTCCCACTGTGCTTTGATTTCCACCATACCATGGTCAAGAGATCGTGCAAAAAGGTGGTTTTTGGGTACAGTCCTGAGTCACATGGAGGCAATGAGCAATAGGAGGGGATTCGTCTCTTCCGGTATTGGGGGTTGATAGTGCGCAGTGCTCGATTGGCTATAATAGGAAGTCCCTGGGCAGGGCTGATTCTGAGATTTACTGGTAAGTGTTATCAGTAGTTTCTCGACCTGTTATGAGCCTCACATCGGCATGACTTATTAAGCTATTGGGGTCTGACGTTTACCATCCCCAGGCGAGATATGCGACATATCAGACGAAGAGATCGGACTGTACGGTAGTGTTACTGATTGGATTCGCAGGAGTATGAGCAGGCATGCTTGTTGATCTTCTGATCGCTCAATGCCCGGGTGGCCGTTACGTTTAGCAGACCGCTTGCGGCTTGTGGGTGTTTAATATGATCATCACCTACTGCTGGCGTATTGACGAATCTTTAGAGTCCTACACAGAGATTTCCTGATTCATGCGAAACGAAGTAGGAGCACATATGTGATATGCGCGAGGCCGAGATTAATGCGCGTATGTGATACAGCATTCTATTCTTGCGATATGTGATATCGGTCGGTTATATGTGATATAGCCGGGTTATCGGATCAAGTGTTGATTCGATGGATTGTTACATTTGATATTAGTCGGTTGTATGTGATATAGCCGGATTATTAAATCAAGTGTTGATTTAATAATTTAATGTATAATTATATATGTGATATATTAATTTACATTAACTAATATTAGCTCACTTATATATTTCTTTTTCTCACTTGTGTGCATATGTGTGTGTGTGTATGTGAGATATATATTAATGTACATCTATTGTGTCATGCTTGATGCCACATGCTACATGAGTGTATGAGACTCACTCCATACTAATAATAATGTGAGGGCTTATGTTTATTTAAGTAAATCAAAATTAGTGTTAATTAGTCACATGCTTGGAAGCTTGGAGAAGCTTGTAGCATCTTTGACTAAGTCCACTCCTTTTATTTTACTTGTAGATATTTATTAACCTAACCATTATTGTTAGCCATGGTTTAATCTCTACATGGCTTAGTGTATGACACTAACTCACCAATGATTGTTATTCTCACCTCATGAGTTCATTTCTCTCTTCTTGATTCTTCACTTGAGCTTCTTCTTCTTCATGAGAAAAAACTTACTAGCTTTTCTCAAGGTGAGAAAATATTGTGAGAAAAATAAATCTAAAATTAGCTCATTTCCTACTTCATCATTCTCTACTACTTGCCATTTAGTTTAGGGTGTTTGCTTCACTAATTTCACAATTAGTGAAGAGATAGCATGAGCTTGAGTCTGCTCGACGTAGATCATCTTCGGCCTCGAAGACTTCAAGAAAGGTTGTTCATTTCTCCGGAAGAACCCTTCCTAGAGTTCGAGAGATCACAACTCGTAGTAAAGGGACTACTACACGGAGCTTTTGAAGTGAAGGACTGCTCTACAAAGGTTGTATTCCTCATTCACTTAGATGTAAAGTAGTTTACATATTGTTTCGTCGGATTTTCCAGTAACGATTCTATGGTTTGAGTTAGCTAGAACGTCAAATTTTTGAAATTGGTATGGACGATACCTTCTGAAAGCTTGCTGCCGTCCTAAGGAACCCTCCAGATGCAAAGTTTTATTCTTTTTTTAATATCTAGTTGAAAAAATAAATTAATTATGATCACATATTAATTTAATTAATCCATAATAAAACCTTATTACTAATTTTTTAATACAATATTAACAATTATGTATTAATAGCATCATCTAAATAGTTTCAATTCTAAGTAGATATAATATATTGTTTACAAAAAAAATAGGATAACACATCATCAAAAGTTTTATTTAAATTTCTTTTGTTTAGTTCCATTTTATTAATATTTCGAGTTGTAGAACCCCACAAAATAGTTCTGGTTCCACTCCTGTTCTACTTAAACGGTTCCAGTTCTATTTAAATAGTTCCGGTTCTAAATACTTTAGTTCCATCTAAGAAGTTTCAATTGACTAACGGGACCTACCTGAACTAAGCCCATAGGGTTAAGAACCGTCTTCTTATTTTCCATATGCTTTGTTGTAAGACTGGATTAGTGAACCATTTTCTGTGCTTATAGGTTTTGCTCTATAGCACATTTTAGCATTTTTGTATAAGAGTGGACTTTTATGTCCATGATTGTACTGTTTACACACACGCGCACACAAAACACACCCACACTCGTATATAGAGAATAATGTAGGAAATAGGTATCCTTCTACAGCATCGAAAAAATACATCCTTGATAAGGATAAAAATGATGGATGCCGATTATCGGATAGAATCGTGGAGGGTATATTTTTTTGACGTCATAGGAGGAAATTCTCTCCTATGACGACATTCCTCCATTATTCTCGTGTGTGTGTGCTCGCGCGCGTGTGTTGTGTGTGTGTGTGTGTGTCTATACAAACAGGTTGTCAGCTGATATTAAACCGTCAGCTAGAGATGGCACAATCCGACCGTCAAATCGACGATTCTTTCCAGCCATCTTGTCTGTACTCGGAGTGAGTGATCTATAAATAAACGAAGAAACATTTTTCTTCCCGTATGCTTTCCTTCTCAATTTTTTTTGGACCGGTAGTGTTTGATAGAGAAAACTTGACAATCCCCTTAAAGTATGTCATTTCATATTACCAATAAGCTACAACTCAATTGGTACGGTCATTTTCTCTCTTGGGGAGAGTACGAGTTTCGAACCCGAGAAACCCCAGAAGAGGGAAAGTGGCCATAATAAATTTAACGCTTTCAGGGCAAATTCGTGGATCCCCTAAGTGTGTGTGTGGATGTGTTGTGTATGTTGTATGCATAGATTAGGACTTACGGATCAACGCCAAAGAAAAATGTCATTTCATATCAAATACATCCTAGAAGTTTCCAAAATAGGGCTATATCGTCTTATTTACTGAAAACAAACCATATGTTTGGCCTCTGACACTAAATTCTTCTTTCCTTTCTAAATTATAGAAAACTTTCTTAACTTTAATGTCAATATTAACGGTGTTGAATTTCATAGTAAAAGACAATTTTATCCTTATCATAATACAATTAATTAATTGATTGATAATTATATTATTAATAATTCTAATTAATTATTGACTAACAATGATGGGGAAACGAGGCCGGGAAGGAGCTAGCGGCAGGGTCGGAGAGATGTAGGGAGGTCAGAGGCCATGGAGAAGATCTGGGAAGGAGAGTCGGATGATCAAGAGATTCGGTGAGGGGGCGGTAGAGGGGGGAAGAGGAGGAGGAGGAAGAAGATGAAGGCGCAACAATGAGACGGTGGCGGCGAAGAGGGAAGGTCTGCTGTGGGGGTAAGGCAGAGAGGGGGCAGGGTGGAGGTGGTAGTGGGGCGGTGGGATGAAGAGGATGAGGATGAAGACGAAGAAGAAAAATGTGGAAGTGATAGTGATGATGATGACGACGATGATGATGATGGCCGGTAGAGGAGTGTTAGGGGTGGTGGTGGTGGGGATGGTTTGGTAATAAGATGATGGTTGTGATAGCGGCGATGATGGCGGCGGCGGCGATGATGATTGTCAAGGGTGGGGGGGGGGGGTTTGACGAGGGGAGGCAAATGGAGGAGGTCGTGGGGCGGCGCCAGAGATGATGGCCGGGAAGTTGGATGAAATTAAGTATGTTTTTTTCCTTTAGAAGTTAGGGTTGATATTTTTAGATAGCGCAGTTTTCTATGAATTCCAAAGGAAATGATAGTTTAGTGTTACGAGCTGCAGAAGTTTTTGATAAATAAGTCTCGAAAAAACAGTAAGAATGAGGAGGATGAAGAGGAACCAGAGAAGAAAAACACTCAACAAACCAACATGGCCAAATAATTGACAAAGTTCATTAAAATTTTCTTAAAATGGTTAGAAAGCTTAGAATGGTTTAGTGATATTATATTAATCATTTTTACATTGTCTTGAGTACCATCTCACTATTTGACGCACGTTTCCAAGGCCCTTTGAAAAATAGCAGCAATCTACAATTTTCATCTTACTTGAGCGAAATGTGAAGGCCAATGGCATGATATAGATTGGTCAAAAAGTTTACTCTCGGTGACCTTTTTTTGATGACCGACATTATCTATCTTGATCGTTATTGACTTAAGCATATGGAGACTAATTTTTACATGGTCTTGATACTCTTTGACCGATAATTTGTTATCTATTATATTCTATTCTCGGTAAATCATTAAGTTAGCAACCCTTCTATGCAAATGCAGTATGTATCGAATTCCCATAACTTTTTGTATATGTTTAGGCTTAAGAAATTAAAATAACATGATAATATGATACAATATCGATCATTTAAAAAGATTGATAGAGCTTTGACTTTTTGAGTGATTAGAAGAGAATTTATCTCTTGTTATATTGATTACCTTATTTCTCCTCTATAATAGCTAAAATAAATATAATAAATAATCTAAATGGCATTAAAGTAACAATTTCATAACCTTAGCGGCGGATAAATATTAAAGTTTAAAATTTGTTACATAAATACCCAAATACCAAAATTTTATGTTTAGCAGTAGTATGACTACTATCTTTATACCAGTTTGTACACTTTTAAGTATTTTTCGGATATTTTTGTTCTTGACAGATAAAATAAAGACCTATACAGTCAGCGGATCAAAAGGTAAAAGTGTCTTTATGCTCCTTCCGTTAATTAATGGTGTCAATAGCCTGCAAAACATAAAATTTAGAAGGAAAATAGCTTATTATCCGTTGGCCTTGGTCTGATTTGAATTCGGTGAAGTTTTTTTTGTTGTGTCGTCAACAATAAATCAAAGAAAAGTCCACATACCCCCTGCTCTATTTATTATTGCTTAATTATTAATTAATTCTTTAATTTTCCTCATCGGTCCTCTCTCTCTCTCTCTCCCGAAAAAGCCCTAGAAATTCGCTACAGAAACCCTAGGATCATGAAGAGCAAGAAGCCAGTGAAGGAGCTCAAGCTCGCAGTTCCCGCTGAAGAGACCCGCGTCGACAAATTCATGTAAGAACTCTCTCTCTCTCTCTCCTCTCTCTCTCTCTCTGTGCTTTTGTAGATCTATTTCAAGATTGGTTGAAAAATTGGGGTTTTGTTGAGTTGTTCTTTGAATTGAGAGGGTTAGCGTTTTGGGATTTCAGAACAGCAAGTGGAACTTTTAAGGATGGCGATCTGCGTCTGAATCAGAGAGGGCTGCGCTTGATGTCCGAAGAAAGCGGAAGCCAAGTGAGTTCATTCGGATGTTTTTTGGGCGATTTCTTGCAGTTTGTTGATATATTCAAGGATGTTCTTATGTATATTTTCGCATATAGCGATGTTGTTGATGATTTGACACAAAGTTTGGGGATGTTATTAGAGAAACATACTAGTGGATCATGTCCATGTGACTTGGTGCATTTAGGAGTTGGGGAGAAAGGCTAAGCACCAAATCAAGGATCTTGTGACCTCCACAGGGCCTTAGTCTTTCTCTCTCATGTCCTGGTGCTCTCGTTTGGGATGACTTGAAAAATGATGCCATGTTTTGGATTGGAGTTAGCTTAGATAACCAGAGTTTCATAAAGTTATCTAAACTTATGCTTGGCATTCATTTTGGAGTTTAGAAAACTCCGGTTATCTATACGCCATAACCGGAACTTACGAAATTCTAGTCCAACCAAACTTTTCTAAACTCCAAAACCTGTAAAGAAAACACCCATTTTGGAGTTTAGATATCTCCAAAACAACATTTTGGAGTTTAGAAAACTCCAAAGCCTAACACCCATCAAAGTTAGGTTTTTAAAATGGAGATAGAGCCTTGAAAACTAGAGTTGGCATCGTTTCTACCTCCACTTAAAGTTAAACTCCACTTTTCCTGAATCCATAACCAAACAGAGCCTGAAAGTTGTCGATTGGAAATTGAGACCCCACAGGGAGCTCTGTTCTATTAATTATGACAACTGTTTCACATGAGTTATATTCTAGGAAATAGAAAACTTGATTATATTAAGCCTTCACCTAGTGTAACTTAATACACATGATTTGAATGCCTGAAGCTTCTAATGAATTACAGTCCTCAAATCTAGGATGTGGCTCACGCAGCTAGATCGTAATTCGTAAATGGGAAGGAATGGAGCTAACTAGGATATTTAAAGGCAAATAAATGGTGTGCTCAATGGTAGATTGGTGTGGGAGGTTAGAAAGCAGAATAAATTGGCCGACCAATTTAAAAGAGGAAGAACATGGGTGCGGGAATGTACAATGGAAATGCTTCAGTAGAAGTAATGTTGGTCATGTTAAACGATGACATAGTTGCAATTCTGCAAAGGTTATCTTTAGTAGAAGGCATGTTGGTAATGCGGAAATGGGACATGTTTGATCAAAAAGGGAAAAACTCTTGTACCTTATTCAATGTTTTTCTCTTAATGTCAGGTTTTTAAGCTTCCAATTCCGTAACATTTTCAGGCTGCATTGTTGTTATGACTTACAGTGGTGTTTACCATTGATGGAGAATGCCTCACCTTGAAGATCTATTTTGTTTTTAAATCTAATGTTGGCACTACTGCTTTGAATAGTCAAGCTGAAGAAAAAATTCAGGATTGCTGATGCTTTGCATTACTCCATTTAAATTGGCTAGCAAATTAGGTTATGCTGGTTCAAGTTAAACATCGTATGAACACATTATAATTGTAGTTTGTTGAGTTGTTCAGTAGATTTTTTCTGGCTTATTTTTTTTGGTTATTCTCTTTGTAGCCACCAGAGATTCCAGAGTTGGACACACAATTCTCATTGGAAGATCTTGAGACCGTGAAAGTTATTGGGAAAGGAAGTGGCGGTGTTGTTCAGCTTGTTCGACACAACTGGATGGGGACATTGTATGCTTTAAAGGTAACTAATTAGAGGCACCATATATTCAGTTTTTGGCCTTCTTGATAAAGCATGTTTTTGTAATAATTACAAACTTCTAATCTTAAGAGGCTCATTACTCAGTATCTTTTTCTTCTACTTAGGCGTGTGTTATGTTTCTTAAGTACATAAAGATTTGCTTTTAACTTAAAGTTGGACATATTAAAAAGCTGTCTCAGCTTTGTCCCATTGGAATCAACTATAAAGCATGACTCTCGAACAATTCATATGAGTTTTCAGCTTAACTTATCTTACTGTTAACTTAATGTCAGTCCTGCATGTGTGAAACCTCTCGCTGGCTACATGGCAAGCAAAAGCATGTATACGTGCTTCTTCCTTTCAAAGGATATTAGGATTCCATTTCCCCCCTTATTGACCCTCTATCTCCCATCCCTCACTCAGATTTAAACAGTATGGATTCACAAGTTTTGACTAAAATAGAGCGTCCGTCCTATGGGGTTGTGCTAGAATATAGAAGAATATCTTTGTTACTGCACCAAACTTCAACATTGTAGTGAGGGTTGAGAGATATAACCAACACATCTGGGTGTTTAAGCCGCCCACATAAATGAGATCATCCAATTTGGTTAGGTGCAGGGTTCCTCGCTTTCTTTTATTTAGTTTTTCTCAGGGTTGAGAGATATAACTAACACATGCCTGCAGGTTGAGCGGTTTTTATCAGTCAAAACCTGGGATTTGCACACCGGATATTTTCAAAATCTGGTATTATTTTAAATGCATGTATGGGGGATTTGAACATGGGTTGCTCTAAGGCCATCATAATATGCCTGTTACTGCACCAAAACCTTGAAGTTATGTTGAGGGTTGAGGGTGATGCTTTTATATCCTGACAATTCTAACATCAAGGACTGAAGGTTTGGGAAGATATTTTGCTGGTTACAACAAACAACCTATATTGGCTCCTTCATAGTTTAACTTTGTTAGCTAAACTAAATAACTGATATATGCTTGTCTATGCATATAAACAAATATTTTACAGGGACAATGTGACCATTAGTGGCATTGATTATTCCTTCTTCATATCGAATTGAGTAACACTTAAGAATTGTAGACTCAGAGTTAAAAGTTTCTCCTGCTATTCTTTTTTGCATAAGGAAAAATATATAGGAAGAACAATTGCAAGGTTGTTTAAAGGCTAAATTGCAAGAAACCCTCCTTTGGCCGTATAACAGGAAACCACCTTAACTTTTGGAAACTTTCACATTACTCTTAACTTTAACATGCATTAGTACTTCCCTCTCCAATTATACACATGCCCTGGCACGTGATTGTCTGTTACTTTTTATTTCAAGATGTCATATAAGAGGCTTTGATTGATAGTGATGCGATTAGTTATGTTGCACGGATTCATTGTCGGACTCACATCCATGTTGGAATCTTTTGGATCCGCAGCTTAAACTTGTAGAACTCATTTTGGCACATCTTAAAACTTGAAATATGTTTAAGATGTAGTGAACATTTATGAATCACTAAAATATCAACTATCCATGCATCAACACTATCAAATTTAATGTATTTTTAATTTTGATTAGCTAATAAGATAAGTTTTTATTGTTATGTATACATATTTATACAACAAAAAACTTAGTGTATCCGAACAAATCATATCCTCAATTATTGGAATATTGTGAATATGTGAATTCTTCATTCCTACCTTGTCCTTTATCTGTAACCGAATCCATGCTACTTGGGTGACAAGAGACAGACATGATGAGTAATTTTGAAGGAAAAAGTGGAATAGGTAGAACTACTAATGCGTATTAAAGTTGGGTTTAAATTAAATGTTAGGTTGTTTTTTATACTATAAGGGCAAAACTAGGAGGAGTTTCCTGCTTTGTAGCATTCTTTGAATGAAGTCCTTAAAAAAGAATCTTAGATCTGTAAAGTTTTGTATAGACTTGTGGACAGTTTTCTTGCCTGGGATTACTAATTATTTCCACAAGCTTTAAGCTGCTACATAAATTAGTGGGCAATAAGTTCTTGAAATACTGTTCTCCACCGTCTCTTTATTGTAAAAGGGGCACAGAGAATGACAATACAACAACAACAACTGAGCCTTTTATCCCAAGCATATGGTGTAGGCTACATGAACCAACATGAGAATCACGCCGGGTCCAGCACATGAATCCTCCGCCTCCACTCACTCCTATCGAACAATATACTTTCATTGAGTCCTTTGGCAACCATATCGTTTTGTATCACCTCCATCCATGTTTTCTTCGGTCTTCCTTTTGCCCTTTTGCCATTGCCCATATCGAGAGCATCTATTCGTCGAACCGGTGCTTCCATGGGTCTGCGTCGCACATGACCAAACCATCTTAGCCGGTTTTCCCGCATCTTCTCCTCCACAGGTGCTACACCAACTTTTGCACGAATATCCTTATTTCGCACCTTATCTTTTCTAGTATTACCGCACATCCAACGAAGCACGCGCATCTCCGCTACGTGCATCTTCCGTGTATGATGCTTCTTAGGAGCCCAGCATTCTGTACCATATAATAAGACAGGCCGAATAGCGCTCTGATAAAACTTCCCTTTCAATTTTAACAGAAAGTTACGATCACACAAAATCCCTGTTGCACTCCTCCATTTCAACCAACCAGCTTGGATCCTTTGATTAACATCACTATCGATCTCCCAATTCTTTTGGATGATGGAACCTAGATATCTAAACTGGTCGCTCGGTGATATCTCTTGCCTTTCCAATGTTATACCAATATGGTTTTGACTTCTCTGGTTACTAAATTTGCAATGCATATATGCTGTCTTAGACCTGCTCAATCTGAATCCCCGAGATTCTAATGTTTGCCTCCATAATTCCAATTTGGCATTAACCCCTGCTTTCGTCTCATTTACTAGAACAATATCATCCGCGAATAGCATACACCAAGGTACCTCATTTTGGATAGTTCTAGTAAGCTCATCCATCACGATGGTAAACAGAAATGGACTTAATGCAGATCCTTGATCTAAACCAATTGTAATCGGAAAATCACTCGTTAAGCCGCCGCAAGTTCTAACATGCCACTACTCCATCGTACATATCCTTGATTATGTCAATATACTTGACGGGGATCCTCTTCTTCATCATTGTCCCCCATAATATCTCTCTAGGTATCTTGTCGTACGCTTTTTCTAAATCAATAAATATCATATGCAAATCTCTTCCCCTTTCTCGAAAACGCTCGACAAGTTGACGAAGCAAATGAATGGCCTCTGTCGTCGAGCGTCCAGGCATGAACCCAAACTGGTTCTCAGTTATCTTAATATCCTTCCTTAGCCTGTGTTCAATCACTCTCTCCCAAAGTTTCATGGTGTGACACATAAGTTTTATTCCACGGTAGTTTGAGCAAATTTGAATATCACCCTTGTTCTTGTAGATAGGTACAAGGATACTTTTCCTCCATTCATTTGGAATCTTTTTTGTCTGCCAAATCTTATTAAACAGATCTGGCAGCCATTTAACGCCTATTTCTCCTAAGCATCTCCAAATCTCGATAGGAATCCCGTCAGGACCAACCGCTTTTCTTAAACTCATTCTGTTCAAAGCTTTTTTAACCTCAGGTAGTCTTATTTTACACATGAAATCACGGTTTATATCTTGAGATTGAATGACAAGTCCATCCAAATTCTTAGTAAAGCTCTCATTGAACAATTTGTCAAAATAATGATGTTTAATTTTGCAGGGTATCCAGATGAATATTCAAGAGACAGTTCGCAAACAGATTGTCCAGGAACTTAAAATAAATCAGTCATCACAATGCCCGCATGTTGTTGTTTGCTATCACTCTTTCTACCGCAATGGTGTTATTTCTCTTGTATTAGAATATATGGATCGGGGATCTCTAGTTGATATAATCAAACAAGTCAAAACAATCCTGGAGCCATATCTTGCAGTTCTTTGTAAGCAGGTAGAGAATCTTACTGGCTTACGTTTAGCATAATTTTCTGTAATCGGGATCTCATTCGCTCTAATGCTAACATAGGGACCTCATGCGTTCTATTGCTAACATAGGGACCTCATGTGTTCTATTGCTAACATATTTTTGCTATTTATTCAGGTATTAAAAGGCTTAGTATATCTCCATCGCGAAAGACATGTAATCCATAGAGATATAAAGCCCTCAAACTTGTTAGTGAATCATAAAGGTGAAGTAAAGATAACTGATTTTGGAGTCAGTGCTGTGCTTGCCAGTTCCATGGGTCAGCGAGATACATTTGTGGGCACCTATAACTATATGGCGGTATGTTGACCTTATTATTCTCTTGTCTTTCAGTAATTGCTTAATTTCCTTAACTTTTGCAACTCATTTGATACTTGTATCTATGTTGCACTAAAACTCCAAAGTATTAATGATGGTGTAGGGAATAATATTATATTCTCAGGTTGAGCTCCCTTTTTGAAGGTTGAAACCCCGTGCTTTCTTCTATAATACTTTTAAAAAAAAATAATCTACTTTAAATGTGAGCCAGTGAATTATGAACCTGGGTTTTGTAATATACTCTAGTGTGCTATGCACCAAACTCTGAAGCTGTGGTATTTGAGGAAAAATTACTTTTCTAATAGATATATATTGCCTAGTAAGGATATTATTTTAATATTTCTCTCTCTTTCTACCGTCAGCCCGAACGGATTAGTGGAGGCTCGTACGACTATAAAAGTGATATCTGGAGCCTTGGTTTGGTAATACTCGAGTGTGCTATTGGTCGTTTTCCTTATTTACCACTCGAACAAGAAGAAGGTTTTCTGAACTTCTATGAACTTCTTGAGGCCATTGTTGAGCAACCACCACCCACTGCGCCATCAGATCAATTTTCGCCAGAGTTCTGTTCATTCATAACAGCTTGGTATGTCCACGGCTCTTCTATGTGAAAACTATTTAACAATTTTTTTGTTGTATTTGGCACATATTTCCTTACATTTTCAGTTTTAAGATAATTTTACTTGTCTTGACTCAGCGTGTTTTGTATGCCATTGAACAATAGTTTCTGACAATTATTATGCTTTACCTGGTTATCTTGATTTTTGCAATATTTATGAATGGACATAGTTCCTTTTCCTTGTAAAAAGTTTGATTAAAATACTATGTTGATAACATCGGAACTGTGAGATAAGCTTATAATTTCTGCAGAGAGCACTGATGCCTAAGTTTTGTTTGCAGTGTACAGAAGGAACCTCAGGAAAGAATGTCTTCTCTGGAACTTCTCGTAAGTATTATCACTTCATTAACCTCTTTAAATGGGTTCTTTTTATGTATACATCCCTGCATTCTTTAATAATTTTTTTACTCCTAATCTTTGTCTTTTTGTACATCCCATTGAAATCTTTAAAATTGTCACAAAAAACACCTTTTCATTGAAATTTTCTCGAAACTTGGCCGGTTCAAGTTGCGTTGAAATTATCTTTTGTTTTTTCCAATACAAAGAAGGAAATTAATACATTCTTTCCAACTTTTACAACTTTTTCATCTTTCAATTATTTTACTGAAGAAATAATTTTCTCAACCTTCACATAATTGACTAATTCTTACTAATATCGTCTTTATCATCTATATCACCATATCATATTCAGTTCCCTTCAATATGCCCCTAATTATATAGGTTTGAGTAATAAATTTGAAGGTTAAGTTTGGTTGAGCATCATCAACTGGATTTAGCAATGAAATAAATGATTATTAAACTTTATAAGGCGAAGTTTTTATAAACCACATGAAAAATAATTTTCCTTTCCTTTTTGGGTTTTTTTGGCGTAGGGGGTGGTGTGGGGCGGGGGTTGTATACAAATACAAATAGCATAGGGGGTTATATATAAGTTTGAAAGATTGTATGAGGGTCTCTCTCTCTCTCTCTCTCTCTCTCTCTCTCTCTCTCTTCCTTTTCTTTTTTTATCTATGCATTTGTTTATTGAAATTCTTTTGGTTATATCTATGCCTCAAAGAATACCCAAAAAAATAAAAAAATTCTATAACAAATTTGTCGTGTCTACCTATTTTCTAAATTTATCTCAGTTCTGTTTAGTTGGTCAATCTAGAACTATTAGCAAACTACTCTTTTTTATAGCTTTCTTTGAGCCAGAAAATGGTGCTAATTAAGAGAGCATCGGTATCGTAGCTTTGCCAAATTTTTGAGGCTAAGTTACATTAGACTACCCAGATAGCAAGCTGCCTTGATTCTTATTAATTACAGTAAGCTCACTTTGAGTGCTACATTTAAGGGAATTTTAATGTAAAAGCTCTGAGCAGACCAAAGTTTATTCGAGTTCACTGAAATTTAAAAAAATCTAAGGTAGTTGACTTTAAAATACTTATGGTATACTTTTAGCTAAGAGCAGTTTAGTGTAGTTCATGCAATATCTAGTGAACCTAGCTGCATAGCACACCCCATTTCAATGGTTTGTATCTTGAAAAATGTCATCCTAAAATTTTCTTTTTTTATTTCCAGAATCATCCATTCATAATGAAGTTCGAGGACAAAGACATCAATCTGGGGGATCTTGTGGGCAGCTTAGACCCTCCTGTAACTTTTCAGGGCTAATGTATCGATCTAAGCCCATTTATGTGTAAACATGAAGTACATTACAGAAATCATCGGCTGGAAGCCAATGCGCAAGGATTCAATTTGTTAAATGAGAGAGACTGATATGGCTTCTGCAAAATTTCGCGTGATGGTAATATTTTGTATCATATTCACTTTGTCATCTATTTATAATTTATGTTACCTCATTCCAAAAGAGAATTCGAATAGAAAAAGAACAAGAGAAAACATAACAAAACAAAAGGGCTCAAATTTAAGCCACACTCAACCCTAGCAGGATGCATTTAAACCTAATCGAGATGCAGAAACAGGAAATATAACAAACAAAATTCTTCATTCTTATATTTATATGTTGGCTAATATGAGTTGTAATTTATAAATCATTCCTCAATTTAATAATATTAAAATTACAATATTGCAATTCTAATCAATGATTTTTGTTCCGGGGTTTGTGTAACTCAATTATCCATGGACTAAATGGCCATGTAGTACCGCTGGGCCATCCCCGCGCTATGAGGAGAGAGAGTATGAGGATAGAACTTGTGAGTCTGTTTCTTGTTTTAAGTTGAACGGACCCTGCCTACCGAACTACCCTCCATGTAGCATGCATAGAGACGGCCCCTTATTTATGTTAAAGTCGAAGTGGAGGAGGCAAATGGTACCATAAAGTAGAAAAGAAATTATACATCTCAAAAGAACAGAAGGTGATAAGGTGTTTGTGTTGAGAGTAAAATGTATCAGAAAAGTCAGTTTCTTAATAATATTCACAAATATTAATTAATTGCAACCCTCTAGAGAAATGGAAAAATACAAAATTCTTAACCAATAAACAAAAACTGAATCCTAACTGGATCACAATTCATGAAATTGTATTGATTATTCAAAAGCATCATCAAAAGATAATCCCTAGAATCCATCACCTCTATAAAAACGAAACATTGTTTTCTTCAGATAATACTTCATTAATCACAGCAGCCACGTCATTTTATCTGCTTCCATTTCTTTTCGTGCAAAAAATAAAAATGCCACTTTCACTTTGCATCTCATCCAGTATATTCTAAACAAAAGCTGGAAAATAATAGTTCATGGAAATTATATGATGAAGAAACATGACAATAGAGGGAAACTCAATCATGAACCAAAATGCACCAAAGAGAATTAAAAAGAACAAAAAATAAAGAGAAATTACCTCGTGAAACACTGAAGAAAAAATCCTTCTTTTTGTGCAGCGCTAGTGCATCTTTCCTGTTACCGTCGCAGTAGATGATGCCACTGCCGACCATTCTCCGACATAAACTTATGTTAGTCATGAGTAGGCAGGGGCATCATCTCTCCTGCGAAGGAAACCTGCAGTTGCTCTCTGCTTACAAATCTTCAGAAAACACTTCAAATTTTTTCTATGTGATTTCTAACCTCGCCCCCTTTCCCCCCAAACCTTTTTTGGGAAAATAATGGTTATGGGGGGATGAGGTATATAGAGCCACAGATGTTGCTGGCTCTATTATAGTAAATAAATATTATGAATGATTAGCTATCTGGTGTCACTAGCATGACCTCAGCTTGATGTGTCAGCAATATGAAATAAGCTTAACGATCAGCTTATCATTTGTTTATCATTTGTTTGTGAAGTATATATGCATGCGGTACGGTTGCTAACTATTGTGTGGCTGGAAGCTTAAAAAGCTCTATTATTTGCTTTTTGTTGCTTTATATTCTTGGTGAATGGATTAGACTTTGTGAGGAAGGGCAAGGTGACAAAAGAAAACGTTTGATGCATTGCATGTTGATGCTTTTTTATTTGTTGTCTCAGTGTTCACATCAATCCTTCTTCTTAATTTTGGTTTTTTAGAAAGATACAAATTTAGGAAAGACGATGAATCCCCTGCAAATGGAGATATATGAGAGGGTCTCACACGTCTCAGCACTCGAAACAACCATCATCCTCCAACCCTTGATTCACAGGAGGATATACTGGGGGATCTGATCTGCATGCCTCCTAATCGTATATATTTATTTTCAAGTTACATTTTACTTCCAGTACTTCCCTCAAGCTTTTTTCAGATGAGTAGGAAAAGAAATATATAAATAAATTTAGTCGCCTCCTCAAAAATGCTTTTTCATGTTTGGCCGGCTGCCAAATCAAAAGGGCTTGTTACATGTTCCTAAAGTTAATTAATAAAACTATAATTATCAAAGTGGACCTTGTTATATTTCAGAAAATTAAGTTGATATATATCTTTAGAATTTCTTGCTGCTGCATTTATTTCTCAAAAGTTGCAATCAGTCGCTATCTTGTGATTAATTATAATCAAGCAAATTAATGATTCTTTCTAGAAAACATGCATCTGCTAAACTTCAAATGGCCATTCACTTCTCACAATCAAACATCGTAATCTCTTCATCTTGGTCCTCATATCGGGCATCAAAATAGGTTCGATTACGAAACACAAGATGCTTTAAACTATTATGCAATTTTATTATCATCTGTCTGACATCGGTTCTTTCAATTATTCCCTGATAAAATAGATTCTTTCAATTATTCCCTGATAAAATAGATTCTTTCAATTATTCCCTGATAAAATAGATTCGGATAGAAAGTAATAAGATTACAATAATATCAAAAGTCAATTTTTACTAATGGTATCTACCTTTGACCTCAGTCCTTTGGTGGGAAAAACTGACACCAGTCCTCAATTAGAGCTAAATTATATACAAATGTTTGACACAGAGCCTGAAAACCTCTTGGATTAATTCTTGGAGTTTTGCTAGAAATCATCTACAGAATAGGTGGCAAATTTTTAAGTTGCTGGAAAGGGCCCCAGCTCCATGCGCGAATAGGAAGCCCAAATTCCAGAAAATCAGAATAATTTAGAAGTTTATTTTGTTATATTCTGTGTAAGTTGTCACATCTCCTATTTGTGAATTTCAAATGTAAAATATATGATAACTCATAAATACTTACATTTTTTCTTTTCAATTTTCCAATATTTTCTTTGCTATATAACATGCAGAAATTGCAAACTTTTCAAAAATATTAAATTTTTCTGTTTTCACCGGTTTTCAGTATTTTGCATGTTATATAATACACCACAACAGCGAAATTTTTAAAAATCCAAAATTTTCTGGCTTCTTTAAATTTACAATATCTTTCTACCGTACGAAAATCACAATTTTCGAAAATCTCAAAATTTATCTTTTCTTTAGTTTTCAATATGCTGCATGATATATCACACGATATCATACGAAAGTCGAGAAATTTTCAAAAATCTAAATTTTTTTCTATTTTCTTCTGTTTTAAAACATTTTGTAAGGTAATACAACACACAAAAATCGTGAAATTTTAAAAAACCGAAATTTTCTGGTCTTCTTCCATTTTCCTGTTGGATATGTATTCCTTAGAGAGCTGTATTGCATAGGATATTAGGGATATGTATATACAGGACAATCTTACTCAGTTGTATATGGTATATTATCTAGTTATTTTTATTTTAATATGTGTATTTCTTTCTCTTGCTGCTTAATATTGTTTACATATATCGATAAAGACTCGATACAGTAGTATACTATTTTTGTTTGTCTTTATCTTAACACGTGCATATGTTATACTCGATATCACATATTGATAAAGCCCATAGGATTTTGCATGACTACCAGCGTTATGATGGCGAAAAGAGCAACCAAGAGCTCACTGAAAAAGATCATACTAATGGAAGCTGGGTAGTCTATAAGCACATCCTTAAAGGTCCCAAGTCGTAGGAATATCGAGTCCGGGCATCGATATTCCAGAGTAGACTTGTGTATACGTTTCTAGATCTCGACGAGACGCAGTGGTTGGTCCCACAACCATTAATATGATCACCTAAGATTGTATACACGCGCTCACTTGGGGTCCAATACACTGAACGGACTCGCCGAGAACCTCTAGATGGTGTTATACCTATCGTCAGATAGCGGTTCTCAGGTGACATGAGTACAGATTAGTTTTAGGACCTGAGATCATCATTTGTCCCGTGTAAGTTCCCATTGTATTTTGATCACTACCTTACCACGGCTCTACTGAGTCATGCAAACAGGTTTTGGTTGGGTACAGTCTCGAGCCACATGGAGGCAGTGAGTGATTGTCAAGAATTCGTCTCTCCCGATATTGAGATTCGATACCGCACTGTGTCCGGTTGGCTAGAACCATAAGACCTTGGCCAAGACAGTTGAGATTTACTGATGGTTAGATCAGTAGTTTCTTGGATTGGTCCTGAGCCAAATCGACATGACTTATCGGGTCAGTAGGGGTCTGACGTTTACCATCCCCTATATTCGGTATGCGATACTCTTAGATGAAAAGTCCGTACTGTACGGAAATTGTCACGGATAGGCTCAGTAGGGGTCCGGATAAGCTTGCTCATAGGCCTTCCTTTTCGACAGGTAGCTGGGTAGCCGTTACGTACAGCTAGTGTCGTTGACGTGCTTGTGATTATACCCACTGCCAGCTTACTGTCGAGTCTTTAAAGTTCCACACAGAAGATTTATCTGGTTCGGGCGAAACGATGTGGTGGCCGTATGTTTATACGTGTAGGGTTCCGATCGAATGATAACACTACCCGGTTTAGGATTGAGCCGGATTATTAAATCGGTTATTGATTTAATAATTTACATATAAATATTTCGATGTGTATATTCTAGTGTCATCCAGGTTTTCGATCGGGCAGGGTTCCGATCGAATGATAATACTAGCCGATTTAGGATTAAACCGGATTATTAAATCAGGTATTGATTTAATAATTTACATATACATATTTCGATAGTGTTATCTAGGTTTTCGATCGGATGGTTGATAATACTGGTAGGCTTAAGATTAAACCGATTCATTAAATCGGATATTGATTTAATGTTATTATTATTTTAGTGGTATTATTCTATCTCTTGGGTATTTGTATTTTGGTACGAATACGGATATGTATATACGGTAGAAAGTATTTTGTATTTATACAAAATACCTTCTAGAACCTCATCATGCATTTTTTTTATTTTGTTGAAAATAGAAAATGAGGTGGGAAGGGTGAGATGGTATGGAGCATGGCTTTGGCATTTATTGCATACACTATTGGAGTATGGTTGTGGTTTTAAAAAAGAAAAAATACTTCATAAAAAAACCTTAACCATTCTTCATTCAAGACTTGATCATTTTTTTCACTTGCCTTTCTCTTTTCATCTTCTTGAGTTTACTTTCTTGCTCATCCCTTATCACTCTTATGTGTTGAAAAACAAAGAGATTTGAGATAGAAAATTACCGCTAAGCCAAACTATATCATCTAAGTAAACTAGATTAGCAAACTAGTTTGCTTGGTTTACTTCTTTTTAGAGGTAGGAGCTTGAATCAAAGATTTTCAAGTGAATCATCTTGGACTGAGGATGCCGGCCATCAAGGTTGATCAAAGGCACTTTAGGAGCTTAAGAAGAGGAGTGAAGACCCGAAGGACACGGATCTTTAGGTATAAGACTCTATCACAGTAGCTAGATCTCTTGTAGCTTACCAGTGTAGGATTATGGTTTGATCACTTGGGTTAAATTGGTCGTGCTTGCTTAAAAATTTAATGTTTGTGCATTCCGTCTTTCTACTTCGATGTAGAGTGAGCACAACTCACCAACATGGCATCAGAGCATCCCATAATCCTTAACTAGACTAGTTTGCACTAATTTAGAGTTTCGATCGACGGAATTTTTCAAATCGCATTTCCATATCTTTGCTTATTGTTCGAATTTTAAAGTTATTCAAAAAATATTTATGGTTGCATTAAAATTATGTGCAAACAAAATTAGAGCCAAGAAAAAAATTTGGGCACCTAAACCCAAAATTTGACCGCGGAACAGAAGCCATATGCACAATTTGGCCACTGAACCGCGATCCAATTTTGGCTATAGTGCCCCAAATTTTTTGTGGGGCTCTAATACATGGAAATATGAGTTTTGAAATATTTGGTTTTGGTCCAGATGTGTTTGTATACTTGATTGTACTTGGGGCCAATACGGAAAGTTTTAATCGATCGAAATTTTGAATTTGTGTCTTTCTGAGCATTTATTTCTGCGACCATGAATATCATAGCGCAGTATAACCCGAATGGTTGCTATATGTATAATCATACGAGTTTACGAATATGATATTCGTGTTGATATTCTGTGTTGCATTGATATTATGGATGGATTGTCGTGGTGGATAGCCTATAGTGCAATGGTAAATGTACAGTGTTGATTCATTTGTATATTTATTATTGCGGGGCGAGCGTCCGACATGTGGACCGCCGTTTCTACCAGTTTGTATATTCTTTTATTGGGTTACGGCCGGATTGAGGTCGATGTCACCGTTTGTGTGTGTGTGTGTGTGTGTGTGTGTGTGTGTGTGTGTGTATTTCTGTACTAGGATTACTCCACGGAGGAGTGCTTGAATAGTCAGATTCTAGAGGGCAACGAGCCCGTATCTCATGGTGTTGAGACGGATGGGGCCTTACTCTAGAATTGGTGGGTTATTCGCTGCACTCGTGGGGGTATAGGATGACCCACGGAGTGGTGCTCAAGTTACCGGATTTTGTGAAGTGCTGGGTGGCCTATTCACTTTGTTGATTGGGGTTGCCTCACTTCCGGAATTGGCGGGTAACTTGCCACACTTGTAAAGGTCTAGGTTTTTTATTGCACAGGCTATCCACACGACCGAGGAACGTCGGGCTTCATTTGCGGCTCAAATGAAATCCGGAGATCCTAGAATATCTGTTATTCCATGTTGCTTATTGATTTTCTGTGATGTTACTTATATCATGCCTGAGATGAATGGTTATATATATATTTATATATACTAGTAGATGTATATATTTTGCATCCGCGCGAGTCCTGCCCCCGCTCTGCTGGTAGTTAAGTAACCTAACGGTGCATGATGGGGACCGTGGTGCATGCGGATGACATATACGTACATTTTATTTTCGTTCTTTTCTGGTGTGATTGGAATTAATTGATGGGACCGCATTGATTTTTGATTAATGCAAGAAAAATAAACCTAAAAGATATTGTTGGAACAAATTTCGAAAATTGTAGTCATACTCTTTCACTTTGCATAGTGGTTTTCAGTTAGGAATATCCAGCACCTCATTCGATGAGGCAAGAGCCTAGATCCCTTTACGGGGAGTGACCTCTTGAGCAAAAATTTATATTACTATAAATTACTCTGTTTTCTTCAAAACCACTAGTTTTCAAAAGCGGAGCCTAAACCATTCCTTTTCAAAACTACTCGGTTCCTTTAACGATATCAAGTTCATTACGTTAAAGGGTTTTTCGCCAAAAACCGAGCCATAGCCCTCCATCATTTCTTACAAGTATCACATAGTGTTCATGCTATGTATGTTGGCCTACGTCAAGGCATAGTGAATGGTACCTGGGTAATACTTATTTGCTGCATAGATATGCGATTATTTAGGACAGTCGTACAGTTATTTTGGCCTACGTCAAGGACTTATATGGGTGGGTCTAAGTTAATTCAAGATAATGACGAGTTGAACTTGACTAACGACTTATGATATGTTGGCCTACGTCAAGGTCATAAGTGTTAGGGGCAAAAACCACATCGGAGTTTCAAATATACAGGAAACTTGCTAGTGTTGCATACCTTATGGTATGCTGAGTAGAGTGGCTTGTATCTAGGTTTTCACATGATAATAGTTGGATCCCGATTCCACTGATGAGTAGGATTACTCTTGGGAGATATTTTTCACTTCACAATTAGCTAACTTATTAGGTGTCTGAAAAAGTGTTAACGAGGCTACGCCTCTGCGGAATCGAGTTTTATTTTAATTAGGTCTGTGCGAGAGCACGAGGAATCTCCCTCGGAGTACCAACACTCACCTGGCTGAAAGGTTAGCGAACTTGTAAGGTGCGAATGATCCCGGCTAGTTTTCCTTTTAAAGGTTTGAAGGAAAATTCGAGAAAACAGCGGGAGCTATCCAGATTATATAAACTAATAACCAATTTAATCTTGCAAGAGCGCACGTTGAGTGTTTCTTTTCTTTCTGTGCAGGTAGCAACCATGTCACGTCCTAATCAAGATAATAAAATGTCTGACTTGACCGAACCAGCTTGTTACACAGGGCTGGGAAACGTCGGTTCGGCTCTAACTGTGACAACTGTCACGAGTATGAGAAAGGGAAGGAGGACTGTAAAGAATTCCAGATAACCCTATCGAAGGAGAAGCATTCTAATGCATTTTCTTCGAGTGTATTTGTGTCACGCCCCGCTTCCCAATAGACGGAAACGGTGACATGGAAGGCCGCAACATGTTTACTAAGAAATAAATACGTTAAACGTAATTAAGCAATATATAAAATGTACAAGAATGACAAAAGTATTAAAATTAAACATCAACTTTATTTACATTCATCTTTACAAACAACTGTTTGAAAATGAAAAGATACAATGATAATAAGCAGTGCCTAAACAATGGCATACAGGAAAGTAAGTACAAGGAACTAGAAGTCAGGCTGTGCCGCGAGCTGGTCCAAGTCCTCCTGGTTAGGCCCGATCTCCTGAGAGTCCGGTCCTCCTGACGAACATTCCAAAGAAAGAAACAGAAATGAATGTCGTTAGCGAACTAATGCTCGGTAAGTCTTAAAAAAGAAAGAGAATATACAAGTAATGTGAAATGAACATGTAAGTCTTGTATGATTGATTACCGATATATGATAGTTATTCTAACGTGGTTGTTTGTAGCTTGGTAAAGAAGGTATTCAGATATGCGAGAGGAGTCCATCTTACCCCATGGACTGTGATAACATGTAGTACAAGGCCCCGTCATAATCCACGGGACAACAGCACGAGAATTCATGTAGGTGTCTTTTAAGTGACCTTTCGTGTCACGATATACGTTTCGTACCAATCTACCCCTTTATTCCCGTGTATTGTATTGTATAGATTTTGTTTATAAGTCTTGTCGAAACCATGGATACAAAATGTTCAAGTATTTATGTTCAGGATATAATCAAGTATTCAAGTAGTTAAGTCAAGTTATAACCATGGTTCGATCAAGTCAAGTCAAGTATACATGTTTGATATTGATGTTTGGATTCAAGTATTCATGTTCATGATCAAGTATTCAGATTCTTGTTTGATTTGAATTCAGGTTTGAGGTTAGACTCAGACTGAGTCAGACACTTGTAGACAGATTTAGCTCTTGAATTAGGTTCGGGAGTCATCGGTAACTGCTGCATATAAATGATATGATTTGTGTCTTTTTCCAAGACAATTACCATTGATAACTCCGTTAAGCTGTCTATCTTAAATAAGTAAGCACTCACTTTCTTTGGCTCCGTGGGGCTCAAGAGAATTGATCCCGCTTAAACCCATATTTACTAAAGTTCTTAAATATTGTTTTATATATCTCGAGAGGGTCTTATGAAAAATATTTTTAATATAGTTAAAAAGAAAACCTCGAGGGTGATTAGTATTACTTAGGGTTTTCAAGAGTATGGATTTTAAGTATTTGGGTATTTTAGTGATATACACTTAACTTGGAAAGTTCATGGTATTTTATTGGAAAACTTATCATTTTTTGGTATCTTGATGATATTTTATTGGCAAACTTGTTAATTTTTCATTTTGAGAAAAATTATAGGTTTATTATATATGAAAATATGGCTTTATAATTTTTAAAAATTAATTTTATTTTATTTAGAAAATTCGAATTTCTTAAAATCGTATTTAAATCCTTTCAAGATCGAATGCTCCGTGAGAAGGTCTGCATCTCGCTCTACCAACCCAAGGATATGCGATAAACTACACCATCCATAAGCGGCTCCCCTAAAAAGGATTGTAGATGCATAATTGCAAAGGATATGAAATATAGCTTTAAAAGAAATCCAGTTTTAAAATTATGTGGTATTTTATCGTAAATTTTTCTTTGTAACAAATATTCATACAAAAGAGGTATCGTACTATGGAACCAAGTGTGTGTGTGTGTGGGGGGGGGGAGGCAGGCCATTATCCCGTGAAGTTTTCCTAAAGTTATTGTTTTAACAAATACTAAAAGAGGTGTTTATAAAGTTTAAGGTATTTTAATGAAAAAGTTCTACTATGGTTGTTTCACATTAGAATTTTGATGAAATTTGATTCTAAATATTTAGATTTAAGGTTATAAGTGATGTAGTAAAATTAGATTGATTAAATTGTAAAGGAAAAGAGAGTTATATGTTTTTAGAAAAGAAGATATCGGTAATAACTCCACTTTTACCAATATAAAATTTGAAGAGTAATCTCAATAGAAAGAAGGAGATTTGGGAGGGACTTACGGTTTAGAAAACTCAAAGAAGGGTTAGGAAGGAAAGGGTATCATCGTGGCGTCGCAGGAGCTCTGGAATTGGTTTCGATATTCGCCGGAACCAACTTGCTCGCTAACTCAACTTTCCTTCACTTGCACTAGAAACTTTTTAGAGAGTTTTGGTTAGAATTTTCAGAATGGTGCTGAGCCAAGATAGGGGGTGGTATTTATAGTGGAGAATTGGAGGTTTAGGAGTTAAAAGTGTGGATTAAAAGGATTAAAATTGTGAATTGAAAGGCCACTATTTGATTGCAGGGAAATTAAACGATGCAGAGAAGTTAGGGGTAGGAGAAGAGACAAGTGTGCAGAGCATGGATCAAGATGAAGCCCATCTGACAGTCCCTGCCGGCCATATGGCGATTTCCGCCGGTCGATCTTCATGGATTGGCCTCTAGATTTGTGCCACGTGGATTATTTTTTGTTTACTCCATTATGTGCCTGTTTGATTTTTTTCTTCTGAGCTTTTCATTTCCCTGTGTATTGCACGTGCAATCTTTTGGGCTTCCAAAAATTTAAAAAAATTCAGAAAAAGTAACGTGTCTGATGAGAATCGAACATAGGGGCTACGTTACAGCAGTGCAAGGCTTAACAGTGACTTACAAGTTGTTTCTTGCTGTTATTTAACAAAATTGACTTATAACTCAAACTCAGGCCATAAACTCATTTCTGTACATTAAAATGGAAAATTCAGTACAGTAAATTCAGTGTCGTTACATTATACCCTCCTTATAAAAATTTCGTCATCGAAATTTACAATTACATATGGACTAATTTTCAAAGATGTAAGGGTATCTTGCACGCATGTCTTCTTCTCGTTCCCATGTTGATTCTCCTGGCGAATCTTTTCTCCACATCACTCGGACCAAGTTTACTTTCTTGTTCCGTAATGTCTTTACTTTTCGGTCCAGGATCTCAACGGGTTGTTGCTCGCAAGTTAGATCCGTTTGTACTGTGAGCTCTGTGTGATCAAGTATGTGGCTGGGATCGATCACATATCGTCGTTGCTGGGATATGTGAAACACGTTGTGCACTCCTTCCAATGAGAGTGGTAGTGCTAAATGGTATGCCACTTCTCCAACTTGTTCGAGTATGTCGAACGGTCCTACATATCTTGGATTTAGCTTACCCCTCTTGCTGAAGCGGATCACTCCTCTGTTTGGAGAGATCTTCTGAAAAACATGGTCTCCAGGTTGGAACTCCAGATGCCGCCACTTTACATCTGCCCAATGCTTTTTTCGGTCTTGGGCTATGCATATTCTTTCCCCGATCATGCGAACTGCATCTACAGTTGCCACGATCATCTCTGGTCCAAGGAGTTCACGATCTCCGACGTTGTCCCAACTTAGTGGTGAACGACACTTCCGTCCATAGAGTGCTGTGAACGGTGTCATTCTAATGCTTGTCTGATAGCTGTTGTTGTATGAAAACTCCACAAGGTGTAGGTGATCTTCCCACGAATCTCCGAAGTCTAGCATACAAGCTCTTTGCATGTCCTCCAGAATCTGAATTGTTCGCTCGGACTATCCGTCCGTTTGTGGATGATAAGCCGTGCTGAAATTCAGACTTGTTCCCAGGCTAGCTTGCAGACTCTGCCAAAATTGTGATCGGAATCTGGTATCACGATCGGAGACGATGCAAACCGGTACTCCATGTAATCTCACGATCTCCTCCATGTACTTCTTTGCTAATGTCTCGGTTGATTGGCCAACTCGAAATGGAATAAAGTGATCCAACTTGGTGAGTCGATCCACAATAACCCATACCACGTCATTACCGTTCGTGCTGTGAGGAAGGGCAGTCACGAAGTCCATGGTAATGTGCTGCCATTTCCATTCTGGGATTGGTAACGGCTAAAGTAGACTAGCAGTTCTGTGATGTTCAGCTTTCACTTGCTGACACACCAAACACTTGGCTACACTTCTAACTACTTCTCTCTTTATTCCATGCCACCTGTAGTGTTACCGTAGATCGTACATTTTCGTATCACCGGGGTGTACACAATAAGGAGAGCTGTGAGCTTCTTTCATCAATTCTTCTCGAACTGGGCCGTTTGGTACACATAATCGACTTTCATATCGCAAGGATCCGTCTTCGTGGATGATAAAGTCAGTTCGAAGTCCACTTTCTTTTTGTTCTCGGATCCTTTGTAGCTTGGCATCATTTTCTTGAGCTGCCTAAATCTGATTGACAAGAGTGGACTGGACTTGTAAGCTCATCATATATGAAGCGTTACCTGACATAACTACTTCGATCGCCAATCCGTGCAATTCTTGTTGTAGCTTCCACTGAGCGGTGAGGTTCATTGCTAATGGCTGGCGTTTAAGTGCATCAGGAACTACGTTCTCCTTCCTAGGATGATATTGTAGGTTGATGTCAAAGTCCACCATAAGTTCTAGCCATCTTTTCTGCCGCATGTTTAATTCCTTCTGAGTAAATACATACTTCAGACTCTTATGGTTAGTGTATATATCCACTCGTTCACCCAAAAAATAGTGGCGCAAAATCTTAAGTGCGAAGATAACGGCTGCCAACTCCAGATCATGTGTTGGATAGTTGCGCTCATGAACCTTCAACTGTCTTGATGCAAAAGCCATAATTTTTACATGTTGGTGTAGAACGCATCCTAATCCTTTACTGGATGCATCGCAATGCACAACAAATCCTCCAGATTGATCCGGTATTACGAGAATAGGAGAAAAAGTTAATCTTGACTTGAGATCTACAAAAGCGTTTTCACATGCTTCTGAGCACACAAATGTTTTATCTGTACGTGTGAGCTTGGTAAGGGGTGCTACAATCTTCGAAAAGCCTTCAGTGAATCGTCGGTAGTATCCTGCTAATCCCAAGAAACTTCGTATATCCTTTACCTTCTTTGGTGTCGGCCACTCATTGATAGCTGACACCTTAGCGGAACTGTGATAGTTGGTCTGGGGGATGGAGCTGTGTTGAAACGATATGGACACGCTCCTATGGCGTGAGCGGACGCGCTACAAACAAAACACAGGCCATTTGCATGCCTGCAGTCTTTTGCCAGGTGTCCCGTCCTCTTGCAGTAGAAACAAAAGTCTTGACTGGATCGGTTAAATGATCCTCCCGGTCTCCTCGGTGCAAAAGTTAGCCTAGAAGAGGCTCCTTCTGTCATCTGGGTGGCAGGGCGTTCCACACCGGCAGTCTGCGGTCTGCCCTTCTTCTTCACAATTGCCTCATAGCGTCGGACAGCCTTCAAAGCAAGTTCATGGGTTGGGAAATCCCCTGTAGCGAGTGCAGCTTGGATTTCCGGGTTCAACCCTTGCTGAAATCGTCGTGCCCGGATTTCAGCAGTAGGAATCAGGTGTGCAGCAAACCTGTTACGACCTTGTGTTAGCAGTGTAATGAGTGAAATCATGAATTTGAATATTGAGACAATATCTTACCTGCTAAGTATGGTAAACTCAGTATCGTATTCATCCACAGACTTGACCCACATCGAGCCTTGTTATAGATGAATGAACTGCTGCTCCATATCAAAACGGGCAGTCTCAGGGAAGTACTCGCATCGAACAGATTGTGAAATGTCTTCCACTCGATCGGTTGGGTGAGACGGTTTTTTTCAGCCTTCCACCAGACTCTGGCGCTGTGGATCAGTTCCAGCTTCACAACTCTCACCCAGGCAATATCTGGCACTTGAGATGCTGCCAGATCATCTTCAATCGATTGAGCCCATTCTTCTGCCTCCAGTGGGCTCTCTTTTCCCGAGAAATATTTTGGGTGCAGTGCCCGGAATTGTTTGACTTCGGATGCCTCGGCTTCGGTGCGGTGTATGAGGATAGCAGTCTGCTGCTGCTGACCCTCCAAAAAGGCTCTTGATCGCCTTGAGCAGTACCGTTTGCTCATTGATAGGAGCTGCAACGGTAGATGGTGGTGGTAGAGTAGGCGGTGGAGTGTTGCCATTGACGTTCGTGCTGGTGTTGTTGAGAGAATCCATGGCCTTGATAGAAAAAGAATGGTTAGGATAGATTCAAGAAATTAGAAATGTAAAGAATGTATAGTTGCTGATTCTTATAATTCTTGTGATATATTGCTTAAGACTTCATGCAGAACTGACCTGCATAGGCCACCAACAAAACCTGTCACGCCCCGTTTCCCAGTATACGGAAATTGTGACGTGGCAGGCCGCAATGTATTTACTAAGAAATAAATACGTTAAGTGTAATTAAGCAATATATAAAATGTACAAGAATGACAAGAGTATTAAAAATAAAAAACAATTTTATTTACATTCATCTTTATATACAACTGTTTGAAAATGAAAAGATACAATGATAATAAGCAGTGTCTAAACAATGTGATACAGGAAAGTAAGTAGAAGGAACTAGAAGTCAGGCTGTGCCGCGAGCTGTTCTAAGTCCTCCTGGCTAGGCACGATATCCTGAGAGTCAGGTCGTATTGACGAATATTCCAAAGAAAGAAACAGAAAGGAATGTCGGCGGCGAACTAACGCTCGATAAGTCGCAAAAGAAGAAAGAGAATATACAAGTAATGTGAAATGAACAGGTAAGTCTTGTATGATTGATTACCGATATATGATAGTTATTCTAACGTGGTTATTTGTAGCTTGGTAAAAAAGGTATTCATGTATACGGGAGGAATCCATCTTACCCTGTAGACTATGGTAACATGTAGTACAAGGCCCCGTCATAACCCATGGGACAACGACACGAGAATTCATGTAGGTGTATTTTAAGTGGCCTCTCGTGCTACGATATACGTTCCGTACCAATCTAACCCTTTATCCCCGCGTATTGTATTGTATAGATTTTGTTTACAAGTCTTGCCGAAACCATAGATACAAAATGTTCAAGTATTCATGTTCAGCATGTAATCAAGTATTCAAGTAGTCAAGTCAAGTTATAACCATGGTTCGGTCAGGTCAAGTCAAGTCAAGTATACATGTTTGATATTGATATTTGGATTCAAGTATTCATGTTCATGATCAAGTATTCAGGTTCTTGTTTGATTTGGATTCAGGTTTGAGGTTAGACTCAGAACGAGTCAGACACTTGTAAACAGATTTAGCTCTTGAATTAGGTTTGGGAGTCATCGGTAACTGCTGCATATGGACGGCATGATTTATGCCTTTTTCCAAGACAATTACCATTGATAACTCCGTTAAGTTATCTATCTTAAATAGGCAAGCACTCATTTTCTCTGGCTCCCTGAGGCTCAAGAGAATTGATCCCGCTTAAACCCATATTTACTAAAGCCCTTAAATATTGTTTTATATATCTCGATGGGGTTTTATGAAAAATATTTTTAATATAGTTAAAAAGTAAATCTCGAGGGTGATTAGTATTGTTTAGAGTTTTCATGAGTATGGATTTTAAGTATTTGGGTATTTTAGCGATATACACTTAACTTGGACGGTTTATGGTATTTTATTGGAAAACTTGTCCTTTTTTTGGTATCTTGATGGTATTTTATTGGCAAACTTGTTAATATTTCATTTTGAGAAAAAAATATAAGTTTATTATATTTGAAAATATGGCTTTATAATTTTTATATAATTTTTAAAAATTAATTATTATTTTATTTAGAAAATTCGTATTTCTTAAAAACGTATTTAAATCATTTCGAGATCGAATGCTCCGTGAGGAGGTTTGTATCTCGCTCTACCAACCCAAGAATGTGCGATAATCCGCACCATCCATTAGCGGGTCTCCTAAAGAGGCTTGTAGATGCATGATCGCAAAGGATATGAAATACCTCTTTAAAAAAATTCCGGTTTTAGAATTATGTGGTATTTTATCGTAAATTTTTCTTCGTAACAAATATTCATACAAAAGAGGTATCGTACTATGGAACCAAGTTTGCGTGTGGGATAGATCGTTACCCCATGAAGTTTTCCTAAAGGTATTGTTTTAACAAATACTAAAAGAGATGTTTATAAAATTCAAGATATTTTAATGAAAAAGTTCTACTATGGTTGTTTCACATGAGAATTTTGATGAAAGTTGATTTAAATATTAGGGTTTAAGGTTACAAGTGATGTAGCAAAATTTGATTGATTAAATTGTAAAGGAAAAAGAATTTATATGTTTTTAGAAAAGAAGATGTTGGTCATAACTCCACATTTACCGATATAAAATTTGAAGAGTAATCTCAATAGAAAGAAGGAGATTTGGGATGGACTTATGGTTTAGAAAACTCAAAGAAGGGTTAGGAAGGAATGGGTATCGTTGTGGCGTCGCGGGAGCTCCGGAATTGGCTTCGATGTTCGCCGGAACCAACTTGCTCACTAACCCCACTTTACTTCACTTGCACTGGAAACTTTTTAGAGAGTTTTGGCTAGAATTTTCAGAATGGTGCTGAGCCAAGATAGGGGTGGTATTTATAGTGGAGAATTAGGGTTTGGGAATTAAAAGTATGGATTAAAAGCATTAAAATTGTAATAAATTGTGAATTGAAAGGTCTCTGATTGCAGGGAAATCAAACGGTGCAGAGGAGTTAGAGGTAGGTGAAGAGACAAGTGTGCAGAGCACGGATCAAGATGGAGCCCATCTGACCATCCCCGCCGGCCATAAGGTGATTTCTGCCGGTCGATCTTCATGGGTTAGCCTCTAGATTCGTGCCACATGGATTATTTTGTGTTTACTCCATTTTGTGCCCGTTTGATTTTTTTCTAAACTTTTCATTTCCTTGTGTATTGCACGTGCAATCTTTTGGGCTTCCAAAAGGTTAAAAAAAATAAAAATAATGTGTCTGATGGGAATCGAACACAGGGGATACGTCACAGCGGTGCAAGGCTTTATCAGTGAACTACAAGTTGTTTCTTGCTGTTATTTAACAAAATTGACTTATAACTCAAACTCAGGCTGTAAACTCATTTCTGTATATTAAAATGGAAAATTCAGTACAGTAAATTCAAAGTTGTTGCAATTTGTTATTGAAAACTGTTTTTCGGTCAACCTTACCTTCTGGGTATTAGATACCGGGTCAGGATCTCATATCTGTAATTTATTACAACGACTGAGAAAAAGGATACTGTGTGGACCGGGTGATATGTCCCTCAGAGTAGGGAACGAAGCACAAGTTGATACTACTGCCATCGGTGAATATCACCTAGTATTGCAAAAAGGAAATACTATGATTTTGAACAATTGTTACTATGTACCTTCCATACTTTGCAACATCATATCAGTTTCTTTACTTGATAAAGATGGATCCATTTTTTTTTCTAAATAGAAATATCATGAATATTTACCTTAATCAGGTATTGGTTGTACAAGGTACACTGTGTAATGGTATCTATGTTCTTAATCAAAACACAGTCTTCAATATATGAAACAAACGCAAGAGGAAAAGTTCAGAGAGGAAAAGTTCAGATACGAACGAAGCATACTTGTGGTATTGTAGACTTGGTCATATTAATGAGAAAAGACTATTTAAGTTACATAAAATGGATATTTGAATACGTTTGAATTTTTGTTTTATAAAACTTGTCAGTCCTGTCTCAAAGGAAAGATGACTAAAACTCCGTTCACCGGGTACGGAGAGAGGGTTACAGAGCTCTTGGGACTCATACATAGTGATATATGTGGTTCGATATCTATACATGCGAGGGGTGGGTTCTCGTACTTCATTACATTCACTGATGATCTCTCTAGGTTCGGATATGTATTTCTCATGAAACAAAAATTTGAACCTTTTGAGAAATTCAAAGAATTTGAAAGCGAAGTAGTGAATCGGACAGGAAAAAGTATCAAGATCCTACAATCAGATTGAGGAGGGGAGTACTTGAGTACGGAATTCCGTGACTTTCTAAAAAAGAATGGTATTTTCTCTCAGCTTACTTCTCCGTACACATCACAGCACAACAGTGTATTGGAGCGGAGGAATTGCATTCTATTAAATATGATTCGCTCCATGATGAGTAATGCCGAGTTGCCTCTTTCTTTCTGAGGTTATGCACTTGAGACAGCGACATATCTATTGAATAGGGTTTCGATTGCAGGGTTCCCTAAGGTCGCCGCTGGGTTTCGGGAGGCATCGACCATACCGTTCTAAAAAAAATTGGCGCATTAAAGAACCTTAACCTGGAATCTTAACTACAGAATTAGACTAAACTAGAATGTAAATATCTTTACATCTAAGTGAATAAGGAATACAACCTTTGTAGACCGGTCCTTCATTTCATAAGCTCCGTGTAGTAGTCTTTTCGCTCTAAGTAGTGATCTCCCGGACTCTAGTAAGGCTCCACAAGGTGAAATGAACAAGCTTACTTGAAGTCTTCGAGGCCAAAGATGATCTACGTCGAGGAGATACTAACCCAAACTATCTCTTCACTAATATGGAATTAGTGAAGCAAGCACCCTAACCTAAATGACTAATCTAGTAGAGAATGATGAAGTAGGAATTTTGCTCACTTTAGAAATATTTTTCACACTCATTTTCTTCACCTTCCAAGAAGCTAGAGAGCTTGAGGAAGGAGATGAAGAAAAGCAACCATGGGAAAGATCAAATGTAGAATGGCAAACATGGGTGAGTTAATATCATATACCAACTCTTGTAGAGACTAAACCATGGCTAATGATAATGGTTGAGTTAATAAATATTTAATTTAAGACAAAGTTAGTGGACAAAGTCAATGGGTTTTATAAGCTTTCACTAAGCTTGAACCATGTGACTAATTTCCAACTAATTTTGATTTACTTTAAATAAATAAAACCCATCATTATGATAAACATGGTGTGAGTCTCATACACCCATGTCTTATGTATCATCTACCATGACACAAAAGAATATACATTAATATATATCACATATACACTAAGTGTACACATGTGAAAATAAGAATTCTTGATTGAGCTAATATTTGTTAATGTAATTTAATATATCAAATATATAATTATACATTAAATTATTAAATCAACACTTGATTTAATAATTCGGCTATATCACATATAACCGACTAATATTATATGTATCAACATATCGAATCAACACTTGATTCGATAACCCAGTTATATCACATATAACCGACCGATATCACATATCGTGAGAATAGAATACGGTATCACATACTCGTATTAATCTTGGTCCCGCACATATCACATATGTGCTCCTAATTCGTTTCGCTTGAAACAGGAAACCTCCGTGTAAGACTCTAAAGACTCGTCAATACGCCGGCAGTAGGTGGTGATCATATCAGTCGCTCACAAGCCGCAAGCGGACTGCTAAACGTAACGGCCACCCGGGTATTGAGCGATCAGAAAATCAACAAGCAAGCCTGCTCATACTCCTGCGAATCCAATCAGTAACACTACCGTACAGTCCGGTCTCTTTGTCTGATATGTCGCATTCACAGCCTGGGGGTGGTAATCGTCAGATCCCAATACCTGATAAGTCATGTCGATGTGAGGCTCATAACGGTTCGAGAAACTACTGATAACAATTACCAGTAGATCTCAGCAACCCTGGCCAGGGATTTCCTGTTATGGCCAATCATGCATAGCGCAACATCAACCTCCAATACCGGGAGAGACGAAATCCCCTTCTATCGCTCATTGCATCCATATGACTCGGGACTGTACCCAAAAACCACCGTTTTGCACAATCTCTTGAACGTGGTAAGGTGGAAATCAAAGCACAGTAGGAATCACACAAGACTCTATGACGATCTCGGGTTGACAGACTAATCTGTACCAGTGTCACCAGAGAACTGCTATCTGACGATAGGTATAATACCATCTAGGAGTTCTCGGCGAGTCCGTTCAGTGTACCCAGTCTCCACTGAGCACCCGTATACCTTCTCTGATTTCAAACACCAATGGATGTGGGATCATCCATCGCCCATCATATGGGTCGAAAAGCGTATACGCTAGTCTACTCTGGAATATCGATGCCCCGTCTCAATACTCCCACGACTAGGAATAATTGAAGGATGTACTTACTGACTACCTCTGCCCCACTAGTATGATCCGCATCATAATCCTGGTAGTCAAGTACTCATCCTAAGGGTTTTATCAATATGTAATAGAGAGACAATAAGTGTACATGTTAAGATAAAGAGCAACCAGATAGCATACTATCATGTCGAGCAAGAAAGTCCTTCCTATATATGTCCAAGCATCCACTATAATATACATCATATTTATAATAATGGCCTCTAGGGCATACATATAACTAACACCGACCAAATCCGTGCCTACCACTCCATATGAAATATGGAGTGGTAAGAAACCATGTCTTAAATTTATTAAGATATGGGGTTGTCCAGCTTATCAAAAAGCAAAATCCAGAAAAACTGGAGGCACGTTCGGTTCTATGTAAGTTTGTGGGATACCCCAAGTATTCACGATGGTATCTATTCTACCATACTGAGGAACAGAATGTGTTTGTTACTTGTCATGCCACCTTTTTAGAATGACAATTTCTTGCAAGAGAAATTAGTGGGAGTATGGTAGAACTCGAAGAAATTCTGGCATTACAAACTGAAACTGAAGAATTGATGGAACCTCGGGATTCAATAATCTCGGACGAACCTCAGCCACTCCGCAGATCTAGTAGGATTTCTCGTCCGTCCGAGAGATACTACGGTTTTCTCATAGATAGGGATCGAGAAGATTGAATCTTGGAAAAAGATGATCCTACTAGTATCGAGTAGGCCATTAACAGTAGGGACTCTGTAAAATGGCTTGACGCTATGCAATCCGAAATGGAGTCCATGTACACCAACAAAATTTGGACTTTGGATGTTGCTCTTCCTGGGGTAAAACCCATTGGATGCAAGTGGATTTTTAAAAAGAAGATTAGTGCAGATGGACAGGTAGAAACCTATAAGGCTAGACTTGTTGCAAAAGGTTTTCGTCAAAGGGCAGGAGTGGACTATGACGAAACCTCTTCTCTAATGGCTATACTGAAATCCATTCGGATCTTACTTGCCATTGCCGCTTACCATGACTATGATATCTGGCAGATGGACGTTAAAACGGCTTTTCTAAATGGAAATTTAAAAGAGTGCGTTTATATGGATCAGTCGGAAGGACTCGTAGACAATGGGAGTAGTGGGAAGGTATGCAAGCAGCTTAAATCCATTTTTGGATTAAAGAAAGTATCGCGAAGATGGAACATCTGTTTTGATGAGACAGTCAAGAAATTTGACTTCATCAAAAATGAGGATGAACCTTGTATCTACAAGAAAATTATAGGGAGAACTGTTGTATTCCTCGTCCTATACATGGATGACATTCTCTTGATAGGAAATGACATTCCTATACTGCAATCGGTTAAGCTGTTCTTATTACAAAAGTTTTCCATGAAGGACTGCTGGGTTACGGGAGCGCCCCGGCCATCAAAACGCGGCCGAAATGCGGAACAAAAATTTTCTAAAACCGGCGCTACCATTACCCGATTTCTAGATCGTCCTTAAACCCTAAACTAGCAAACTAATAAAGAGGTTAGAATAGTTATACCGAGTTGATCCGTGTCCTTCGGTCTTCATTCCAAGCTCCTAGTGGTTCTTTGACGTAGTTTGGTTGCCGGTCTTCCTCCATCTCCGATGATCCACCTGAGGGAACGTCGCAAGCTCCAGCCTCGACAAACGAGACAATCGACGCTCCAAAGTTGCTAGTGATGGAGAGTGGGGGTGTAGTAGTGTGTCACTATATTTTTCTCTCTACCCATGAGCTCAATGAGAAACTCAAGAAAGATGAAGAAGGAGGTGAACTTTGGCATGAGCAAAAATGGCTAAGTGTGCAAGTAGTGAGAGTGAGAGAGCGGGCTAGCAAGTGCAATGAATTAATCAACCCAAATGAAAAAGCACCCCCAATCAAGTGGCCGGCCCCCTCTCTCGCCCCCATCATAAAAAAATCTTAACATTTTGCATTAAACAAATGCACCATACTTTGCTACATGCACAAAACCATGCCATGAACCATGCTCATGCCACATCACACCCTCCACCTCATTATGAAACAAATGAATTTCCATAAATGGAAAATCAATAATGAGGTGGCAAAACTTCTAGAAGCTATTACGTATAAAATACGGAATACTTCCCGGTACATGTAACGAAATACATATACGCGTATTCGTACAAAAATACGAATAGCCAAGAGAGAAAATAAATAGTGAACAATAATACTAGAATACATACATATAAATACATATGTAAATTATTAAATCAAAACCCGATTTAATAATCCGGTTTAATCCTAAGCCACTAATATTATCAACCGTCTGATTAAAGTCTGCGCAGCAAGTGCACATATTTAATTGGACACCCGTATGTACCAACATACGTCAAGTACACCATATCGCCTGAACCGTGAAAACCCTCTGTGTGGGACTCTAAAGACTCGTCAATACGCCGGCAGTGGGTTTAACCACAAGCACGTCAGCGGCACTAGCTGTACGTAACGGCTACCCAGGTATTGAGCGAAAGGGAGGCCGACGAGCAAACTCATCCTGAATCCCTACTGAGCCTGACAGTGACAATATCCGTACAATCCGGTCTGTTCGTTTAAGAGTATCGCATGTCGAGTCTAGGGGGGTTGGATAAAGTCAGACTCCTAACAACGTGACATTTAGTGTCGGCATGAAACCCATCACATCCTGAGAAACTATCAATCCTGAATCGGTAATTCTCGTCCACCATGGCTATGGATTTGTGGTGATGGCCACCCGTGCACAACGCGACATCAACCCCCAATACCGGGAGAGACGAATCCCCGACGATCCGATCACTGCCTCCATGTGGCTCGGGACTGTACCCAACTAAAACCTGTTTGCACGACTCCTTTGAGCCGTGGTAGGGTAGTAATCAAAGCACAGTGGGAACTCACACGAGACAAATGACGATCTCAGGTCGACAGACTAACCTGTATACATGTCACCTGGGAACTGCTATCTGACAATATGTATTATACCAACTAGCAGGTTCCCGGCGAGTCCGTCCAGTGTACTCATAACCTAATGAGCACCGTATACTATCTTAGGTGAACAAACTAACACCAATGGTTTGTGAGACCTGGCCACTGCCCCTCGTCGGGGTCTCGATTAGTATACACCAGTCTACACTGGAGTATCGATGCCCAGTCTCGATACTCCCACGATTAGGGACATTTAAGGATGTGCTTATGGACCCCCAGCTCCCACGTATATGATCGCCATCATAATGCGGTAGTCAAACAGGAATCCTATAGGCTCCATCAGCATGTACATGATGATAAAGACAAACCAGATAACATACTATCATCTCAAGTAAGACTGTTATATCAGTATAGGTCCTCACTCAATCATCATAATCACCTTCCGAGGGCACTATAGCCAACAATCTCCCACTTGCATTTAAGGCCAACTATTGCGATGTCGCATACTCACAGCCCGTGTGATACCGAACACCCAACTTCTCTACTAATGAGTTTCGCAAAGCCCGCTTGCGAAAATATTGCGTTCGAGAAATAGCCTCAGTGAGTGGATCCGCTCCAATGTTTCTTTCTGTATCTCTCTATATCTCAACTTCGTGGAGAAAACTATCTTCCGAAATGAGCAATACCTGTCTTAGAATTTGTCTGGATATCTGATGGAACCCAGTTCACAAATGAACTTCAAATCCAGCAAACTTCTTAGACTGTATCGTCCACTGAATTTAATCAGTATCCTGCGCCATGCCTTCCTCAGTATTCGCTTGGACCACCTGTCCAACATACTGTCCCTCAAAAGAGGGAAAACTATAATTCTGACAGTCACGCTGTCATCTAGGTCACCTTGGAAGCCTGAAATGATAACCGTCTCCTGAAAGAGGCTGCCGTTGCCATATCTCAAGAACATTCACTTATGTTCATAACTGCTTCGCAATGTTTCTCCAGGATTGGATTAATATATGTTTATTGCAGCTAGTGTAAAAACAACAACTGGTGTGGTACTTGATATTTCATGATTAACTCAATTGCCTAAGCAAGCAATATGCTAATCATGCAGATCCCTCTCCCCTTTAGTTTGTAAGACACTTTTAGAGAGCGTGACTCCATCACCTGCAGGTACACTACCATGCCTGGAGTCGTTCATTCTAAAACAACTTTAGAATAATGTCAAAGTACCCAGATTAGGATTCTTCCCAAATCTAGATCTAAAACCATAGATCTAGTAACCAGAATGCCTTATATTTTATCCATATCCTATATAGAGAAAACACTGTGTGACAACCACCGTATAACCAATTATAGTATAGGAATACCTCTTCCTATCAAGTGCATGTCATCCTAATACCTGGACATCACACCCTACTACCTTCTTGCCAGATCTATCCCCTATTCTGATGAAGTCAAAGCCTATGACTGTCACATCAAAAATAGATGATTTATTTCCTCTATACATGCTTTAGTCTATAAATAGACATAAGCTACTTACCCACTATGCTTCTGCTGCTCCCACTGACTACAACAGCCCTCTGGCAGAGTCATATACACGTGCACTTCCAAAGCTAGTTTAGAACGATGCTATACTCATCCTCCTGCCGGGTCTTATAGTCTAGAACAGCAGTAATGGCAAGTCTGGGTAAACAAGAACCTCCCTGTCACCGTCTCTGAGAAGACCGAAGTACCTTTCGGGTGTCTGAGCTTACCCACCAAATCTACGGAATGGCTAATGGAACGTCGAAAACAATTGAATCCTTAAGTTTTATTAAATCTTTAGTAATCGTTTGTGGTTCTGGAGTCACTTCCAGTTCTACCAGACTCCCACTTCTGTTTTCTGAAAAAATCCATTTTATTAAAACTGTGGCGAGTCAAGAACAATATAAATATTGATCTTCCTGATGGTAGAAAATTAACCCTCGTCAAAGCCCGGGATAACCCACAAACAGCCATTACTGAAACGTGCCTTGAGTTTATCCGGATTCTAGTTTTAAGCATCAGCCGGACAACTCCCTATACCTTAACATCGTTAAGATATAAATTGATTCTATATATATCTAATATAGAAACAAAAGCACTAATTTAATTGAAACTAGATTCAAAATCATGCAGCTGTCTCCGGTGCATATCAACCAAATGGAAAAGGCCAATCAGCATTACTCATCTAGGATTGCATCCATATATGAGTAACCTGAAAGAGAAACAAGTTCTCAAAAACCATTACTATCAACGGAATACCAAACATAAGTATCTACATCTTCGACTTCCTCGAAGAATCCTGATACTTCTAACAAATTGTTCTCTATTTTATTCTTATACCTATAACTTCTGAATATCTGGACCTTGCATTTCAACGAAATACCTGTCCAGAACTGGAGAAGTCACAAGTAAACAGAATATAGTACGAGTACCAACCCCTTTGTCCTAATGGACACTGGACAACATAAAATACTTTGTATAAGTCCCCTGAGTTTAACTCAAACCCTGTGCATCGTAGGTTGAAAAACTATACTATGGTTAAGAAGAATTACACCGCTGTTGAATGCACCATACCTAATCAGAAACTGATATAGGTAAATGTCACAGACATAATATCAAAAAGTTATATCTCACTTTATAAAATAAACGCACAGATATATCATTTTGAAATTGGTGCATGACAACGGATATTCAAAACCAAATATTTGCCGTCCGGCAAAAACCCAGTGATTTCCTCAAATATCACTAATTACAACGAATTCCGATATAATGAGGATCTAATCATCCAATTCCCAATATCTTACTCCCACTCACCATCCGTAATAGCATACAGTTGTGAGAAACTGATCTGGTAAATACATACCCTGGAGTTAGATTCCAATTGGGAAAATAATTTTCAATTAATATTGCACAGTAAAACTGAAACATGAAAATGTTTCAAAAAGGATTAACTGGTATTCGTAGTAACGTCTCATCCATTATCCTGATTCATGATGGTAACCATATACTTACCTGCCCTCACTCCTATCCCTTTATTATGTCTTTATTTATTACCTTCTGTACGCCTTCTTTAGGCTAATTGGTTTTCTTCTTTCCCTACCCTTCGGCACCAGCCTTAGGTTTTGAAGAAGACTATCTAATAAGCGTAATAGGTATACTCTCCTAATCCTATGAGCCCTCACAACCTGAGAGAAGGTAATGGGAAAAAACATCTGAATAAACTTATTCAATTTCTCATGAACCGAAAACCATCCTCGAATCTGGAACAAATTCTTTCGAGTTCGTATGTAATTATACGATGACATATCTAATGGAAGTGGATATCCGTAGTGATACAGAGTGCTCTGGAGAAATCCAAAGTGGATGTGGGAGTGGCAGGGGTATACACGATTTTGTCGTGAATGATAGCAGTCGCAATTTTCTTTGCCGTTATTCTAATCTCTTTATTTGTCTTTACTTATTATCTCCTGTACACCTTCTTTAGGCTAATTGGTTTTCTTCCTTCCCTACCCTTCGGCACCAGCCTATGGTTTGGAAGAAGACTATTCAATAAGCGTAATAGGTGTACTCTCCTAATCCTAGGAGCCCTCGCAACCTGAGAGAAGGTAAAGTGAAAAGACAACCGAATAATCTTATTCAATCTCTCCAGAACCAGAATCCATACTCGAATCTGGAATAAGTTCCTTCGAGTTCGTATTTAACTATACGATAGATTTATCCAATGGAAGTGGATGTTCGTAATGATACGGGATGTTTTGGAGAAATGCAAAAGTGATATAGAAGTGGCAATGATGTGTGTGACACCGTGACATTCCAAAATCCAAAGTGTTTTAAGAAGGTTCGGTTAACTTGGTTCATGAGTTTTAGTCAAGGGTCGGGTCATAGTCGCGTCCAGATAGAGAGAGAGAGAAAAGAAACACCCAGCGTGCACTCTAACCTAGATCAGAATGGTCAATCACTTTATCTAATCTGGATGGCTCCCACTGTTTTCTCGAATTCTCCTCCAAACCCAAAAGGAGAATTAGTCGGAATCACCCGAGGAGTAATCCTACTCATTAGTGGGAATCGGGATCCAACTATCATCGCATGATGACTTGATGGAAGCCGCTCAAGTCACCACACTCAAGAAGGTATGCGCAAGCCCGGCAAATTTCCTGTATGTTTGAAACTCCCGATGTGTGTTTTTACCTCTAGGATCCAAGTGACCTTGACAAGGTCAACAAGTCAAAGGGTCCTAGTCAAGTTCAACCCGTCATTATCCTAATTGCATTAGACCCACCCACACAGACCCTTGACAAGGTCAATAAGGTCGAACGACCGTCCTAACCAATGCACATATCCATGCAGTAGAAAAATATTATAGAGCTACCGCACACTACGCCTTGACAAGGTCAACAAACGCAGCACGAATACTAAGCAATACTAATCTGAAATGATGGAGGGCTACGAATGGTTTTTGGCGAAAAACCTTTAACGTAATGAACTTGATATCGTTGAAGAAATCCAAGTGGTTTTATAAATATATAGTGGCGAAAACTTTTGCTAAAGAAGTCACTCCCTTTGAAGGGATCTCGGCCCTTTCCTCGTAGAATGAGGTGCAGGATATTCCAAATTGAATACCACGATGCAAAGCAAAAGGAAACGACTGTAGTGAAGTTATTACGTTGATGCAAACTTTTACTCAAGGGGTCACTCCCGATGAAGGGATCTCGGCCCTTGCCTCGTCGAATGAGGTGCTGGATATTCATAATCAAATACCACTGTGTAAAGCAAAAGAGAACGTCTGTAATGTCAGTTTTAAAAACTTGGTTCCAACAACATCATATATAGGTTTGTTTTATCCTTACATTGATAAGAACCAATGCAATCCCATCAATTAATCACACCAGAAAAGAACGAAAATAAAATGTACGTATATGCCATCCGCATTCGCTACTGGGTCCCGTCATCACCCGTTAGGTTACTTAACTAACGACAGAGCGGGGATTGGGCTAGCGCGGGTGCAAAACATATACAACATCTACTATTATGTATATAAATATATAACAATCGTCTCAGGCATGATATAAAGCAACATCACAGAAACATCACAGAAGCAACACAGAATAGTGGATAATCCTGGAGCCCCGGGTTTCACTTGAGCCGCAAATGAGACCCGACGTTCCCTATCGTGTGGATAGCCTGTGCAATGAAAATCTAGACCCTTACGAGCGCGGCAAGTTACCCGCAAAACCAGAAGTGAGGCAACCCCCTTCAACAACGTGAATGAGCCACCCAGCACTTCACGGAATCCGGTAACTTGAGCACCCCTCTTGGGTCAACCTATACCCCCTACGAGTGCGACGAATAGCCCGCCAATTCTAGAGTAAGGTCCCTTCCGTCCCAACGCCATGAGATGCGGACCCGTTGCTATCTAGAACCCGGTTATTCGTGCACTCCACCGCGGGGTAATCCTAGTATAGAAAATAAAATAATATACAATGGTGACATCGACCTCAACCCGGTCGTGCCCCAAAAGAATAATATACAAACTGCCAGCGATGGCCGTCCACATGTCGGACGCTCGCCCCATAATATCAAATGTACAAATGAATATAAACTGTACTACCACTGCACCCAGGCTATCCACCACGACGATCGGATCCACAATATCAACACAAACACAGAATATCAACGTGAGTGTCACGTTCGCAAACTCGTCTAAAAAAACATATAGCGGTTAGACGGGTTTACCGATCGAGTGACATTCACGGTCGCAGATAGTAATGTAAGTACTGATAATCACACACTTAAAATTTTGATCGATTAAACTTTCCGAAATTGGCCCCAAGTGCATAATCAGTACTCAAATGAATCTGGGCCAAAACCATATATCACAAAAATCATTTTTCCACCAACTAGAGCTCCAGAAAAATTTTTGGTCACTGTAGCCTAAAAAGGGCCGCGGAAGCACCGCTAAATGTGACATTTCGCGGCAGTTCCGCGGTTGAATTTTAGAGTTAGGTCACCAAATTTTTTCTGTAGGTTTAGTTTTGCCTACATATATTTTTAAGAGGCCTGAAAATATCTTTTGATCACTTTTAAAAATCGACAGCAAACACAAAAATGGAATCGCGATTTCAGAAATTTCCATCGATCAATCTTTTAAGCACGTCAAAACAAGCTAGTAGGGTTAAAAGGGTGGCTCTGATACCATGCTGGGTTACGGGAGCGCCCCAGCCATCAAAACACGGCCAAAATGCGGAACAAAAATTTTCTAAAACCGGCGCTACCATTACCTGATTCCCGGATCGTCCTTAAACCCTAAACTAGCAAACTAATAAAGAAGTTAGAATGGTTATACAGAGTTGATCCGTGTCCTGCGGTCTTCATTCCAAGCTCCTAGTGGTTCTTGGACGTAGTTTGGTTTCCGGTCTTCCTCCATCTCCAATGATTCACCAAAGGGAAACGGCGCAAGTTCCAGCCTCGACAAATGAGGCAGTCGACGCTCCAAAATTGCTAGTGATGGAGAGTGGGGGTGTAGTAGTATGTCACTATATTTTTCTCTCTACTCATGAGCTCAATGAGAAACTCAAGAAAGATGAAGAAGGAGGTGAACTTAGGCATGAGCAAAAATGGCTAAGTGTGCAAGTAGTGAGAGTAAGAGAGTGGGCTAGCAAGTGCAATGAATTAATCAACCCAAATTAAAAAGCACCCCCCCCCAATCAAGTGGCCGGCCCCTCTCTCTCTCCCATCATAAAAAAATCTCCATCATTTTGCATTAAACAAATGCACCATACTTTGCTACATGCACAAAACCATGCCATGAACCATGCTCATGCCACATCACACCCTCCACCTCATTATGAAACAAATGAATTTCCATAAATGGAAAATCAATAATGAGGTGGCAAAACTTCTAAAAGCTATTACGTATAAAATACGGAATACTTGCCGGTACATGTACCGAAATACATATACGCGTATTCGTACAAAAATACGAATAGCCAAGAGAGAAAATAAATAGCGAACAATAATACTAGAATACATACATATAAATACATATGTAAATTATTAAATTAAAACCTGATTTAATAATCCGGCTTAATCCTAAGCCGCTAGTATTATCAACCGTCCAATTAAAGTCTGCGCAGCAAGTGCACATATTTAATCGGACACCCGTATGTACCAACATACGTCAAGTACACCATATCGCCTGAACCGTGAAAACTCTCTGTGTGGGACTCTAAAAACTCGTCAATACGCTGGCAGTGAGTTTAACCACAAGCACGTCAGCGGCACTAGCTGTACGTAACGGCTACCCAGGTATTGAGCGAAAGGGAGGCCGACGAGCAAACTCATCCTGAACACCTACTGAGCCTGACAGTGACAATATTCGTACAGTCCGGTCTGTTCATCTAAGAGTATCACATGTCGAGTTTAGGGGGGTGGATAAAGTCAGACCCCTAACAACGTGACATTTAGTGTCGGTATGAAATCCATCACCTCCTGAGAAACTATCGATCCTGGATCGGTAATTCTCGTCCACCATGGCCATGGATTTGTGGTGATGGCCACCCGTGCACAACGCGACATCAACCCCCAATACCGGGAGAGACGAATCCCCGACGATCCGATCACTGCCTCCATGTGGCTCGGGACTGTACCCAACTAAAACCTGTTTGCACGACTCTTTTGAGCCGTGGTAGGGTAGTAATCAAAGCACAGTGGGAACTCACACGAGACAAATGACGATCTCAGGTCGACAGACTAACCTGTACACATGTCACCTGGGAACCGCTATCTGACAATAGATATAATACCAACTAGCAGGTTCTCAGTGAGTCCGTTCAGTGTACTCATAACCTAATGAGCACCTGTATACTATTTTAGGTGAACAAACTAACACCAATGGTTTGTGAGACCTGGCCACCGTCTCTCGTCGGGGTCTCGATCAGTATACACCAGTCTACATTGGAGTATCGACGCCCAGTCTCGATACTCCCACGACTAGGGACATTTAAGGATGTGCATATGGACCCCCAGCTCCCACGTATATGATCGCCATCATAATGCTGGTAGTTAAGCAAGAATCCTATAGGCTCCATCAACATGTACATGATGATAAAGACAAACCAGATAGCATATTATCATCTCAAGTAATACTGTTATATCAGTATAGGTCCTTACTCAATCATCATAATCACCTTCCGCAACTATGATAATTGCCTTGAGGGAACTATAGCTAACAAGGACCTGAGTGACGCCTTCTATATTCTGAGGATTAAGATCTATAGAGATAGATCCAAGAGATTGTTGGGACTTTTCACAGTCCATGTACATAGAGACCATACTAAAGAGATTTAGTATGGAAAAATTTTAAACGTAGTAATATACCCACATTGCACGGAATCATCCTCTCCAAAGAGATATGTACCAAGACTGATGAGAAGAGGGTTCGCATGAGCACTATACCCTACGTGTCACGCCCCGCTTCCCAGTATACGGAAAGGGTAATGTGGCAAGCCCGCAACGTATTTACTATGAAAATACGTAAAAGAGTAAGTAAGCAATTATAACAACGAGGCAAGAATGACAAGAGTAATAAAATGAAACGGCAACTTTATTTACATTCAACTTTACATACAACTGTCTAAAAAATAAAAGATATAATAATAAAAAGAAAATGCCTAAACAATGGCATACAGAAAGTAAATACAGGCTGGAAAGAGCTAGTAGTTCTGGCTGAGCAGCAAGCTGGTCCAAGTCCTCCGGGCTTGGCTCTATCTCCTCAGAGTCCGATCCTCCTGACGAACATTCCAAAGAAAAGAAACAGAAAGAAATGTCGTCAGCGAACTAGCGGCTCGGTAAGTCCCAAAAGAAGTAAGAGAAAATAGTATATAATAAGAATAAAAACCAAAATAAACAGATAACGAGTATAGTTGTATATGATTATCCACAGGTAATATGATAGTTATTCTAACGTGGTTGTTTTATAGTTTGATAAAGAATGTATTCGTGTATACGAGAGGAGTCCATCTTACCCCGTGGACTATGGTAACATGTAGTACATGGCCCCATCATAACCCACGGGGACAACGGCACGTTAATTCATGTAGGTGTCTTTTAAGTGACCTCTTGTGCCACGATATACATTTTCGTACCAATTTACTCTTTTATCCTCACATATTGTATTGTATGGAATTAAGATTATAGGTCATAGCCGAATCCATGGATATAAAATATACAGGTTTATGTTCAAGATGTAATCATGTATTCAGGTATTCATGTCAAGTTCATGTCAAGTTATAACCATGGTTCGGTCAAGTCGAGTCAAGTATTTAAGGTTTGAGTTTGATATTTGCATTCGAGTGTTCATGTTCATGATCAAGTATTCAAGCTCGTATTTGATTTGGATTCTGGTTTGAGTTTGGATTCAGATTGAAGTTAAAATCTTATGAAAGGACTTTGTTCTTATAATATCTTAAGTTCGGGGAGTAATCGGCAACTGCTGCACATGGACGGCAGGATTTTATGTCTTTTTTCCAAGACAATTGCCATTGATAACTCCGTTAAATTGTCTAACCTGAATAGGCAATCACTCACTTTCTCCGGCTCCCTAGGGCTTAAGAGAATTGATCCCGCTTAAACCTATATTAATCTAGAGTTCTTAAATATTGTTTGCATATCTCGAAGGGGTTTTATGAAAAAATACTTTAATATAGTTTAAAAAATAAATCTCGAGGGTGATTTATAATAGTTAGGGTTTTCATGAACATGTATTTTAATTTAAATGGTATTTTGGTGAATTAAACTTAGCATTTTTTAAAAGTTTTGTGGTATTTTATTGAAAACTAGCTCTTTTTGGTAACTTGATAGTATTTTTATTAAAATTCTAATCTTTCATTTTAAAAAAATATAATTTCATAATATGTTTTTATTGGAAATACGGATTCATATTTTTTATATAATTTTTAAAAATTAGTTTTGTTTAGAAAAATCGTATTTCTTAAAAACCGTAATTTTTTTTTCTTTCCTTTCGAGACCGAAATACTTCATGAGGAGTTCCGCATCTCGCTCTACTATTCAAGGATGTGCGATAATCTGCACCATTCATTAGTGGGTCTCTTAACAAGGGTTGTAGAGGCGTAATTATTAAGGATTACAAAAATACCGATTAAAAGAAACCATAGTGTGCGTGTGGGGTAGGTCCATTACCCCCGTGAAGTTTTTCTAAAAGTATATTTAAACAATTATCAAAATAAGAGTTATACTAAAGTTCATGGCATTTTAATGAAAAGTTCGTTATATGCTTATTTTATATGAAAATTTTGGTTAAACTCAAAGGTAAATGGTTGTAAACAAAGTGACAAGTAATGTGAGAAAGTTAATTGATTGAAGACTTGAATGACAATCCTTTCCCTTGACAGGTGTCGGACGTCCATTGAAAAACTCTTCAGAGTCCGCAAGTTCATGATGTTTCACTGAGGATCCCGGATCAATCAATATGCGACTAACCTGATCTCCGTCGCTGTACCTTGTCATGTTAAAGCGGTCGGTTATGCTCAGCTGTTCCCAGTAGCAAGGTCTTAGTCCTTAAACGTGACCGCGGTAGTATGCAGGGTGTGCTGGGCTTCTTTCATATTAATTTCGCAAAGCGAGCCCTGGTACCGCTCGGGGGTTTTGTAGAGCATGAATGAGAATATATTTGAGATCCTTGGATAGGACCAGAGCATCATAGATGCTTACGAGAGATGGAAGGCTTTCCGGAGATGAGCCAAGACATTGTAGTCGACTAAGGAAGGACTTGAGTTTTCATTAGCCGGTTCTCTGCCATCTTTCTCATTAGCCACATGTTTTTTCCTTTCCTTTTGGGGCCGTTGCCCTGATTTGGCAGCAGAGACCTGCCGCTTCTGAGTTGGATTTGGTTGGCTTTTGTGGCGAGCTCATCGTCCTCTTTAGGAAAACAGAGCTCCTCCTCAGAGTCGCTGCCAAAATGGATGGCGTAGCAGGTTACTATAGGGATCTTTTCATTGGAGTCTTCTTCTAACTCCTCCAGAATCTCAGCCGCTTTCTACAGGGAAGAAACTTCTTCAATTGAATTAGAGTCATTTTCCTTTTGTCCATAGTCCTTAGAGGGAATCAATATATTTTTTGAATGGTCGATCTCCCTGCAGACTCGTTTCCGCGTCGAGCTGCACTTTTCTTCTTCTTGAGCTTTTTGAATTTTTGAGCCTGATTGAGCCGAATTGGCAGCTGGAATGGTGGGCCTTCTTCTGCCCTTCCCATTCTCTTCTGGGCTCTTTCTGAAGTAACTTTAGCATCTTCTTCGTCTTATTAAAATATGTGCATACTCCACAGAGGCTGCGGTGAGTCAGTTTTCATTTTTCAGGATAGCGGGTTCAGCTGTCTGCTCCCAGAAGGCTTCAGATTCTGTCTGTATAAAGTTGGTGGTTGCAACTTGATTTTTTCACCAACACACTCTTGGACAGCTCGATCTCTCCAGTCTTGTACTGCTTCTCGACCCAGTCTTTGAAGATATAGCAATCCTCGATCACATGGCTCACTACTCGGTGGTATGGGCAATACAGAGGATTGTTGGTCATTTTTTGCTTCTTGAGGTCTTTTCGACTCCGGCAATTGTAAACCGTTGTTCAAGGCATCTTTAAATATCTTGCGGATTTTGTCCTTTCTGAAAGAGTAAACCTTGTTCTTTTTCTCCTCCAGGGAAGGCCCTTCTTCTCCCAGCAATGGCTTTTCGAGACCGGGTTGGTTTTGGAATCGCCTGCCTTTCGCTTGTCTTCATTGTCGGACGCATTGAAGACATTGGTACTACTAGAATTCCCGCTTCTACGTTGTCGTCCCGCTTGCTTTTCCAAGTCTTGTCTCTCTGAGATTCCGGGGTAGACTCTTGCCTTCGAGCGTTCCAGCATTTGGACTTTCTTGGTTTACCTTCTGAAACGTCTTGAGGCCTGCTGTACATAAGAATGGGGACCATCCAATTGTTGAGGTTTCCCAATGAGAAGGGTGATGGACTGGTCCTGCTCCAGTGGCGGTTCTCTCTTGACCGTGAGATTACGCCATCGGGCGATAAAGTCGGTGTTGCTTGCATTCTTCCCCGGCTTGGTCCTTACAAGGTCAGCAATGGCGATTTTATCACTGACACTCATGAACCTTTGCCGAAATAGAAAATCCATTTGGGCAAAGGTTAATGATGGGACCCGTCTGGTATGCTCGCGTACCAGTCGAAAGCGACACCGGTCAGGCTGTTGACAAACTGACGAAGAAGGACCACATCATTACCCCCTGTATTTCTGCACGATGCTTTAAAGTGGGCGGACATGCTGATTTGCATTTCCCGACCCGTCAAAATCTTCAGAACTTAGGAATGACGTAGCCGCTCGGGAACTCGATCATATCGTATTGTGCGGATATGGCCGCCCATTTACTGCCAATTTCTTTCTGAGCTTCAGCTTCGGCCACCAATATTTTAAACCTTGCTGGTGACCTAATCCATTATCCGATCTTATGTTTAGTGGGATAGTGCTATCTAGGGGCCAAGGCGTCCCCAGAAGCGGAAATGTGGCCGGCTTTCGTGCGTCTCGACCAATCTTAGACCCAAAGGGGACAGGCATCGGCTGCTTCGGGTTGTCATCACCCGGGCTCATGAGTAGAGACTTGTGCTTGATTGGCCATCTTTTTATCTTTTCTCCTGAGTTGTTTTCTAAGCTCTTGAAGCAACTTTTGCTCCGCGGTCCTGGGGCGGAAAGTCATCTCTTCCTTGCTGTCCAAGCTTGACTCTACATGGACTGAGGGGTCATTCTGCCTATCATCCTCATCAAGAGGGTTTTCATCATCCAGCGAAGGTGACTGTTCTTGGGAAGCGGCAACCATATTCAAGACAAATTGGGCTTGGGATGTGGTGGCCCCATCCTTGCTTTTGCTGCGAAGGTTGTCACTGGGGCACATGCCTGCCATATAGACCGTATAGACAACATATCCGGCCATCATTTCATTATTGGTAGCTGACTTTGTGGACCACCGTCTCGGCCCTTCTGTTTTGATAGCGGACAATCGATTGAAGATGGCTGGCCTGACCGGATTCATGAGTGGTGCTGGCGCTTCCTTTCTGGATTTGCCCCGCTGTTTTCGCGCAGCGCAGAGCGCCTGATAGACTCTTGAAGAGATGGTGTCATTCTTTCTCTTTTAGGGCTAGGACACGTCCTTTGTGGCATTGTTCGGACCGATGTCTTCTTGATTCTGGCGGTCATGGCATTTTTCTGAACACACTTAAGAGGTTTGAAAGAATTGCTGACTTTTATAGCCGACTCAGCAATCGTCACGGAGTAACCTGCTCTTGGAACCTCACAAGATTCCATATGGCCGAAGTCCTGGCCCTCTTGTTAGCTCGATACCTGAGCCTCTGCTGCCTTAACTTTTCTGTCTTAAGCACTTGGCAGACTTCGGCTTTTTAGGAAGACGCCGTAGACCGATTGACCAAGAGCCAGAGAAGATGTCTACTCATGTGATTGTCAAGGGAACCATCTGAGCTTGCTGGAGATGCTTTGTGGCCCTATTGGTGTTGACGGCCTTGCCCCCAGTTGGAACAGTGAAGAGTCGTTCGAGTACGGATTTGCATTTGGGGTGGGATGCTCTGGCGACCATGACGTTTGGCCTTTTTCCCCTTGAGGTCGGTTTGGCCGCTTGGTTTGTCGTCACTTCCGCCAGATGAGCGCTTCCAGCAGGGTAGACGATGACAGAACCAAATTGATGGGTGGCTCCTCCCATTGCCGGCTGAGACTGGCAGGGAGAACCACTCGGGCATTGATCTTTACCACGTACGAGATCGGGGTCGCGTCGGAAGCTGAATTCATCTTAGAAGACATCGTCATTGAAAGTTGATTGCTGCAGGAAAAGAAAACTACTTCAGTACAAACATCGGTAAATACGCTAAATGAGTTCACATGAACACTTGACCAGAGATATGGGAGGAGAGAAAGGTCCCACCAGACGTGCCAGAATCTGCAGGGTGTTTTCGTCACCCCATTGAGATGGGAATACGCACGCGCTTATCAGGCGTACTACAGATTCCCCCTGCCTAAGATAGGCTGGGGTTTATTGATTGTGGAGATCCGAATCTTCGGCAGCCACAGACTAAGCTGCCGTTAATTACCCCTCGCCTTTGGAGTGAGGGAACCTCCGATTAACGAGTCAAACAGGTCATGCGAACTCAATGTGCAGGGTGCGTATGTGTGTCTTAAGGGGTTTTAGATATATCGGGACAGTGTTGTAGAGTCTTTGTATATAAAAAAAAGGAAGAATAGCGTCCAAAGGACGCGTGGGTGCCAGCGCGTCATGTACTTAGCACGCGGGCGCTAGGCTCTGGTGCCTCACGCGCTTGGTATGTGGGTGCCCGGCGCCGGACGTGCTTGGCACGTGGGTGCCCGGCACTGGGCGCCAGCGTCCCCACGTGCTTGGCACACGGGCGCTGGGCGTCAGCAGGAAAAGGGACTTTATCCCTGTACTGAGAGCTGTGCTCCCGATTTGACTTCTAGAGTTAAACTCCTAAAAAGAGATTAATTTATGGAGTTGAACTCCAACAGATCTTGAATAGAGTTAAACTCCTAGAAATTTTTAGAAATGATCAAGGGGCCCCTTTGTTTCTCTCCCCTTTGGCCCTGGATCTTTCCAAGATTGGATTTTTTGAGATGGGCCTCCTTCTTCTTCCTCTCGGTTGGCCGGATCTTAAAGAAAGGGGGTGAGATTTAAAAAAAAATCTTCTCTTTTTGGGATCTGATGGAAGATCTGAGCTCTCCTGTGTGGGTTTTTTGGGTGAAAAACTATTTAATTTTATAAAAGGAAGAGTAAAACTCTTAATTTAATTGAAAAGGGGAAGAAGGTTTAGAACCTTGAGGAAGGAGAAGGAGGCACAAAAATCCTAGAATTTGAGAGAATGAAAAAATTCTTCTTTATTTCATTATCATGTTGCCTTTTATAGGCTTACATATTTACACATAGCCCCTTGGGCTTTACAAAATACCATTTTGCTCAACCCATGCCTCATGTGCTCATTTCTTTTGCACATGGGCCATGGGTTTTACAAAAATTTGGCTTTATGTCCATTTTTCTTACATTTATTCATAAAATAAAATAAAAAAAAGAAATACACCAAAATAATTTATTACAAAATTTTTATTTTGGCATGGAGGAGGCCGGCCGCTTCATGTTCGGGCTCGACCCGGGCATTGGCCCACTTGACCTGGGCATGGGCTCACTTGGCTTGGGGTTGACTTTGATTTTGACTTGGTCAACCGAGGTGTAAATTTTGACCCCAACAAACACAATCGAAGGGGAGGAGAAAGGAAATAATGTCCAATGGGAACTCTACTTCGATGGAGCATCTTCCATGAAGAAGCGGAAGCATAAGACCCCTATAATCAAAGCCGGGACGAGCCTAATCTTCGTGACTCCGCAAGGAGGAATAATGTGTTTTGCTCTTTTCTTAACGGATCCAAGAACAAATAACGAGACTGAATATGAAGCTTTGATAGCGGGTCTTGAGATCGCTGTCGATATGGGAATCGAAAACTTCCTCATATATAGAGACTTCTAGCTAGTCGTTAGCCAAGTAAATGGTGACTATCAGACGTGCAAACCAGAGTTGATAAAATATGGTAAGAGAGTGCAGCAGCTGCTGACACAAATCCCCTCCTACATTCTGGAAAGCATACCGCGTGCGGAAAATTGCAAGGCGGATGCATTAGCCAAGCTTGCTAAGGAGCTGGCTAACGAAAACTTCGATGACGTAAGGATCGTTGTACAAAGGTGCCTGGTTCTCGCGCCAGCAGAAATATCTTCAGAGGATTCAATGGATCCATCTGAAGGAAAAGAAACGACCAAACAAGTGGTCCTCCAAATAGAAGACGAAGAAAAGGTCAAGGATTGGAGGGAAGTTTTTATAGACTATTTCAAATCCCATTGAACGCCCGAAAACGCGTCGTCAAGATATCAGCTCATGAAACGGGCTCTATCTTTCGCTTTCATCAATGATACTTTATACAAGAGATTGCTTGACGTTTTGTGGCTAAGGTGCTTAGGGCCAGGAGAAGTAAGGAGAGCCGTTCAAGAAATTCATGATGGACTCTGCGGTTCTCATCAGGTCGGGCCAAAGATGAAGCTGAAGATCAAGAAAATGGGTTACTATTGGCCCACAATGGTTCAAGACTGTCTCGAATATGCGAATCAGTGTCACTCTTGCCAAGTTCACGGGGATTTCATCCACCAACATCCAAATCCGCTACACCTGACGGTCGCTAGCTGGCCATTCGAAATGTGGGGAACCGATATAATCGGCCTCATTGAGCTAGCATCATTCAAAGGACACCGGTTCATACTGGCAACGACTGACTACTTTTCTAGGTGGGCGGAAGCAGTACCACTAAGGGAAGTGAACACGGAGAATATTCTCCATTTCTTCAAGACACACGTCGTCTACCGGTTCGGCACTCCGCGATGGATAATCTCGGATAATGGGCCAGCCTACAGGAGCTATAAAATCAGCCGCTTAGCAGAACAACATAAAATAGACTGGAGATACTCTTCAGTCTATAATTCTCATGCTAACGGTCTAGCTGAAGCTTTCAACAAGACCTTGACCAAGATTATAAAGAAAACGGTGTCCAGAAAAAAAAAGGACTGGCACGAGAGACTGCACGAAGCTCTCTGGGCGTACCGAACGACGTTCAAAATGGCTACGAATACAACACCATACGCGTTGGTATTCGGCACTGAAGTAGTCCTCCTTTTAGAAATAGAACTCTCTTCTCTCCGAGTAGCGGTTCGATACGAGCTAACAGATGACGAAAATGCCCATCTTCGGCTTGAGGAGCTCCACGCCCTCGATGAAACTTGCCTCATGGCGCAGCAAAACTTAGAAGCTTACAAGGCAAGGATGATGCGCTCATATGAAAAACTGACTAGGCCGAGAACATTCTGCTAAGGCAAACTCGTGTTATTCGTCAAAAGACCTATGATCTCCAATCGTGAAAAACGAGGGAAATTCGAGCTAAACTATGAAGGCCCATACATCATAGACAAGGTCAACCAAGATGGGGTCTATTTGCTTATGGATATGCATGGCGAAAGACCTTTCCGGCCAATAAACGGCCGATTCCTCAAGAAATACCACGCTTGACGAGTCATGACTTAGGTCAATAATAGATGACGACGCTCGTGTCCGCTCGCTATCTTCCTGAGTCAAAACTCTAAGTGGTATTCGGAAAAACTTCGCCTCAAACATGGCGACAACAGACCGTAATGTCCTTAAACTAAAGCTTCACCTCAAAATGGTGATAATGGACCACTACGTCCTTAAACTGGCAACGGACCGAGATGTCCCTAAACTAACAATGGACCGGAATATCCTAAAACTAGTCCGCCGCCTCAAACATGGCTCATCATCCCAAATGTGACAATATCCACTCTTAAGATCTGTGTTGCAATCGAAGTCTCAACAGCAAAAATTTCAACTTAAGTACTACCGGCTATACAACTACAGCAACAAAGAAGCCACTTCCCAAGTCCCGTTGGCAAACAGATCGGTTAAAAAACGGTATGTCCACAAGCAAAATGGGCATGGATAAAAACCCGAAAGGGCGCCCTGAGTAAAAACAGCAGGGCTACCGGCGAGTTTGTGAAAACCCGGAAAGGCTCAATCTCGTTAAAAAAGGTATGTCCACAAGCAAAATGGGCACGGATGAAAACCCGAAAGGGCACCATGGGTAAAAACAGAAAGGCTACCAGCGAGTTTGTGAAAACCAGGAAGGGTGCAATATCGTAAAATTTTCACTTACGAGATCCTCTCGACTTGTAAGGAAAACTCCCCCCTATGAGACCCTCACGGCTCATAGGATTCAAAAGCGTTAAGCTACAGACACTTAAACCTGTTCTTAAGCCGTCGTATTCCCCAAGTTGCTCTATAGGCGGTCCAGTATTGGCCCTTATATACAATCCACAGGCATAAATAAACGATTTCCCCCACCAAGTTCCACCAATGACGAGAAATGTCCTCATATGGTGAACGACACTTATAAGTCCTCTCGACTTGTAAGGAGAAAACACTCTTATAAGATCCTTACCACTTGAAAGAGAAAATACCACTTTAGGAGTCCTCACGACTTCTAGGGTAGAACCTACACCTACGAGATCCTCTCGACTCATAGGGAGAAACAAGTTTATGAGACCCTTACGGCTCATAAAGTCAAAAAGCCTTAGTCGACAGGATCCTAACCCTGTTTGCTAAGCCACCTTTGTTCAAATCGACAAAGGCAAATGGCGATTCACTCCTGGTAATATCTTAGTTGTAGCGATGCTGATGCCTAAATCGGTATCAAATTCCAAGTCCTCTCAAGGCAAATGATGATTTTCTCCTGGCAATATTCCAGTCGTAGCAATGCTGATGCCGAAATTGGTGTCAAGATCCAAGTTCCCGACTCGGAATAAAAATATATGCATATTAAGTAGCCGAAATGATGGGGCAACTCGCAATAAAAAAATCAGCGAGCAAAAAATATATGCATATGAAATAGCCGAAATGATTAGGCAACTCGCAAAAAAAAACAGCGAGTAAAAACAAAACAAAACAATGCATAGCCGAAATGGTTGGGCACCGCCAAAAATAGCTGAAATGATTGGGCAATCGCGACTTTCGCGATATAAAAGGCTGAAAAGATAGAGCATCGCAGAGAAAAAAACATATCAAAATGAAACTTTTCTGCCGTGCAGACGAGTCCACATCAACCCCTGTATACAATCTATAAGCACAAATGAAAAAGGGAACCATGTTTTCCCACCAGGCTCCGTCAAAGGGAGAGCCAGATCTTGATGGCGACATCTACAGCTTAGAGATCAGCCTGACATTCTTTCTCAGTGCAGACGCGACGTCAACAAAGACCCAAGGGTCGAAACAAAAGGAGTGACGGCAAAATCCCAGCTCCAAGTCTCGACGGTTCACATACAACTTAGAGATAACCTCGACATTCTTCTCGTTACAGTAGATGTAATGTCAACAAAGGCTCCAAAACAGCCACAAAAAAATGGGTTGCGAAGGAAAAATTCCTAACTTCAGAGTCTTGACGGCAACTCAAATAAAACCCAAAAGACTATCGGAGATCATCCCACACCAGTGCGGAGTGGTTATGACTCATCGGGGCTCCCAAACTAAGCCTAACCTTAAGTAAAAATCAACATGGGAAAATTCCCAACGCTTGCTCTTCTGATGGTCAAACTGCCTAAGAAAATTACTTGAAGACGTCTTGTCCAGGCCCCTAAGAGATCAGAGACACGACAGTCGCGGGGCTACTTAAACAGCAGCGTAAAGTCTGCATATCGAGGAATGCATCGGCCAACGCGACATACTACGGACTAAAACCCTAATACCACAAAACCTAACGGACTTCTTTCGCAAAGAGCAGGGTTTATCTATAACGTTAGGACAAGTTTGCCTATAAACCCAAGGGAGGTAAACTGAATAAACTCCGAAATGAGTCCATAAACTAGAGACTCCGGAATGAGTGAATAAACTACAAACTCCGAAATGAGTCCATAAACTAGAGACCCCGGAATGAATGAATAAACTACAGACTCCGAAATGAGTCCATAAACTAGAGGCTCCGGAATAAGTGAATAAACTACTTTACGCCATGTCAAGACATCAAAGGAAAGATAAGCGCTAGTATGAAATGAAATTTGACTTTTATTCATGAATCAAAATGAATACAAGATACTCTTATTTATGAATCAAAATGAATACAGAAAAGGGAGAATATACAGCAACAAAAATATCTAAGTCGGCGGACGGTTCAATAAGCCAGCAAGTTCGTCATTTTTCCGCAGAACTTATGCTTCGAGCTCTATCAGTGCCACAAGACGAGTCCCTGCCTGTGACTGTTGATTCAAACCGACTCTTAAGCTCTTTCTCGGCGACCTTATGGGCTTCAACCATTTCACGTGTAAAAATAACGGTTTTGTCAAGAGCCACCACCTCTGTAATGGCTTCTTGAAGAACCCGCCAAATTTCGTATGCACGAGTGGTCTTGACAGTGAGCTGGGCTTGAAGCTCCCCTAAAGCCTTTGAAGCCAACTCCCTTGACGAAAACTTCCGGTTAAGCCTTTTCTCGCATGACTGGAGATTGGCTGCATATTGTTCGATCCACCCACGTAGGATTGCCTTTACAGACAAGATGTCGGAAGGAAGGCGTATGCATTCAATCCTATGTAGACAAGCCTACACTCTGCGGTAGTATTCAACCCAGGTACGCACCAATACCTCGTCATGATAAGTGGCAAGAACAGATAATGAAGCATTAGCTTCAGCAGCGAATTCTTCGGCCACGACAGAAGTACTAGCGCGAAGATCTTCGATGAGAGCCGCCAGGGAATAAACGCTCTGTTTTGCCATCCTCTCAGATACGCGTCGGGCGTAAGGGCATGGTGGCATGGAGATCCGAGACTCTAATGGGGTCAGGGCTGGCAAAGCTGTGAAGATATATGTGCGGTCGGTTGTATTTCCAAATGTAGAGTAAACAAAACGAAGCCAAAGATAAAACGTCACTTACCCACAGTCATGCTAGGCGGGTTTGAGAGATCCCCAGGTCCATCAAGAATCTCGACTTCATCGTCGGCTTCCAGAATTGTGGTTTAAAATGAAGGGCATATCAGCATCATTATAAAAATATAAAACAAAAAGGGGAAAAGAATACCGACCTTGGCCAGAAGAGAGCACTATGCTTTGTGGAGGTATCGCTTGTAGGGCCGCCATGTCAAGCGATCGCTGGAAGGTTTTCGTCGGGGAAAGATCCACAATGGTAGCTGCCAGCTCCCGCAATTCTGAGGGTAGGAAAGGTTCAGATAACGGAGGGGTTGTTAAACAAAATGTGTATGTGTATAAGATTACCTTCGATACTTCGCCCGCCCTGAACTGGAGGGATGGCAGCTTCAGCATCCTCCTCTACACCCTCAGGTGCATCACTGAGGATATTTGTGAAATCTATAACCGGGATGGCAGTCTCCAATAGAGGGACAAAAGCCGTCGCTGAAGGCCCCAAGGCGGGGATAACAGTTTCAGCAATCTCTTCTACTCCCTCCAGTATGTCGCTAGAGATATCCATGGGATTTATAGCTGGCAAGACCACCTCTGTTGGAGGAGTAGATGTTGAAGGGACATAAGCCATCACCGGAAGCTCCACAACGGGGAGAGTAGCTTCAGTAATCTCCTCTACACCCTCCGGTGCGTCACGGGAGATATTCGTAGAATCCACAGCCATGGGCTTAAACGCACTTCCGCTGCAGAAGTCCCTAGAAAGTTTTTGCAAAGATAAGGAGACGTGAAAGTAATACAAATTATTTGCCAAAAGAAAAACACGAAAAATACGCATACCAATATGCCAGGAAGCCCGAAGTATGGCTTTTTCGAGCCGTTGTTCTTTTCTGATCAAATGCGCTCGCCGGGTTTCAATCGCAAGTAAACGACTGCCCGTCTTCAGTGCAAGCCTCGTCTTCAGAAACAACTAAGATGGGCTGTTTGAGAGCCCGTTCTTCTTCCATTGACAGAGGACCCATGGGTACCCTAGGTAATAATGGGTCAACGTCATAGAATACAACAGGGGGGAAGGCTTTCTTCGGGGGGCGCATGTTTTTAGTCTCATATCGTGAGCGCCTTAAAGACTCGGCCAATTGAGCAGCCTCCTCGGCAGATGAACCAGGAAAGAGAAGACTGTCGTCCGGCTCCTTCGTAGATATCGGATCGTCCTGAATAAAGGGCTCGGATTCAAGCAAAGTGTCGAGTAGGCCGGCGACCGATTTCTTTCTCCTTTTGAAGCCTATGCTAACGCTAGCGGAGGAGCGCTTCCTCCCTTTGGTGCTTTGGCACGGCGCTGCCCGACTTCGCCTTCAATATCACCCTTTGGTGACACCACCGCTGGTGCTTTATTAAGAACTTCCGCCTCGGCTTTAGTACGCAGCGGCATACCAGCAGTGCAAGGGGCTGATTCTACTTCCGCGGCTCTAGGGATAAGCACCGAACCGCTATCCCTCAGAGGAGGGTGAACTACCGACCGCGGCCGCAATGAGGCACTAGTGACCTGAACCGGAACAGGAGATTTACACTCAAAAAGCAACCATCTCTCCTCTATAATGACGAGGCCGACCCGATGGCGATACCAAACCCTTAAAGGACCCCACAGGCCTCGGAAGATAGTCGGGCTCCGGGATCATGAAAAGGGAGCCAGTGTTTAACCACATGAAATGGTGAATAGCATCGCGAGTAACCTTCAGGGAGAGGGCATGCTCAACTAAAAATGCCTCGAAAGGAACGCCCTGGTTGTAGCCTAACTGCTGGACGAAGCGATGAGGATTATACCGCATAAAGAGGGCGGTATTATTCCGGCGGAACACCAGATACCCTGGCCTGATTGAGTATAAGTGCATGACCTCTTTTGGCTTTAAAGATGGAACCCCATTCTTTAACAAATCAAACAGTTGCTGAACGGGCCCGGCTGGAGTAGAGAGGACTTGATCGCTAAAAACCATTCCGCCTTTATTCGAGTATGGATTGAGCAGTACGCGGAGAGCCCCTAACTAGGTCGAATCAGGAGCGGAAGCATCATCCAATCTTATGATCCGCGGGAAGGTATATGAATCATAAAAATCTGGCCGCTGGTGCGCAGCAAACGCTCCTAACACGTGCATTTGATCCACGACGTGAAGTAGTAGAAGAAGAAATTCACGGGATCCGCACCCGGGCTCGAAGTATTAGCGACCATTCTTAACCCGTGATATAAATGTGATAATCACACAACAACAACAGCTAATCGTGCCTTTTCAGATATGCGGTGAGCAGGGTAGAAGACAGAGGCACTCATGAAACGTCGATGCATCGGCATGGCAAACCAGCTGAGCCAGAGACTGATAAAGCAGATAAAAAAAGTTTCTTCGTCCATGTCAGGGGCCGCAATCGCATCGAAAGCTATGGCCGAAGAGTTTGGAATATAAAACTGTGGCAGTTCTTCCTCTGTGGTCGACAGTTTCTTCAATCCGAACCCAAAAGGGTCTTCAATTTTCGCGAATTTTGGAGCCTTCTTAGATAAGGCATCCTCGCGAAGAAAGCAAGTAATGAAAGCGTTAAAAGTGACACCCTTCCCTTCTGATGTTATGAAAAGTTTTTCAAAGATACCCAGGGCCATGATTAGACTTGGGTGCTTGTGACGAACGGCGTTCTCAGTCGTCAGGCCATCAAGCATAGCGGGCACCGTACCAAACACGTACTCATCAGGAGACAGTAACTCTTCGTAATGCTCTCCCCTGCTCGGCAACCCTGAAATTTCGCGAAACTCCTTCAGTGAGATCGAGATTTCACGATCCCCTACCAAGAACGTTTTTTGTAGGAAGATTACATTAGTTCAAGAAAGCCTTGACCCACCAGACATGAGGGGCGTGATAATAGAATAATGACGCATGCACCGCTTGATACAACCCAACCTTCTGCAGCCGTGCGCGTTGGGCGGAAAGAATGTATCGTGCCCAAGAAAGTTAGCCCACTGGATAGCGCGGGGCAACGCCCACCTTATACACCTGCCCATAGGGTCGAGCTTCGCCCTGGCATATCCCGCGCCCCAAGATATCAATGGCCATCGTAGGTTGATTAGGTATCCCGGTCGTCGACGGCTCAAGCCGGCCCATGGGGGTCCAATTAACCGCTCCCACCGCATAAGCCGCGCGCGGATACTCTATCAATGACATCGAGTAGATAGGTTATGTTGGCACTTCACAAGTAAAGCTACGGCGGCCCCTGATGATATGACCGTACCGCGCACCCCACAAGAGAAGACTCGTATGGTCCTTATCATGCACCCTAATCATCGCCATAACTTTCTCGTCCGATGGCGATTGCAGAAAAGTGACTTTTGAGCTAGTGTAAGGGAAGTCAGGAAGTGAGGCCATCGTTCCTGAAATAAGAAGGGAAAGGAAAAACCCATTTAAAATATAATAATAAAATAATATAAAATAAAATAAACGTGATATTTGTTTCACGGGACCACTGGCAGCAAAACCAATGGACCCCACAAAATCATTATGGCGGCTCACCAATGATGAGACAAGATAATTATTGCGAGAATAAAAAATGATTCTCATTAAATAGACACTGGAGTTTAAATAGCTCTTGGCATCCTTAAAGAAAAATAAGTTCTGTTAAAATACCCAACAAATTCAAATTTGTGAAAATAAGGGTAAAACCCTATAATGAAAATATACTCAAGAACACCAAGGAATAAAATTCCCAAAAGGCCCTCTTGATCTTTCAGAGCTAAGCTCTTTGATGAGGAATCAAATTCCTTTTAAGCAATGGAATTAAATTCCAGAGACCCCCATGATGGGAAACGAAAAAATGGAATTAAAATTCAAAAGATCCTCAAAGATCAAAGGAGAAACGCCCGATTTTCGAAGACATTGGGGTATAATACACAAAAGATTATGTCTTTTCGGATCTTTAAGAGATCGGTTCCAGAAGAGAGCAAAGCTCTTGTGGTGGATTTAATATCCAGAAAAAAAATTTAGAGAAAAGGGTTTCTTGTTCCTAAGAGATAAATGTTGTTCAAGATTTTTACCCAAAAGAGTTTTTTTTAACGGAGTTTAACTCTGAAATTTCAACGGGCAGAGAACTGAGTTCTGAAAGGAGAATTAATTTCTCAAGAGAAAGGATAAGGAGGAAGACGGAGAAACAGTGGCCATCTCAAGAGCCAAGCCCTCGTATTTATAAGACATGATGGGAATGATTCATCTCCTCGTTCCCCTAGGCAATCCAACGGCTGTAAAAGTGGACAGTTTTGCACTCACGTACAAACCACGTGAGAGAAACGTTGTGGAGGCATTTGTTTCCTTATAAAAAGAAGAAGAAGATGATGAGAGAAAGAAAGGGGAAACTACCCACTAAGCAAGCCTCATGTGTTAAACACGTGAGTACCTATATGCAAAACATATAGGCGCTGCAAATAAACTACAGATAGGCTAAACAAAGCCTCACGTGTTAAACACGTGAGCGCCTATATGCAAAGCAAATAAGCGCTGCAATCAAACAACAGATAGGCTAAAAAAAGCCTCACGTGTTAAACACGTGAGCGCCTATATGCCGCTAAACAAAGCCTCACGTGTTAAACACGTGAGCGCCTATATGCAAAGCATATAGGCGCTGCAATTTAACTACAGATAGGCTAAACAAAACCACACGTGTTAAACACGTGAGTGCCTATATACAAAGCATATAGGTACTGCAATCAAACAACAGATAGGCTAAACAAAGCCTCACACGCTAAACACGTGATGACATCTCCTTACGTAGAATTAAATTCTACTTAATGAACCGTTGGATCAAGGATCCAACGGTGATTAAACATAGAATTAAATTCTATTGGGAAAAATATTTTCTGTTAAACAGAGAGTTAATGGATCAAAGATCCGAAATATTTTCTATATCTTTCTAAACAGAGAAAGATTATACTCTGTAAAACTGAGCACCCTTGGATTAAAAATCTAATGGTGATTAAAATGTCACCGCTAGATAGGATTTTATTCTATATATGGGAGAATATCCCTAATCTTGTTAAAAATAAGAACAATATCTTCTGTAAAATAGAAGTCCTTGAATCAAAGATCCAACGGTGGGTAAAATTCCCTAAATCAATTCTAAGACCAATTAAATCAATTGGGATCTCTCAATAAGAGATTTTCTCAGAATTAAACAAACTTCTCTCCACTATATAAAGAACTCGAGACTTCAAGTCTCAAGAACAGAGACGTAGAGAGATAGAGAGAGAGAGAGAACTCCCCAAAGGCTTTAAAAAAATATACAGTGAGCTTTTGAGGAACATGAGAATTTAATTCTCAAAGAAAATACTTGTTTCCTTGAAACATTAGGTAAAAAGAAAACACCTCTCCTTTGCCTCTCTAAGGGTTTAATCCTTCATATAAGAACTCGGTTCTTTCCTCTGGTTGAGATTTGCAGAGGAAAATCTCCTCATAAATTGAGAATTTAATTCTCATCGGGAGGATTTTGCTCTGCAAGATTCAAAATTTAAGGGGAAAGAACTAAGTTACATAAAAAAGAGGGAAGAAGAAGAAGAAGAACACAAAGGAATTTAATTCCTCCAAAAGGGTTTAACCCTATATTAAGAACTTAGTTCTTCAATAAAAAAAATAGTGATCCAAGATCTCCATGGCCAAATCGTTGGTACTTAGCACTATTTCGAAGCCTCGCGTGTTTTCCACGTGAGTGCTTCAAAAGATCAAGGAAAATAACCAAAACTTCCTCACGTGTTTACCACGTGATTTTTTTAAGAGGAAACAAGTAAAAGAAAGAGGAAACTACAGTACTCCAGCAGCAATAAAGGAAAAGGGGACACCCACGTGCTTTGCACGAGAACTTTAGCCAAGTGCTCAGCACTTATAAAAAGGGGGGAGATAAAAGCCCAAAGTCTAGCGCCCATATTTGAGGTGCCTCGCATGCATCATGTGAGCGCCATAAAACTTTAGTGTTTAGGGCGCCTCACGCATGTCACGTGAGCACCATAAAACTCTAGTGTTTAACACTAATCCAGTAACCACGTGAAACGCACGTGAGCACTGTATTCCTCAGTTCTTAGCACTGTTGGAGACTCAATCTTAGCCCAAATTGGCTAAGTTTTCTAAGGTTAGATCTCTTTAATACTAAAACAACCGAGCCCCTGTGCTCATGTTTTCCCAAATTGACCATAGTCTAAAAAATGACTAGTAATCTCCCATTGATGATATTCGAAATGATACTCATCTTATATCTTCCAAGATAATTTTAGTCTCAAACATGACTAACATTTCTTAGGTCTACAATAGCACCATCTTTTCCCTAAAATATAGGATTTGGTTTAAGGGTACATCTCTCCACACCTCTGATATATGTCTTTGTAATTCTTCAACGTCTTCAGAGAGGTGGCGGGTCTTGACAACCAACAACTCGTTGATGCACTTCCAAATTGACGTGTGCACTTCAAATCGGACTGCACCCCAAATTGAGCATATTCCATATCAACACCGTTGTTCATCCCGTCACGTAACAAATACACGTGCGCGCAAGATGGATAACGAACCGAGACGTCCTTAAACTAAAATCTCACCTTCAAAATGGTGATCAATGGACCGAGACGTCCTTAAAAATCTCACCTCTAAAATGGTGATCAACGGACCGAGACGTCCTTAAACTAAAATCTCACCTCCAAAATGGTGATCAACGGACCGAGATGTTCCCAAACTAGAACTTTGCGTCCAAAATGACAATAATGGACCGAAATGTCCCTAAACTAAGACAACAGAGCCCAAATGCTCTCTTGTTGGATCTGAAATAAAAAATGATTCTCAAACCTTATTAAGTAGATCTTAGTCTCAAATTGGCCTAACGTATCCTTAACAAAAGGACAACCGAGTCCCAACTGCTCATATACATTTAAGTCGATCTTAATCTCAAACCAGATTAACGATCCTTAAATAAAACAAACCCAAATCTAAGATATACGGATTTAGACTAATCCACGCCCTACGGGCAACAATATAAATTAGTCTCCGTATACAATCCACAGACAACCAAAACAAACAAAAAAACACACGACACGAAGTGAACTTCTGGAGCAGGAGAAAGTGGTTACCGCGATGCGGTAACGTAATTAACTGCAGGGGCTTGCGCCAGCAGGAAAGAGCGTCCCCATAATCAAAACTCCCTCGCAAAATGAGGGGGAATCTGAGGAAGTCACGCCACAACGGCCGCATCCGTCGAAACCTCCAATCTACGGTGTCATAAATCAATTTGGCATCTTCAGAGAGGTGGACGGATAAATCCAAATAGCATCTGCCCCAAAAATTCAGGCCAGACGTCCTAACGCCCCGGTCGCGTCTTTCGGCGCTGAACAACTTCATTCCCGGAACTGACATTCCAGTTTGAAATAAGTGGCTTCACGGGAATCGCGTGTGTTCTCACGAATCGTTGCGACATGAAGCAGTGTGAAACTCCAGTATCGAAAATTGCAAGTGCAGGAAAGGTGGTTATTAGTATAGTACCTAAGTTGTGTGAGGTTTTGTTTAGATATAAGGAAATATAACGATACATAAGAATTCAAAGGTTGAAAGGATAGGGGAATTTACCGATGATGACTTATCCTGTGGGTTCGGCCTCCTCGACCGTCATAGTAAAAACATGTCGTCTCGTTACATTCTTCCTTGCCGGAGGCACATTCCTCTAACCTTGAGGCACGTTTCTCTGTGCCTAATCGTAACAACTCCAATTTTAGTGTACACTTTTTTTAAAAGTTAATGTATACTTGGGGTATTTACATTTTCTGTGAGTACTATAAGTATTTGTTTTGGTTTTTAATAGCAAGAAAGAGCTTGCAGCTCATTGGTAAGACCTTGCAATGCTAAACCAAAGCACCAGATTTTAAATCCCATTAGCCACATTATTTTTTAATTAGTTTTGTTTTAAATTTTTATAAGCCCAAGAGCCTACACGTCCATAACTCGTAAAAACCAAGAGTCACATATATAACAAACTGACCCAGGGGGTAGACAAATCGGCAATGGATACATGGCCCCAAGACCCGGCCTGACTCGGTCGGATCGGGCCGGCGGCGAGGCTGACTCGACCGGTTCCGCCGGGTTGACTCGCTCAGATCGAATTTTGGTCTTCATGAAACCTGTGTCTTTTGGCCTCCCCATAACCCCTGTCATGTTTAATTTCCCTGTATTATTCCAGAGGAATTAAAATACAATTAAAACTTTTTTAATGCATTTTCTATCAAACCCTAACCCTAATCCTTTCCTATAAACCACTCCAATTCACACACCCCTCACTCACAAACTCTGTCCAAACTCTCAAGAACATTCTTTAGAACTTTAGTGTGCAAATGGAGTTAGTGAAGGGTGAAACTCCGGCAAACTTCCAAAGACGACCTTAGGAGCTCCCGGTGACGAAACGACGCACCGGCACCTCCTACCAATCCCTCTCTCTCCTCTAATCAAAAATCCTGTAAGTCCCTTCTCCCTCTTCACTTTCCTATTCTAAAAACTCGTATTTCTAAAACCCGACGGAAGCAAAGTTAATCCGACTTTCGATTCGGTTTTCTTTAAGAAGTTCTAATTTTCTTAAATACAACAATACCAAACCTGCACATCATGACCATTAAATATTAACAAACCATATTGAACAAGTTTCATAGCAAAAGAATTCATATTGTAATTTTTATCGCACTTTTTCAGAAAAATACTACACAGTTTAGTTTTGACATAAATTATTATAATTCCTTACTGTACCTTTAGATAGTTCACGAGGTAATGACCTACCTCCTCATAATACTCATATGTAACATAGCACGATAATATTGGGAAACATAGATTTGGGAAAATATGATATTACACAAAACTACATCCGACTTATAAAAAAAACCGTTTTCTACAAGATTATGTATTTTTTCAAATATTTGCAAAGAGCCGCTACAACCCATTTGGGGAACCTATTCGGGATGGTGCGGATTATCATACATCCTCGGGCTTAGTAGTGCGAGATGCAGACCTCCGCAAGGATCATACGGTCTCGAAAAATTTAAAAATATAAATATCTTAAGAAAATGAGATTTCTAGAAAAATAATAAATTAAAATTATTTTATATAAATACACGTGTGCGCGCGCGCGCACACACACGCACGCGCGCACACACACACACACACACATATATGTATGTATGTATGTATCATCAAAATATCTAATTTTTGATATAATATAAATATTCCAACCTATCTAAATCAAAAGAATCACTTTACATGAAAATACCATGCAATTCCATAAAAGTTCAATAATTCACAATTAAATACCATATATTATGAAATTAGGTTTTACTCACTAGATCACATATATAAAATCTACATTTATGAAAACTCTAAAGATGATAATTAAATACTTGAGGTGTATTTTGAAAATTATATAAAATTATTTTTACATAAAACCCTCTCAAGTTCTATAAATTACAATAAGGACCCTAGTAAATATATATTTAAGCGGGACTAGTCTCTTGAGCCTCAGGGAGCCGGAGATATGGGTGCCTTCCTATTTAAGGTAGACAACTTAACAAACGGTATTATCAATACGGTAATCGTCTTTGAAGAAGACAAAAACCTTGTGGTCCATATGCCGCAGTTACCGATAATATCAAAACTTAATTCAGGATTTCAATTTATTTTCTAATTGTCTGACTCAGACCGAATCTCGATATAATCAATCTAACTTGAATGAGATTCAAGTGTGTGTGTGTGTATAACAATTCAATATGAATCCATGAATCCATATATTCAAGCTGTTCAATCTATTCAATCTGTATTGACTGAACCGAACCATGGATATACCTCCATCTACATGATTCTCCTGTTACATCCGTTTACTGATGTCATGGTTTCGGCAAGTCATCCGTTTATACAATCTATAATACAAGACAATACAATTTACAATACAATACAAACAATATAATTAAGACATCGCGGGGTTTAAGAAATAGATTAGTACGGAAGGTCTTAGAAGTGGCACGAGACTGCAAGAATTTAGACACCTAACATGTATTCCATTGCTGTTGTACCGTAGCATAAACTGTTCCTTGTACATTCCGTTCACCTTAGTTTCTGGTCTACTGAGACTCCTCTCGTATACACTGACATCTTTCTGTACCAAGCTACAAACAACAGCGTTAACCATATAATACAACTTTAAAAACTACACTTTCTCCCTCTGTCTATTCTATTTCTTCCTTATCTTTGGGACTTACAGAGCGATTGTTCGCTAATGACATTCCTTCTCTTCTTCTTTGGAATGTTGTCAGGTGATTCGGACCTTCAGGAGATCGAGCCCACCAGTGAGGACTTGGATCGGCTAGCCTACGACCCAGAGTTTTAGATTCATTGTACACATTTCATTTCAGTACTTTCCATTTCTGTTATGCCACCGTTTAGGCATTGCTTTCATTCAGATGTATTTACTTTTCCATGTACTGTAAAAGAATGTTAATAAATAAAGTTGTTGTTCATTACATTTGTCTCTTGTGTATATTCCTTTTATATTGCTTAGTTTCGCTTAGCGTATTTACTTCTGAGTAAATACGTAGCGGCCTCGTCGCGTCCCCTCTGCCCGTACACCGAGAAGCGGGCGTGACAGGTTTAGTTAGTGGCCCATGCAGGTCTGAGCTGTATGGAACCCTATCATGCAGTTCAATTCTGTATGGACAACCTAAGCAATATAACACAAGAAACAGCAACTAAAAACATTCTTTATATTACATATTCCTTGAATCTTATTCTTTGAACCTTATTCTTTGAATCTATCCTAACATATTTTTCATTCAAGGTTATGGATTCCCCAAATAACACCAGTACCAATGTCAACAACACTCCTCCACCCCTACCACTTACTCCTGCCATCGCTGCTCTGATCAACGAGCAGACGGTTCTGCTTGAAGCAATCCGCAGCTTCCTGGAAGGACTGCAGCAGCAGACTGCTATATTATTGAACCGACCAAAAGCGGAAGCAACCGGCATGAAGCGCCCTGCCAACCAGATGGCAGGAGGAGCCTCATCAAGGCCATCTTTTGTGCCAAGGAGACCGAGATTACCGAACAACAGGCCTTGCCCATCCTTTTGTACCTACTGCAAGAGAGTTGGACATATGATGAAAGACTGTCGGCGAGCCAACCGTTTTTGCTTAGTCTGCGGCTCAGCTACTCACGATATTGGGTCTTGTATTTATAGACAAAATCCAATTGCTGCACCCAGGCCAGCAATCACTTATCAGCAAAGACTGGCTCTTAAGGCACTTGCTCCAAGACTCGCTTTCCCTGCTCCACCACCTAGAGGACCACCGACTGCACCACCTCCTCTTTAGTTCCATCAAACTCAACGGTATGTTATAAGGAATGCTCCTCCGGCTAGGAGGAATGTACCACGGCGACAGGCTTTTACGATGACAGTGGAAGAAGCTGAAGCCACTGGCCAAGTCATCACTGGTAAGCCTTTCTTCTCAAGCTTTTTTTTCAGTCTTAACACCTACTCACATATTTTCTCTATACCTAAAACATATCTCATATACCTTAGGTATAATCTTAGTAGCCTCACTCCCTGCACTAGCACTCTTCGATACTGGAGCATCTCACTGCTTTATGTCGCAACTGTTCGTCCGAACTCATGCAATTCCAGTCACACCGCTTGTATCCAGCTGGAATGTCAGTTCAGGGAATAGCATTCTAAAGGCAACAATAGGATACAGCTTGTTTCCAGTTATCGTCTGCAGCAGAGAATTCTATGTTGACTTCAAAGTGCTGGACATACCGAACTTCGATGTGGTTCTAGGTATGGATTGGCTCGGAACATTTTATATTACCGTTGACTGTCGTCAAAGGAGGGTAGTATTCGGGATTTCAGACCATCCAGTCTTCTATTTCAAAAGTGGAGACCGTAACCTGGAGCCAAGTACTTATAAGGCGAAACCAAAGAAGGCAGTGATTGCGGCAATTCAAGCAGAGAAAGAATCAAAGCCAGAAATGGTTTGAGAGTTCAACGATGTATTTCCTGACGATATATCAGGTTTCCCCCCCGATCGAGCTCTTGAATTCAGCATTGATTTAGTACCAGGAGCACAACCGGTGATCAAAGCACCTTATCGTTTAATGTCAGGAAGGTTTGAAGGAAGTCCGAACTCAGTTGGACGAATTATTGATGAAAAGATGGATTCGTCCCAGCACTTCAAGTTGGGGATCACCAGTACTGGTTGTGAAAAAGAAGGAAGGTTCATACAGAATGTGCATTTATTATAGAGCCTTGAACGGAGTAACAATAAAGAACAAGTATCCGCTACTGCGTATCGACGATTTATTCGATCAGCTAAGTGGATCTTGTGTTTTCTCTAAATTTGATCTTCGTTCAGGATATCATCAGGTAAAGGTCAAGGAATCTGATATCCACAAAACGACTTTCAGAACTCGTTATGGACATTACAAATTTCTTGTAATGCCATTTGGAGTGACCAACGCACCAGCAATATTCATGAACCTAATGAATCAAGTTTTCCGGGAGTATTTAGATAGGTTCGTTGTCATCTTCATCGACGATATTCTGGTCTATTCTAAGAGTCGGAAAGAGCACGCCGAACACTTGAGAATTGTCCAAGAAACTCTACGATAACATCAACTCTACGCCAAGTACAGCAAGTGCGAGTTTTGGCTAGATCGAGTCAGTTTTCTCGGACATATCGTATCAGGCGAAGGAATCTCTGTGGATCCAGCAAAAGTTTCAGCAATAAGCAAATGGCCGACACCAAAGTCAGTGAAGGACATTCGGAGTTTTTTGGGTCTAACTGGATATTACAGAAAGTTCATTGAAGGCTTTTCTAAGATAGTAACACCCCTGACCAAGCTCACATGTAAAGATGAAGAATTCGTGTGGTCAGAAGCACGCGAACAAGTTTTTGTAGAACTCAAGTAAAGGTTGACATCAGCGCCTATTCTCATTATATCGGATCAATCTGGAGGTTTCGAAGTGCATTGTGATGCATCCGGTAAGGGATTAGGATGTGTTCTACATCAGCACGGTAAGGTTGTGGCTTATGCTTCAAGACAGCTAAAGACTCATGAGCGCAATTATCCGACGCATGATTTGGAGTTGGCAGCCGTAATCTTTGCTCTCAAGATTTGGCGCCGTTATCTTCTCGGTGAACGGGTGAACATATACACAGATCATAAGAGTCTAAAATATATGTTTACTCAGAAGGAGCTTAATATGTGGCAGAGACGATGGTTAGAACTTATGGCGTACTTCGACATCAACCTGCAATATCACCCAGGGAAGATGAATGTAGTACCTGATTCCCTTAGTCGCCAACTTTTAGCAATGAATCTCACCGCTCAGTGGAAGCTTCAACAAGACTTGTATCAGATGGAGATTGAAGTAGTTATGCCAGGTAACGCTTCAAGTTCGATGAATTTACAAGTTCAATCTACCATTGTCAATCAGATCAAAACAGCTCAAGCAAGTGATGCTAAGTTGCAAAAGATCAGAGAACAAGTGGAGAATGGACTCAGAACAGACTTCATCATCCATGAAGACGGGTCTTTGAGATACGGCAGCAGATTATATGTACCAAAAGGTTCTATTCGGGAAGAGTTAATGAAAGAAGCCCACAGCTCTCCCTACTCAGTACACCCTGGAGGTAAAAAGATATACAAAGATCTACGTCAACATTATTGGTGGCATGGAATGAAGCGTGAAGTAGCCAGAAGCGTCGCTACATGCTTGGTGTGTCAGCAAGTAAAGGCTGAACATCAAAGGACGGCTGGATTACTTCAACCTTTACCTATCCCAGAATGGAAGTGGCAACACATCACGATGGATTTTGTGACTGCACTTCTTCGCAACACAAAGGGCAACGATGTGGTATGAGTTATTGTGGATCGACTCACAAAGTTGGCTCACTTCATCCCATTTCGGGTTGGCCAGTCAACTGAGACGTTAGCAAAGAAGTACATGGAGGTAAGAATCTAGTTAAGATTAAACTCTTCATAATGTACTATCTCTGATACCCATACAGAAAATTGTGCGACTTCATGGAGCACCGGTCTGTATTGTCTCCGATCGTGACACCAGGTTCCGATCACAATTTTGGCAGAATCTGCAAGCGAGCTTGGGAACAAGTCTGAATTTCAGCACGGCTTATCATCCACAAACAGATAGTCGGTCTGAGCGAACTATTCAGATCTTGAAGGATATGCTCAGAGCGTGTATGTTGGACTTCAAAGGATTGTGGGAAGATCACCTACACCTTGTGGAGTTTTCATACAACAACAGTTATCAAGTAAGCATATGAATGTCACCTTTTGCAGCGCTTTATGAAAGGAAGTGTCGATCGCCATTAAGTTGGGACGACATCGGAGATAGAGAACTCCTTGGACCTGAGATGATATTAGCAACTGTTGATATGGTTCGTACTATCAGGGAAAGAATGCGCATAGCCCAAGATTGACAGAAGCACTGGGCTGATGCAAAGTGCCGTCATTTGGAGTTCCATCCAGGAGATCATGTATTTCTGATGATATCTCCAAACCGCGGAGTGATTCGATTTGGAAGACGGGGTAAGCTAAGTCCGAGATATATTGGATCGTTCGACATACTCGAACGAGTCGGTGAATTGGCATACCGCTTGGCACTTCCACCTTCATTGGAGGGAGTGCATAATGTGTTCCACATATCCCAACTCAAAAGGTATGTGAGTGACCCCAGCCACATTCTCGATCATTCCGAGCTCACTGTACAACTCGACTTATCTTGTGAGCAACAACCTGTGGAGATCCTGGACAGAAAAGTGAAGTCACATCGGAACAAGGAAGTTAACTTGGTTCGAGTGATGTGGAGAAAAGACACTCCAGGAGAATCGACATGGGAAAAGGAAGATGAGATGCGTGCAAAATACCCCCACCTATTTGTAAACTAGTCCTTAAAATAAATTGTAAATTTTGATGACGAAATTTTTGTAAGGAGTGTAGACTGTAACAACTCTAATTTTAGTGTACAAAAATTTGTTTAAAAGTTAATATATACTTAGGGTATTTACATTTCCTATGAGTACTATAAGTATTTGTTTTGCTTTTTAATAGCAAGAATGAGTTTGTAGCTCATTGGTAAGACCTTGCAATACTGAACCAAAGCACCAGAGTTCAAATCCCATTAGCTACATTATTTTTTAATTAGTTTTCTTTTAAATTTTTAGAAGCCCAAGAGTCTACACGTGCATAACTCGTAAAAACCAAAAGTCACATATAAAACAAACTGGCCCAAGGGGTAGACAAATCGGCAATAGACATGTGGCCCCAAGACTCGGCCCCACTCGGCCGGATCGGGCCGGCGGCGCGGCTGACTCGGCCGGCGCCACCGGGTTGACTCACTCAGATCGGATTTTGGTCTTCATGAAACCTGTGTCTTTTGGCCTCTCCATAACCCCTGTCATGTTTAATTTTCCTGCATTATTCCAGAGGAATTAAAATACAATTAAAACTTTTTTAATGCATTTTCTATCAAACCTTAACCCTAATCCTTTCCTATAAATACCACTCCAATTCACACACCCCTCACTCATAAACTATTTCCAAACTCACAAGAAAATTCTCTAGAACTTTAGTGTACAAGTGGAGTTAGCGAAGGGGGGAGTTTCGGCGAACTTCCGAAAACGACCCTACGAGCTCTCGGCGACGAAACGACGCACCGGCACCTCCTACCAATCTCTCTATCTCTCCTCTAATCTGAAATCCCGTAAGTCCCTCCTCTCTCTTCACTTTGCTATTATAAAAACTCGTATTTCTAAAACTCGACGGAAGCGGAGTTAATCCGACTTCCGATTCGGTTTTCTTTAAGAAGTTCCAATTTTCTTAAATACAACAATACCAAAGTTGCACATCATGACCACTAAATATTAACAAAACATATTGAACAAGTTTCATAGCAAAAGAATTCATATTGTAATTTTTATCGCACTTTTTCAGAAAAATACCATACAGTTTAGTTTTGACATAAATCATTATAATTCCTTGCTATACCTTTAGATAATTCACATGGTAATGACCTACCTCCTCACAACACTCATATATAATATAGCACGATGATATTGGGAAACATAAATTTGGAAAAATACGATATTACACAAAACTACCTCCGACTTATAAAAAAACCGTTTTCTACAAGATTATGTATTTTTTCAAATCTTTGTAAGGCACCGCTACAACCCATTTGGGAATCCGTTCGAAATGGTGCGGATTATCACACATCCTCGGGTTTAGTAGTGCGAGATGCAGACCTCCGCAAGGAGCATACGGTCTCGAAAGATTTAAAAATACAAATATCTTAAGAAAATGAGATTTCTAGAAAAATAATAAATTAAAATTATTTTATATAAATCTATATATGTATATGTATCATCAAAGTATCTAATTTTTGATATAATATAAATATTCCAATCTTTCTAAATCAAAAGAATCACTTTACATGAAAATACCATGCAATTCCATACAAGTTCAATACTTTACAATTAAATACCATATATTATGAAATTAGGTTTTACTTACTAGAAATGTCACATATATAAAATCTACATCTATGAAAACTCTAAAGACGATAATTAAATACTTGAGGTGTATTTTGATAATTATAAAAAATTATTTTTACATAAAACCCCCTCAAGATCTATAAATTACAATAAGGATCCTAGTAAATATAGGTTTAAGCGGGACCAGTCTCTTGAGCCTAAGGAAGCCAGAGATATGGCCTTGCCTATTTAAGGTAGACAACTTAACAAACGGTGTTATCAACACGGTAATCGTCTTTGAAAAAGACACAAATCCTGCCGTCTATGTGCAACGGTTACCGATAACATCAAAACTTAATTCAGGATTTCAATTTCTTTTCTAATTGTCTGATTCAAACTGAGTCTCGATATAATCAATCTGACTTGAATGAGATTCAAGTGTGTGTGTGTGTGTGTGTATAACAATTCAACATGAATCCATGAATCCATATATTCAACCTGTTCAATCTATTCAATCTGTATTGACTGAACCGAACTATGGATATACCTCCATCTATATGATTCTCCAGTTACATCCGTTTACTGATACAATTTATAATACAAGACAATACAATTTATAATACAATACAATCAAGACATTGCGGGATTTAAGCGGTAGATTGGTACGGAAGGTGTTAGAAGTGGCATGAGACTGCAAGAATTAAGACACCTAACCTGTATTCCATTGCTGTTGTACCGTGGCATAAACGGTTCCTTGTACATTCCGTTTACCTTAGTCTCTGTTCTACTGAGACTCCTCTCATATACACCGGCATCCTTCTGTACCAAACTACAAACAACAGCGTTAACCATATAATACAATTTTAAAAACTACACTCTCTCCCTCTGTCTAATCTACTTCTCTCTTATATTTGGGACTTACCGAGCGATTGTTCGCTGACGACATTCCTTCTCTTTTTCTTTGGAATGGTGTCAGGTGATTCGGAACTTCAGGAGATCGAGCTCACCAGCGAGGACTTGGATCAGCTAGCCTATGACCCAAAGCTTTACATTCATTGTACACATTTCATTTCAGTACTTTCCATTTCTGTTATGCCACTGTTTAGACATTGCTTTCATTCAGATGTATTTACTTTTTCATGTACTGTAAAAGAATGTTAATAAATAAAGTTGCTGTTCATTACATTTGTCTCTTGTGTGTATTCCTTTTATATTGCTTAGTTACGCTTAGCGTATTTACTTCTGAGTAATTACGTAGCGGCCTCGTCACGTCCCCTTTACCCGTACCATAATCACATAATTCACGAATTATTCGGCGCATTCGCGAATAACTCGCGAATTATGTGGCTGCCGATTAAATCTGCGAATTATTCGCCATCATCGAACGCGCCGAATTATTGCCGAATTATTCGCGAATAATTCCCGAATTATTCGCGAATTGTTCAAGAAAAAAGCAAATTATTAAAAAAACAGCAAATAATTCATGAAATCAAAATCTAGCGTCTCATATATTAATTTTATATTAATTTTTTGCTCGAAATCCTTCCCGAACATTTCCCGAACACTTACCGAATCTTTCTCGAATACATGCCGATTATTTCCGAATAGTTCATCGAATCCGAATTTTCGACCTCGCCGAATTATTGCCGAATCACGAATTTGTGACTATGGCTCGTACACCGGGAAGCGGGGCGTGACACTATTGGAATTGATGTTGAGGTTGTGCAGGTAGTCCACGTGGTGCTGGTGCAGGAAGAGCTAGTCGGGGTGCAGGTGCCTGAATGGCTGGCCTCTGCGGAGCTGTAATTGTGGGTCTAGGTGCTGGTGCCGTGTTAATACGATATGGGCATGCTCCTATAGTGTGAGTTGATGTACCACAAATGAAACGCAGGCTATTTGCACGCCTGCAGTCATTCGCCATGTGTCCAGTTCTCTTGCAGTATAAATAGAAACCTGGACTGGACCGGTTAAACGATCCTCCTGGCCTCTTGGGTGCAAAAGTCGGCCTAAAAGAGGCTTCTTCTGTCATCTGGATAGCAAGGCGTTTGATTCCGGTTGCTTGAGACTTACCCTTCTTCTTGACCACAGCTTCATAACGGCGTGCTGCCTTCAGGGTGAGTTTATGAGTAGGATAGTCGCATGTGGCTAATGCTGCTTGAATCTCCGGGTCTAAGCCCTGTTGGAATCGTCTAACCCGAATCTCATCGGTCGGGATCAAGTGTGCCGCGAACCTGATAAGATATTGATGTCCGGATAGTGACGTGTTTTACTAAACAAAATTTTGATACGGATTCTTTACCTGTTTAGCATGATGAATCCGGCATCATATTCATCCACCAATTTTACCCACATGGAACCTTGTTGTTGGTGGATGAACTGTTGTTCTATCTCAAAGCGAGCAGTCTCGGAAAAAAACTTCACATCGAACAGATCGCGGAACGTTTTCCACTCTATTGGTTGTGTGAGACGACTTTTCTCGGCTTTCTACCAGACTCTTGCATTGTCGGTGAGCTGGAGCTTGGCCACATGAACCCAAGCTATGTCTGGTACCTGTGCTGCGGCAAGGTCGTCCTCGATACTTTGGGCCCATTCTTCAGCCTCAAGAGGACTCTTTTTCCCTGAAAAGTTCCTTGAATGCAACGGACGAAATTGCTTTACTCTAGATGCTTCGGCTTAAGGGCGGTTCATGAGAATAGCAGTCTGCTGTTGCTGGCCTTCCAGAAGACTTTTGATAGGTTCTAAAAGCACCGTTTGTTCATTGATTGAAGCAGCAATGATAGGATGAGGTGGTAAGGTTGGTGGTGGTATGTTACAATTGACATTGGTACTGGTGTTTTTGGGAGAATCGATCACCTTGATAGAAAAGGAAATGTTAGGATAGATTCATGAAATTTGAAATGCAAGAAATGTATAGTTGCTTATTCTTATAATTCTTGTAATATATTGCTTAAGACTTCATGCAGAACTGACCTGCATGGGCCACCAACAAAAACTGTCATGCCCCGCTTCCCGGTATACGGAAACGGTGACGTGGCAAGCCCTTAACGTATTTACTATGAAAATACGTTAAGTGTAATTAAGCAATATAACAATGAGAAAGAATGACAAGAGTAATAAAATGAAACAGTAACTTTATTTACATTCACCTTTACATACAACCGTCTTGAAATTAAAGATATAATGGTAAAAGCAAATGCCTAAACAATGGCATACAGAAAATAAGTGCAGGCTGGAAAGAGCTAGTAGTCTGGCTGAGCGGCAAACTAGTCCAAGTCCTCCAGGCCGACTCTATCTCCTCAGAGTCCGATCCTCCTGACGAACTTTCCAAAGAAAGAAACAGAAATGAATCTCGTCAGCGAACTAGCGCTCAGTAAGTCTCAAAAGAATTAAGAGAAGATAGTATATAATGATAATAGAAACCAAATGAACAGATGACAGGTACAATTGTATATGATTATCCATGGGTATATGATAGTTATTCTAACGTGGTTGTATGTAGTTTGATAAAAAATGTATTCGTGTATATGGGAAGAGTCCATCTTACCCTGTGGACTATGGTAACATATAGTATAAGGCCCCGTCATAACCCACGGGACAATGACACTTGTGTTGGGATGCGGTGGCACCTCAGCCGTCTAAACGAGGCCAAATGCAGAACAAAAACTTTTTACGGACCGGCGCCACCTCGACCTAAAACCCCGGATCGTTCCATTAACCGTAAGCTAGCAATATGTAAAACGAGTTAGAAAGATTATACCGATCGATCCGTGTCCTTCGGTCTTCAATCTCTGTGCCAAACTCCCCGATGTCGCGCCGACGAAATTCGCTCCCCGATCAGGTCCGTCAAAGTGACACCACATCGATGAATCTGTATACGGGCTCCCGCCTCAAGACTGAGGCAACTCGGACATAAAGTTTGCTAGCCGACATATCCAAGAATGAAGTAGAGAGTGTGTGGAATATTTTGTCTTAAGATGCCCAAGCCGATTGGACGGAGGTAAAGGAAGTTGCCATTTAGGAAAACATGTGAGCAAGGAATTTTTCTTGGAGAAAATGAGAATGAGCTCGTTTACCCAAGATCAAGGGCTCGGCCACACTCACCAAATGATGAAGGGATTGTTCTCTGGTCTTTGAAAATGGAGAGATGATAGATATCAAATGAAGTGGTGGTCTTCAATTTTTAAGTGAGTGTGTCATTATTTTTCACCATAAAAAAACCCCTGCATAAAGAAATGGCGAAATTGCAGGGAACCCCCCAGCTGCCCGGAAAACAGACCCCATCCCCAGAGCCCATGCTCAATAAATGCATCATGGGCTGATCACTGTGGGGAATGGGACATGGTCAAAGCTCACATGGAAAAAACATAGAGGGTGATGTTTGTGTTGGACAAAAGAAAACTGGCAACTCCCAAAATAATCCCGTAACGAATTACGAGATTATACCTCAACTGTAAATACATACCCGCATATGTATTCCGACCGAATACAAATGCAAAGAGACAAAAATATCCCAACACAAAATAATACTAGGGTCCGGTTTAAACCAAATCCCGCTAGTACTATCCGTCAGATCATGATCCGTGCACAAGTGCACGAATATGATCGAACCCCGCCATATATCCATACAGCCTCTACAACGTTTCGCTCGAACTTGGGAAACGGTCTGTGGGGGACTCTAATGACTCATCAATACACTGACATTAGGGTATAACCACTAGCGCGTCAGAGGTACTAGCTGTACGTAACGGTTGCCCATGTATTGATCGGAAGGGAAGCTGACGAGTGAACTCATCCAGAAACCCTACTGAGCCTGACGGTGACAATATCCGTACAGTCTGGTCTGTTCGTCTATGAGTATCGCATATAGGGCCTAGGGGGCTGGTAAACGTCAGACCTCTAATGGCGGTATAAGTCGTGTCGGAGAGTGGCCCAGAACACCCTGAGATACTACTGGAATATCTACCAGTAAATCTCGATTACCCTAGCCATGGATTTCGTGTAATGGCTATCCTAAACACAGCGCGATCTCACCCCCAATATCGGGATAGACGAATCCCTGACGATCCGCTCACTGCCTCCATGTGGCTCGGGACTGGACCCAACTAAAACCTGTTTGCACGACTCCTTTGAGCCGTGGTAGGGTAGTAATCAAAACACAGTGGAAACTCACACGAGACAAATAACGATCTCAGGTCGACAGACTAACCTGTACACATGTCACCTGGGAACTGCTATTTGACGATATGTATAATACCAACCAGCATGTTTCCGGCGAGTCCTGTCCGGTGTACTCATATCTCAATGAGCACCTGTATACATCTTAGGTGAACCAACTGACACCAATGGCTTGTGAGACCGGCCACCGCCCTTCGTCGGGGTCTTGACTGTATACACTAGTCTACTCTGGAGTATCGATGCCCTGTCTCGAAACTCCCACGACTAGGGATACTTTAAGGATGTGCTTATAGACCCCAGCTCCCACGTATATGATCGCCATCATACTGCTGGCAGTCAAGAAAGAATCCTATGGGCTCTATCAACATGCAATATTGAACTAAAGCATGTATACGATGATAAAGACAAACCAGATAGTATACTATCATCTCGAGCAAGACTGTCATATCGGTATAGGTCTTCCCTCAACCATTGCAATCACGTACCTGCGATCCAATAATTGACTTTGAGGGCACTATATCCAACAATCTCCCACTTGCACTTAAGGCTAATTATTGCGATGTCGCGTACTCATAGCTCGTGTGATACCGAATATCCAACTCCTCTACTAATCAATTTCACAAAGCTCGTTTGTAAAACTATTGTTTTCGAGAAATAGCCTCAGTGAGTGGATCCGCCTTGATATTTCTTTCTTTGTCTCTCTTTGTCTCAAGTTCGCTGAGAAAGCTATCTCCCAAAATGAGCAATACCTGTCTTAGAATATGTCTGGATATCTGATGGGACCCAGTTCATAAATGAACTCCAAATCCAGCAAACTTCTTAGACTGTATCGTCAACTGAATTTAATCAGTATCCTGCACCATACTTCCCTCAGTATCCGCTTGGACCACCTGTCCAAACTACTGCCCCTCGTCAGAGGGAAAACTATAACTCTGACAGTCACTCTGCCATCCAGGTCACCTTGGAAGCCTGGAATGATAACCGTCTCTCGAAGGATACTGCCGTTATCAAATCCCTAGAACATCCACTTATGTTCTAAAACTGCTTCCGAACGTTTCTCCAAGATTGGATTAATATCAACTTATTGCATCTAGTGCAAAAAAAACATCTGGTATGACACTTGACATCTCATGATCAACTCAATTGCCTAAGCAAGTGATCTGCCAATCATGCACATCCCTTTCCTCTTTAGTCTGTAAGACACCTTTAGAGAGGGTGACTCCATCACCTGCAGGTACACCACCATGCCAGGAGCCGTTAATTCTAAAATACCTTTAGAATGCTGTCAAAGTACCCAGATTGGGAAACTACCCAAATCTAGATCTAAAACTATAGATCCAATATCCAGAATGCTTGAACTTATGTCCATATCCTATGTGGAGAAACCACTGTGTGACAACAACAGTATAACCGATCATAGTGTAGGAATTTCACTTCCTACTATGTGTATGTCATCCAAGTACCAGGACTTCACACCCTACTACCTTCTTAACATATCCATCTCCTATTCTGATGAAGTCAAAACCTATGACTGTCATATCAAAATTAGATGATCTATCTCCGCTATATCTGCTTTAGTCTATAAATAAACATAAGCTACTTATCCACTATGCTTCCGCTGCTCCCTCTGACTACAATAATCCTCTAGCAGAGTCATATACACGTGCACTTCTAAAGCTAGTTTAGAATGACACTATACTCATCCTCCTGCCGGGTCTCATAGTCTAGAACAGCAGTAATGAAAAATCTGGGTAAACAAGAACCTCCCTGTCACCGTCCTTGAGGCTACCAGAGTATCTCTCGGGTGCCTGAGGTTACCCACCATATCTGCGGAGTGGCTAAGGGAATATCAATCCTGATTGAATCTTTAGGTCCTATTAAACTTTCCGTAATCGTTTGTGGTTCTGGAATCACTTCCAGTTCTACCATCCTCCTCCTACTGTTTTCTGAAAAAGTCCATTTTACTAAAACTGTGGAGAGTCAAGAACAATATCACTATTGAACTTCCAGATGGTAGAAAGACAACTGATTGGTGTGGAAAAGTGTGTAGTAGTTAACCGCAATCAATAACGGTGTCGCGCGTAGCTAGACCGAGATGAGTACGGGTCGTCCTCAGGGAAACGTTGAATCTTTTACTCTTACTTTAGATGTGTTGAGAAAGGAGGAAGGATAAAGAATGTTGTGGAATGGTTTCTAGATCTACGTTAAGTAAGAATGCAAAATATATAGATCTAGATTATTTTAGGGATGTAGCTAATATAATAAGAGGGCTTGTAGGGTTCGTTAGGATCTAGTAGTTATGGATGATTAATTAAAAGTTACCCTTTTTATCCTTTAATAGATTTAAAACTAGAACGACGGTGATGCATGTAGATTAGGGTTTCTGGAGGGAAAAGGAATCCCACTCTTAACCCTTATCTCGACACGGAACTCCGTTCATATCTAGCCTTTACCAAAACAATCATTAATCTAATCTCTAATCGCGGTCGGGACTAACAAAGAATTATTAGCGCGCCCGATTAGAATGTTAATGATTCTTTTGATAAAGTTTATAAACTTTATAGGACGTGAAAAGGGTTTAGGGATCTTCATCATCCATTAATCTACCCTAATCCTACGAACCCTAACAAGCGGAGAATTACTCACGCATGTTGGGAGAAAAAGAGATGGAGAGAAAATGCATAATTAAAGTAGGAAGAAATAGAATAAGAAAAAGAAAGCTACCTTTATTAATCAACAATATTCATTACACTTGAATCCTTAGAAAATGATTACAATTTCTAGTTGCTTCTCGATCTCTTCTAAGGAGGTAGACGAACAGTTGATGATCAGTATGGATGCGTGAGCCATCTTGGACTTTGTGATCTCGTCGGCTTGATAATTTTTCCAAGAAGCTCTCGGTCTTTATTTATAGTCCCAAAGCCAGAACCCTTGCTTCTAAATTAGGAAGATAACTGTAAAGATTCACCCCACAAAATTTGCAACACTATCTCCTCAAGATTGCCGCGGATCCGCGGCCCAAGGGGGGTATGGCCGCGGATCCGCGGCCAATGGTGGAGATTTCTTCATCATTTTTCTATGGTTCTATTTTTGTGACATTTTGCAATCTTTGGAAGCTTTGGAACTTGGAAATCTTTTCTTTTCTTCTGCCAAAATTGATTTCTTAATTTTGATTTCTTAATTAGGCAAGTTAGCTTTAACAACTTGATTTCCTTAATTTCCTTGATTTTAGACCTGAAAATTCTGCACAACAACTCAAATAATATTTAGTAGAGTTAAGATTTGGTCAATGATATTATTTGCATACATTTTCCTACCAAATGCTAATTATAATATATCAACACATGGAAAATAGTATTTTTACAAATAAACCCTCATATGTATGATATATTATAATAAAGACCTTTTTTAATATGGAAGTAGTAGGAAAAATGTAATAACAAATGTGCAGTTTTATCAACTGATCATCAACCCTCGTCAAAGCCCGGGTTAACCCACAAACAACCATTACAGAAACGTGCCTTGAGTTATCCGGAGTCTAGTTTTAAGCATAAGCCAGACAACTCCCCGTACCTTAACATCGTTAAGATAAGAACCATTCTATATACAATATAGAAATATAGGTACTGATTTAATTGGAACCAGATTCAAATCATGCAGCTGTCTCCAGTGCATGTCAACTAAATGGAGAGAGGATGATCAACATTACTTAACTTAGGAGTACATCCAATTATGAGTAACCTAGAGGAGAAACAAGTTTCTCAAAACCATTACTATCTCCTGAATACCATACACAAGTATCTACATCTTCGATCACCTTGAAGAATCCTGATACTTGCAACACATGGTCTCTACTTTATTCCTATACCTATAACTTCTCAAACTTGAACCTTGTATTTCTACGAAACACTTGTCCAAAACTTGAGAAGTCACAAGTAAACAGCATATAGTACGAGGACCAACCCCTTTGTCCTAATGGACACTGGACAACATACAATACTTTGTATAAGTCCGCTGAGTTGAATAACTCAAATCATGTGCGTCGTAGGTTGAAAACTGTACCCAGGTGATTTCCTCAAATATCACCAATTACAACGAATTCCGATATAATGAGGATGATCACCTAATTCCCAATAACTTACTCCCACTGATCATCTGTAAAACCATACAGATGTGAGAATCAAACCTGGTAAATACAAACCCTGGAGAAAGTATCTAATTGGGAAATCAGTTTTCAATTAACAATCCACAGTGAAACTGAAACACAAATATGTTTCGAAGGGGTATCCGGGTATTCCTAGTAATGCCTCTTCCATTATCAGATTCACGACTGTAACCGTATATTTCTTTGCCATCTCCCCAAGTCTCTTTATTTGTCTTTAGTCGTTACCTTCTGTACACCATTGTTAAGCTTAATGGTTTTCTTCCTTCCCTACCGTTCGGCACCAGCCTATGGTTTAGAAGAAGACTATCCAATAAGCATAATTGGTGTACTGTCCTAATCCTAGAAGCACTCGCAACCTGAGAGAAGATAACGATAAAAGACAACTGAATAAACCTTATCCTTATTTCTCTTGAACTAGAATCCATCCTCAAAAAAGTTCTTTCGAGTTTGTATATAACTATACGATGGATTTATCCAATGGAATTGGATGTTTGTAGTGATACGGAGTGTTCTGGAGAAATAGAAAGGTGAATTAGGAGTGGCGATGAAATACGTGGTTTGGTCGTGAATGTTAACAGTCGCAATTTACTTTGCCCTCTTTCTGATCTCTTTATTTGTCTTTACTTATTACCTTCTGTACACCTAACTTTGGCTAATTGGTTTTCTTCATTCCCTATCATTCGGCACCTGCCTATGGTTTGGAAGAAGACTATCCAATAAGCGTAATAGGTGTACCCTCCCTTAATCCTAGGAGCCCTCACATCCTGAGAGAAGGTAAAAGGAAAAGTCAACTGAATAGTTCTATTCAATCTTTCCAGAACCAGAATCCATCCCCGAAGAAATTTCTTCAAGTTCGTATATAACCATACGATGGATTTATCCAATGGAAGTGGATGTTCGCAGTGATACGAGGTGTTCTGGAGAAATGCAAAGGGTAAAAGAAGGAGTGGCAATGATGTATGCAACTCAGGCAATCCAAAAGCCAGTATTATAAGAAAGTTCGGTTAACTTGGTTACTGAGTTATTGTCTAAGGTCGGGTCATGGTCGTAGTCAAAGAGAGAGAGAAAAGAAACACTCTGCGTGCACTCTAACCTAGATCAGAATGGTTAATCACTTTATCTAATCAAGAAACCTCCCACTGTTTTCTCAAATTCTCCTCCAAAGCTGAAAGAAGAATTAGTCGGGGTCACCCGAGGAGTAAACCAACTCATCAGTGGGAATCGGGATCCAACTATCATCGCATGATAACGTAATGGAAGCCACTCACGTCATCACACTCCAGAAGGTATGCGCAAGCCTGGTAAGTTTCATGTATGTTTGAAACACCCGATGTGATTTTACCCCTAACGACCTATAACCTTGACGCTTGCCCACAAGTCATAGGCCACTAGTCAAGTTCAACCTTTCATTGTCCTGGATTAACTCGAACCCACCCGCACAAACCCTTGACGCTTGCCAACAAAGCTGTACGACTGTCCCGATCAATCGCAGATCCATGCTACAAATAAGTAATATTCAGCTACCGTACATTATGCCTTGATGCTTTCCAACAAACATAGCACGAATACTGAATAGTACTTATAAGAAATGACGGAGGGCTACGGCTGGTTTTTGGCGAAAAACCTTTAGCATAATGAACTTGATATCGTTGAAGGAACCAGATAACTTTTATAAAAATATAGTGGCGAAAACCTTTGCTAAAGAGGTCACTCCCGGTGAAAGGAGCTCGGCTCTTTTCCCGTCGAGTGAGGTGCAGGATATTCCAACTGAATATCACGATGCAAAGCAAAAAGTAATCGACTATAATGAAGTTATTACCCTGACGCAAACCTCTGTCCAAGGGGTCACTCCCGGTGAAGGGATCTCGGCCTTGCCTCGTCGAATGAGGTGCTGGATATTTATAACCGAATACCACTGTGCAAAACAAAAGAGAACGCCCTTGTAATAACAGCTTTTGAAAAATTGGTTCCAACAACATCATATATTGGTTTGTTTTCCTTGCATTGATAAGAATCAACACAGTCCCATCAATTGATCACACCAGAAAAGAACGAAAATAAAATGTACGTATATGCCATCCGCATTCGCCACTGGGTCCCATCATCACCCGTCAGGTTACTTAACTAACGACAGAGCGGGGACTGGACTAGCGCGGGTGTAAAACATATACAACATCTACTAATATATATATCAATATATAATAATCGCTCCAGGCATGATAAATGCAATATCACAGAAAAGTAATAAGTATCATAGAACAATAAAGATAATCTGGGAGCCCCGGGTTTCATAGAGCTGCAAATGAAGCCCGACGTTCTCCTACTCGTGTGGATAGCCTGTACAATGAAAACCTAGACCCCTACGAGCGCGGCAAGTTACCCGCCAAAACCTGAAGCGAGGCAGCCCCCTTCATCAAAGTGAATGGACCACCCAACACTTCACGGAATCCGGTAACTTGAGCACCCCTCCTTGGGTCAACCTATACCCCCTACGAGTGCGGCGAATAGCCCGCCAATTCTACAGTGAGGCCCCCTCCGTCTCAACGCCATGAGATGCAGGCCCGTTGCCCTCTAGAACCCGGCTATCCGTGCACCCTTCCGCGGGGTAAACCTAGTACAGAAAATAAAATAATATACAAGACTGACAACAACCTCAACCCGGTCGTGCCCCAAAAGAATAATATACAAACAGGTAGTGACAGCAGTCCACACGTCGGACGCTCGCCCCGCAATATCAAATTTACAAATAAAAACCAAACTGTACTACCATTGCACACAAGCTATCCACCACGACAAATCCGCAACATCATAGCACAACACAGAACATCAACGTGAATGTCACGTTCACAAATCCGTCTAAAGGGACTATAGCGATTAGACAAGATTTACCAATCAAATGACATTTACGGTCACAGATAGTAATGTAAGCACCGTTAACTAACGTATTTAAAATTTCGATCAACAAAAATTCCCGAAGTGGTCCCCAAGTACAAATCCAGTACTCAAAATAAAATCTGGGCCCAAACAAAATATTCCAGAAACCTCAATTCCATGTTAAAGACCCAAAGCAAAATGTTAGTGCACTGAAACCTCAACACTGTGGCGGAACCGCGGCCTAAACGTGGGTACGGCCGCGGTTCCGCGGCGCTACAGAGGGATCATGCTACCAAAATTTTACAGTTGTCTTATAAAAACCTGCCTGATTTTCTGAAACACTCAAAATAATTTTTCGACCAGTTTACAAATTCGACAGAAACTTAAGTTTTGAAATTGCGGTTTCGAAAATTTTGTTCGATCGATATTTTAAACATGTTAGAATGAGCTAGTAAGTGTTAATGGCGTGGCTCTGATACCATGTTGGGATGCGGCGGTGCCCCGGCCGTCTAAACGAGGCCAAATGCGGAACAAAAACTTTTTACGGAACCGGCGCCACCACGATCCAAAACCCCGGATCGTTCCATTAACCGTAAGCTAGCAATATGTAAAACGAGTTAGAAAGATTATACCGATCGATCCGTGTCCTTCGGTCTTCAATCTCTGCGCCAAACTCCCCGATGTTGCGCCGACGTAATTCGCTCCCCGATCAGGTCCGTCAAAATGGCACCACATCGATGAATCTGTATACGGGCTCCCGGCTCAAGACCGAGGCAACTCGGACATGAAGTTTTCTAGCCGACATGTCCAAGAATGAAGTAGAGAGTGTGTGGAATATTTTGTCTCAAGATGCCCAAGCCGATTGGACGGAGGTAAAGGAAGTTGCCATTTGGGAGAACATGTGAGCAACGAATTTTTCTTGGAGAAAAAGAGAATGAGCTTGTTTACCCAAGATCAAGGGCTCGGCCACACTCACTAAATGATGAAGGGATTGTTATCTGGTCTTTGAAAATGGAGAGATGATAGATATCAAATGAAGTGGTGGTCTTCAATTTTTAAGTGAGTGTGTCATTATTTGTCACTACAAAAAAAACCCTGCATAAAGAAATGGCGAAATTGCAGGGAACCCCCCAGCTGCCCAGAAAACAGACCCCATCCCCAGAGCCCATGCTCAATAGATGCATCATGGGCTGATCACTATGGGGAATGGTCAGGGAATTGGACATAGTCAAAGCTCACATGGAAAAAACGTAGAGGGTGATGTTTATGTTGGACAAAAGAAAACTGGCAACTCCCAAAATAATTCCGTAACGAATTACGAGATTACACCTCAACTGTAAATACATACCCGCATATGTATTCCGACTGAATACAAATACAAAGAGACAAAAATATCCTAACACAAAATAATACTAGGGTCTGGCTTAAACCAAAGCCCGCTAGTATTATCCGTCCGATCATGATCCGTGCACAAGTGGCTGGATATGATCGAACCCCGCCATATATCTATACAGCCTCTACAACGTTTCGCCCAAACTTGGGAAACGGCCTGTGGGGGACTCTAATGACTCATCAATACACTGACACTGGGTATAACCACTAGCGCGTCAGAGGTACAGCTGTACGTAACGGTTGCCCATGTATTGATCGGAAGGGAAGCTGACGAGTAAACTCATCCAGAAACCCTACTGAGCCTGACAGTGACAATATCCGTACAGTCCGGTCTGTTCGTCTATGAGTATCGCATATAGAGCCTAGGGGGCTGGTAAACGTCAAACCCCCAATAGCGGTATAAGTCGTGTCGGAGAGTAGCCCAGAACACCCTGAGATACTACTGGAATACCTACCAGTAAATCTCGATTACCATGACCAGGGATTTCGTGTAATGGCTCTCCTAAACACAACGCGATCTCACCCCCAATACCGGGAGAGACGAATCCCTGACGATCCGCTCACTGCCTCCATGTGGCTCGGGACTGTACCTAACTAAAACCTGTTTGCACGACTCTTTTGAGCCGTGGTAGGGTAGTAATCAAAGCACAGTGGGAACTCACACGAGACAAATAACGATCTCAGGTCGACAGACTAACCTGTACACATGTCACCTGGGAACTGCTATCTGACGATATGTATAATACCAACCAGCATGTTCCCGGCGAGGCCTATCCGGTGTACTCATATCTTAATGAGCACCTGTATATATCTTAGGTGAACCAACTGACACCAATGGCTTGTGAGACCGGCCACCGCCCCTCGTCGGGGTCTCGACTGTATACACTAGTCTACTCTGGAGTATCGATGCCCTGTCTCGAAACTCCCACGACTAAGGACACTTTAAGGATGTGCTTATAGACCCCAGTTCCCACGTATATGTTCGCCATCATACTGCTGGCAGTCAAGCAAGAATCCTATGGGCTCTATCAACATGCAATAGTGAACTAAAGTATGTATACGATGATAAAGACAAACCAGATAGCATGCTATCATCTCGAGCAAGACTGTCATATTGGTATAGGTCCTCCCTCAATCATTGCAATCACGTACCTGCGATCCAATAATTGACTTTGAGGGCATTATATCCAACAACTTGAATTCATGTAGGTGTCTTTTAAGTGACCTCTCGTGCTATGATATACATTCCGTACCAATCTACCCCTTTATCCCCGCGTATTGTATAAATTAAGATTATTGGTCTTGGCCGAATCCATAGATATAAAATGTACATGTTCATGTTCAAAATATAATCATGTATTCAGGTATTCATGTCAAGTTCGTGTCAAGTTATAACCATGGTTCGGTCAAGCCGAGTCAAGTATTCAAGTTTGAGTTTGATATTTGCATTCGAGTGTTCATGTTCATGATCAAGTATTCAAGTTCGTGTTTGATTTGGATTCCGCTTTGAGTTTGGATTCAGATTGAAGTTAAAATCTTATGAAAGGACTTTGTTCTTGTAATATCTTAAGTTCGGGAGTAATCGGCAACTGCTGCACATGGACGGCAGGATTTATGTTTTTTTCCAAGACAATTGCCATTGATAACTCCGTTAAGTTGTCTAACCTGAATAGGCAAGCGCTCACTTTCTCCGGCTCCCTGAGGCTCAAGAGAATTGATCTCGCTTAAACCTATATTAATCTAGAGTCCTTAAATATAGTTTGCATATCTCGATGGGGTTTTATGAAAAATACTTTAATATAGTTTAAAAATAAATCTCGAGGGTGATTTATAATAGTTACGGTTTTCATGAACATGTATTTTAATTTAAATGGTATTTTGGTGATTAAAGTTAGCATTTTTAAAAGTTTGTGGTATTTTATTGAATACTAGCTCTTTTGGAAACTTGATGGTATTTTATTAAAATTGTAATCTTTCAATTTAAGAAATATAATTTCATAATATGTTTTTATTGGAAATACGGATTCATATTTTTTATATAATTTTTAAAAATTAGTTTTGTTTAAAAAAGTCATATTTCTTAAAAACCGTATTTTTTTATTTTCTTTCGAGACCTAATACTCTGTGAGGAGTTCTTCATCTCGTTCTACTATCCCAAGGATGTGCGATAATCCGCACCATCCATTAGCGGGTCCCCTAACGAGGGTTGTAGAGGTGTAATTGCCAAGAATTAAAAAAATCCCGATTAAAAGAAACCCGTTTTGAAAAGGTGAGGTATTTTAATGTAAAAAAACTATTTTTTGAACCAACTATATATATATATATATATATATATATACACACACACATCATGCTATGAAACCATAGTATTCGTGTAGTGTAGGTCGTTATCCCGTGAAGTTTTTCTAAAGGTATATTTAACAATTATCAAATTAAGAGTTATACCAAAATTCATGGTATTTTAATGAAAAGTTCGCTATATGCTCGTTTCATATGAAAATTTTGGTTAAACTTAAGGCTAAATGGTTGCAAACAAAATTACAAGTAATGTGAGAAAGTTAGTTTGACCAATTTTGTTAAAGAAAAGGGAAGTTCCAAGTTTAAAATAATATGTATCGGAGGTAACTCCACTTTACCGATATCTTATTAGTAGATGATTTGAGATGAATGAAAAGAGAGAAAGAGGGACTTACGGCTTTATAACTTCGAGAAAGGAGTAAAGGAAAGAGAGGGGGCTCCGTGGCGTCACGGAAGTTCCGGAAACGGTTTCGATTTTCGATGGAAGGTGCTTGGTTGTTAACTCCACTTGCACTTTGGAACTTTTGGGATAATTTTTGCTAGAAATTTTCAAAATAGAGGGAAGTTAAGGCATGTGGTGGTATTTATAGTGAAGAATTAGGGTTTGAGAATTAAAAATGCGGATTAAAAAGAATTTAAATGGTGTTAAATGGTGAATTGAACTGTCTCTATTTGATTGCAGGAAAATCAAACGGTGCAGGAGAGTTGAGGGGAGTCGAAGGGGTATGTGTACAAAGCACGGAGGCAATTGGGCACATCTCACCCGGTGGCGGCGGCTAATAGGGAAGAATGGGCAGTCAGATTTGATTGGGTTTTCTTGAGATTCGTGCCACGTGGCTTAGTCAGAGTTTACTCCTATTTGCGTATGTTTGATTTTTCTGAAACTTTTCGTTTCTCCGTGAATTGCACGTGCACTCTTGGTCTTCTGAAAAATTAAAAATAAAAATCTAAAAATAATTGGGTCTGATGGGAATCGAACGCACATGCAATATTGCAGCAGTGTAGAGGCTTTACCGGTGAGCTACAAGTTACTTCTTGTTTTTATTTAACAAAAATAACTTTAACTCTTACACAAGCTGTAATACCCTTTCTATACAATAAACAAGAAATTTTTTATACAGCGATTTTAGAATCGTTACACTACATTTCGGTGGTAGGACCTATAATATATGTGATACTGTGTACCTGGCCAGATGTAGCATACGCATTTAGCGTGGTGAGCCAGTATCAGTCGAATCCTGGTGAGAATCATTGGACAGCTGTGAAGAACATTCTTAAGTACATGAGAAGAACTAAGGAGATGTTCTTGGTGTACGGTAATGGAAACCTTCAGGTCGAGTCCTTTATCGACTCAAGCTTCTATAGTGACAAGGATGACAACAAGTCTGTCTCGGGTTTTGTATTTACCTTCAATGGAGGGGCGGTGTGTTAGAGGAGCTCCAAACAGGACACCGTCGCAGAATCAACGATGGAGGCTGAATTCATTGCTACCAACGGTGCCGCAAAAAAAAGGTATGGATGAAGAAATTCATTACTGAACTTAAGGTGGTTCCGTCCATTGTCAATCCAATACCTTTGTATTGCGATAACAATAGGGCTATAGCTTTAGCGAAGGAACCATGATCCCATCAGAAGTCCAGACACAGCTTAAGGCGGTATCACCTGATTAGGGAGATCGTAGATCACCGGGAGATCGAGATCCGGAGAGTAGATACAAAAGACAATACGGCGGATCCATTTGCCAAGGCCCTCTCTCAAGCGCAGTTCGAGCGACGTTTTGAGATGTTGGGTATGCGGTACGCCAACAACTGGTCTTAGAGCAGACGTTGGGTATTTAGTACCCCAATTACAGGCCTTAGTGCAAGTGGGAGATTGTCAGATATATATGCCCTAGAGGACTATATTGTATAGGATGTTAGGGATATGTATGTACATGACAATCTTGCTCAGTTGTATATAGTATATTATATGAGTTATTTTTGTCTTAATATGTGTATTTCTTTCTCTTGCTGCTTTAAATTATTTACACATATAGATAAAGACTCGATACAGTAGTATACTATTTTTGTTTGTCTTTATCTTAACATGTGCATATGTTATACTCAATATCACATATGGCGGATACATGTTGATAAAGCCTGTAGGATTTTGCTTGACTACCGGCGTTATGATAGCGATCATACTAGTGAGATTTGGGCAGTCCATAAGCACATCCTTAAAGGTCCCAAGTCAGGAATATCGAGACCGGATATCGATATTCCAGATCAGACTTGTGTATACATTTCTAGACCCCGACGAGGGGCGGTGGTTGGTCCCACAGCCATTGGTGTGATCACCTAAGATTGTATACAGATGCTCACTGGGGGTGAGTACACTGGACGGACTCGTCGAGAACATTTAGATGGTGTTATACCTATCGTTGAATAGTGGTTCTTAGCTGATATGAGTACAGGTTAGTCTTAGGACTTGAGATCATCATTTGTCCCGTGTAAGTTCCCACTGTATTTTGATCACTATCTTACCATGGCTCTACCGAGTCATGCAAACAGGTTTTGCTTGGGTACAGTCCCGAGCTACATGGAGGCAGTGAGTGATTGTCAGGGATTCGTCTCTCTCGATATTAGGAGTTGTTATCGCATTGTGTCCGGTTGGCTAGAATCATAAGACCTTAGCCATGACAGTTGAGATTTACTGTTGGTTAGATCAGTAGTTTTTCGAATTGGTCATGAGCTAAATCGACACGAATTATCGGGTCAGTAGGAGTCTGACGTTTACCATCTCCTAGACCTGGTATGTGATACTCTTAGACGAAAAGACCGGACTGTACGGAGATTGTCATGGATAGGCTCAGTAGGGGTCCGGATGAGCTTGCTCGTCGGTCTTCCTTTTCGGCAGGTACCTGGATAGCCGTTACATACAACTAGTTCCGCTGACGTGCTTGTGATTAAACCCACTGCCAACGTACTGTAGATTTTTTAGAGTTCCACACAGAAGATTTCTCTGGTTCGGGCGAAACGATATGGTGGCCGTATGTTTATACGTGTGGGGTTCCGATCGAATGATAACATTAGCTGGCATAGAATTAAGCCGGATTATTATATTAGGTATTGATTTAATAATTTACATATACATATTTCGATAGTGTTATCCAGGTTTTCGATCGGACGGTTGATAATACTGGCAGGCTTAGAATTAAACCGGTTCATTAAATCGGATATTGATTTAATACTAATATTATTTTAGTAGTATTATTTTATCTCTTGGGTATTCATATTTTGGTACAAATACAAGTATGTATATACGGTAGAAAGTATTTTGTATTTATACAAAATACCTTCTAGAAAATGACACCTCATCATGCATTTTTTCTGTTTTGTTGAAAGTAGAAAATGATGTGGAAAGGATGATATGGTATGAAGCATGGTTTTGATATTTATTGCATACACCATAGAAGTATGGTTGTGGTTTTAAAAAAGGAAAAATATTTCATAAGAAAAACCTTTGCCATTCTTCATTCAAGACTTGAACATTTTTTTCACTTGCCTTTCTCTTTTCATCTTCTTGAGTTCACTCTCTTGCTCACCCCTTATCACTCTCACGTGTTGAGAAACAAAATGATTTGAGATAGAAAATTACTATTAAGCCAAACTACATCATCTAAGCAAATTAGATTAGCAAACTAGTTTGCTTGGTTTACTTTTTTTTCAGAGGTAGGAGCTTGAATCAAAGATTTTCAGATGGATCATCTAGGACCGAGAAGGTCGGCCATCAAGATTGATCAAGGACATCTTAGGAGCTTAAAAAGATGAGTGAAGACCCGAATGATACGGATCTTTAGGTATATGCCTCTATCACAGTAGTTAGATCTCTTGTAGCTTACGAGTTTAGGGTTATTGCTTAATCAATTGGGTTAAATTGGTTATGCGTGCTTAAAAATTTAACTTTTGTGCATTCCACATTTATACTTCGATGTAGAGTGAGCACAACTCACTAACATTTCCAATATTTTAAATGATATAGCACGCAAAATTTGCGAAATTTTAAAAATTCTCAAAATTAGTCAAAATTAGGCTTCATCTAATTTTTTTAATATTTTGATTGCTATATCACACAAATTCTTGGTACTATTGGATTAAGAGGAAACTCGTTTAGTAGTGATGGAGGTCCTTTTCGGGTCTCCGTCAGATGTTGTCTTCCGTTGATCTCCCAGTGGATTTTGGTGATGATCTTCTGTTGCGTGTGGATCTCAATAGGTTTTGATGAGATTGGTGATTTGATGAGTTTAGCGCCGAGTACCTACAAAGAAGTCCCGGGGTGGTTTGGTACCACCGAGGACCCTCCGACGATCAAGTTAGTGCTAGATCCGAGCAGAGTAACGGCTAAATGGAATAAAAATGGTTTACTTGACCCCTCTGTGATGGGGGTTTATATAGCGGTGGCGGCATGCAGCGGCAGGCGCGAGAATCTCACCGGCAGTTATGCTCCCGACGTCACGCCCGCGTAGAGTGCGGATCCCCCATTAATGGGGATCATGATGGCGCGGAACGTGGGATGTTGCTGGCGGAGAATCCGCGCATGGCGAGATTCACGGAGCGACGGTTACGCCTATGAGCGGTGGAGTTGGTCGGAGGACCAAGGAAGACGGCTTCGGCCGGGAGCTCGGGGACGAGCGAGGAGGCCGAGGAGTCTCGGTCTTATGGCAGTTCGGGGCGAGCTATGGGCCGAGGAGGCCAATTTGCAAGAGGGCCCTGAGGAGGGCCAGCTTATGCTTGTAGGTCGGGTGCAGGGTTGGCCTGGACGGCCCCTGTAAGCTCTTCCATCTGAGTTCAGGGACACGTCATCTGCTACGTGTCTTGATCTTGGAATCGCCAATATTGAGCATCATCATTAGCCCCCACTCTTGTCCCGACCAGCTAGCGGGTCGGGTCAGGAGTGGACAGCCGAGCCTCCCGAGGTGAGCTCTTTCCTAAGGTTTCGTCCGGACGAGTCCCCGGGCTGTCAGTTGTCTTTTCTACTAGCGGATCAGGGCGAGATCTCTGCATTTAAGGAGGGTGCGCCGGTTCGTGCATTCTGCCACTGAAGCGACGGTCCACGCGTCAAGCGCCGGTTGGCCGACGCGACGTATGCAGGCCTGCAGCGTCTGATGGGATGCGGCCCAGTGTGGGAACTTCACGTGGAGCAATCGGAGCCGTTGGACCTGAAGAGACGTTTTGGCGGGAGATGAAGGGCGCCGTTGGACGAGATAGCTCGCAGCAATAAACAGGGGTGGGGCCCATCCTTGGGCCCTTACTCCATATTTCCCTCTTCTACGTCCTGGTTGCTCGGCGCTCGTCTTCTTTCTCTCGCTTTCGTTTCCCGAGGATTCCCTTTCTCAAGGATAGATATCTTCCTTTGTAGAGTCAGAAGATGTTGTAGGAGTAGGTTCCAGGGACCCTTTAGTTGTGTCTGAGTCCTCCTGGAGAGAAGGGGTCGGATCCTCTCCTCGGGATCGTGCGGCGGGGGCAGCCCCAGGGAGGAGGAGGCAGATGCGGCCCCTAGCACCTCGTGTTGGGTGAGGCATGAGGACGAGCTCGCCAATACTCGGGCTCGCTTCCACATCCCCTCGCGTTACACGCTCCGACTGGTCAAGGAGGGGGAGAGGGCGGACCAAGTACGGGGCAGGGAGATCGCCTTGTATTTGGAAGCTTTTTGGGGCGGAATGTGCCTGCCGATTTCCCCCGAGGTCGTCGCAGCACTGATTTTCTTCGGTTTGGCTCCTGGCCAGTTAGTGCGGAACTCGTGGAGAATCCTCTTCGGGTTCCTGATCCGCCTGAAGTTGCAGGCTGTTCCTTTCAGTCTCCCCCTTCTCGATTCCTCTCTTATCTTCAAAAATCACCCTGGTGGTCGAGCAGACGACCCAAGGTGGGTATATCTTTCCTTTAGAAAGCGGCCGGGGGGCGCCGCCAGGACAGGGGTCATGGCCCTGCCCTCTTTTATTCATGATTGGAAGAAGAAATTTTTCTTCGTTACCCCTCCCACGAGCGAGGAATGGCCCATGCCTACAAAGTGGTCGAAGGAGAAATGCTTGCCGGGGAACCAATCCAATGACCCCGCCGCGGTGAGAGTGGCGTCGTGGGAGCCCATCCCCCGATCCGATGTGCTGCTGTCTGAGAGGGTCCTGAGCTGGGCTGGGCTCAGCCCCGTTGAGTTCGTCAGTAAGTTGGGCTGGCTTTTTGGTCCGTGTATTGCTCGTGTTGCTGACTCTTTGGTATTTGTTTTGTGCAGGACCCATGGAATTTGACTCGCTTAAATCCTCCATGCGCCAGCCGAGGAAGGTTACAAAGGCCGGGGGCGCCAGCTCTTCTCGCGCGAAGCCTGCCCCGGCTCCTCCTTCTCTGGTGATTGTGTCCCGCGAGCGTTCGGAGGCGGACCCCGCCCCGGGTCCCAGCAGAGTGTCGGGCTGGAAGCAGGCCCTGGTTCTGGAGGACCCAGTCTCGGAGGAGGAGATCGGCTCTCCCCCGGAGCCGCTCAAAAGGAGCTCCCAGAGAGGTTATCGGGGCCGGTCCTTGCCGATCATGGTGGAGGATGAGGGGCTCCAGTTCGCGGTTCCATCCGGTTCGTCCGTCCCGGATAGCCTTCTACATGAGATAGAGGCGTCGGCCGGAGGTAGAGTCCTCGTGGGGACCTTCAGGGCCCAGCTGGCATCCATTGCCCAGGAGTCCGTGCAGGTAAGTGTTGGGTTTATTGTGGGATTCAGTGCCTCCTTCATCTTTCTGATCTCATTCGAATCTCCTATGTTCTCCAGCACGTTGCCCTCGCCCTGCGTATGGAAGCCGAAGTGGTAGCCCCGGCACTAAAGGCTGCGGGTCAGCTTGCCTCGCTGGAAGAGAGCTCCAAGCGGGAGCTGGAGGCGGTGATGGCGAGGGTTGCCGCCTTGGAAGGCGAGGTGGAGGCCGAGAAATGGGAGGTAGCCCAGTACCGCGAGGCCGTCGTGACTGCCGAGGTCAAGCTCGAGGATGCACATGTGCTTGCCGGCAACCTTAAGAAGACGGTGAAGACCCTCCGGAAGGAGCTGGGGGTGGCGGCCAAGGCGGCCAAGTCGGCCGATCTGAAGGCGGCAAAATTAGCCAACCTCTCGGCAGCAAAGGCGGTGGAGGCCTATATGAAGTCGAAGGACTTCTATGATGACCTGGCCGTGGCTACGAACCGCATCTGGCATTATGCCCTCGATGCCGTTAAGGCCCGGATGCCGGAGTTTGCTGATGGAGATCTCCGGGCCGAATTCCCCCTCGCGAACGCCAATGAGCAGAGGGAAGAGGTTCCCGGCGAGGAAACCACCGAGGACCCCACGCGTCACGTGGTGGATGTCGAGGACCTCGAGGTCGCACCTGGCCCCGAGGTTTAGAGCTCCCATCTTCCCCCTTTTATTTCTTTGTTTTTGGAATTTTGTAAGGCTGGGGAGCCCAAAAAATACCCTTTGTAAAGCCTTTGTTTTTGGTAGTAATAAAATTTCTCTTTTGTTTCATCGAATTGCGCTCTACCATCTGTTTGTGAAGAATGCTCGTAAGATATCTTTGTTTGCACCGTTGTGTTTTCATGTCAGGTTGACCATCTGTCTAGCGATCGTCCGTCGAGTTGATTCCGATCACTTGCCGACGAGCATGCCAAGCGCTGCCGGGGAGGTATCCCCATGGGCCCCGAAGTTGAGGGGAGATCGTTTAGACCTGGATATACTTGATGCCCCTCACTGGGGTCTCGGATCCTCTGCGGGCAACGGGCAAAACGTTGTTCGCCGTATTTGTGCCGAGCGTGAGTGGGAGGTTGCTCGGTGGCCCCATGGGGGGTGCCATCTTTTGACTTCTGGCAATGCGAGCATCGACCACCAGTCGGAGGTGACCGAGCAGGGTAGCTGCTCGGTTGCCCCTTGCAAAGGCTTTGACCCTTCAGGACGGGGACCGAGCGGGGTTGCCACTCGGTGCCTCTTGGCGAGGACTTTTGTTCTGACGGATAGCCGAGCGAGGGATCCTCAGGTTCGACTGCCTCTGGGAGGGCTTTCTGATCCCTGGCGTTGCGGTAGGGAAGCTACCCGCCAGGGACGACCGAGCAGGGTTGCTGCTCGGTTGCCTCTTGCGAGGACTTTGATCCTTAGCGTTGGAGGGGCTGTAAGAAGCCCACTAAGGATGACCGGGCAGTGAAGCTGCGCGGTTGCCTCTTGGCGAGGGCTTTGACCTCCGGCGTCGTGGGTAGGCAACTACCAGCCTGGGATGAACGAGTGGGGTAGCCGCTCGGGTGCCTCTTGTGAGGGCTTTGATCCCTGGCGTCGTGGGTAGGGAGCTACCAGCCGGAGTTAACCGAGCAGGGCAGCTGCTTAGTTGCCTCTTGCGAGGGCTTTGATCCTCCAGGACGGGGACCGAGCAGGGTTACGGCCCAGTGCCTCTTGGCGAGGACTTTGATCCCTGTCGGTTGTGGTAGGAAGCTACCAGCCGGGGATAGCCGAGTAAGGACCCGACTGCATCTGGGGGGACTTTGGTCTTTGGCACGGGAGGGGCTGTAAGAAGCCTACCAAGGACCCTTAGCCGGGCAGGGTTATTTCCCGGTGCCTCTTGACGAGGGCTTTTGTCCTGAAGGATAGCCGAGCGAGGGATCCTCGGGCTCGACCGCCTTTGGGAAGGCTTTCTGATCCCTGGCGTCGCGGTAGGGAAGCTACCCGCCAGGGATAGCCGAGCATGGAAGCTGCTGAGATGCCTCTAAGGAGGACTTTCTGGTCCCTGGCATTGCGGCAGGGAAGCTACCCGCCAGGGATAGCCGAGCAGGGTAGCTGCTCGGCTAATTCTTCATGGGGTTCCACCCGACCATCCAGTTGCAAGTATGGGGAACAGGAATGGTCGCGGTGATCGCGCGCACAGCATTCGCATTGAATGTGGGGAGAGGCGAAGTTCCAGGGTCGCGTCGTTCCAATTCCTCCAGGGAAGGCTCGTTGATCGCCGCGTGGCAGCGAATTTTTGGGCGAAGGCAGGCGACTGTTGAGTTCTGTTGGGGCGCGGCGGGTTATATAAGGCTGGAGGAGCACTGGTCCTTCTTTTCTTCATAAACAGATCGTTGAGGATGCAAGACTTCCCCTTTACTATCCCCGATGTCATCCATTTCGAAGACGTATACCTCTATGACCAGAATTGCACCGAGGACACGGTGCAGTTGGTCTACGGGAGCATCGAAGACCACTTCGGTCAGCTGCTCCCCCGACGCTCCTCCCTACTGTAGCTGTTGATGTACTCCATCTGGAGGGCGTCGCCAGGGCTTTACAACCCCGTGTCTGAGCAGCTCTATGACGAGGCCGTGGGCAAGCTACGGTCTCTGAGGCGTTTCAGCCCGATCTCCACGAACCGGCTGGCTTGTTCAGAGGCGCTCGTCCGCGAGTGCTACGAGCTGAGGCTCGGAATCAACGTGAGTGGGAAAGACCGTGGGCAGAGGTTGGACCTCGCAAGGCCCCAGCTGGCGGAGGTCTTTACCGAGTATCACGAGCAGTGCTCGCTGCACCCCCTTCCCCCACTGTTGTAATTTCCTTTTCCTTTTTGCGTGTATGGCTAAGGAGTCCATAATACCTTTTGAATAAACAAGGTTTTTCCTTCTTTTTCGCAATTTTCCATTGATCTTTATTAAATTAATAATAGATCCTAGGAAGAGTTTACATTGCCCTAAAAGAAAAGTACATGCTAGTAGATGACCTTATTGGCCCGGCCTGAGCCCCCTGGAGGATTGCTGGCCTCCGTGCTTGGCACAGGGTACGGGGCTCCCTGAGTTCCGCGCTGGCCGTCCGCCGAGACGAGCAAGATCTGATCGATGGTCAGGTCAGCGGGAGGGCGATGCTGCTCCTGCTCGCGGTCGGCCTGCCGTTTGTCCGTCAAGTATGCAGCGAGGGATCGGATGAGCTCTTCGATGTGGTCCCTGAGCTGCTTGCAATCCTCCGTGGCGTGGCCCAGTGTCCGGTGGAAAGCGCAGTAAAGGCCTCGGGTTCTCTTCGCGGCCTGACGCGGGATTGGAGGGAACTTGAAGAACCCCTCGTTCTGGGCCTTCTCTAGCAATACTGCGAGGGAGACGTTGAATGAGGTATACTCCTGGAACTTAGGGTGATAGGGCTGCTGGCGCTCCAGCCTCTCCTCCCGAGCCTTCTTCTTCTGGTCGGATCGTTCTGCTCGGGGGAGGATTGCGTTCACCTCGGATTCCAGCTGACCCTCATGCTCGGTCCATGCCTTGACCTCGACCATGGTCTTAAATTGTGCCAACGCAGAGGAGCGTAACCACTCCTTGTGACTCAGACCAGATCTGACCACCGTGATGACGGTCTTGTCCCGGTGCTCGGGGACCTTGAGAAGGGCGTTGTAGAAGCGAGTGATGTAGGCCTTGAACGTCTCCTTGTCCCCACTCTTAACCGTAAAGAGGTAGTCGACCGTGCGCTTCTGCCGACGGTTCCCAACAAAGTGGCTGAGGAACTGAGTGGCCAGCTCGTCGAAGGTCGAGATTGAGCGGGGCTCGAGCCCTCGGAACCAGTCCCGACCTGCGCGGATGAGGGTGGACGGGAAGGCCCTGCACTGGGCGGCGTCGGAGTGGTCCTGGAAGCTCATCCCCGCGGTGAAAGCGTCCAAATGGTCCTTCGGGTCGGTTTTCCCATCGAACAGAGAGACCTTTGGGGGCTTGTTGCGCGAGGAGACGTGGACGGCGAGCAATTCCTCAGTGAACGGCTTGTGAGCGAATCGGAGGCGCACTTAGCCCCGTCGCTCGAGAGGTGAGCCTCCCGGCGCATGCCCTCGATCTTCTTCTCGAGGGCATCGAGTCGACCGTGGTGTGCCGAGGAATCAGCACCTTGAGATCTCCGGCCTCTGCTGCGGGTGACCCGCATCTGGGAGCGGCCCCGGTTCCTCTCGATGAGGTGTCTCAGATCCCCGGGCGAGGTGGCTCTCGAGCCGCCGAGGTGAACCCCTTCTGTGCGGCCCCGCCGAGGGAAGTGGTGTCGACCATGCCTGTGGATAGGCGAGGTGACTGACATCTCCTCAGGGGGATAAGGGTCGTGAGGAGGCTCGAGACGAGGCGTTCTGGCGGCGGACCTTGGTGTGGAGCCGCGGGACGCCCAGCGGGCCTCAGGGAGTACCGACCCGAGAGATCTGTGGCCAGGAGTAGTATCCTGCTGGTGGTCAGCCGTCCCGACGGGGGCAGAGCCTTCTAGAGGCGGTGGAGCGGCGATCTGGGGCCCAGGCCCGGCCGCTTGGATGCGGACGAGCGCTTCCACGAGGGACTGTAGCCGATCTATCCGCTGGCGAGGGCATCGATGATGGTCGCTGGAGGAGGCTCGTCCACGCCTTCGGTGAGGGGAAGGCGGCGGCTGGTACCGGGATCTTCAGGATGGTTGCTCGCCATGCGGGCGGAGATCGGAAGGCCAACTTTGTTTTTGTAGGGTTTTCGTTTCCCACAGACGGCGCCAACTGATGGAGGTCCTTTTCGGGTCTCCGTCAGATGTTGTCTTCCGTTGATCTCCCAGTGGATTTTGATGGTGATCTTCTGTTGCGTGTGGATCTCAATGGGTTTTGATGAGATTGGTGATTTGATGAGTTTAGCGCCGAATACCTGCAAAGAAGTCATGTGGTGGTTTGGTACCACCGAGGACCCTCCGACGATCAAGTTAGTGCTAGATCCGAGCAGAGTAACGGCTAAGTGGAATAAAAAAATGGCTTACTTGACCCCTCTGTGATGGGGGTTTATATAGCGGTGGCGGCGTGCAGCGGCAGGCGCAAGAATCTCGCCGGCAGTTACGCTCCCGACGTCACGCCCGCGTAAAGAGTGGATCGCCCATTAATGGGGATCATGATGGCGCGGAACGTGGGATGTTGCTGGCGGAGAATCCACGCATGGCGAGATTCGCGGAGCGGCGGTTACGCCTGTGAGCGGTAGAGTTGGTCGGAGGACTGAGGAAGACGGCTTCGGCCGGGAGCTCGGGGACGAGCGAGGAGGCTGAGGAGTCTCGGTCTTGTGACAGTTCGGGGCGAGCTATGGGCCGAGGAGGCCAATTTGCAGGAGGGCCCTGAGGAGGGCCAGCTTGTGTTTGTAGGTCAGGTGCAGGGTTGGCCTGGCCGGCCCCTGTGAACCCTTCCATCTGAATTCAGGGACACGTCATCTGCTACGTGTCATGATCTTGGAAATCGCCAATATTGAGCATCAACAAGTAGGGAAAAAAGAGATACTACGCCAGGATCTTAGCGTTGAACTAATGAATTGAAATTGAGTTTCACCTCGTGAGTTGGGATTTTGGCTTCATAGTCAAAGTTAAATTGGCGGCAAATGGTTCCTCGCAGTCTTTTGTCTGTCATGGGTCTAAAGCTGGCGAGCAATAAGATTGTGGGTTCATGGCTGCAAAGAGCACGAATGAAAGATATCTTGCCTGGATTTTGTAACATCATTCTTTATTTGAGGTCTTGCGTCTACAGTGGATTTTCATGCAAAAATAACCCAGCGTTTTTCTTCTCCTTATATTTTCAATATTTTGTATTTTTATAACACATGAAAATCATGAATTTTTAAAAAACCTTATCTTTACTGTTTTCTTTGTCTTTTTTATAAATATTTTGATTGTTGTAACAAAAGAAAATTATTAAATATTCAAAACTTTAAAAATTAACTGTTTTTCCGGTTAGTTCAATATTTATATGCTAGTACACGAAAGTAACGAAATTTTTAAAAAATTCTAACTTTCCTGGTTTCTTAATTTTTTTTTGAACATTTTGAATGTTATAGTACATATAAATCAAGAAATTTTCAAAAATCTCACTTTCGTGTTTTGTTTTATATTGTTTTTCAATATTTTGTTTGCATAGCACATGAAAATTAAGAAATATTTAAAAATCTAAACACTTTATGCTTTCTCTTTACAATAATTTGCTTGCAAATGGAAAAAAGAAATTTTTTCAAAAATATCAAAATACTAATAAAATTTTATTATCGGCTGCATGCCTGACATCTATTCTTCTGATCATTTCTCGTAAATCAAGTTTTACTATATTGATATATACTTTTAACATGAGTCCTTTGGCCAAGAGGAAAAAGATAAAAGAAAAACTTTGACACCAGGCCTCAATTAAAGCAAATTATACACAATAAAATGTTTGACAGAAGCCTAAATAGCTCTTGGATTAATTCTTGGCATGCATCGTTTACTGTTTGTTTGACATGAAATACAAAGGAATTACCGGAGTTGAAGCTACTTCGGATACTTTAGTTGTTTTGTAATGTCTTTTTATGGGCTAGTTATAGTACTCTATAGATGAAGCAACATGCTAGGAAACAAAATGTCTTTCTTGGTTACATGTAATATTCAAGCATAATTGCACATGAACATTCAACTATTATAGTCGCATATGTGGATCTGCGTTTAAAATTGAGCGCATGCATCAATAACTACATATATATAAATTCGAACATATACAAACCATTCCGTTTCATGTCGACAAAATCCTTATTCGATAATATATGCTAGTTCAAGCAATGAAGAGGCACACAAGTATATATCTATTTACTTGCTACAACAAAGCGTCCTTACTCTTCTGATGCTGCAGAGACCCCTTGTTTAAGCTTCTCCTTCTTCGTCTTCTTTTTCGACACGGGCTTCGACACGACGATCGGCTTCTTCGTTTTCAAGGGATGAGCCTTTTCAGCATAGAGATACACGATGAAGTTTCCGACTAGAACTAGGACCACGAGTACCACCACCATGATTACAACCACCATCCCGGGGTTTAACCCTTTCGCCGCATCCAAGATCGAATTTCCCTGTCATGCATGCAAATCTCCCATAAAAAAAACCCAAGAGACTAAAAAGGAATTTAATCTATTTCAATGAATCAAGAAACGAGTTTTATATATATATCGGCATGTTAATTTCGTTCGTCGTATTTATAATATATTCATATGTAATTGTATTAGTTCAACACATATAAAACTACTCAAGAAATCGATTCAATAATAAGAAATGATATCGCATCCCAACTTATCAGGTTTGAAATCAATGGCCTGCTTGTACAAAAGAAATTTAAATGTGAATTCCGCGGGATCATTATTCAGATCAAATCGACCCAATAAATCTTTAAAAAAAAATTAATAGTAAGAAATGTTTCGTGCATTAATTAAATTCCAAAACAACAACGATGAAACTTACCCCTCCATCAGTAAAGCTGAATTTGTCAGCCATCTCAAGAGCTGAAATTATCAAAAAGTAAATGATTAGATGTAAAAAATAACCAATGGGGATTATGTTCTCCAATTAATCAATAAATATTGAAATTTGGGAAGGAAGAAATTAGATTAGATGGAGTTAATGGCGTTTTAAAATGTTAATCTCTCCTTGTTTTTCTTTTTAATTTTCTATTTTTGGTTTTCAATAATATACGGCGAGAGCTAAACGTGTAATCTATTGAGTGATTTGGCAAATTTTTGGTTAATTGCTTTGGTTTATAATTAGTTTCGGATGTACTTGTGGCTCCCCATTCTTTGACTTTTTACCTTATAAAAAGTAGGAGAACTTCGTTTGGCTAAAATTAACAAATAAATAGTAGTTGTATATTTTCAAAGATAAATAATTTTATGTGGCAAACAAATTTAATTTGATTTGAGGAGACGGCAAGTGATGGATTGACCGTCGACAGATAGATAAATAGAAGTAAATAAATAAGATTTAGGAAATAATCGAGAAAATTCAGAACTTATAAATGGAACAGCACCGGGACTGATCCAAGATGGGTCGAGAGCATAGGTAAATCTAGAGTTACTTCTTGGTTGAGTGAAAATAACAAAGGAATGACAATTCCATGCTTTCTTGTTATGATGAATGGTGTCTTGTTCCCTCAATTTCCATAAGTTTTGGCAATTCTTTACAAACAAACAGCTCCTAATAATAAACCGACCAAGCGATTATAAGTGCCAGATGTAAAAATCTTAACATCATGCTTTCTAAAGATGATGTTGTTTGCAGTAAGTTGCTAATTACATTTACCAGCCAATTATCATGTATAGAAGTTAACTACTATAGATATTTATCAATTATTAGTTAACATTACATATACCATTTAAATACTACATTTACCAGCTAACACCACGCCTACATTTATCACATAACTCTCACATTTATCAATTAACATCTACATATACCATTTAGCAACTATACTTACCAGCAACTACTACATTTGCATATAATTACCACATCATCAACATACATCAAAGTAATTAAATAGAAAAAATAAGAAGAAAAGAGATGGTTATGAGCAAAATAATTTGGAGGGAAAAATCATCATGGAGACAAAATATTTGGAGATTTTTCTAGAAAGTAATTATGTAAAATATAAGGATGTTAAATGTTTGTTTTTTTAATCTTTTGACATACAATATTGATATATGCATGTTGTTTCTTCAATTTGCTAAATGCAGTGGTTATAATTTATCTATTTACAGCTGTATAATTGACGGCTAAGGTCACTAATGCGGAGTATTTATCATAGTCACATAATTCACGAATTATTCGCCGAATTCGCGAATAATTCGCGAATCTTTGATCAAACGAATTATTCGCCGAATTATTCGCCATTGCCGAACTGGCCGAATTATTCGCGAATAATTCGCGAATTATTCCCGAATTATGTGAAAAAACAGCGAATAATTCAAAAAACTGCAAATAATTCACAAAATCAAAACCTAGCGTCTCATATATTAATTTATTGCTCGAAATCCTTCCCGAACATTTCCCGAATACTTACCGAATCTTTCCCGAATACCTGCCGATTTTTTCCGAATAGTTCTCTGAATCCGAATTTTCGACCTCGCCGAATTATTCCCGAACGGCAAATTTATGACTATGGTATTTATGGTAAACCTCAAGAACAAATTAACTATAACAATATCGTGTAAATGCGGATGTTTATGTGGATCAAACTATTTTGTTCGAAGGGTGTTGTGTAAAGGTAGTATAGTGATAACGAAAAATACGAAGAGGCTGATGTATGCAAGAGCATAGTCACAAATTCGTGATTCGGCAATAATTCGGCGAGGTCAAAAATTCGGATTCGGAGAACTATTCGGAAAAAATCGGCAGATATGCGGGAAAGATTCGGTAAGTGTTCGGGAAATGTTCGGGAATAATTTCGAGCAAAAAATTAATATAAAATTAATATATGAGACGCTAGATTTTGATTTCATGAATTATTTGCTGTTTTTTGAATAATTCGGGAATTATTCACGAATAATTCGGCAATAATTCAGCGCGTTCGGTGATGGCGAATAATTCGCAGATTTAATCGGCAGTCACATAATTCGCGAATTATTCACGAATTCACCGAATAATTCACAAATTATGTGACTATGTGCAAGAGAGCAAAAATCGATGTTTTTTCGGTCATAGAGAGTTTGGATTCTCTTTTATTATTGGGGCCCAATGATCTGGGATATATATATTTGTTTTGGGTCAGGACTTAGACCCATAGAAATTTTTGAGGGTAAATTGTCGAAAAGCCCGCGGCCCGCTTCAAACTTGTGGAAAAACCCCAGAGCCTTTTGCTCTTTGTTAAAAAAATCCCTGGGCCCAATCAAAGGCCCATGTATACTAGTTTTTTTGTAATATGTAATATCTAGCCGTTGCATGTAATATCTAAACAGTTGTCTGTAATATCCAAGCAGTTAAGGGAATATAAGACCTAAATGAAATACAGCCGAGTGACTTTTTCACAAAGATTTTGAGCAGTAGGCCTTCCTAAACAATTTCGAAAATTACATGTGTTTATAGACAACCCAAGCATGGCGGAAGATTTTTGACAATTTACCCTCTTTTTTTTTGTTCATTAGGTCTTATCAATCTTGGAGAATATCACCCTTGTAAATAAAAAAAATATTAGGTCAAGCACATGTTGATATGTGAAAGAAGCCAAAAATAATGAATGATGATAAAATGTCCTTGTGTTGTTAAATTCATAGGACTATGCACAAGGGCCCCAACATCTCCATTCCAATTGCAGTCTTCGCTGTCTTTTAACATCTCACCGACCCTCACAAACTTAGCTGGCAGATACAATTTACATGCATACACATAGAAACTATTAAAACAAATACTAAATGATCTAAGGTTAAATTTCTAATTTATTTTCTTTTTATCCTAGAAGCAAGGCAGATAAAAACCATAACTAATTGTACGTATGAAATTTGATGCCTTCGTTTATTAAGAGATGAGAAGGTTCTTTACACATATATCAAGAAATAGTTTATTGGCTTGTTTGTTTAGTCGAACTTTAACATTATCGCGTGTGTCTCTCTCTCTAGAGAGAGAATAATGGAGGGAAGAGGCGGTAGGAAGGGATTTCCTCCTATGGCATCGAAAAAAATACAATCTCCATCATTTTTTCCGACGATCGGCATCCATCATCATCATCATCATCTAAGATGTGCATACACCAAATTTCATGTGATTCCACCACTTTTTCACCGTTAAATTAGCAATGCAAAATGTTATATTGGCGGTAAACCATTAATTTTACAACAACTAAATCAATGGTGAAAAATGGTATAATCACATGAAATTTGGTGTAACCACATCTTGGATGATAAAGATGGACGTAATGTATGCGGATCGTCGAAAAAATTCATGGGGGGTGCATTTTTCCGACGCTACAAGAGGAAATTCCTTCCTGTGACACATTTCTTCCATTAACCTCGTATATATATGAGAATAATGGAGAAAAGAGGCCATAGGAGGGGATTTCCTTCTATGGCGGCGAAAAAATATAACCCCCACCATTTTTTCCGACGATCGGGATCCATCATCATCATCGTTATCATCTAAGATGTGCACACATCAAATTTCATGTGATTCCATTGCTTTTTCACCGTTGAATGAGCAATGTACAAAGTTCTATTGTCGGTAAACCATTAATTTTGCACCAACTAAATCAACGGTGAAAAAATGGTATAATCACATGAAATTTGGTATATTCACATCTTAGATGATAAGGATGGAGGTGATGTATGCTGATCGCCGAAAAAATTACGGAGGGTGCATTTTTCCGAACCCATAGAAGGAAATCCCCTCCTATGTCACCTCTCTCTCTCTATATATATAAGGTTAATGGAGGAAAGAGACCATAAGAGGGAATTTCCTCCTATGGCATCGAAAAAATACATTCTCCATCATGTTTTCTGACGACTGGAATCCATCTTCTTCATCGTTATCATTAAGATGTGGGTACAGCAAATTTCATGTGATTCTACAACTTTTCACCGTTGATTTAGCAATGTAAAAAGTTTTATTGTCGGTAAACCGTTAATTTTGAACCCACTAATTCAACGGCAAAAATATTATGAAATCACATGAAATTTGGCATACCCACATCTTAGATGATAACGATGAAGATGATGGATGCCGATCGTCGGAAAACACGATGGAGATTGTATTTTTTCGACGTCATAGAAGGAAATTCCCTCCTACGACATCTTTCCTCCATTATTCTCTCTCTCTCTCTATATATATATATATAGGGCTTAAGGGTCCTGAGTTCGAACTCAGGACCCTCTCCTGAGCCCATATCCCATAAGAAAACACAGAGGAAAGAAAATTCCTCTTTCCTTACCCAAAAACCCTTCCTCTCCCCTCACCAACAGAGGAACGCGACCCCTTCCTCTCCCTCGCGACCCCTTCCTCTCCCTCGCGACCCTCCGCCGCCGCCACTCCCTCGCCGCCGATCCTCCGCCGCGACCCCTCCCTCGCCGCCGATCCTCCGCCGCGACCCCTCCCTCGCCGCCGATCGTCCATCGCGACCCCTCCCTCGCCGCCGCCCCTCTCGCCGCCGATCGTCCATCGCGACCCCTCCCTCGCCGCCGATCGTCCATCGCGACCCCTCCCTCGCCGCCGCCCCTCTCGCCGCCGATCGTCCATCGCCTGCCTCACTTCCTTCCTCACGCCTCCGATCCTCGATCCCGTGATCCTGCCTCGCTTCGCCGATCGTGCCTCGCCTGCCTCACTTCACCGCCGATACTACCTCGCTGCCTCGCTTCGCCCCCGATCCTGCCTCTCCTGCTTCGTTGCGCATCCCTCCCCTACAGACATCGAGCGCCTCCATCCCTCGCCTTCTCGAGCGAGTGCCTCCATCCCTCGCTGCCGCGCCTTTCAGCAGTGATCAGGTAAAATTTATGCAGGTATGCTTTATGCAGGCAATCGTTTCATCATCATCACATATTTCATCACAGCCATTTTCAGAAGAAAAAAGGAACTGATTGAATTGAAATTTTTTTAATTAAAAAAAACTGAGTTAATTTTGATTGATATGTAAGTTTCGTATACAATTTGAAAGAGTTTACCTTGTCCTCTCAAATTATTCTTATGCCAATAAACATTTCATATTAAGATTAATTGATGTTCAATTTTTCAGTGTGATTTTCACATATTTAAGGTTATGATTACGTAAATATAACATAAACTTTTTTTTAGTAGGAATGGATAACAATCAATACCATGCAATTGATGAGCAATCCCAAAATTTTAGTCGGTTAATCAATCATGTCGATGCTAATGATCTTATCGGATGTAATGGAAATGGTGAAAACGAGGATGATGATAGCGAGGATGAGGAAGATGAGGATAGAGAAACTGAGAATGCTAATGATGATGCCGGTGATCTCAGGAATAGTAATGTTGTTATTCATGTTGGTATGGAATTTCCTACCGTTGAGGAAGCATACAATACTTACAACTCGTTTGCAAAACTTAGAGGCTTCTCTGTTCGCAAGTCGACAAGTGTAAGAAATAAGGATGGTGTAATAAATTGAAAGAAATTTGTATGCAGTAAAGAAGGGCACAAAAGTTTGAAAGACAAAAGAGAGCAAGGAAGGGAAGTTAAAAGAAGAAAACAACACATGAGAGAAGGTTGTCCTGCAAGAATTATCATACATAGAATCAGAGATGATGTTTGGAGGGTAACACTTATAGATGATCAACACAGCCATCCTTTGTTGTCGACGCCATCAAAAATTTCTACTTTACGTTCTCATTGTGTAGATCATCTAAAGCCTTCTTGCAAATCGTTGATGGATAAATTTCATGATTGTGGTGCGGGACCATCACAAATTGCTGATTTAATAAATACTACAGGTGGGGATAATTTGGTAGATGTCACTCCACAATAAATCATTGACTATTTCAAATCGAAAAGAAGAAATAATATGGGTCGTCAATGTGTATCTGTAATACAACAATTTATTGAGAGGCAAGCTGCAGATATTCAATTTTACTATGCACTTGAGCTTGATGCTGGGGGAACTGTAGAAGTATTTTTTGGGCTGATGGAAGAGCTAGGGCTAGTTATATGCAATTTACTGATGTTATGGTTTTTGATGTTACATATAAGACTAACAGTTTTCTAATGCCATTTGCACCTTTCACGGGAGTTAATCACCATCGACAATCTTCATTGTTTGGATGCGCTCTTTTGGCGGATGAGAAAGAGGAGACTTTTGTTTGGTTATTTCAGCAATGGTTAAAATGTATGTGGGGTAAAGCGCCAGCCGCAATCATCACAGATCAGGATCCTGCAATTTGTAATGCTATTAAGAGGGTATTTCCAAAAACCTTACATAGATATTGTATATGGCATATAACTTTGCATGAAGATGAGCATCTCCGATCTTTACGTCGCTCTTTTGAAACCTTCGACGAGGATTATAAGAAGTGGAGTAGATATAGTAAAACAATTGAAGAAAGTGAAAAGTGTTGGGTCACTTTGAATGAAAAGTATAGAAGAATTTTTGAAGAATCGTTGTCTGAAAAAACAATAAATGAAATGAAATCTTGGAGATGGTTGCAAAACATGTATGACCAAAGACATCATTGGGTTGAAGCCTATTTGAAGGATATGTTTTTTGCTGGCATGAGATCAAGTCAGAGAAGTGAGAGTATGAACTCGTTCTTTGATGGATTCATTAATTCTATGACGCCATTGTTTGAATTTGTTGAACTATATGACAAAGCTCTAGTCGCTCGACATAAAAAAGAGGAAAGAGAAGACACACGTTGCTTAACGACAAAACCAGATTTTCAAGGCATGCATGACATGGAGGCTTGTGTAGCAAAGGTATATACTGCTAATATATTTGAGATATTCCAAATTGAGTTTCGAAATGTGTTTCATTGTTGGCATAATATAGGTGGTATAGAAGAGAACTTTACCACTTATAATGTGGTTTGCAAGATAGATGGAAAAATTAATACTCATAATGTGAAGTGCAACCCAATGGAAGAATTCTTCAAATGTTCGTGCGCTATGTTCGAGACCGACGGTGTACTATGCAAACATATATTATATGTAATGAAGCAGATACTGTTTATGCAAACCGTTCCAAAACAATATATTCTATCGAGGTGGACTCTTGGAGTTAGGCACAGCACTACTAAGGGTCGTGGAGCACATGCAAGTGTTGATCTGGGACTATCAACAAATGCAGAAAATAGAGCAGTTACACCTCTTGATTCATGAGACTTCGTGCAAAAATGAATAAAGTTGTAGACTTGGTGGCGGAGAATCGAGATCTTTACGAAGAAACGGAAGAGTTTATTAATAGTATGTTGCAACAATGCAATTTAAATCATGAAGAAGAGACGAGCACTCAAGTTAGTTATACTCCGACACCTTCTTACCTAGATCATATAACGATCACAGATCCTACGAAAAATACCCATAAGGGTCGTCCTGCTATTGCATCTCGAATTCCATCTGGAATAGAAGTATCACAATCAAAAGCTCAAAATAGGTCGCGCACTTGTAGTAATTGTCACGAAAAGGGTCATGATATAAGAACTTGTCAGCTTTTAAAGGTATCAGTATTCTATTCTTGTTTGTTCTTATTTGTTGTCATTAATTTTTTATAAATGATGGTCGATATCTAATATGAGTTGTTTTTAGGCACCGGATGCTTCTAACGGAAAGGAGTGAAGATATCTTTTTATAAATGATGGGCGAAATTTCGAGTGCAATATGGCTTATGGTGTCAAAAGAGGAAGAGATTAATTTTTGCTGCATGAGTCACCAATGTCTGATTTGTTTTGATAGTTCAAGTTTCATGGGCAAGGGAGAACTTTGTGGGAGTTTATATGTTATTATATTCAATCTTGGCATTTTTCGAATGAGGATAATGAATGACAAGTATTTGTGGTGCAAGATGCAGAGGTAAAGGCTAATATTGTGTATTTATTATTTCTATTTTATTTTGCAACATCAACTATTGAAGTGCTAAGAATATTGCCCCTGAAGTAATGAAGGTAAGTTTTAAGTATGTATACCGCTTCAATCTGATGCAGTAATATTAAGCAAAGATAAGCCATCTCATATTGCTTCATGTTATACAGTGCTTGTAGAACAACAATTTGAAGTATGTATACCGCTTCAATCTGATGCAGTTACACCTCATATTGAACTTTTCAGGTTCCAAGGCTAAACCAAAGGCTAAAAGGGAGAAAACCGAAGAAGAAAAAACTTTCAGAAGAACTAACTAGCGACCTAACTGGCTGCAGTGTTGGTGGTCTTGTCCCTTTTTGGAGGAACTGAGAATTTATTTGGCAAATTTTGATTCACAGAGAAATTTTCCTGGCCATTATTTTTTGTCTCTCGTAACTCTTGTTGATTTGTTAATCTGAAAATTCTGTAATACTATCCTTGTAGCTGGATGATATTTTTTGATATGATAAATAAGAGATTCTGAAACTTAGAATACGGATTTAACATCCTCTGTGATAGCTAGTGATATTGATAAACAAGTTTTGAATGCATATGAATTATCATTTGGAAGTATGGATGCCAATGTTGTACGGCAGCAGGGGCAGGGGCATATTATGTGGGTTGTTCTTTAAGTTGTCCATGCACGCAGGTGCAGGGGCATATTATGGATGCCAATATTTGAAAGGATGGATGCCAATGTCAGTTGCACAGCTGGTTATATCTCCTGAAAGTCTGAGTCTCTAGGTTGTCCATATGCTGCACTTGTCCTCCTAACAAGAACAAGCAGATTTATCCAAGAAGTAGATCTAAGCAGCAAAGCCATTTTGCTCTATATTTCTATGCATAGCTGGATCATTATCACAACCCCATACAATAATTCTATGGTATGCTGCAATTATGCACTAAAAGAAAAATATATATATAATCGCGTCAATTATGCAAAACTGATTCAATATACAAATATCGACCTCAAATCTGTTCCTCAGGGAAAACTTTCTCCAGAAAACTTATAAAACGTTTCAAATACATCTTTGGTTCCAATGCTGAAATGGAAAGTGGATCGAACTTGATAGATTTGAAAGCATGTTCAATTTTCTAATGATAAATAGCCTGATTCTCTCTGTTCCAGAGTCTCGCCAACACATGCAATTACCTTCAAACCTTGAGCAAGTGCATATGCAACTTTATCACCGACAAACTGCATTAAAATTAAAGCAATACAATTAAGCATAATGAAAACTATCAACTAAAACACAACTAAATATTATTAATGATAAATAGCCAAACTTTTTCTAATGATAAATGACCCTTGATAACTGCAGAAACGACTCTTATAAACTCTACAGCCACATAAAATTGTAATGCTGACTTAGGTGAATAATGATTTTAGCATGGCTTAATGTCAAAGATGCATGCTGAGGAGTGCCATCATCGTATTTATTATACATGTGCTCAGCTAAAACACTCGTCTAACTACGTTGTTTAGATTTTAAGCAATAGAAGTCCACAAAGCTACTAGATTGTACATGTGCACTATATACATGAATTAGAAAGGAAGTACCTCATTTGATTCAGCTAATAGAGCTCTTCTTTCAGAGTGACCAAGAATAACCCAAGGCACGCCCAAATTGACAAGCATCTCTGCACTATATAAAGCAAACATGAAACAGACAATGCAAAAAAGAGTTATAAGCTTTGAGAATTTCATAACCATGAACCAGCTGTTACTTTTTAAAATGTGAACAGTGGATGCAGGGGCGGATCCAGGTAGGGGTGAGGTGAGGCATCCACCCTACCTGGATTTCGGTTATTATGTATATATGTATGCTCTATTGGGAATTTATTAATACAAATAAATAAAATCATTTAGCAAATTCACGGCTAATTGCAATTGCTGGTAATACTGTTTTCCTGCCAAACAAAAGTAAATTTTAGTCGGCCTTTTTCAGGACCTAATGACAAATTCACGTCTCCCTTTGCTTAGATTTTGAAGATAGCTGCTTATCAGCAATCAACAAACCATTTAGCAACACACCCTAACAAAAACAATATTAATTTACGGTGAAAATTTCAAAATTATAAAGAAACAGGTTTGTGGCATAGAGATGCATACTGATGATAAGGCTCAGATATGCCGGCTTCTAATAACGTGGCCTTGTTTCGGTTTGGAGCTTGGATAACATATAACAAGATGGCTGCAAAATGGTTGATGCAATACTTACATGCAACCCAATCTTGCCTCGCCATATCAATAAATTTCGAGCTTCCTGGCAAATCATCATCGCCACCGATTAATTAATCTTACATGGAACAGAAAGCTCAAATAAAGCATTCTACAAGGGCTAAAATCGTTCCTGCCAATGAGTAATTTTGAAGCCAAATTCATGTTACCATAACCAAATTCATGTTACCATAACCAAATTGATAAATTTCTTGAATTGAAGCAAATAGATAATTTTCTTCAATTGAAGCAAATAAATTTTACCTGCATAAATTTTACCTGATCACTGCTGAAAGGCGCGGCAGCGAGGGATGGAGGCGCTCGCTCGAGAAGGCGAGGGATGGAGGCGCTCGATGTCTGTAGGGGAGGGAGGCGCAACGAAGCAGGAGAGGCAGGATCGGGGGCGAAGCGAGGCAGCGAGGCAGGATCGGCGGCGAAGCGAGACAGGCGAGACAAGATCGGCGAAGCGAGGCAGGATCGCGGGATCGAGGGAGGAGGCGTGAGGAAGGAGGGAGCGTAGCGCGATGGAGGATCGGCGGCGAGAGGGATCGGCGGCGAGGGAGGGGTCGCGATGGACGATCGGCGGCGAGAGGGGTGGCGGCGAGGGAGGGGTCGCGATGGAGGATCGGCGGCGAGGGAGGTGGCGGCGAGGGAGGGGTCGCGATGGAGGATCGGCAGCGAGAGGGGTGGCGAGGGAGGCTCGGCGGCGAGGTAAGGGTCGCGGTGGAGGAGCGAGGCAGGCGAGGTAAGGGTCGAGAGGCAGGGTTCCTTTCCACTGTGGTGAGAGGAGAGAGGGGTTTTTGGGTAAGGAATGAGGAATTTTTGTCTCTGTGTTTTCTTATGGGATATGGGCTCAGGAGAGGGTCCTGAGTTCGAGCTCAGGAGAGGGTCCTGAGTTCGAACTCAGGACCCTTAAGCCCATATATATATATATGACATTGTATTCTACATGACCTTATCATATCAATCTTAAGCAAGCTTGCTTATAGAGAAAAAATGTTATTAGACCGGTCTTTTAGACAATTAAATCCTGCTTATAAAATTGTTATTAGCAAGCTTGCTTTTAAAAATTGCAGAACTTCCACCATGGCGCCCATGGCCACCATTTGACAAGTCGTGGGAAGATCTCAGCGCCTTTAAGCTATTCGGACGTAAAAACAATATCCATTTTCAATCCAGATGAACTTGACTATCAGGAAGAAGACAGATGATTTATTTAGTAAAGCCCTCCAGAATGAGCTCAAATACTAGCTTTGATCCAACCCCTTGCAAAGAATCTACAGGCTGCATTAAATATTTTTAAATATTGCTGAGGCACGCGCTGGGAATCAATCGAAACAAAAATAATTATAGCAAATAAATTGGAAATTTGAGAATCTCTGATTGATAAACAATGAGGGAAAATCATCAATTTCCACATCACATTTCTTGCTTCAAAAGATTTAAGTCCAATACTAAAATCAATAGCTGTCAACATGAAATTCGCAATGTACATATTGGGAATGGAAATTTGTCAGGCCTTTAGGGAGAAGCATAACTTAATATTACATCGACAAAATCGCTTTGACATGTTGACGTGTTAATTGACTCGAACTCTTAAAAGAATATATAAATATTGTTCTCGATCATTCGGAGTTGACGTTGAGTATCAACTTATCTTATGTGGAGCAGCATATTACTATTCTCGATCGTAGCGAGAAGGTGTTGAAGAACAAGGTCATTCCACCAGTCCGAGTGTCTTGGGTGGTCGTTCTCCAGTAGAATCTATCTGGGAACGTGAGGAGGATATTCGTTCGCGTTTTCCATATCTTTTCAAGTAGTTGTTTGTATCGTTTATTCCTTGATTTCGTTCTTTTAATTTCGAGAACGAAATTTTTGTAATGAGGGTATGATATAATACCCAGTTCCTTGTATTCTATTATCTGTATTTTAATAATAATTTTTCCCTATATCTATCTACTTAGTTTATTTCAAATAATTTTCCCATTTATATTTTTATTTATTTTATTTATTTCTCCTAAACCCTAATCTATTTTTACCCTAATAGTTTCCCTAAACCAAATCCTAACCCAAACCCATCCCAACCTGACCAAACTTCCCAAAGCCCAACTCCCACATCTTAACCCAAACCTAAACTCTTTTCCCCTTTTTTTTTGCTTCTCTTTTCTTTTCCTCAAGTCCAAGGCCGTAACCCAAACCTTTCTCTCCCCAATAATCTCTTTTCATTTTCTTTTCAAATTCAAAATCAATTTCTCATTAATCCCCATAGCTCCCATTAACAGCCAAATCATTAACACCTAAATCAATCTTCTATTTAAGCACTTTAATTCCCCATTAATCCAAATTTATTTTCCTTTTTAATTCACTCTCTCTCTCTCTCTCTCACTTCCCCTCTTTTCTCTCTATTTTCTACCGAACAAACCAACCGTGCCACCTCCGAATCGCCAGCCAACCACCTTGCACCGCCGTCATCACCTCATCATCGCCTCCTCCTTCACCACACCTCCACCAGTGTCACGACCCGAAAAGTACCGAGCGTGACTGTCACTTAAATTACGAAACGTCTCGAGGCGTACGTAGTCTAAATAAGTTAAAACTCAGAAATCAAAACCAAAAGAAGCAGTAGAGTGAAGGAAAAACCAATTTAAAGTAAGTAGTTTTAATAGTATAAGCCGAATTATACGCTTTAAAAACATCAAGTCATTTCTAAAAATTCCGGCAGAGTTTTCTTTGTAAATACTGGCCCCAAACGGGGTACAACATGAATAGTATACGAAATAATAAAAGGCATCCCCAAGCGGGAGCTAGCTCTTCGTCAATCGACGGTCACAACCACGCAAGCAAGATAATATACAACGCCGAAGGACGATGATCAAAACTCAAAAGAAACTCAAATCAACATGAAAACTATAATAATACAACGCGCGACTCTAAGGTCGAAATAAATACAAGTCTAGTTGATAGAGTTTCTAGATACAACAATGAAACTAAAATACAAGGGTGGTCACGATGCGAGTGAACCCACCTACCAAAGCAATCACTCGGAATGGGAGCAGTGTGCCAGAAAAGCCGCAACGATACCTGTATGGCAAAACCTGTAAGTAACTGTGGCACAACGGGGGTGAGTTGCCAACTCGTGAGTAGAAAACATCACAGAGCAGAATTCGCATGTATAACGCAATCCTAGATCATGCGATCAGTAATATCCTCAAAATAATGATATGGCCTGAAGCATAATATAATGGTAAGGGTAAACAGTTATCCCTAAGTGTAATACCAAGTACTCGTGTCAGTGTCTTAGGTAAAAACATGTCACGAATATGATATACAAATGTCAGGTAGCAATATGTCACTAAAATGATGTGCAATGCATATAATGAGAATAGAGTACATCATGAATCGAAGAACTGTTTTTCTTTATTTAATGAGATTTCTGTATGTATATAAATCGATATATCATCAATAAAATCAACATAGAATCTGTGTCAAGTATCGACACAAAACACAAATCTCAATATCTCAGTGTCTCAAATCTCAATATCTCAAAATCTCGGGCTCCGCTAGCCCGGATCGGCCCATATCATCAATCTCACAACCACGAACGGTATCCTCCGGATATCCGCCGCGCCAGACAATCACCGGTAGGCAGTCTGCCCCTGCTGGGCTCATCGTCTACAACTCGAGTTTCTTGCCCCGGGGTACCATACCGGGTCCACCATGTACCCGCAGACGGTTCATCTAACTCCTCGAATCGGGTCTCGAAAACCATCTCAGAACCGAGAAAAACATTATGGTAGACAAAACTCATCATATCAAGGAAAACCGCATCTTTCTCTTTAAAACAATTCATCAGTTTAAATAAACTTTCACATGCGGTTTCCAAATCCAGAAAAATCTCAAGAAGGATCCGAAATCATTAAATCACCATATCAATAAACAGTGAAAACAGGCATAAATCTCCATAATACTGCATAACCAATGAATATATGAATGCATCTAATATCACGCAATGAGTGCAATAGTTAAACTAGCATATGAAAGTGATAACATATTGCAACTATCAGGTAGCAAGTTATGTCAATGAAATAATATTCTCTAAAGTGTACGTGACATGGCAATTACCGATGATGATGTGTGTGAGCCGGCAAGCAGGTATACGTGGAACATACGCATCATCGGTAATGGTGCTGGTGTCCTGACAGCAGACTTTCATAATAATTACAGATAACATATGTATAAGCATGCAATGCGATGAAACATCATGAATATACAGAAAGTGATATAGTAACAGCAACGCTAAGGAAAAAACCTACCCAATATACGAGTCATACAGTTTGGCATTTTAAAGTACTCACGATTCTCCACTTTTGAAAACAAGTATGACTCGAGCCCAGTCAAAAGGGTAAGGAAATCCACCTAAGTCTGAGTCGATCTATATGTATATCTAGTAGTCGGTGATCTCACCTCAATAGTATCACGTACGATACAATATATATATATATATATATATATATATATATATATATATATATAACATCCTCGAGACAAGAGTGCGGATCTAACATCATAAATATATCCCGTACGGTAAATCTATCGTACGGCATCCCCAAAATCGGGGTACGGGTCAAATATCAGTCTATCTCATTACTCATCTGATATCCTTATCATCACATATCGTGAACGGGAGGGGGGAGGGGGTTACAATACTAATATCATCAACTTAAATGTATGCGTGTGTGCAAATACACATCGCCCAAACAATCCTCTAATATCACGTCGTATCTCCTAATACGAACCAATCACATCACCGATCTCATGTCACCATGCTCAAACTCATCGACTCATCTCCAAATACCATATACCATCCTCATCATCCATGCATATGAATACGAATATATGTCTCCAATACGCACAAGAAAGTAAATGTATGCGAGTGCGTGTAAGTGCGTGCATGCAAATCTTTACTCTATGCTTTCGTGACCAAGAAACCAACTAAAGTCCTTTCTTCAATTCTCGCTAACACTAAACCCATAAGCTCCTAAACCTTTCCTTTCTAAGTGTTCATATCTCACAATAACATATAAAAGTATATCTATATCTCATCACATCATTTCTTACAACTTTGCGGGGGTGCTATACACCATCCACCCGACTTCCCCCGTAGATATAATCTACTCACTTTGACCTTCGCTTGCCGATGCCGATATCGCCACGCGCTTGATTGTCGTCTTTAAGTCCTCGTGAGGGTACCTACGTATCATAACACATCGTATCGCATTAAAATCCGACTCATGACCAAAACGACACGCGAATCTCATATAGGTCAAAACCTATTGTCCGCTCAAGAAAAAGAACCAAATAACCCTCGACATCGGCGTACGAACGCCGAGTGATCGAGAAAAACTCAAACGCACCATTCGTGGTTTCACAACACACTAAATATATATATGAAATAGGGTTTAAATCGTCAAAACTTCAAATTCGCTTTAAAAGCTATTTATCCGCAAACCTAGTAAGCAAAATCAACCGTTTTAATGCAAAATCTTGATATTTTAACAATTCTAGTGGCCATAATACTCATTAAATATCTTAAATAAGTCATACAAACAATTTCCATAATTTAATCTCATCAATTTTCATTAAACCCAAAATCCTAGTTTGCAAATTTAACCAATTTTAACAATTTCATAGTAAAAATGCACAAACAACAATTTAGCTTGGTTTTGCATGATCTAAAGTATTAAACTATAACTTATAATGTTAATAATGTCATGAATATACTCATTAGATTTTTCTCTCAATTATATTCATAATTCCTAAAAACCTAGTTTGCAAAAATTATGCAATTTGGACAAATTAATTGTAACAATTTACAATTTAACAACTAAACTAGATTTTGCATAAATTAAGATGTTAAACTATACATTGCATACTTAATGATGAAATAAAAACCCTAACTTAAATTTCACAAACCCTAATCTTGAATTTAGATTTGAAATATAACACCTAAATTAAACCCTTAATTAACTTAGTTTGAAGTAATGATCCAACAATTAAACCATGGGTTAAGATTTATAACTCACAAATCAAGAGATCAAACTTGAGATCTAGCCTCCCAAAATGCTCTTTTTTTTCACCAAGATCCATACTAGAATAGCCAAGGAAAAATGGGTAAGGATTGGATTTGAAATTTGTGGGATTTTTTGTTTAGATTTTTGGGGCAAAAGTTTATGCATTTTTGAAGAGAATGAGTTGGGAAATTTTGGGGTTGTTGTAGGGAGCTGCTGCCAGACCTAGGGGATAGGAGAGAGAGGGTGTGAGGAGTTTGACCAAGTCAAGAACCCATACATTAAGTATATAAACCCATAGCTCTTTTGTTTAATTGCTTTCTTTTTCCTTTGTTTTCTTTTCTTTTATCAAAAGAAGTGGGGGAAAATTTTGGAGAGGGGCTGCTGAAAATGGGGAGGAAAATGGGGGTGTGAGAGAGTGGGTGTGGAAAAAAAAGATAAATACTATACCCCAATTTCCATTTACATTAATTTCACAATTTAAGCCTTTTTCTATCATATATTTTGAACCATCTTAAAAATTTCTTTTCATTTCAAAAACAACATGTTAAATTTTGGTTTAATGTGTCATGATGCACAAAATTTGTATTAACCCATTCCAATTTGTAATTATCCCTAATTAAATGTATTAATGACGGCTTAAAATAATTTTAAAATAATTAATTTCGGAAAAATTTCAGTCAACTAGAAATTTTGCAAGTGATTCAATAAATACCAATTACTAGCAATTACATAGCTAGAATAGGTATATTTAATTTTCTATTAAAAGATATTTATATCTTGATTTTTACGGAAAACACCCGTTATTTTACCGATTATCCTAAATTTCACCTGAACGATTTTCAAAACGTTACAACCAGGCCCCTCCACTTCCACCGAACTCCAACCCCCACGGCCAGCCGCCGACGCCTGCAACCACCCACAACTGGAGATTGCATCGACCACCTCGCTACAGCTGATCGTCTCCTCAACCACCATCTCCTCCACCTCCGGCAATCCTCCTTGTCCTCGTCGAACACCACCACACCGCAACCTCACTCCCTCACCATCACCACCACCCTCCCCGAGCTCCTCCACGACAACCGCCACCAGCCGACGCCGTCACCGCTGCTGAGCCAAACTTCAGCACCCACGTCGCCTGAGCCCCCGTAGCCGCCATGTCGCCGCCGAGCAATAGCTGAGCTCCTAGTTGTGTAGCCGAGCCCAAGCTTTGTGTCGCCGTGCCGTGATCATTCCGTGCCTGTGCCGCGCTCGTCATTTTTGTCATCACTGCCTCCATTCATCGCCGTTCGCTGCTGTCCTGTTGCCGATTGTCATCGTCAGGCAAGTTTCAAAATTTGCTTATCTTGCTATTATTATTATTATAATTAATTGTAGACATTTAAATCGTGATTCGAACACTATAGCGAATATTTGTGTTAATTGTGCTGATGCCCAACTAGGACTCATGACCATGTCGATATCTCATAGAAATTTTAGGGATAACAACTAGTTTTGATTAATTAAGGAAACGTGTGTTTTGTTTGATACCGAATGCTTAACCTAGGTGTTCGATACGAACTCTAAGCGAAAACCTAATCTAATATGACGGAACTCATGATAAACAGATTTTTTCACTCTTAACAAATATCGTGTGAAATTTTGGAAGCAAAATAACGAGATTTCACACATAAAGTGACGTCTCTAGTGTTTATATCGAAACTCATATTTTACCAAACACTTGACACTGTTTAATTCATAATTAATTCCATAAAAATCCAATCACAGTGTTCTTGGGTTAATTATGAAGTGTACTGCATAATATTTAATATGATGTATAGGTTTACTGTTAAGTATAACATTTGAACATCAAAAACAGAGAATTTACCTGACTTTAGACTATAGTCCAGAGCAGGAATTCATCCCTTGACATGCTTTTATACACCTGAAATCTTACTGTTTAATTGTGATACTGTATGGAGCCATTTACCGATGCATAGACAATTGTTTTATATTTCCATTGGCACTAGTTTCACTGAATTCCAGTGTCATTTGGTATTCAAATCATATTTTAAACGGATGACTTGTACGGCAGATTTCTATAATTTCAGTTTACACGTTTCATCAGTAAACTGATCATAACTCCTAAAATAAGATGACTATTGTTAATCCATCTTCTGCACTGTAAAGTTAACTCATATCTCTACAAATAGTTGAACTGTAGCGTCACCTAATTGTGATCGCAATAGGGAGAAAAACGTGTTACGAAACGGACTTTCAGTTCAGGAACTGGATTTTCAGCAGTGACCACTAAAATAGAATGACCGTAATCGCAAATCTAAAATCCAATTGACCTGAAATCAATTTTTTTGGATTGATGTTTGAGTTTACTTTCTATTCCTATTGTATCATTTTGCCTAATTACGACCGTTTGATTTAATATAGTTTTCTGAACTCATAAGGCATGTAGTGATTCATATTGTACTGTTAGATTTCCCTGCACATTTCCAGAGAATTAAAATGAGCCATAAAACCAAATTTTAATGAATTTTAAATTCTCATTTCAATACCCTAAACCCTAATTTCTCCTATAAATACCACCCTACACCATAGCTCTCTTCATTCAAAATTGTTTTGCCAAAACTCTCTAAACATTCCAAAGTCCAAAAGTTGTACAAGTGGAGTTAGCTCAAGGTCAAGTTCGGGCAACGTTGCGGAAAGAATCCGGCGACACCACGATTCCACGAGACCCTCAACTTGTTCATAGACCTCTCCTCTTTCTTTGCATCCAGTAATTCCCCTCTCCCCTTCTTTCTTTCTATTAAAAAGACTTCTATTTTCAAAACTCGTCGGAAGTGGAGTTAATTCGACTTCCGATTCTAATTTCTTTAAAAAAAACTCAATTTTTCTTAACCACATAATAACCATCTCTTTATATCTTGTTTAATAAATATAAAACAATATTTACAACAAGTTTCAATTCAAAATAATATGTATTACAACTTTTATTTCACCTTTTCGATAAAATACCATCAAATTTACATACGACATTACTTTATTGTTTTGCTCATTTTACCTTTAGAAATTGCACGAGGTAATGACCTGCATCATCACAACACTTATCTTGACATAGCACGATAGCTTTTGTAACAATTTTTGTGGGACAAAATACAATTTACATTAAAATATCTTAAACTATCAAAACCCATATTCTTTAAATTGTTTTAATTAATTCCTTGCAAATAAGCCTCTACAACCCATTTTGGAAAACCTGATCGGGATGGTGCGGGTTATCGCACGTCCTCGGGACTAGTAGAGCGAGATGCAGACCTCCTTACGGAGCATTCGATCTCGATGGAATTCTTATTACAATTTTTAAGAAAACGTGATTTTTATTGATAAATAAATTCTATTTTTTATAATTATATATATATATATATTATTAAAATATCTATTTTAAATATAATATATATTCCATGTTTTCTAATCAAAGGAAAAGAATCACAAAAGATCATGAAAATACCATCACATTCAATACAAGTCAAATTACAAGAAAATACCAAATACTATTCAAAGTTAGGTTTATATCCACTCGAATATTTCATTTTATAAAAATTACAATTATGAAAACCCTAAACACGATAAATAAATACTTAAGGTTTATTTTGAAAATATATCAAAACTATTTTTCATAAAACCCCTTCAAGTTATATTAATTTACAGTAAGGACCCTAGTAAACATCTGTTTAAGCGGGACCAGTTCTCCTGAGCCTCAGGGAGACAGAGAATATGGGTGCTTGCCTACCTAAGGTAGACAACCTAAAAATGGTGTTATCAATACGGTAATTGTCTTGGAAAAAGACACAAATCTTGCCGTCCATGTGCAGCAGTTACCGATAACTCCAAAACTAATTCAGAACTTCAATTCGTTTTAAAGTGTCTGACTCAGACAGAGTCTCGGTCTAATTTGAAATCAATCAATCAATCTATCCTTGAATATGATTCAAGTATAACTCCAATTCAACATGAATCTGTTTATACCAGAATTCAATCTATATCAACATGAACATGACTTGACTGAACCATGGATATACATTTGACTGGTCTACATGACTATCCGTTTATATCCTTTCCGTTTACATGATCTATTAATATCATGGTTTTGGCAAGTCGTACATCTATTAAACAAAACAATATACATCAATAAATAATACATTGCGGGGATTTTAAAGGGGTAGACTGGCACGGAATGTGTTAAAGGTGGCACACGATGGACATTAAAAGACGTAACTATACATCCATTGGCGTTGTTCCGTGGTTTTATCGACGGAGCCTTGTACCACGGGTTACCATAGTCCACGGTGTAAGTTGGACTCCTCTCGTATACACTGATATATTCTGCACCAAGCTGCAAACAACTGCGCTAGCATAACAATCAAATATTATACCAGTTACATCCTCTTATCTGTCTATTCTATTTCTATCTCTCTTTGGGACTTACCGAGCGATTGTTCGCTGACAATATTCCTATTTCTCTTCTTTCTTTGGAATGCTGTCAGGAGGACCCAACTCTGAGGAGTTCGAGACCAGCCAGGAGCACTTGGAGCAGACCACCGAGCAGTACGACCATTAAGATTTACTTATACTCACTTTACTTTCATATCATGCCATTGTTTAGGCATTGCTTTCTATTCTTGTATTTAGATTTTCAGTTGTATTGTAAAGAAATGTTTAATAAATAAAAGTTGTTGTTCAATTATATCTCTTGTCATTTTTCTTATGTACTTTATTATATTGCATAGTTACGCTTAGCATGTTTGCTTCTGAGTACATACATAGCGGGCCCAGTCACGTCTCATTACCCGTACATTGGGAAGTGGGGCATGACATATAGTTATTTAAACCTGGAGAAAAAAAGGAAATCGAAGTGGAATTGAACCCGTATTTGGCGAGATTTAGCAGTTTAGTGGATGATCATTCGAACAACGAGTCTCATATATATATATATATATATATATATATATATATTAAGTTATGGACTTAGCGGTTCGCCTGACAGGGTTATGTCCTGGGCAACGGCGGGCCTTAGTCTCGGGTATGCACGAGACCCTCGTTTAACATGATCACTCTTTTTCACAATTCGAATTCAAATTGCTCTAGATGTAGGTAGACACTCATGCTCACGCCGCAAACTAGCGGTTATTCGAAATACAAAACGAATTTTTTTTAAACTTGAGCACGAACTACTACAACCAAGGATCGAATTTAAACACTAAACTAGAAACTACATGAAGGAGTTTAGCTATTAGGTTACTGATAACAACCTTTGCAGTTGTGTTCTTCGTCTTCTTTCCACTTCCTCAGCTCTTTAGGTCGTCGGGAACGAGCTTGGAAGTTGGTCTTCCTTACCGAAGATGATCCACCTTGAAGGAATACTAGCCAAGGCTCTAGCTTCATAAGTGAAGTAACTAGTGATCAAAACTTGCTAGGAATTGATCACTAGATTGATGTAGCGGCTAATCTCTAATTGATCTCTCTTTATCTTTATCTCTTCACTTTTTTAAAAACTTAAGAGAAGAAGAAGAAGACGACTTGGGTGATGAAGAATAAGCATGGCAACTAAAGAATAAATCATCATCACCTTTTATCTTTCTCTTTTCTTTTATGAATGAGTGGGTTGTGACTCGGCATGGTGAGTCACAAGCCTACACCATTCATAAATGTTCAAGAAGAGTGGAAAAGAAAAGGAGAGGCCGCCTCATTGTACACACATACATATGTATGTGTATATATAAATATACAAATACACTGATACAAGTATATGCTATAAATACATACATCCGTATTCGTATCAAAATACGAATACCGTATTTATATAAAATACGAATACCCGTATTTGTACTAAGATACAAAATACCCGTATTTGTATCAAGACACAAATATACGTATTTATACAAATATCTGTATTCGTATAAATACCGTATTCTGTTAAAATACGAATACAGAAAAGAGAGATACTAAAAGAGATATATAATATTAGCTCACATTTAATCCAAAATGTGATAACTTGGCTATCTTTCAAACTGGCTAATATTAACAAACTGTCCGATTAAAAGAACGTATACAAAACACATGTTTTAATCGTACCTGAGTACGTATCAAAATGCGTACACTACATCGTTTCGTCCAAGCTGGAAAACCCTCTGTGTGGGACTCTAAAGACTCGACAATATACTGGCAGTGGATTTAACCACAAACACGCCAGCGGCACTAGCTGTACGTAACGACTACCCAGGTTTTGAACGAAAGGAAGGCCGACAAGCAAACTTGTCCGTATCCCTACTAAGCCTGAAAGTGACAGTCTCCATACAGTTTGGTCTGTTCGTCTAAGAGTATCGTATATCGGGTCGAGGGGGTGGATAAAATCAAACCCCTAATAATTATCATATACCTGTGGATGATCATATTCAATTTTACATGTTCTCTGTTCATTTGGTTTCTATTCACATTATATACGACCCTTATTTTTGGGACTTGCCGAGCGCTAGTTCGCTGACGACATTCCTCTCTGTTTTCTTTCTTTTGGAATGTTCGTCAGGAGGACCGGACTCTGAAGACGTAGAGCCGAGTCAGGAGGACTTGGACCAGTTTGCAGTTCAGCCTGACTACTAGTCTTTCTGCACTTATTTTCAGTATGCCATTATTTAGGCATTTACTTTATTTGTTGTATCTTTTATTTTTAGACAGTTGTATGTAAAGTTGAATGTAAATAAAGTTGATGTTTCATTTTGTTACTCTTGTCATTCTTGTTCATTTTTATATTGCTTAATTACGCTTAACGTTTCCGTCTATTAGGAAGCGGGGAGTGAAATTATGTTTCCTAAATATCACAGAAGAAACGAAAATAAAACACACATATATGACATCTGCATTCGCCACAGGGACCCGGGTCTTCACCGTAAGGTTACATAACTTACGACAGGGTGGATCAGGACTAGCGCGTATGCAAAACATATATAGTGTCTACTAATATATCATATATATAAGTAGCATTTGTCTCAGGCAGTTATATGATCACATCACATCATATTACAGAACAACAGAAACAGATATATAAAATATAGGATATACTAGGAGGTCCGTGTTTTAGATTAAACCAGTAATGAAAAACATGGATTCCACGGTCGTGATGAATAGCCAAGCCCACATCCCTAAACCCCTACGAGAGTGGCAAGCAACTCTGCCAATTCTAGAGTTAGGTGACCGGTCTCGACTCCTTGAGATGGCCTCCTACTAGACTCTAGAACCTGGTTGCTTGTGCTTCCCGCCTTGGGTCTATCCTAATGCGGTAAAGCAAATAATATATATCGAATGGAGACAACAACCTATAGGGTTCCTAGGCACTCCAATGAGGTCTCACAAGGCATCAACCATGCCAATTTCAAATTTTAGGGGTGCCGAGAAACCCTAATACGGATCGTTAACTAGAATTTTAGGCGAAACATGAATCTAGTTAACATCTTAACTAAAAGTAAACGGAAATACAACCTTTGTAGATCCGGTTCTCCACCTCCATGGCTCCGCGATGAAGTCTCCTCGCTGCGATCATCGGATCCGGGCTCTAGCGTCGGCTTCATCGGAGAAATGGACGGGCTAGATCGTCGACTACGATGCCGAAGATGATCTACGTCGAGGCATCACAAGATCAAGCTCTCACTTCACCAAGTCAAGAAACTTGTGAAGAAAACACCCTATACTACTTGTCAAGAGATAGAGGATGAAGAAATAAGAAGTGGGTTCACTTTAGAATTGGATTTCTCACTCATTTGCTCAAGTTGCCATTGATGGAGGCAAGCTTCTTCATCTTGAAGAAGAAGAAGAAGATGAAGATGAAGAAAGAATTATGATAAGTTATTTTTCAAAAATAGAAAATAAATGAATACTTATCATAATCCAACCATGGTCAAGTGTAGAGAATGAACTAGAGTTAAGTGGAATGGTTAGGGTTAAGCATGAAACAAAAATGGTGGACTTTTTCAAAGCTTCATGAAGCTTCAATGTAAAACAAAGCAAGCCACCATTTCTTTTCTTTTGCCAAAATGAATGAATAAATAAATAAATAGATAATAAGTGAATAAACAAAACCCTAACCACTCTCACAACCATGGTTTAATCTTTACACAAACCCAAGTGAGCATGTATCATCAAACATGATACAAACAAGTGTACAAAAGTATATCACATATACAATGTGCAAATCAAGTGAGAAAATCCATTTAAAATGAACCAATACTAGTTAATGCAAAGTAATATATCAAATATATAATTATACATTAAATCATTAAATCAACACTTGATTCAATGATCCGGTCATGTCGAACATAACCGACTAGTATTCAATGTATCGACTTATCGAATCAACGCTTGAATCGATAACTAGGTTATATCGCATACAACCAATCGATACATTCATCCCGAGAATAGAATACGGTATCACATACACGCATTATTCTCGGTCCCGCACATATCTCATATGCGCTCCTATTTCGTTTCGCTTGAGCCAGGAAACCTCTGTGTAGGACTCTAAAGACTCGTCAATATGCCGGCAGCAGGTGATGATCATATCAAACACCCACAAGCCGCAAGCGGTCTGCTAAACGTAACGGCCACCCGGGTATTGAGCGATCACAAGATCGACAAGCAAGCCCGCTCACACTCCAGTGAATCCAACCAGTAACACTTACCGTACAGTCCGGTCTCGTCGTCTGATATGTCGCATATCTCGCCTAGGGGTGGTAAACGTCAGACCCCAATAGCTCGATAAGTCATGTCGATATGAGGTCTATAACAGTTCGAGAAACTACTGGTAACACATACTAGTAAATCTCAGCAACCCTGGCCAGGGATTTCCGGTTATAGCCAATCGAACACAGTGCAACATCAACTCCCTATACCGGGAGAGACGAATCCCCTCCTATCGCTCATTGCCTCCATGTGATTCGGGACTGTACCCAAAAGCCACCGTTTTGCACGCCCTCTTGGACGTGGTAAGGTGGAAATCAAAGCACAGTGGGAATCACACAAGACTCTATGACGATCTCGGGTCTACAGACTAACCTGTACCAGTGTCACCAGAGAACTGCCATCTGACATGAGGTATAATACCATCTGGGAGTTCTCGGCGAGTCCGCCTAGTGTACCCAGTCTCCACTGATCACCCGTATATAATCTCTGATGTCAAACACCAATGGATATGGGATCATCCATCGTCCATCTGTATGGGTCGAGAAGGTATACGCTAGTCTACTCTGGTATATCGATGCCCCGTCTCGATACATCCACGACTAGGGACCTTGAAGGATGTACTTATGGACTACCATGTCCCCACTAGTATGATCCGCATCATAGTCCAGGTAGTCAAGTACACATCCTAAGGGCTTTACCAACATGTAACAGAGAGACAATCGGTATACACGTTAAGGTAAAGAGCAACCAGATAGCATACTATCATGTCGAGCAAGAAAGTCCTCCCTATATATGTCCAAGCATCCACTACAATATACATCCTATGTATAGTAATGGCCTCTAGGGCATACATATAACTAACAATCTCCCACTTGCACTAGGGCCATATGATAGCAGTGGTTGCAGTATCTCATACTCAACCATCCCATAAAAGTCTCTCTCTGGGAATAGGCCTTCGTGAGTGGATCCGCCGTGTCGTCCTCTGAGTCTACTCTCATAACCTCGATCACCCTGGAGATCAACTATCTCCATGATCAGGTGATACTGCCTTAGAATATGTCTGGATCACTGATAGGACGTACGTTCCTTGGCATAAGCCACAACTCTATTGTCACACAATGGAAGGAACTAAGTTCATCTCATGAACTAATATACACCCAGACTTCCTCTTTGGTAGCATCTTAAGTAGCGATGTATCCAGCCTTTATCGTCTAGTATGCCACGGTATCTAGCTTGGAACTCTTCCAACATACCGTCCCTGCGCTGAGGGTAAAGACAATGCCTGCGACTGACATTCAGTCGTCCTTATCACCCCGGAACCTTTCCAGTGATTCTCCCCAGGATCAATTGATACCATCTCATTACAATTAGTGAGTATACTAATATCCAATTAGATCTATCTCATAGATCCAAAACCCAGGATTTAGGAGGTATCAGTTTGATCCTATATGGAGAATCATTGTGATAAGCGGAGATTGACCGAGCGTAGCATAGGAAACTCCTTCCCTATCAAGAGTATGTCATCCACGTACTCTACGAGGATCACCACCATACTCCCTACTACCTTTTTGTTTATACAAGGTTCATCTACCATTTTGATGATGTCAAACTGTTTGACTAACTCATCAAAACAGATGTTCCAACTCCGCGATGCCTGCTTTATCATATAAAACATCTTGCACACGTTTCTGTTGCTCCCACTGTCTACGAGGCCCTCTGGCTGTGTACTTATAGACGCACTCTTCTAAAATATCATTTAGAAAAGCAGTCATGGCACCCATCCGCCAGATATCGTAGTCATGGTATGTAGCCGTGGCAAGTAGGATCTGGATGGACTTAAGCATAGATCCTTAGAAAAAGGTTTCATCATTATCCACGCCTGGTCGATGACGAAAACCTTTAACAAGTCTAGCTTTGAAAGTCTCAACTTTTCCATATACACCAAGTAATCTTCTCAAGATATACTTGCTCCTGATGGGGATTTAACCCTTCAGATATAGCAACTAAAGTCCATACTTTGTTGGTGTATAAGGATTCCATCTCAGATCGATAAACATCCAGCCATTCTTACAGAGTCTCACTCCTGATGGCCAGCTCAAAACTAGTTGGGTCATCATCCCATGATGCAATTCTCGCTCCCAGTGTCATAGAGAAACCGAAGTATCTCTCAGGTGGGTGAGGAAACCTACTAGATCGGCGGAGAGGCTGAAGTTCGTTGGTTACTATTGAATCCTTTGGTTCTGTCAAATCATCAGCTGCAGTTTGTATAGCTGGAACATTTCCAGTTCTACATCACTGACCTTGCCTCGAGCTTGTCCAGATTTTGCTTTTTAGACATAGGCTGGACAACCCTAAATCTTAACTAACTTAAGATATGGGCTCTTCCCTTTCCATATCACATATGAAGTGGTAGGCAACTGATTTGATTTGAACCCTATTCAATAGGTATGCAGCTTCTCAAGTGCATAACTTCCAAAAAGGAAATAGATAACTCAGTAATACTCATCATAGAGCACACCATATTATATAGGGTGTTATTGCTCCGCCCCGATACAACGTTGTGTTGTGGTGTATACGGAGGAGTAATGCTGAGAGAGAATCTCATTCTTCTTTAGAATAGTCCAGGATTTCCGTGCTCAAGTATTCTCCTCCTCGATCACATCAAAGGACATAATACTTATACCCGTATTTTGGTTCTCTTCTTCTAACTTATATTCTGTGAATATCTCAAAAGGTTCGGACTTGTGTTTCAACTGGAACATATGTCTGAATCTTGAGAGATTATCAGAGAATGTAATGAAGTACAAAGGACCGGTCTTGGCATGTGTAGATAGGGGACCTACATACATCAACATGTATCATCCCAAGAGTTCACTAACTCTTTCTCTGTTTTCAATAAACAGAGCTATGGTCATTTTATCTTTGTGACATGACTGGCAAGTTTCATAAGATGTAAATTCAAACTGATTTAAATATGCATCTAAATGTAACTTTAGCCAGTCGGGTCACATTGATCTGACCTAGTCTACAATGCCTCAAGAAGGATTCGTTCATTTCTGAACTCTTCCTCTTGTGTGTGTCCTATATACTAAGAACTGTAGTTTGATTTAGAACATCAATGCTTTTAGATAACGTGCATGAACCGATCAACTTTTGATATAGGAAATGTTCAAAACATTATCCAGCAATACAAAATTATATCCTTTCTTTACTAATAAAGAGACTGATATGATTTCGTATATCAGGTTCGGTATCTAATAACATTCATTCAGAATCAATGTATTTTGGTAATACAGGGTGACAGTGACCAACAGACTTGGCTGCAACACTTGCCCCGTTTTCTGTCTCATGAAACTTATCACCCGTTCTCAGTTTTTCTACCCTTTTGTAGCCCTATGTAACAAATTACATATCTGGGATCCTGATCCGGTATCATATACCCAGGATGCGGAGGATACTGAGAAACAGTTCTTTTGTAATGAACACACCCGAAGATGATGCATCAGCATGCACTCTCTTCGTTTGGGCGGCACGGGAAATCTGGTATTCCCCAATTTCCTGCTCTGTCTTATAACAATTATAAGTTGGAGCGGGACCAACGTTCCCCAGCTCAGTATAACAAGCGGGATCGGTCAATAATCCGTATTATTATCTTGATTAAGGCGTGATATGGTCGCTACCTGGAGAGAGAGAGAAGAAGACACTCAGCGTGCGCTCTTGCAAGAATAGATTGGTTATTATTTTATCTAATCAGGATGGCTGCCACTGCTTTTTATCAAATCTTCCTTCAAACCCTAAAAGGAAAGACTAGCCGGGATTAATTACACACTACAAGTTCGCCAATCTTTCAGCCAGGCCAGTGTCGGTACTTTGAGGGAGGTCCCCCGTGCTTTCGCACGGACCTAATTAATGTAAACCTCGTTTTCCCAGAGGTGTAACCCCGTTGACACCTTTCTAGACACCTACTTGATCGGCTAATTGTAATGTGTAAAACTCTCCCAGGATTAACAATTACTCACAGCGGGTATCGGGATCCAACTATCTCATAGAAGGTATGCAATCTCATTGCAAATTTCAACACTTGAAATTCCCGATAATATTTTGCCCCTAACCTCCTATGATCTTGACAAAGGCCAACAAACCATAGGATGCTAGTCAAGTTCAACCCGTCATTTCTTGATTGAATTAAACCCACCCGTACGGCCCTTGACAAAGGCCAACAAGGTCGCACGACTACCCTAACCCAATCTGCATCATATGCATAAGCAGATAAGCACCAGTCAGCTACCGCACACTACGCCTTGACAAAGGCCAACAAACGCAGCACGAATACTAACTACTACTTATCTGAAATGACGGAGGGCTACGTCAGGTTTTTCTGAAAACCTATTGCGTAATGAACTTGATATCGTTGTAGGATCGAATGAATTTTGAAATGGAGTGTTTTTGAGGCTTTTCTAGTTTTGCTAAAGGAGTCACTCCCGGTGAAGGGATTGTCGGTCCTTTCCTCGTCGAATGAGGTGCAGGATATATCATATATATCACTGTGCAAAGCAGAACTCTAAAAAGCAATCAAAAGACAAACCGAGTGTGTAGCATCGCCCAGTTATCGCTAAAGGAGTCACTCCCGGTGAAGGGATCTCGGTCCTTTCCCTATCGAATAAGGTGCCGGATATATCATATATACCGCTGTGCAAAGCAAGAACTGTAGCTACCTGTTTTATTTTTGAAATTCGATTCTACAACATCTTAGGTTTCTTTTATTTCATTAATCACATTAATGAAGTCCCATCATTTTAGTACCTAAACATCACAGATAAATACGATGTACACTTATGCCATCCGCATTCGCCTCGATGTCCCCTCGTGCACCGTTAGGTTAGGTAACTAACGGCAGAGCAGGGCAGGGCTAGCGCTGGTGTAAAACATAAGTAACGTCTATATAATATATCATATATACTATATACTGTATCTATCACAGAACATCACATGATCACATCACAGATATCGCAGCAGAAGAATCATATGAAAAATTGGATATTCTAGGACGTCCGTGTTTTCAATACGAGCCAGTATAAAACACGGATTCTACGGTCGCGATGAATAGCCAAACCCACACCCCAAGACCCCTACGAGAGCGGCAAGCAACCCTACCAATTCTAGAGTTAGGAGACCCGGACTCGACTCCTCGAGTTGGTCTCCCACTGGACTCCAGAATCGGTTACTTGTGCCCTCCTCCTTGGGTCTATCCTAGTGCGGAAAAGTAAATAATATACAAACGGTGACAACTTCCGCAACCTGGAAGTGCCCCAATAAAAGAATATTACATACAAGTTTTTACATGAATGAAAATGAAAAACACTCATCTCATATAAAAACCCCCCGGCTATTCGAACGCGACGATCCAATATAACATATCCAGCAACACATAACATCACATGTCATCAACGTAAGTAAATATGCGCATCCCAATTGTCGTTGACATATAGCAACGAAACCGGCGATATCACATATTACACTTACGGTCACAGAAAAGAAAGTGTAAAACTACAACAGTTGGAATCCGCAACCTGCATAGACATCGCATGCCTAATCAAATGAATTCCTTAGACAACGCATGCCTAACAATTATAAACCCCGCATTTTAGTCTCGTTATCGAAAACACTTTTCAATATCAAGTCGGGCAATTCAACAGGATTCCCGACATTCTGATCGAATGCTCGTCGCAAACTTCAGTAGACGGCCGCACCCCCGATACCGTCGACGAAGTGCACCAAGACGGAACACCGCTGCCGCGAGCACCCGGACGGATGCTTGCGGCGACGGGGTTCTCCTACAGTCACTTGGTCGGGGCTATGGAGTGAGGCTGTCTATTAAGTTTACCCGGCGAGTATCCGCGTACGCTACGTGATTGCGACGGACTTTTGATCACTTCAAAATTCCGTGGCAACCGATCAAATGAGACTAAAGTGCTATGTTTATAACATTCAAATCAGTTATCGCATAACTGCTTGTGAATTCCAATTATTGTATCCCATTCCAGATAAACAGAGAGTGTTAAACTTTCCGATCGAACAGTTAAACACCCAAGTTTTCCCGATACAGCTCAACACATGAAATAGGTTTAAAAACATTCACTTCGTGCCTCAGTACCAACGGTCCAGCCGTAGAAGGGTCAAGCCAACGCCTCACATGTGGCACGCCGTACTGCCCCAAACCCGAAAGTTCAAAGGGCAGTTCAAGACGGTCACATAATCGAGTTAAGGTTTGTTGTCTTCTAGAGGGACCATCGCGTTACTTGCACTACTCAGAACGTCTTTAAACCAAGGAAAAATCCAACACTTGGAAATTTCCCGACAGGGGAAAAATTGGGTATTTATATCCGGTCGAACTTTTTAACATATTCAAAAATTATCCGGAAAACACAGACGAAGATAAAATATCCGATCGAAATATCGAGTCCCCAAAACAACCCTGGAAAACTCAACTGTATAGTAAATATTAAAATATCCCAGAAAATACAGCACTAAAAAGGAGGAATTACTGTGAATATTTTATTGGATGAACCATCCGTACGGCCGCGGAACCGCCGCACAGGCAGGCTCCTGCCGCGGTTTCGCGGTGGTTTAATCGATTTAGGTCCCAGAAATTTACAGTAATTCCTACAAAACCCTGCTTAATTTTCTGCATATTTTTAATTCACAAAAATCCACAATTTTCAAAAATGTACAGAGAGCATGTTTTGAATTAGGGTTTCGGTTCGATCGGACTTCTAACTCCGTCTACACATCGCCTAAGGCTCTAGCTAGGCTCTGATACAACTGTAGGGTTCCTAGGCACTCCAATGAGGTCTCACAAGGTATCAACCATGCCAATTTCAAATTTTAGGGGTGCCGATACGGATCGTTAACTAGAATTTTAGGCGAAACAAGAATCTAGTTAACATCTTAACTAAAAGTAAACGGAAATACAACCTTTATAGATCCGGTTCTCCACCTCCATGGCTTCGCGATGAAGTCTCCTCACTGCGATCATCGGATCCGGGCTCTAGCGTCGGCTTCATCGGAGAAATGGATGGGCTAGGTCGTTGACTACGATGCCGAAGATGATCTACATCGAGGCATCACAAGATCAAGCTCTCACTTCACCAAGTCAAGAAACTTGTGAAGAAAACACCCTATACTACTTGGCAAGAGGTAGAGGACGAAGAAATAGGAAGTGGGTTCACTTTAGAATTGGATTTCTCACTCATTTGCTCAAGTTGCCATTGATGGAGGCAAGCTTCTTCATCTTGAAGAAGAAGAAGAAGATGAAGATGAAGAAAGAATTATGATAAGTTATTTTTCAAAAATAGAAAATAAATGAATACTTATCATAATCCAACCATGGTCAAGTGTAGAGAATGAACTAGAGTTAAGTGGAATGGTTAGGGTTAAGCATGAAACAAAAATGGTGGACTTTTTCAAAGCTTCATGAAGCTTCAATGTAAAACAAAGCAAGCCACCATTTCTTTTCTTTTGCCAAAATGAATGAATAAATAAATAAATAGATAATAAGTGAATAAACAAAACCCTAACCACTCTCACAACCATGGTTTAATCTTTACACAAACCCAAGTGAGCATGTATCATCAAACATGATACAAACAAGTGTACAAAAGTATATCACATATACAATGTGCAAATCAAGTGAGAAAATCCATTTAAAATGAACCAATACTAGTTAATGCAAAGTAATATATCAAATATATAATTATACATTAAATCATTAAATCAACACTTGATTCAATGATCCGGTCATGTCGAACATAACCGACTAGTATTCAATGTATCGACTTATCGAATCAACGCTTGAATCGATAACTAGGTTATATCGCATACAACCAATCGATACATTCATACCGAGAATAGAATACGGTATCACATACACGCATTATTCTCGGTCCCGCACATATCTCATATGCGCTCCTATTTCGTTTCGCTTGAGCCAGGAAACCTCTGTGTAGGACTCTAAAGACTCGTCAATACGCCGGCAGCAGGTGATGATCATATCAAACACCCACAAACCACAAGCGGTCTGCTAAACGTAAAGGCCACCCGGGTATTGAGTGATCACAAGATCGACGAGCAAGCCCGCTCACACTCCAGTGAATCCAACCAGTAACACTTACCGTACAGTCCGGTCTCGTCGTCTGATATGTCGCATATCTCGCCTAGGGGTGGTAAACGTCAGACCCCAATAGCTCGATAAGTCGTGTCGATATGAGGTCTATAACAGTTCGAGAAACTACTGGTAACACTTACCAGTAAATCTCAGCAACCCTGGCCAGGGATTTCCGGTTATAGCCAATCGAACACAGTGCAACATCAACTCCCTATACCGGGAGAGACGAATCCCCTCCTATCGCTCATTGCCTCCATGTGATTCGGGACTGTACCCAAAAGCCACCGTTTTGCACGCCCTCTTGGACGTGGTAAGGTGGAAATCAAAGCACAGTGGGAATCACACAAGACTCTATGACGATCTCGGGTCTACAGACTAACCTGTACCAGTGTCACCAGAGAACTGCCATCTGACGTGAGGTATAATACCATCTGGGAGTTCTCGGCGAGTCCGTCCAGTGTACCCAGTCTCCACTGAGCACCCGTATATAATCTCTGATGTCAAACACCAATGGATATGGGATCATCCATCGCCCATCTGTATGGGTCGAGAAGGTATACGCTAGTCTACTCTGGTATATCGATGCCCCGTCTCGATACACCCACGACTAGGGACCTTGAAGGATGTACTTATGGACTACCATGTCCCCACTAGTATGATCCGCATCATAGTCCAGGTAGTCAAGTACACATCCTAAGGGCTTTACCAACATGTAACAGAGAGACAATCAGTATACACGTTAAGGTAAAGAGCAACCAGATAGCATACTATCATGTCGAGCAAGAAAGTCCTCCCTATATATGTCCAAGCATCCACTACAATATACATCCTATGTATAGTAATGGCCTCTAGGGCATACATATAACTAACACAACCTCAACCCGGAAGTGTCCCAATAAAAGAATATTATATACAAATATTTACATGAATGAAAACTGAAAAAGAAATTGGGGATACTTCCAATCACGATGATCCAATATATCATATCGATAGCAACACAATAACATCATATGTCATCAACATAAGTAAATATATGTATCCCTAATATCGTTTCCTTATAGCAACGAGATTGGGGATACTGCCACATATTACACTTACAGTTGCAGAAAAGAAATGAGAAGTACAATAATTAGAATCCACATCTTTAGACATCATAACCCCGGATTATCACATATTCCGAATTTCATGCATAACCCTATAAACCTTACATTTAAGTCTCGAATTGAAAACACTTTTCAAAAATTAAGCCGGGCAATTCAACAAGATTCCCGATTAAAAGATCGAATGCTCGTCGGGAACTTTAGTGGATGGCCGCACCCTCGAGACCGTCAACGAAGTGGACTTGGGTGGAACACCATGGCTGCGAGCACCTAAGTGGATGCTCTTGGCCATAGGGTTCTCCTATAGTCACTTGGTCGAGGCATTAGGGCGTGGCTGTCTACTAGTGTCTCCCGGCGAACATTAGCGTACGATACGAGATTACGACAGAGTTTCGATCCAAATCCAAATTCCGTGATAATCCATCATTTGAGACTAAAATGCGAGATTTACAAACCGATAACTAGTTTTTGCAAAATTAATCAATGTGGATTCCAAAAATTGTATCACATATCCAAAGCAATCTAGACAATGTTAAATATTTCGATTGATATTTCAAACAACAGCAATTCACAGAGATCTCAACCATTTGAGCCTCATTAAAAATATCTAGAATATTCAAAATGTCAAAATGAAGCAGCAGAAGAAGAATGAGGCTCAAACTCCTCAAGTAGGCGGCAAAACCGCAGCCAAGACATGGTCTAGCCGGCGGTTCCGAGGCCACTTAGTGGTATTAGACCCTCGTTTTTCTCGTGCCTCCATAGAATACCCTGCACGATTTTTTGAGCATTTTTAATTGTGAAAATAATGATGTTTTAAAAAATGGAAAGAAACTACCAAAATACGGGTTTTAAAACATCGATCAAACACTTTAACTTCATCTATTGCATTCCTAAGCCTCTAGTTTGGCTCTGATACCATGAAAGTATGTCTTAACTCCTCTACTAAGTTTCAATGAGCATCAAGTATGCAATTTTAAAAAATTAGAGATCTAAGTATACTAAATAAGAATCGAACTAGAGAATTAGGGTTTTATAGTTAAGCATATAAGTTCTAAACTAAGTGCAGAGAGTCTACAGCCTTTGTACTCTAGTCCTTCACTTTTAAAGCTCCAAATAGTAGTCCTTAGAACTCTTCTTTGACTCCACTTGAAAAATGGAACGAGCTTTCTTGGTCTTCGTCGTCGAAGATGATCCATCTAGAGGCAACTCTCACTTAAGCTCACACTTCATTAATCAAGATATTAGTGAAGTTAACAAGCTATACCAATGGGCTAGAGTGGTGTAGGTTGATGAAGTAGGAATTTTACCCACTAAAAAATTTCTTTCTCTTTTTCTTTTTCTCAAACCTAGAAAATGTAGTGAAGAGATGAAGAAGAAGATGAACTTAGATGAGTGTGAACCATGAACCAAAAGATAAGACCAAAGATAAGATAAGATGAGACTAATAAATATCTACGAATAAGCCAAGAATTGAAGACGACTCATGGCTTCTCAATTGTAACATCTCTGTTTTCAGTGTACAGAAATTTGTTTAAAAAATTAATGTACAAATAGAGTAGTTGCAATCCTGTGTATGCTATAAGTATTTGATTTGCTTTTAAACAGCTAGAAAACACTTGTAGCTCATTGGTAAAGCCTTGCACTGCTGTGACATAGCCCCTGTGATCGAATCCCCTTAGCCACATATATTTTTAATTGATTTTTCTTTTAATCTTTTAGAAGCCCAACAGTTTGTACGTGCAATACACGTAAAATTAAAAGTCATAGATTAAACAAACATGTGCAAATTGTTAAATACACTGAACATGACACGTGGTCAAAATCCCAAGCCCTCTCACCGGTTTTGGACCGGCGAGATTGTGCCCAAGTCCGACACCGCCGGGCCCCCCGTAGGGGATGGTCCTTAATTTTTTTAACCTTGCACCTCTTCTCCTATCCCACCACCCCCATGTTGTTTGTTTACTCTGAAAACATACAGAGAGTGATACTTCCTCCTTTTAATTCATTTTAATGCAAATTTTAATTCTATTCTTCATTACCCTAAACCCTAATTTTCCTTATAAATACCACACCACATTTCATCCCTCCTCACTCAGAATTCCATTACAAAATCTCTCTAAAATTTCCAAGTCCTAAGTTGTGCAAGTGGAATTAGCAAAGAGCGAAGTTCCGACGACGTTTCGAAGAGATTCCGGCAACGAAACGACGCCCCAACGGTTCCAAAGTCTTTCCCTATCTCCCCTCTTTCTTTATAGCTTGTAATTCCCCTCTCCTCTCCTCTTTTACTATTCTAAAACTTCTCCCTTTCAAAACTCGTCAGAAGCGGAGTTATTCCGGCTTCCGAATCTCTTTTCTTTAAAAATCTAATTTTTCCTAATAAAAAAACAACAAATTTTTAATAGATTGTTTAGAAATCATAAACAAACACATTAGAATAAGTTTCATCTCAAAATAATGTATTATGCAACTTTTATCGCATTTTTACGGTTAAATACCACATACTTTACTTTCGACACAATTCAACATATTTCCTTGTATTACCTTTAAAAAACTCACGAGGTAATGACCTATCTCATCACAACACTCATCCTTGACATAGCACGATGGTTTGTAAGACATTATTTTGGGACAAAATACGACATTACATTTAAATACCCTAAACTTCCAAAACCGTTTTCTTTAAAAAGTGTATTAATTAAATTCCTTGCAATTGCGTCTCTACAACCTATTTTGGGGAACCCCGATCGGGATGGTGCGGGTTATCGTACATCCTCGGATCTAATAGAGTGAGATGCAGACCTCCGCAAGGAGCATTCGATCTCGATGGAATTTTTGATGCAATTTTTAAGAAAATGAGATTTTTACAAAAATAAATAAAATTTATTTTTATTAAATATATATATATATATATATTTATAACTATTATCAAAATATATATTTTAAAATTTATTATAAATATTCCATGTTTTCTAAATCAAAAGAATCACAATTTCATGAAACTAGCTTTACAATTCAATACCATTCCAAGTTTACACTAAAATAGCATATACAATGAAAACTAAGTTCTACTCACTAGAAAATTTTATTTTTATAAAATATACATCTATGAAAACCGTAATGACGATAATTAAATACTTGATGTGTATTTTGAAATTATATCAAAACTATTTTTTACATAAAACCCCCTCAAGTTATATTAAATTACAATAAGGACCCTAGTAAATATAGGCTTAAACGGGACCAGTTCTCTTGAGTCTTAGGGAGCCGGAGAATATGGGTGCTTGTCTATCGAAGGTAGACATTCTAACAACGGTGTTATCAATACGGTAATTGTCTTGGAAAAAAACACAAATCCTATCCTCCATGTGCAGCAATTACCGATAACATCAAAATTAAGGCAGGACTTCAATTTTGTTTAAAAGTCTGACTCGGTTCGAGTCACTGTCAAATATGCAATAAATCTAGTTTGAAATGATTCAAGCATAAAATGTAATCCAACATGAATCTATATATACCAGAATTCAATCTATATTAATCTGTCTCAACCGAACCGAACCATGGATATACTCTGTTTACATATCTATCCATTTATATCCATTCCATTTACATGATATCATGGTTTCGGCAAGTCATACAATTCTATTATACAAACAATAAAAATCAATACAAAATACATTACGGGGTTTAAAGGGGTAGATTGGTACGGAATGTGTTAGAAGTGGCACGAGACAGTCGCTTTAATACACCTAACCTGAATATCCATTGCCGTTGTACCGTGGCTGAACGGTTCCTTGTGCTCCGTATACCTTAGTCGCCGGAATAGTTGGACTCGTTTCGTATACACTGGCATATTCTGTACCAAGCTGCAAAGCTACAAACAGCCGCGTTAATATTATAATCAAACACTACTAGTTATACTCTCTTTCTATCTATTTTATCTCTATCTATTTTTGGGACTTACCGAGCGATTGTTCGCTGACGACATTTCTATTTCTCTTCTTCTTTGGAATGTTGTCAGGTGGATCGGCCTCACTAGAGATCGAGCCCAGTACTGAGGACTTGGAGCAGTTTGCTATCGACCCAGAACTGTAGGCACTTGTATATACTTTTCATTTCAGTTATGCCATTGTTTAGGCATTTCTTTCTATTCATGTATTTATATTTCCAGTTGTACTTTTAAAGAATTGTTAAATAAATAAAAGTTGCTGTTAATTTATATTCCTGTCTCTTGTGTACATTTTTACTACTTAGATACGCTTAGCGTATTTATTTCGGAGTAAATACGTAGAGGGCCTCGTCGCGTCTCCTTACCCGTACACTGGGAAGCAGGGCGTGACAATACTTCTCCAAGCATCTAAAATCTTGACCCATTCTTCGTTTCTTTTAATTCACAAATGTTTATTATTATCCCACTCAAATGTGATTCTCACACATCCTAGTTCTATGTATCATCAACCATGATACAAATGCATACACACACACACATCCTAGTTCTATGTATCATCAACCATGATACAAATGCACACACACACACACATCCTAGTTCTATGTATCATCAACCATGATACAAATGCATATATATATATATATAAACTAATATTAAATATTAGCCGGTTATATGTGATATAACCAGATTATTGAATCAAGTATTGATTTAATAATTTAATATATATTTATATATTTGATATATATATATATATATATATATATATATATATATATATATATGCATCAAATTATTAAATCAACACTTGAATCAATAATCCGGTTATATCATATATAACTCGACTAATATAAAATTGTAACAAATCTGTTTCAGTGTACAGAAAATTTGTTTAAAAGTTAATGTACAAATGAAGTATTTACAATCCTGTGTATGCTAAAAGTATTTAATTCTCTTTTGAATAGCAAGAAAACACTTGTAGCTCATTGGCCTTGCACTGCTGTGACGTAACCCCTGTTGTAACAACCCTAAATTTCCTGTACAATTTTTTTTCAAAAATCCAGAAAGGGGTATTTTAGCCTGAGCACGAGATATAAGTAATTAATTTGCTTTTTAATTGCAAGTTAAAATAATGTAATAACTCCATTTTTAGTTTACAAAATTTGCTTAAAAATTAATGTATACTTGGGGTATTTACATTTACTGTTATTATTTTAAGTAATTAATTAGCTTCATAATTACAAGAAGGAGCTTGTAGCTTATTGGTAATACCTTGCAGTGCTGAACCAAGCCACCAGAGTTCAAATCCCATACCCCACATTATTTTTAATATTGTTTTATTTTGAACCTTTAGAATACCAAGAGTTTACATGTGCATATCTCACAAAAACCCCACTAAACCCAAAAATGTAACATTGCCAGAGGATAGATGAACCGTCGGGGGGGGGGGATTCAGACCTCCTGACTCGGCCAGAAATCGGCCAACTCGGCCTCGACTCGGCCGACTCAGTCATTCGACCGAGTCACGGCCGAGTCGGCCGATTCCGGCGACGACCCCAACATGAAAATTGTTTCTTTTCACATTCCCTACACACCTGCAAAATTTAGCCTCAGACCATTTCCAGAACTCTTTTAAAACCCCAATTACTCCACTTTTAATATATTTTTATTACAATTTATCACATTTTTATTTTAAACTTTTCATCTACCCTAACCCTATAAATACCATCCCTACACACTACCCTCTCACCCCCAAACTCTGAGCCAACTCTCTAAAATTTCCAAGAAACCTTGTGTACTTTGAAAACGAGCACGAAGCGAAGCTACGGCGAAATTTCCGGCGAACTTCCGACGATCATTCTAGGAGCTCCCAGCGACGAAGCGACGCACCGGCGACTCCTCCCGTTCTATCTCCCTCTTCTAGTTGTCTGAAACTCATAAGTCTCATTTCTAACTTCTCTATTCTATTCTAAAATACGTATTTACAAAACCCGACGGGATCGGAACAAATCCGATTTCTGATTCGGTTTCTTCTTAAAACTTCACTTCTCGTTAATACAATTATGTTTAAATCCTTCATGTTGACTATTAAACACTAATCAACCAAATTGATCAAGTTTCATATCACAAAACAATTGCTATTTCATTTTACCGCATTTTTCATGTAAATACCACATAGTTTCAATTCCACCTTTAACCTCACAAAACTTGCTATACCTTTAAGTAGATCACGAGATAATGATCTACCTCCCCACACACTCATATACAACATAGCACAATACGCTTGGGAACATAGAATACGGGAAAACGAATCATTGCAAATAAATACCATAATTAATAAAACCGTTTTCCCTTAATGATTAGTATTTATACAAATCTTTGCAAAGCGTCGCTACAACCCATTTGGGGAACCCGTTCGGGATGGTGCGGATTATCGCACATCCTAGGGCTTAGTAGTGCGAGATTTAGACCTCCGCAAGGAGCATTCGGTCTCAAAATATTTAAAATACGACATCTTAAGAAAAATGAGATTTCTAGAATATTATATATATACAAAAATTATTTTCATATAAATATATGTATATGTAACATAAAAATATCTATTTTGAAGTATTATAAATATTCCACATTTTTCTAAAAATCGCAAGAATCAATTTTACACTAAAATACCATGAATTCCATACAAAACCAATATTACCAATAAATACCATTTATTATGAAAATAGGATATTTTCACTAGAATTATCACAATATAAAATCTACATTCACTAGAAATATCACAATATAAAATCACAAGAATCAATTTTACAACTCTAAATACGACTAATAAATACTTGGGGTGTATTTTGAAAAGTATATAAAAGTATTTTTACATAAAACCCCCTCAAGTTTTATAATTTACCATAAGGACCCTAGTTATATAGATTTAAGTGGGATCAGTCTCTTGAGCCTGAGGGAGCCGGAGAAGTGGGTGCTTGCCTATCTAAGGTAGACAACTTAAGAACGGTATTATCAATACGGTAATCGTCTTTGAAAAAGACACAAATCCTGCCGCCTATGTGCAGCGGTTACCGATAACATCAAAACAATCAGGACTTCAATTTACTTTTCTAATTGTCTGACTTAGTTTGAGTCTCAGTATAATCTGACTTGAATATGATTCAAGTACAATCTACAATCTACAATATTACAATTCAACACGAATCAATGAATCCATTATTCCATATATTCAATCTATCGATCTATACAACTTCACCGAACCGAACCATAGATATACATTCCATTTACATGATCACCCAGTTTACATGATTCTCTAGTTACATACATGATTCTACAGTTACATCCGTTTACTGATATCATGGTTTCGGTCAGTCATCCAATTATACAATCAATACAATTTACAATACAATACAATACAAACAAGACATCTCGGGGTTTAAGGGGTAGATTGGTACGGAAGGTGTTAAAATTGGTACGAGACTGCAAGATTAAGACACCTAATATGAATCCAATTGTCGTTGTTCCGGGTTGTATAACGGAGCCTTGTACTTCCATTCGCCTCTAGTCTTTGGCATATAGAGACTCCTCTCGTATACACTGGCATCCTTCTGTACCAAGCTACAAACAACAGAGTTAACACTAAATACAACACTATAACAATATAATTCAACTTTAAAAACTACTCTCTCTTTCTTTCTTCTTTCTACTTCTCCCTTCTCTTTGGGACTTACCGAGCGATCTGTTCGCTGATGACATTCTATCTCTTTTTTCTTTGAATGTCGTCAGGTGATTTGGACCCATCAGAGATCGAGCCCACTGCTGAAGACTTAGACCAGTTCAGTGAAGACCCCGAGCTCTAGTCATTGTACACTTTCCATTCAGTACTTTTCTTTTCTGTTATGCCATTGTTTAGGCATCGCTTTTATTTCAGTTGTATTTACTTTTCATGCATTGTATAAAAGAATGTTAATAAATAAAGTTGTTGTTCAGTTTATATATCATGTCTCTTGTGTATTTACTTTTATATTACTTAGATACGCTTAGCGTATTTACTTCACAGTAATTACATAGCGGACCAGTCCCGTCCACTTCACCGTACACCGGGAAGCGGGGCGTGACACCTGTGTTCGAATCCCATTAGTCACAAATTATTTTTGTTGATTTTTCTTTAAAAGTTTTAGAAGCTCAAAAGTTTACACGTGCACTGCACGTAAAAATGAAAAGTCTCATAAAACAAACATGTGGAAATTGTTATTTAAACAGCCTAGGACACGTGTCAAAGATCCCACACCCCACCAAGCCAAGATGGCCGGTGAGATAAAGGAAATGACCGGCACCGCCGGGTAAGTCCATAGGGAATCCCCCAAAATTTAACCCTAGCACTCCTTGGCCTACCCCACTAGTCCCATGCTGTTTGATTTCTCTGCATTTATTCATAGAATGATAAATCCCCTCTTTAATCCATTTTAATGCATATTTTTAATTCACTCTTCAATCCTCAAAAACCTAATTTCTCCTATAAATACAAACATCACACCCTAGCCTCCTCATTCAGAAATCCATTGCCAAAACTCTTTAAATTTTCTAAGTACAAAAGTTATACAAGTACAGTTAGCTCAAGTCAAAGTTCCGGCGACGTTTCGGGACAAATCTGGCAACGAAACGACTCCACGATGCCTTCGAAAGTTCCCTCTATCTCTTCTCTCTTCTTTCAATCAGTAATTCCCTTCACTTCTCACCTCTTTCTAGTCTAAAACAATAATCTATTAAAACTCGTCGAAAACGGAGTTATTCGGATTTCCGATTCTAGTTTCATCAAAAATGCAATTTTTCTTAATAACAAATTTACCATCTTTTTACATATTGTTTATTAACCATTAAATAACATTTGGAAAAAGTTTCAATTCAAAATATAATCTCAAACAACTTTTATTTAACTTTTACGGTAAAATACTATCTAATTTACATACGACATTATTTTATAGTTTGGCTCATATTATGTTTAGAAAACTAATGAGATAATGACCTATCTCATCACAACACTCATCTTGACATAGCACGATGGCTTTTGTAACAATTTTTTTGGGACAAAACACAATTTACATTAAAATACCTTAAACTATCAAAACCCGTATTCTTTAAATTGTTTTAATTAATTCCTTGCAAATAAGCCTCTACAACCCATTTTGGGGAACCCGATCGGGATGGTGCGGGTCATCGCACGTCCTCGGGACTAGTAGAGCGAGATGCAGACCTCCTCACGGAGCATTCGATCTCGATGGAATTTTTATTAAATTTTTAAGAAAACGTGATTTCTATTTAATAAATAAATTCTATTTTTCTAATTATATATATAAATATTATCAAAATATATATTTTAAATATAATATATATTCCATGTTTTCTAATCAAAAGAAAAGAATCACAAAAGATAATGAAGATACCATCACATTCAATACAAGTTAAATTACAAGAAAATACCATATACTATTCAAAGTTAGGTTTCCATCCACTAGAATATTTCATTTTATAAAAATTATAACTATGAATACCCTAAAGACGATAAATAAATACTTGAGGTTTATTTTAAAAATATATCAAAAATATTTTTTATAAAACCCCCTCAAGTTATATTAATTTACAATAATAACCCTAGTAAATATAGGTTTAAGCGGGACCAGTTCTTTTGAGCCTCACGGAGCCGGGGAATATGGGTGCTTGCCTATTTAAGGTAGACAACCTAAAAATGGTGTTATCAATACGGTAATTATCTTGGAAAAAGACACAAATCCTGCCGTCCATGTGCAGCAGTTACCGATAACATCAAAACTAATCCAGGACTTCAATTCTGTTTAAGTGTCTGACTCGGGCAGAGTCTCAGTCTAATCTGAAATCAATCAATCAATCTATCCTTGAATATGATTCAAGTATAACTCTTATTCAACATGAATCCATTTATACCAGAATTCAATCTATATTAACATGACTTGACCGAACCGAACCATGGATATACTATGATTACATGACTATCCATTTATATCCATTCCGTTTACATGATATCATGATTTCTGCAAGTCGTACATCTATTAAACAAAATAATATACATCAATACAAAAGACATTACGGGGTTTTTAAAGGGGTGGACTGGTACGGAATGTGTTGGAAGTGGCACGAGACGGTCACTTTAATACACTTAACCTGAATATCAATTGTTGTTGTTCTGTGGCTTAACGGTTCCTTGTGGTCCGTATACCTTGGTCCATAGAATAGTTGGACTCCTCTCGTATATACTGACATATTCTGTACTAAGCTCCAAACAACTGCGTTAACATAACAATCAAATAATATACAGTTATATTCTTTCCATCTATTCTATTTCTACCTTTCTTTGGGACTTACCGAGCGATTGTTCGTTGACGACATTCCTTCTCTCTTTTTCTTTGGAATGTTGTCAGGTGGATCTGACTCACTGGAGATAGAGCCCAGTTCAGAGGACTTGGATCGGTTCAGCGAGGACTCCGAGCTCTAGACTCTTGTATATAATTTACTTTCATGTTCATGTTATTGTTTAGGCATTGCTTTCATCATTGTATTTACTTTTCAGTTATATTGTAACGAAATGTTTAATAAATAAAAGATGTAGTTCATTTACATTTCATGTCTTCTTGTGTATATTTACATTATATTGCTTAGTTATGCTTAGCGTGTTTACTTCTGAGTAAATACGTAGCGGGCCTCGTCGCGTCTCCTTACCCGTACACTGGGAAGCGGGGCGTGACAGGTTTTGTTAGTGGCTCATGCAGGTCAGTACTGCATGGGACCCTACCATGCAAGTCAGTTCTGCATGGACATGCAGGTCAATTCTGCATGAAGTCCTAAGCAACATAACACAAGAATCAACAACTAAAAACATTCTTTACATTTCATATTTCTTGAATCTTACAATTTCATATTCTTTGAATCTATCATAACCCTGCTTTTTTTTTCAAGATTATGGATTCTCCAAACAATACCAGCACAAACCTCAACAACACACCACCACCTCTTCCACTTACGCCTACCATTGCAGCTCCGATCAACAAGCAAACGGTATTGCTTGAGGCAATCTGAAATCTCATGGAAGGATAGCAGCAGCAGACTGCTATATTATTGAATCGCTCAGAAGCGGAAGCCCCCGGAGTGAAGCAATTCCGGGCATTGCACCCGAAGCAATTTTCTGGGAAAGAGAGCCCTTTAGAAGCTGAAGAATGGGCTTAGACTATTGAGGATGATCTGGCAGCAGCACAAATGCCAGATATCGCTTGGGTACAGGTTGCGAAGCTGCAACTCACCGACAACTCCCGAGTATGGTGGAAGGAGGAAGAAAGCCGTCTTGCCCAGCCTATCGAATGGAAAAAATTTCGCGACATGTTCGACGCGAAGTACTTTCTAGAGACTGTCCGATTCGACATAAAACAATAATTCATTCACTTACAACAAGGCTCTATGTGGAGCAAATCGGTGGATTGGTATGATGCCAAGTTCACTATGTTGAGAAGGTAAAGATATGTTTCAAATATTCGATTATCTTATATCACATATTACACAGCTAACACAAGACCGTAACAGGTTTGCGGCACACCTCATTCCGACTGCTGAGATCAGGTCCAGACGATTTCAGTAAGGGTTGGATCCGGAGATCCAAACTGCCTTAGCTACAAGGGATTTCCCAACCCACGACCTGACTCTGAAAGTTGCCCGTCGATATGAGGAAGTAGTTAAGATGAAGGGCAGATCCCAATCTGCCGGAGTGAAGCGCCCTGCCACTCAGATGGCAGGAGGAGCCTCTTCAAGTCCATCTTTTGTACATAGGAGACCGGGAGTACCATTCAACAGGCCCAGTACAGTATTTTGCACCTACTGCAGGAGGGGTGGACACCTGGCGAAGGATTGTAGACGTTCTAATCGTCTTTATTTAATCTGCGGCTCAGCCACACATGATATTGGGTCTTGTCCTCGTAGACTCAATCCAAATGCTCCACCCAGACCAGCAATTACCTATCTGCAGCAGCCGGCTATCCAGGCACCTGCTCTACGACTTGCTCTCCCAGCTCCACATCCTTGTGGACCGACTGCACCTCCTCCTCGTCAGTTCCACCAACCATAAAGGAACTTACCTCAATTACAGAGGAACGGACAGAGGAATGCTCCTCCAGCAAGGAGGAATGTACCGAGACGACATGCTTTCACAATGACTGTGGAAGAAGCTGAAGCCATTGGCCAAGTCATCACTGGTAACTCTTTTCTTACAAGCTTTCTTTCAGTCTTTATATATAGACATATATCTTTTTCTTATACTTCAAACCTATCCCACATAACTTAGGTACGATCTTAGTAGCCTCACTTCCTGCACTAGCACTCTTCGATACTGGAGCATCTCATTGCTTTATGTTGCAACGGTTCGTCGAAACTCATGATTCCATTCAAACCACTTATATCCAGCTAGAATGTCAGTTCAGGGAACGACGTTCTAAAGGAAATAATGGGATACGACCTGTGTCAAGTGGTCGTCTGCAGTAGAGAATTCTATGCTGACTTCAAGGTACTGGACATACCGAATTTCCATGTCGTTTTGGGTATGGATTGGTTAGGAACATTCTATGCTACCATTGACTGTCGTCAAAGGAGGGTAGCATTCGAGATTCCAGAGCATCCGGTCTTTTATTTCAAAAGTGGAGACCATACCCTCGAGCCAAGCATATAAAAATCAAAACTGAAGAAGGCTGTGATTGCAAAACTTCATGCAGAGGAAGGATCGAAGCCATAGGTAGTTTGAGAGTTCGATGATGTATTTCCTAAAGACATATCAGCTTTGCCTCCCGATCGAGCTCTTGAATTCAGCATTGATTTAGTACCTAGAGCACAATCGGTGATCAAAGCTCCGTAACGCTGTTAGTTATATGTATGCCCTAGAGGCCATTACTGTACATTGGATGTATATTGTAGTGGATGCTGGGACATATATAGGGAGCACTTTCTTGCTCGACATGATAGTATGCTATCTGGTTGCTCTTTACCTTAACGTGTATACTGATTGTCTCTCTGTTACATGTTGGTAAAGCCCTTAGGATGTGTACTTGACCACCTGGACTATGATGCGGATCATACTAGTGGGGACATGGTAGTCCATAAGTACATCCTTCAAAGTCCCTAGTCGTGGGTATGTCGAGACGGGGCATCGATATACCAGAGTAGACTAGCGTATACCTTCTCGACCCATACAGATAGGCGATGGATGATCCCATATCCATCGGTGTTTGACATCAGAGATGATATACGGATGCTCAGTAGAGACTGGGTACACTGGACGGACTCGCCGAGAACTCCCAGATGGTATTATACCTCACGTCAGATGGCAGTTCTCTGGTGACACTGGTACAGAGTAGTCTGTTAACCCGAGATCGTCATAGAGTCTTGTGTGGTTCCCACTGTGCTTTGATTTCCATCTTACCACGTCCAAGAGGGCGTGCAAAACGGTGGTTTTTGGGTACAGTCCCGAATCACATGGAGGCAATGAGCGATAGGAGGGGATTCGTCTCTCCCGGTATAGGGAGTTGATGTTGCGCTGTGTTCGATTGGCTATAACCGGAAATCCCTGGCCAGGGTTGCAGAGATGTACTGGTAAGTGTTACCAGTAGTTTCTCGAACTGTTATGGACCTCATATCGACACGACTTATCGAGCTATTGGGGTCTGACGTTTACCACCCCTAGGCAAGATATGCGACATATCAGACGACAAGACCGGACTGTACGGTAGTGTTACTTGTTGGATTCACTGGAGTGTGAGCGGGCTTGCTCGTCGATCTTCTGACCGCTCAATACCCGGGTGGCCGTTACGTTTAGCAGACCGCTTGCGGCTTGTGGGTGTTTGATATGATCATCACCTGCTGCCGGCGTATTGACGAGTCTTTAGAGTCCTACACAGAGGTTTCCTGGCTCAAGCGAAACGAAATAGGAGCGCATATGAGAAATGTGCGGGTCCGAGAATAATGCGAGTATGTGATACCGTATTTCATTCTCGCGATGAATGTATCGATTGGTTGTATGCGATATAACCTAGTTATCGAATCAAGTATTGATTCGATAAGCCGATACATAGGATACTAGTCGGTTATATGCGATATGACTGGATCGTTAAATCAAGTGTTGATTTAATGATTTAATGTATAATTATATATTTGATATATTACTTTGCATTAACTAGTATCGGTTCACTTTAAATGGATATTCTCACTCGGATATGCACATTGTATATGTGATATACTTTTGTGCACTTGATTGTATCATGTTTGATGATACATGTTTGCTAGGGTTTTTGTGTAAAGATCAAACCATGGTTACATGATAATGGTTAGGGTTTTGTTTTATTCACTTATTTATTTATTTATTTATTTTGGATAAGAAAAAGGGAAAATGGTTGCTAGTTTTGTTTTATCTTTGAAGCTTCATGAAGCTTTGACTAAAGTAACCATTTTGTCTCATGCTTAACCCTAACCATTCACTTGAACCTTAGTTAGTTCTCTACACTTGACCATGGTTCATGATTATGATAAGAATGATTTTATTATTCTTATTATAAGACTTATGATATTATCTTCTTCTTCTTCTTCATCTTCTTAAAAGAAGAAAAGCTTGCTTCATCAATGGTGATTGATGATAAAGAGTGAGAAATCCAATTCTAAAGTCTACCCACTTCCTATTTCTTCATCCTCTACCTCTTGCCAAGTAGCAGAGTGTGTTTTCTTCACAAGTTTCTTGACTTGGTGAAGTTGGAGCTTGATCTAGCGATGCCTCGACGTAGATCATCTTCGGCATCGTCGTCGATGACCTAGCCCGCTTCTTCTTCGATGAAGCCGACGCTAGAGCCCGGGATCCGTTTTGGACAGCGAGGAGCCACCATCACGGAGCTATGGAGGTGGAGCACCGGATCTACAAAGGTTGTATTTCCGTTCTTGTAGTTAAGTGTTAACTAGTTTCATTTTATCGCCTAAAATTCTAGCCAACGGTCCGTATTAGGGTTTCTCGGCACCGTAATTTTTGTAAATTGGCATGGTTGATGCCTTGTGAGACCTCCTTGGTGTGCCTAGGAACCCTACAGTGGTATCAGAGCCTAGCTAGAGCCTTAGGCGAAGTCTAGACGGAATTTGAAACCCGAACGAACCCGAAACCCCAATTTTACATGCTATCTGGACTTTTTTCAAAAACAGGGATTTTTGTGAATTAAAAATTGCCAAAAAATTCAGCAGGGAACCCTATGAGTTACTGCGAATCACGTAACTCTAAATCGACCAAAGAGCCGCGGAACCGCGGCCCCACCCTGGGTTTTGCGGCGGTTCCGCGGCCATGTTAGTGAATTAGACCACGTGTCTTGCACAGTAATTCTTGTGTCAAAGTGTTGAGTCTTCTGCAAATTTTTATATTTTATTCAAGAGTTGAATAATCTGGGATGTTTTGGAGCTTCGATGATTCGATCGGGTTTATCAGATTTTGTCTATCTGGCTTTCCGGATAAATTTTAGAATATGTTAAAAAGTTCAACCGGATATAAATACCCAATTTTTCCCCTGTCGGGAAATTTCCAAGTGTTGGATTTTTCCGTCGTTTAAAGACGTTCTAAGTAGTGCAAGTAACTCGATGGACCCTCTAGAAGACAACAAACCTTATCTCGATTATGTGACCGTCTTGAACTGCCCTTTGAACCTTTGGGTTTGGGGCAGTACGGCGTGCCACATGTGAGGCGTTGGCTTGACCCTTCTACGGCTGGACCGTTGGTACTGAGGCACGAACTGAATGTTTTTAGACTTGTTTCATGTGTTGATTTATATCGGGAAAACTTGGGTGTTCGATTGTTCGATCGGAAAGTTTAACATTTTCTGTTTATCCGGAATGTGATACAACAATTGGAATTCACAAAAGTTATGTGATAACTGAATGAATGTTATAAACATAGCAGTTTAGTCTCACTTGATCGGTTGCCACGGAATTTTGATGTGATCAAAAGTCCGTCGCAATCACGTAGCGTACGCGGATACTCGCCGGATAAACTTAATAGACAGCTACACCCCATAGCCCCGACCAAGTGACTATAGGAGAACCCTGTCGCCGAAAGCATCCGTTCGGGTGCTCGCGGTGGCGGCGTTCCGCCTTGGTGCACTTCGTCGATGGCGTCGGGGGTGCGGCCGTCTACTAAAGTTTGCGACGAGCATTCGATCAGGATGTCGGGAATCTTGTTGAATTGCCCGACTTGATATTGAAAAGTGTTTTCGATAATGAGACTAAAATGCGGGGTTTATAATTGTTAGGCATGCGATGTCTAAAGAATTCATTTGGCTAGGCATGCGATGTCTAAAGAGGTTGCGGATTCCAACTGTTGTAGTTTTACACTTTCTTTTCTGTGACCGTAAGTGTAATATGTGATATCGCCGGTTTCGTTGCTATATGTCAACGACAATTGGGATGGACATATTTACTTACGTTGATGACATGTGATGTTATGTGTTGCTGGATATGTTATATTGGATCGTCGCGTTTGAATAGCCGGGGGTTTTTATGTGAGATGAGTGTTTTTCATTTTCATTCATGTAAAAACTTGTATGTAATATTCTTTTTTTGGGGCACTTCCAGGTAGCGGATGTTGTCACCATTTGTATATTATTTACTTTTCCGCACTAGGATAGACCCAAGGAGGAGGGCACAAGTAACCGGATTCTGGAGTCCAGTGGGAGACCAACTCGAGGAGTCGAGTCCGGGTCTCCTAACTCTAGAATTGGTAGGGTTGCTTGCCGCTCTCGTAGGGGTCTAGGGGTGTGGGTTTGGCTATTCATCACGACCGTGGAATCCGTGTTTTATACTGGCTCGTATTGAAAACACGGACGTCCTAGTATATCCAATATTTCATATGTTTCTTCTGCTGCGATATCTGTGATGTGATCATGTGATGTTCTGTGATAGATACTGTATATAGTATATATGATATATTATATAGCCGTTACTTATGTTTTACACCCGCGCTAGCCCTGCCCCGCTCTGCCGTTAGTTACCTAACCTAACGGTGCACGAGGGGACATCGAGGCGAATGCGGATGGCATAAGTGTACGTCGTATTTATCTGTGATGTTTAGGTACTTAAATGATGGGACTTCATTAATGAGATTAATGAAATAAAAGAAACCTAAGATGTTGTAGAATCGAATTTCAAAAATAAAACAGGTAGCTACAGTTCTTGCTTTGCACAGCGGTATATGTGATATATCCTGCACCTTATTCGATAAGGAAAGGACCGAGATCCCTTCACCGGGAGTGACTCCTTTAGCAATAACTGGCAGATGCTACACACTCGGTTTGTCTTTTGATTGCTTTTAAGTGTTTTTGCTTTGCACAGAGATATATATGATATATCCCGCACCTCATTCGACGAGGAAAGGACCGACGATCCCTTCACCGGGAGTGACTCCTTTAGCAAAACTAGAAAAGCCTAAAAAACACTCCATTTCAAAATTCATTCGATCCTACAACGATATCAAGTTCATTACGCAATAGGTTTTCAGAAAAACCTGTCGTAGCCCTCCGTCATTTCAGATAAGTTGTATATAGTATTCGTGCTGCATTTGTTGGCTTTCGTCAAGGTGCAGTGTGCGGTAGCTATATGCTGCTTATCTGCTAGCATATGATGCGATTGGATTAGGGTAGCCGTGCGGCTTTGTTGGGTTTCGTCAAGGGTCGTGCGGGTGGGTTTAATTCAATCAAGAAATGTACGGGTTGAACTTGACTAGCGTGCTATGGTTTGTTGGCTTTCGTCAAGGTCATAGCACGCTAGGGGCAAAATATTGTCGGGAATTTCAAGTGTTGAAATTTGCAATGAGATTGCATACCTTCTATGAGATAGTTGGATCCCGATACCTGCTGCGAGTAAGAGTTACTCCTGGGAGAGTTTTATACATTACAATTAGCCGATCAAGTAGGTGTCTAGAAAGGTGTCAACGGGATTACGCCTTTGGGAAAACGAGGTTTACTGTAATTAGGTTCGTGCGAAAGCACGGGGGACCTCCCTCAAAGTAGCGACACTGGCCTGGCTGAAAGATTGGCGAACTTGTAGTGTGTAATTAATTCCGGCTAGTCTTTCCTTTTAGGGTTTGAAGGAAGATTTGATAAAAAGCAGTGGGAGCCATCCTGATTAGATAAAATAATAACCAATCTATTCTTGCAAGAGCGCACGCTGAGTGTTTTCTTCTCTCTCTCTCCAGGTAGCGACCATATCACGCCTTAATCAAGATAATAATACGGATTATTGACCGAACCCGCTTGTTATACTGAGCTGGGGAACGTTGGTCCCGCTCCAACTTATAATTGTTATAAGACAGAGCAGGAAATTGGGGAATACCAGATTTCCCGTGCCGCCCAAACGAGGAAAGTGCATATGATGCATCATCTTCGGGTGTGTTCATTATACAGAACTGTTTCTCAGTATCCTCCGCATCCTTAGTATATGATACCGGATCAGGATCCCAGATATGTAATATGTTACATAGGGCTACAAAAAGGGTAGAAAAACTGAGAACGGGTGATAAGTTTCATGAGGCAGAAAACGGGGCAAGTGTTGCAGCCAAGTCTGTCGGTCACTGTCACCCTGTATTACCTGAATACATTGATTCTGAACGAATGTTATTATATACCGAACCTGATATACAAAATCATATCAGTCTCTTTATTAGTAAAGAAATGATAAAATTTTGTATTGTTGGATAATGTTTTGAACATTTCCTATATCAAAAGTTGATCAATTCAGGCACGTTATCTAAAAGCGTTGATATTCTAAATCAAACTACAGTTCTTAGTATATAGAACACACACAAGAGGAAGAGTTCAGAAATGAACGAATTCTTCTTGAGGTATTGTAGACTAGGTCAGATCAATGTGACCCGACTAGCTAGAGTTACATATAGATGCATATTTAAATCAGTTTGAATTTACATCTTGTGAAACTCGCCAGTCATGTCACAAAGATAAGATGACCATAGCTCTGTTTATTGGAAACAGAGAAAGAGTTAGTGAACTCTTGGGACTGATACATGATGATGTATGTAAGGTCTCCTGTCTACACATGCCAGGACTGATTCTTAATACTTCATTATATTCTCTGATAATCTCTCAAGATTCAGTCATATGTTCCTGTTGAAACATGAGTCCGAACCTTTTGAGATATTCACAGAATATAAGCAAGAAGTAGAGAACCAAAATACGGGTAAAAGTATTATGTCCTTTGATGAGATCAAGGAGGAGAATACTTGAGCACGGAATTCTTGGAATTTTCTAAAGGAGAATGAGATTCTCTCTCAGCATTACTCCTCCGTATACACCATTGCACGATGGTATGTCGGGACGGAGCAATCACACCCTATATGATAAGGTGTGCTCTATGATAAGTACTACTGTGTAACATATTTCCTTTTGGGAATTATGCACTTATGAAGCTGCATACCTATTGAATAGGGTCACGATCAAATCAGTTGCCTACCACTTCATATGAGATATGGAAAGGGAAGAGCCCATATCTTAAGTTAGTTAAGATTTGGGGTTGTCCGGCCTATGTCTGAAAGCAAAATCCGGACAAGCTCGAGGCAAGGTCTGTAATGTAGAACTGGAAAAGTTCCAGCTATACAAAATACGACAGATGATTTGATAGAACCAAAGGATTCAATAGTTTCCTACGAACCTCAGCCTCTCCGCCGATCTAGTAGGGTTCCTCACCCACCTGAGAGATACTTCGGTTGCTCTATGATAGTGGGAGCGAGGATTGCATCATGAGATGATGACCCAACTAGTTTCGAGCTGGCCATCAGGAGTGAGACTCTGTAAGAATGGCTGGATGCTTAGTGATCTGAGATGGAATCCTTATACACCAACAAAGTATGGACTTTGGTTGCTATATCTGAAGGGTTAAATCCCCATCAGGAACAAGTATATCTTGAGAAGATTACTTGGTGTAAATGGAAAAGTAGAGACTTTCAAAGCTAGACTTGTTAAAGGTTTTCGTCATTGACCAGGCGTGGATAATGATGAAACCTTTTCCGGTACCTATGCTTAAGTCCATCCAGATCCTACTTGCTACGGCTACATACCATGACTACGATATCTGGTGGTTGGGTGTCATGACTGCTTTTCTAAATGATGTTTTAGAAGAGTGCGTATATAAGTACACAGCCAGAGGGCTTCGTAGACAGTGGGAGCAGCGGAAACGTGTGCAAGATGTTTTATTTGATAAAGCAGGCATCGCGGAGTTGGAACATCTATTTTGATGAATTAGTCAAAGAAGTTGACATCATCAAAATGGTAGATGAACCTTGTATAAACAAAAAGGTAGTAGGGAGTATGGTGACGATCCTCGTAGAGTACGTGGATGACATACTCTTGATAGGGAAGGAGTTTCCTATGCTACGCTCGATCAATCTCCGATTATCACAAAGATTCTCCGTGTAGGATCAAAATGATACCTCCTAAATCCTGAGTTTTGGATCTATGAGATAGATTTAATTGGATGTTAGGATTCTCACTAGTTGCAGTGAGATGGTATCAATCGATCCTGGGGAGAATCACTGGAAGTGTTCCAGGGTGATAAAGACGACTGAATGTCAGTCGCAGGCATTGTCTTTACCCTCAGTAAAGGGACGGTATGTTGGAAGAGTTCCAAGCTAGATACCGTGGCATACTAGACGATAAAGGCTGGATACATCGCTACTTAAGATGCTACCAAAGAGGCTGTTTGGGTGTATATTGGTTCATGAAATGAACTATGTTCCTTCCATTGTGTGACAATGGAATTGTGGCTTATGCCAAGGAACGTCCGTCCCATCAGTGATCCAGACATATTCTAAGGCAGTATCACCTGATCATGGAGATGGTTAATCTCCAAGATGATCGAGGTTAGGAGAGTAAACTCAGAGGACAACACGGCAGATCCACTCATGAAGGCCTATTCCCAGAGAGAGACTTTTATGGGATGGTTGAGTATGAGATACTACAACCACTGCTACAGATGGCCCTAGTGCAAGTGGGAGATTGTTAGTTATATGTATGCCCTAGAGGCCATTACTGTACATTGGATGTATATTGTAGTGGATGCTGGGACATATATAGGGAGGACTTTTTTGCTCGACATGATAATATTCTATCTGGTTGCTCTTTTCCTTAACGTGTATACTGATTGTCTCTCTGTTACATGTTGGTAAAGCCCTTAGGATGTGTACTTGACTACCTGGACTATGATGCGGATCATACTAGTGGGGACATGGTAGTCCATAAGTACATCCTTCAAAGTCCCTAGTCGTGGGTATGTCGAGACGGGGCATCGATATACCAGAGTAGACTAGCGTATACCTTCTCGACCCATACAGATAGGCGATGGATGATCCCATATCCATCGGTGTTTGACATCAGAGATGATATACGGGTACTCAGTAGAGACTGGGCACACTGGACGGACTCGCCGAGAACTCCCAGATGGTATTATACCTCACGTCAGATGCCAATTCTCTGGTGACACTGGTACAGGTTAGTCTGTAGACCCGAGATCGTCATAGAGTCTTGTGTGGTTCCCACTGTGCTTTGATTTCCATCTTACCACGTCCAAGAGGGCGTGCAAAACGGTGGTTTTTGGGTACAGTCCCGAATCACATGGAGGCAATGAGCGATAGGAGGGGATTCGTCTCTCCCGGTATAGGGAGTTGATGTTGCGCTGTGTTCGATTGGCTATAACCGGAAATCCCTGGCCAGGGTTGCAGAGATGTACTGGTAAGTGTTACCAGTAGTTTCTCGAACTGTTATGGACCTCATATCGACACGACTTATCGAGCTATTGGGGTCTGACGTTTACCACCCCTAGGCAAGATATGCGACATATCAGACGACGAGACCGGACTGTACGGTAGTGTTACTTGTTGGATTCACTGGAGTGTGAGCGGGCTTGCTCGTCGATCTTCTGACCGCTCAATACCCGGGTGGCCGTTACGTTTAGCAGACCGCTTGCGGCTTGTGGGTGTTTGATATGATCATCACCTGCTGCCGGCGTATTGACGAGTCTTTAGAGTCCTACACAGAGGTTTCCTGGCTCAAGCGAAACGAAATAGGAGCGCATATGAGATATGTGCGGGACCGAGAATAATGCGAGTATGTGATACCGTATTTCATTCTCGCGATGAATGTATCGATTGGTTGTATGCGATATAACCTAGTTATCGAATCAAGTATTGATTCGATAAGCCGATACATATGATACTAGTCGGTTATATGCGATATGACCGGATCGTTAAATCAAGTGTTGATTTAATGATTTAATGTATAATTATATATTTGATATATTACTTTGCATTAACTAGTATCGGTTCACTTTAAATGGATATTCTCACTCGGATATGCACATTGTATATGTGATATACTTTTGTGCACTTGATTGTATCATGTTTGATGATACATGTTTGCTAGGGTTTTTGTGTAAAGATCAAACCATGGTTACATGATAATGGTTAGGGTTTTGTTTTATTCACTTATTTATTTATTTATTTCTTTTGGATAAGAAAAAGGGAAAATGGTTGCTAGTTTTGTTTTATCTTTGAAGCTTCATGAAGCTTTGACTAAAGTAACCATTTTGTCTCATGCTTAACCCTAACCATTCACTTGAACCTTAGTTAGTTCTCTACACTTGACCATGGTTCATGATTATGATAAGAATGATTTTATTATTCTTATTATAAGACTTATGATATTATCTTCTTCTTCTTCTTCTTCATCTTCTTAAAAGAAGAAAAGCTTGCTTCATCAATGGTGATTGATGATAAAGAGTGAGAAATCCAATTCTAAAGTCTACCCACTTCCTATTTCTTCATCCTCTACCTCTTGCCAAGTAGCAGAGTGTGTTTTCTTCACAAGTTTCTTGACTTGGTGAAGTTGGAGCTTGATCTAGCGATGCCTCGACGTAGATCATCTTCGGCATCGTCGTCGATGACCTAGCCCGCTTCTTCTCCGATGAAGCCGACGCTAGAGCTCGGGATCCGTTTTGGACAGCGAGGAGACACCATCACGGAGCTATGGAGGTGGAGCACCAGATCTACAAAGGTTGTATTTCCGTTCTTGTAGTTAAGTGTTAACTAGTTTCATTTTATCGCCTAAAATTCTAGCCAACGGTCCGTACTAGGGTTTCTCGGCACCGTAATTTTTGTAAATTGGCATGGTTGATGCCTTGTGAGACCTCCTTGGTGTGCCTAGGAACCCTACAATCGCTTGAGTCCCGAAGGTTTGAAAGAGATCCGAACTCAGTTGGACGAATTATTGAAAAAAGGATGGATTCATCCCGGCACTTCAAGTTGGCCAGTTCTACTTGTGAAGAAGAAGGAAGGTTCATACAGAATGTGCATTGATTATAGAGCTCTGAACGAAGTAACTATAAAGAACAAGTATCCACTTCCGCGCATCGACGTTCTGTTCGATCAGCTAAGTAGGTCTTGCATTTTCTCCAAGGTGGATCTTCGTTCGGGATATCAACAGGTGAAGGTCAAGGAGTCTGATATTCCGAAGACGGCATTCAGGACTCGCTATGGTCATTATGAGTTTCTTATGATGCCATTTGGAGTGACCAACGCACCAGCTATATTTATGAACCTAATGAATCAAGTTTTTTGAGAGTACCTAGACAGGTTTGTTGTCATCTTCATCGACGACATCCTGGTGTATTCCAAGAGTTGGAAAGAACATGCCGAGCACCTATGAATTGTCCTGGAGACTTTACGACAGCATCAACTCTATGCCAAGTACAGGAAGTACGAGTTTTGGCTAGATCAAGTCGGTTTTCTCGGACATATTGTATCAGGCGATGAAATCTCTTTAGATCCAGCTAAGGTATCAGCAGTAAGCAAATGGCCGACACCAAAGTCAGTGAAGGACATTCGAAGTTTCTTGGGTTTAGCAGGATATTACAGAAGATTCATTGAAGGATTTTCGAAGATTGCAACACCCCTGACCAAGCTCGCGCGTAAAGATGAAGAATTCGTGTGGTCAGAAGCATGCAATAAGCTTTCGTAAAACTTAAGTCAAGATTGACATCAGCGCCTATTCTCGTCATACCGGACCAATCTGGAGGTTTCGTAGTGCATTGCGATGCATCCGGTAAGGGATTAGGATGTGTTCTACATCATCACGGTAAAATGGTAGCTTATGCATCAAGACAACTGAAGATTCATGAGCGCAACTATCCGATGCATGATCTGGAGTTGACAGCCGTTATATTTGCTCTTAAGATTTGGCGCCGTTATCTTCTTGGAGAACGAGTGGACATATACACAGACCACAAGATTCTGAAATATGTGTTTACTCAGAAATAGTTGAATATGCGGTAGAGAAGATGGTTAGAACTTATGGCGGACTTTGACATCAACCTACAATATCATCCAGGGAAGGTGAATATAGTACCTGATGCACTTAGTCGCCAACCATTATTAATGAATCTCACCGCACAGTGGAACCTTCAACAAGATTTGCATCAGATGGAGATAGAAGTGATCATGCTAGGTAACGCTTCAAGTTTGATGAACTTACAAGTTCAGTCTACTATTGTCAATCAGATCAAAGCAGCGCAAGCAAGTGATGCCAAGTTGCAAAAGATCAGAGAACAAGTAGAAAGTGAACTTAGAATAGACTTCATCATCCATGAAGACGGATCTTTGAGATACGGTAGTAGATTGTGTGTGCCACAAGATCCTGTCCGGGAAGAATTGATGAAAGAAGCTCATAGCTCTCCCTATTCAGTACACCCCGGTGGTACAAAGATGTACAAAGATCCGCAGTAACATTACTGGTGGCATGGAATGAAGCGTGAAGTAGCCAGAAGCGTCGCTAAATGTTTGGTGTGTCATTAAGTGAAATCTGAACAACACAGTACTGCTGGTTTACTTCAACCGTTACTTATTCCAGAATGGAAGTAGAAACATATCACTATGGACTTCGTGACTGCTCTTCCTCGCAGCACGAAAGGTAACGATGCGGTATGGGTTATTGTGGATCGACTCACAAAGTCGGCTCACTTTATTCCCTTTCGAGTTGGCCAATCTATCGAGACATTAGTAAAGAAGTATATGGAAGTAAGTTTGAATCTAAGTAAGATTTAACTCTTCAATATGTACTACCTCTGATACTCATGAACTCATGCAGGAGATCGTGAGATTACATGGAGTACCGGTTTGCATTGTCTCCGATCGTGAAACCAGATTCCGATCACAATTTTGGCAGAGTCTGCAAGCTAGATTGGGAACAAGGATTAAATTCAACACAACTTACCATCCACAAACAGATGGACAGTCTGAGCGAACGATTCAGATACTTGAAGATATGCTAAGAGCTTGTATACTAGACTTCGGAGGATCGTGTGAAGGTCACATACATCTTATGGAGTTGTCACGCCCCGCTTCCTAGAGTACGCTAAGATAGGCATGTGACATAGCCAACCATGCTACCTGTGGATAGGAAATATCCTTCCACAGTCACATTACGGCTGTAGAGATATCAAGAACAATAATAAACTATCTAACACATGTCCATAAGCCAGAATAAATCGAGTCAAGAATAAAATAATGCGGAAGCAAAACATCCAATACAAGAAATAAACTGGAATGTACGTCCTATAATGCGGGCTCACATCAGGAATGAAAATACCGAAAGTAAAATAAACTAACTACTAACAAGTCCTCACTTCTCAGCCTGCTGACTGAAGTACTCCTGCTCAGCCTGTAGCGCAGGTAAAGAATCTGGGCCATGCAAAACCCAGACGTCGGTGCGTCATAACATCAAGCAATAATATAAACAGGTGTAGCAAGATATGCAGGTATGATCATGAATGGTAAGACAGGTAAAACAACAATATAAATAAGGACAGTGAAGGGTAGTGTGCAGTGAGTAATCTAAACTGGTCTACTGTGTTAACTACTCTCAAGTCTTTGAAATCAATTTGATGAATTATCGATGTAACTCAATAGTATCCCGTGCGTGCCCGGGATCACGGTGAAGATTCTCGGGTTGAATCCGAGACGTGCCGCTAGGCAGTAAAAAGGCAGTATGTAACGATGAGTGATGTCAGCAGCATCACCCCGGGGCTGGTCTAGCCCGTAAGACTGATCAGTAAAGGTATCGAACTGTCGAGTTACAGGTTAGGTTTCATCATTGATTTCCCCATACCCCCAGGTTATATGTTTAAGTCAGGTATTAATAATCTGAAGCTAATGCCAACACAGGATCAAACATGTAGACAACATGAAATGTCCGGATCGACAACAGGAAATGTCCGTAGGGACAACAGGTTAAGTTTATTGGCATTAGTAACAAGATCAGGTAATAGGTAAAGCCATGGTACATCAGGTCAAGTCAGGTAGTATATAGGTATCATGTCATATTAAGAAGTGTACGGTACCATGTCGTGTCAAGTAGTAGGTGTATCAAGTCATGTCAGGGGTGCACAAAATGTCACGTGGGTGCTCATAATCAAACTAAAATAAGCATGGATATACAAAACAGGTATGGGGTACTAATGGAACAATAAAATGGAACATTGTGATGTGGCATGCAAATAGGTACAGATTAAAACATATAGATGCACGGTTATCGATTTGAGTTAGGGTTATGGTTCCAACACTAATTAAATACATCTTATCAAATATGGAATGTTAAAATCTCATTAATATGTATTAAATGATCTAGGGATGCAATTGAATATATATTAGGCTAGATATATGCAAACGGGTGTCCGATAGGGTATAAACTATTAAAAGGGTACTATGGGCTATGCAACCAAGCACTATGTGATATAAATATGGACGTGGGTACCACGTATTGTAAACTAAAATGCAACATGATATGTTTCAAGTTCTAGATCTAAAATGATATAATGGAACATCGAAATGTTAAAATGGAACATGTGACATTAGATTTAATCTACAGGTTTAATATGCAATTAAATAAGTATAAAATAATATGAATAGCATGTAGCAAGTTTTACTTGCCTACGGATTAAGAAACGGGTATACGGAACGTCACACATCGGCGGGAAAAGTCGCGACGCGCGCACGGTACACGGAACGGATCCAAACAACGCACAAAGTGATCACACGGGTCAGGTACGCTCGCTGGGTCATCGGGATCGTCGACGTCGTCACGGATCCAGCGATCTACAGAGATCAAGAATTACATAACAGAAAAAGAAAAGAAAAGAAAGAAGAGGTGGAAGAAGAAGAAGAAGAAGAAAGGAGATAAGGGATTGGCTTACCGGGGTTTTAGATGATCTGTGGTTTCAGAAAGGAGGTGCTGGTGTTGCGGAGAGGTGGTCGTCGGCGGTGGAGGGAGTTTGAGAAGCTAGGGTTAGGTTAGGGTTTGGCTCGGGTGTTGTGTATGCTGGGGTTTGGGTGCAGGGATCTGGTGTAGGGGGAGAAGAGAGAAGAAGGAGATAGAGAGGAGGAGATGGTGATGAAGATAGAGGCGAGAGGAGGAGGTGATCGGTGGCGATGGGTTCTGTGGGTGTGCAGGGGTCGCAGGAGGTGCTCGGGAAGGAGGAAGAAGAAGAAGGAGATGGCGAGAAGGAGGAGGTTTGGTTGAGGTCGAGAGTGATGAGGAGTTAGGGTTAGGGTTTGAGGAGGCGGAGAGCTAGGGTTTCTTGGTGTGGGTTCTCGTGGGCGCTGAGGTTTTTAAAAAGAAGAAGAAGGAAAAGAATGAAGGGAGGTGAGCGTAGCGCGCGGCGGTGACGCGACTCGAGAAGCGAACAGTGTTCGCGAGAGGAGAGAGAGAGCGCGAGAGGAGAGAGAGAGAAACGTGAAGGGGAGAGAGAGAGAAACGTGAAGGGGAGAGAGAAAGAGAAGAGGAAAGAAAGATAGAGAGATATTAGTGGGGACCAGAGCTAAGGGAATAGGTGTTCACATTGGTTCGTGGTGGTGGGGCCAGAGGGAAAAGGGAGAGCTGGGGAGTTGGTTAAGGAAGGAATTTTTAAAAGATTTGTTTTGAAAGATTTTAACAGTTAATGAGAAAAAATATGAACTGTTAAAGATTTTTAGTTAACGAAATTTTAAAGGAAAATTAAAATAAAATATTAATTAAATTTGAATTTAGGCGGGATACAAAAGTATTTCAAAATGCGCCCGGGTCGGGTCTAAAATTTAGATTTAAAATACGAAAAATAAATGCGACTTATAAATTTTAAAATGAATGATTAGGTAACTAAAATGCATACCCCCAAGAACGGACGCACGTACGTGCGCGTAGATATCCAAACACGTCCGTTTCACTAAACGGGACGAGAACATGACGCACGGACGCTACCACGGGGTTAGGGGTATCATGCAGGATATGAAATGCAATTTTAATTTATTACACAAGACCTAAAAATGTTATATGTAAAATATGCGATGCTAGATGAAATGCCAGTACGCAGTCCACATTAAATGCACGTGTTAATTTAACAAGTCAGGGTAGTTTATAAATATGAATTAACCAGTCCAAGCTAGCGGGTCGGGTCGAATGCAATGTAAAATGTAAACTATTATTCGGACCCAAACATGATAAATCAATAAAATACCACAGATAAACAAATACGGAAACAGAAATTGGTATAACTAAACTCGGTTGTTACAGGAGTTTTCATACAACAACAACTACCAAGCAAGTATTGGAATAGCGCCCTTTGCGGCTCTATATGGAAAGAAGTGTCGCTCCCATTAATTTGGGACGACATCGGAGATAGAGAACTCCTTGGACCTGAGATGATAGTAGTAACAGTGGATGTGGTTCGCACTATCAGGGAAAGAATGCGCATAGCCCAAGATCGACAGAAGCACTGGGCTGATACAAAGCGCCATCACTTGGAGTTCCAATCGGGAGATTATGTCTTTTTGAAGATCTTATCAAACCGTGGAGTGATTCGCTTTGGAAGGCAGGGTAAGCTAAGTCCAAGGTACATTGGATCGTTCGACATACTCGAACGAGTCGGAGAAGTGGCTTATCGCTTGGCACTTCTACCATCATTGGAAGGAGTGCACAATGTGTTCTTCATATCCTAACTAAGAAGGTATGTAAGTGACCCTGGTCATATTCTTAATCACTCCGAGCTCACTGTATAGACGGATCTATCTTGTGAGCAGCAACCCTTTGAAATCCTGAACAAAAAGGTGAAGTCATTTCGGAACAAGGAAGTAAACTTGGTCGGGTGATGTGGAGAAAAGACACACCAGAAGAATTAACGTGGGAAAGAGAAGACGATATGTGTGCAAGATACCCTCACTTATTTGTAAATTAGTCCTTAATAATTGCAAATTTCGAGCACGAAATTTTTGTAAGGAGGGTAGAATGTAACAACTCTGTTTCAGTGTACATAAAATTTGTTTAAAAGTTTATGTACAAATGGAGTATTTGCAATCCTGTGTATACTATAAGTATTTAATTCGCTTTTGAACAGCAAGAAAACACTTGTAGCTCATTGGTAAAGCCTTGCACTGCTGTGACGTAGCCCTTGTGTTCGAATTCCATCAGCAACATATTATTTTTGTTGATTTTTCTTTAAAACTTTTAAAAGCTCAAAAGTTTACACTGCATGTAAAAATGAAAAGTCTCATAAAACAAACATGTGGAAATTATTATTTAAACAGCCTAGGACACGTGTCAAAGATCCCATACCCCACCAAGCCAAGATGGCCGGCAAGACGAAGGAAATGACCGGCACCGCCGGGTAAATCCGTAGGGAATGCCCCCAAAATTTAACCCTAGCACCTTTTGGCCTACCCCACTACCCCCATGCTATTTGATTTCTCTGCATTTATCCCGAGAATGATAAATCCTCTCTTTAATCCATTTTAATGCATATTTTTAATTTACTCTTCAATCCTCAAAACCCTAATTTCTTCTATAAATACAAACAATGCACCTTAGCCTTCTCATTCAGAAATCCATTGCTAAAACTCTCTAAATTTTCTAAGTCCAAAAGTTGTACAAGTGGAGTTAGCTCAAGTCAAAGTTCCGACGACGTTTCGAGACAAATCCGGCGACGAAACGACTCCACGACGCCTTCAAAAGCTCCCTCTACCTCTTCCCTCTTCTTTCAATCAGTAAGTCCCTTCACTTCTCACCTCTTTCTACTCTAAAACAATAATCTATTAAAACTCGTTGGAAGTGGAGTTATTCCGACTTCCGATTCTAATTTCATCAAAAACGAAAATTTTCTTAATAACAAATTTACCATATTTTTAAATATTGTTTATTAATCATTAAATAACATTTGGAATAAGTTTCAATTAAAAATATAATGTTAAACCACTTTTATTTAATTTTTACGGTAAAATACCATCTAATTTACATACGGCATTACTTTATAGTTTGGCTGATATTACTTTTAGAAAACTCATGAGGTAATGACTTATCTCATCACAACACTCATTTTGACATAACACAATGGCTTTTGTAACAATTTTTGTGGAACAAAACACAATTTACATCAAAATACCTTAAACTATCAAAACCCGTATTCTTTAAATTGTAGGGTTCCTAAGCACGGCAGCAAGGTTTCAGGTGGTATCGTCCATGCCAAATTAAAATTTTGCCTTGCTTAAACAACCCTAAACCTAGATCTTTAACTAGAGAATCAAATTGAAACTTAAAACAAACAACTTTACTTCTAAGTGATTAGCGATTACAACCTTTGTTGTCCGTTCCTTCGCTTCATAAGCTCCGAGTAGTGGTCACTTCGCTGCGATCCAAGAACTCCTGGACTTTTGAGAGGCTCTACAAGTCGAATGATCCATGCTTACTTGAAGACTTCGAAATCCAAGATGATATACTTCGAGGAAACGCGAACTCAAGCTATGACTTCACTAATATGGAATTGGTGAAGCTAACACACTAATCTATATGGCTAGTATAGAAGAGAATGATGAAGTAGGAATTTTGCTCTATTTAGTTTTCTTTTTCTCACAATCTTTCATTACAAGATCAAAAGCTAGAATGCTTTTGCAATGAGGAAGAAGAAGATGAAGTGATGAAAAATAATTGAAGTGAGGTTAGAAATGCAACCTTAGGTGAGTATATGGCATGCACTAACTCATGTAGAGAGTTAACCATGGCTATGTGTAATGGTTAGGTTAACAAAATATCTTAAGTAAAACAAAAAGGGTGGACTAAGTCAATGGTTATCAACAAGCTTCTCCAAGATTTTAACCATGAGTCATTTCCACTTAATTTTGAATTACTTAATATAAATAGAAACCCAAACATTATTAATAGCATGGTGTAAGTCTCATACACCCATGTTGCATGTATAACCAAACATGTCACAATAATAATATATCTCTCACACACACACACATATATATATATATATATCATTTGTGAACAAAAGAAAACAATACAATAAACATATATCACATATATGTTAGATGTATCATAATTGAGAATAATAAATACTTAAGTGAGCATATAATATGTATCATTTTATCGAATCAACACTTGATCCGATAACCCGGCTATATCACATATACCCGGCTGATATCACATATCGTGAGAATAGAATACGGTATCACATATACATATCAATCTCGGTCCCGCATATATCTCATATGTGCTCCTACTCCGTTTCTCCTGAGCCAGGAAACCTCTGTGTAGGACTCTAAAGACTCATCAATACGCCGGCAGTACGAGATGATCATATCAAACACCCACAAGCTGCAAGTGGTCAGCTAAACGTAACAGCCATCCGGGTATTGAGCGACCAGAAGATCAACAAGCAAGCCTGTACATACTCCTGCGAATCCAATTAGTAACACTACCATACAGTCCGGTCTCTTCGTCTGATATGTCGCATATCAGGTCTAGGGGTGGTAAACGTTAGACCTCGGTAACCGATAAGTCGTGTCGATGTGAGGCTATAAGAGGTCGAGAAACTACTGATAACACTTACCAGTAGATCTCCATTTCATCCCTGGCCAGGGACTTCCAGTTATAGTCAATCGAACACAGCGCAATACCAACCCCCAATACCGGGAGAGACGAAACTTCTCCTATCGCTCATTACCTCCAGGTGATTCGGGACTGTACCCAAAAGCCACCGTTTTGCACGTTCTCTTGAACGTGGTATGGTGGAAATCAAAGCACAGTGGGAATCATACAAAACTCTATGACTATCTCGAGTCTACAGACTAACCTGTACCAGTGTCACCAGAGAACTGCTATCTGACGATAGGTATAATACCAACAAGGAGTTCTCGGCAAGTCCGTTTAGTGTACCCAGTCTCCACTGAGTACCCGTATACTATTCTTGATGTTATACACCAATGGATGTGGGATCATCCATCGCCCATCATATGGGTCAAGATACGTATACGCTAGTCTACTCTGGAGTATCGATGCCCTGTCTCGATACATCCTCGACTAGGAACAATTATAGGATGTACTTGTGGACTACCCTGGCCCCACTAGTATGATCTTCATCATAGTCCCAGTAGTAAAGTAGTCATCCTAAGGGCTTTATCAATATGTGATCACAAAACAGTATTCTGATATAAGTCAACATGATAAATAAATACTTGAGATTTATTTTGAAAATATATCAAAAATATTTTTCATAAAACCCCTTCAAGTTATATTAATTTACAATAAGGACCCTGGTAAATATAGATTTAAGCGGGACCGGTTCTCTTGAGCCTCAGGGAGCCGGAGAATATGGGTGCTTGCCTATCTAAGGTAGACAACCTAAAAATGGTGTTATCAATACGGTAATTGTCTTGGAAAAAGACACAAATCCTATCGTCCATGTGCAGCAGTTACCGATAACATCAAAACTAATTCAGGACTTCAATTCTGTTTAAGTGTCTGACTCAGGCAGAGTCTCAGTCTAATCTGAAATCAATCAATCTATCCTTGAATATAATTCAAGTATAACTCCTATTCAACATGAATCCATTTATACCAGAATTCAATCTATATCAACATGACTCGACCGAACCGAACCATGGATATACTTTGATTACATGACTATCCATTTATATCCATTCCATTTACATGATATCATGGTTTCGGCAAGTCGTACATCTATTAAACAAAACAATATATATCAATACAAAAGACATTACGGGGTTTTTAAAAGGGTAGACTGGTACGGAATATGTTAGAAGTGGCACGAGACGGTCACTTTAATACACCTAACCTGAATATCCATTGTTGTTGTTCCGTGGCTTAATGGTTCCTTGTGCTCCGTATACGTTAGTCCATAGAATATTTAGACTCCTCTCGTATACACTGGCATATTCTGTACCAAGCTACAAACAACTGCGTTAACATAACAATCAAATAGTATGCAGTTATATTCTTTCTGTCTATTTTATTTCTATCTTTCTTTGGGACTTACCGAGCGATTGTTCGCTGACGACATTCTTTCTCTTTTATTTCTTTGGAATGTTGTCAGGTGGATCCGACTTACTGGAGATAGAGCCCAGTTCAGAGGACTTAGATCAGTTCAGCGAGGACCCCGAGCTCTAGACTCTTATATATACTTTACTTTCATGTTCATGCCATTACTTAGGCATTGCTTTCATCATTCTATTTACTTTTCAGTTGTATTATAAAGAAATGTTTAATAAATAAAAGTTGTTGTTCATTTACATTTCATGTCTTCTTATGTATATTTACATTATATTACTTTGTTACGCTTAGCTTGTTTACTTCTGAGTAAGTACGTAGCGGGCCTCGTCGCGTCTCCTTACCCGTATACTGGGAAGCGTGGCGTGACACAAATATAAAAACACACACACACACACATCAAATCATTGAATCAACACTTGATTCAATAATTCGGTTATATCATATATAACCGTATGATATCATTTAACGCTGGATTAGAATACGGTATCATATACTCGTATTTAATCAAGCTCCCGCACATATCTCCATGCATCCACTACTTCGTTTCACTTGAGCTAGGAAACCTCTATGTAGGACTCTAAAGACTCGTCAATACACCAGCAGTAGGTAATGATCACATCAGATACCCACAAGCCGTCAGCGATACTAGCTAGACGTAACGGCTACCCATGTGTTGAACGAATAGCAGATCAACACGCAAACTTGTCCAAACTCCCGTAGAGCCTATAAGCAACACTTACCGTACAGTCCAGTCTTTTTGTCTGATATGTCGCATATCAAGTTTGGGGGGTGGAATCGTCAGACCCTACTAATTTGATAAGTCATGTCGATGTGTGGCCTATAACCTTTTGAGAAACTACTGAAAACACTTACCAGTAAATCTCATCATCCCTGGTCAGGGACTTGCTGTTATAGCCAATCGAATATAGCACAACATCAACTCCCAATACTGGGAGAGACGAAACCCTTCCTATCGCTCACTGCCTCCATGTGACTCTGGACTGTACCCAAAATCTACCTGTTTGCACGACTTCTTTGAGCCGTGGCGGGGAGGAAATCAAAGCAAAGTGGGAATCACACAAGACACTATGACGATCTCGGGTCTACAAACTAATCTGTACAAGTGTCACCAGAGAACTGCTATTTGGCGATAGGTATGGTGCCATCTAGAAGTTCTCGGTGAGTCATGTTCGGTGTACCCATTCTCTAATGAGCACCCGTGTACAATCTTTGATGTCAAACACCAATGGTTATGGGATCAACCATCGCCCCATACAGGGTCAAGAAACGTACACATTAGTCTACTCTGGAATATCGATGCCCTGTCTCGATATTCCCTCGACTAGGAACTGTTAAAGAATGTGCTTATAGACTACACAAGCCCCACTAGTATGATCTGCATCAAAATCCTGGTAGTCAAGCCAACATCCTAAGGGCTTTATCAATATGTATCAATGAGATAGTAAACTAAAACAAGTGCATATGTTAAGATAAAAAGCAACCAGATAGCATACTATCACGTCGAGCAAGAAAGTCCTCTATATATATGTCCAAGAATCCACTATAATATACAATAATAGCCTCTAAGTCATACATATTCCTAATAGATACTCCCTCGACTAGGGACCTTTAAGGTTGTGCTTATGGACCACTCAGCTCCCACGTATATAATCGCCATCATAATGCTGGTAGTCAAGCAAGAATCCTATGGGCTCTATCAACATGTAATAGTGATCTGTAATACCACATAATACATGCACATGATGATAAAAATAAACCAGATAGTATACTATCATTTCGAGTAAGACTGTTCTACCCATATAGGTCCTCCCTCGATCATCATAATCACATGATGATAAAAACAAACCAGACTGTAATGCCACATAATGCATGCACAAGGTTGCTAGCAATGGAGAGTGGAGATGTAGAATTATCTCACTATAATTTTTCTCTCATCAAAATGCTCCAAGAGCAACTCAAGAAGATGAAAAGGAGGTGAGGAAACATGTGGCATGAGCAACTCAAGAAATTGCTAAGTGTTTTTTTTCAAGTGAGAAAAAGAAGCATGTGAGGAAAAAACCAAAGCATGGCATATGGAAAAATGTGGCTGCCTCTCTCTCTATCATGCACACCAAAATATCTCCTATCAAATTTCCAATAAACAAATGTGTGCCATACCTCTCTACATGCCAAGTCCATGATCATGCCAACTCACCCTCCACCTCATTTGTAAAACAAATGATTTACTAAAAAGAAAATCATACAAATGAGGTGTCCACTTCTAGAAACTATTCCGTATAAATACGGAATACAACCCGGTATACGTATCGAAATAGATATACGTGTATTCGTACAAAAATACGAATAGCCAAGAAAGAAAATGAATAGTGAACAATAATACTAGAATACATATATATAAATACATATATAAATTATTAATTCAAAACCTGATTTAAAATCCGGCTCGGTCCTAAGCCGCTAGTATTATCAACCGTCCGATTAAAATATGTGCAGCATGTACACATATTTAATCGGACACCTGTATGTACCAATATACGTCATCTACACCATATCGCCTGAACCGTGAAAACCCTCTGTGTGGGACTCTAAATACTCGTCAATACGCCAGCAGTGAGTTTAACCACAAGCACGTCAGCGGCACTAGCTGTACGTAACGGCTACCCAGGTATTTAGCGAACGAAAGGCCAACGAGCAAACTCATCCGTACCCCTACTGAGCCTGACAGTGACAATCTCCGTACAATCCGGTCTGTTCGTCTATGAGTATCTTATATCAAATCTAGGGGGGTGGATAAAGTCAGACCCCTAATAACGCGACATTTAGTGTCGGTATGAAGCCTATCACCACCTGAGAAACTACCGATCCTAGATCAGTAATTCTCGACTACCTTGGCCAAGTATTTCTGGTGATGGCCACCGGTACTTTCCGCTACATCAACCCCTCAATACCGAGAGAGATGAATCCCCTGACGATCCACTCACTGCCTCCATGTGGCTCGGGACTGTACCCAACTAAAACCTGTTTGCACGACTCTTTTGAGCCGTGGTAGGGTAGTAATCAAAACACAGTGGGAACTCACACGAGACAAATGAAGATCTCAGGTCGATAGACTAACCTGTACACATGTCATCAGGGAACTGCTATCTGACAATAGGTATAATACCAACTAGCATGTTCCCGGCGAGTCCGTCTGGTGTACTCATAACCCAATGAGCACCAGTATACATCTTAGGTGAACCAACTAACACCAATGACTTGTGAGACCGGCCACCGCCCTTCGTCGGGGTCTCGATCCGTATACACTAGTCTACTCTTAGAGTATCAATACCCAGTCTCGAAACTCCCACGACTAGGGACACTTTAAGGATGTGCTTATAGACCACCCAGCTCCCACGTATATGATCACCATCATACTGCTGGTAGTCAAGCATGAATCCTATGGGCTCTATCAACATGTAATAGTGATCTGTAATGTCACCTAAAGCATGTATACGATGATAAAAACAAACCAGATGGCATACTATCATCTCGAGTAAGATTGTTCTACCGGTATAGGTTCACCCTCAATTATTGCAATCATGTGCCTGCGATCTAATAATTGACTTGAGGGCACTATAGCCAACAATCTCCCACTTGCACTTAAGGGTAATTATTGCGGTGTTGCATACTCATAGCCCGTATGATACTGAACACCAAACTTCTCTACTAATCAGTTTCATAAATCTCGTTTGTAAAACTATTGCATTTGAGAAATAGCCTCAGTGAGTGGATCCGCTCCAATGTTTCTTTCTATATCTCTCTTTATCTCAAGTTCATGGAGAAAGTCATCTCTCGAAATGAGAAATACATGTCTTAGAATATGTCTGGATATCTGATGGGACCTAGTTCACAAATGAACTCCAAATCCAGCAAACTTCTTAGACTGTATCATACACTGAATTTAATCAGTATCCTGCACCACGCCTCCCTCAGTATCCGCTTGGACCACCTGTCCAAACAACTGCCCCTCGTTAAGAGGGAAAACTTATAACTCTGACAGTTACTCTGTCATCTAGGTCACCTTGGAAGCCTGGAATGATAACCGTCTCCCGAAGGAGGCTGCCATTACCATATCCCTAGAACGTCCACTTATGTTCATATATTGCTTCCGAACGTTTCTCCAGGATTGGATTAATATATAAACTTATTGCAGCTGGTGCAAAAACAATATCTGGTATGGTACTTGACATCTCATGATTGACTCAATTGCCTAAGTAAGTGATATGCCAATCATGCACATCTCTCTCCCTTTTAGTCTGTAAGACATCTTTAGAGAGGGTGACTCCATCACCTGCAGGTACACTACCATACCAGGAGGCATCCATTCTAAAACACTTTTAGAATAGTGTCAAAATACCCAGATTGGGAAACTATCCAAATCTAGATCTAAAACCATAGATCTAGTAACCAGAATGTCTGATATAATATCCATATCCTATGTGAAAAACCACTGTGTGACAACCAAAGTATAACCGATCGTAGTATAGGAATTTCAATTCCTACAAAGTTTATGTCATCCAAATACCAGGACATCACACCCTACTACCTTCTTACCAGATCCATCTCCTATCCTGATGAAGTCAAATCGTATGACTGTTACATCAAAAATAGATGATATATCTCCGCTACACTTGCTTTAGTCTATAAATAGACATAAGCTACTTGTCCACTATGCTTCCGCTTCTCCCACTGACTACAACAACTCTCTAGCAGAGTCATATACACGTGCACTTCTAAAGCTAGTTTAGAACGACGCTATACTTATCCTCATGACGGGTCTCATAGTCTAGAACAGCAGTAATGGCAAGTCTGGGTAAACAAGAACCTCCCTGTCACTGTCTTTGAGGATACCGAAGTACCTCTCGGGCGCTTGAGGTTATCCTCCATGTCTGCGGAGTGGCTAATGGAATGTCAAACCCAATTGAATCTTTAGATTCTATTAAATTTTCGGTAATCGTTTGTGGTTCTGGAATCACTTCCAGTTCTACCATACTCCCATTACTTTTTTCTGAAAAAGTCCATTTTATTAATACTGTAGCGAGTCAAGAACAATATTACTATTGATCTTCCAGATGGTAGAAAGTTAACCCTCATCATAGCCGGGGATAACCCACAAACTGCCATTACAGAAACGTGTATAGAGTTATTTAGAGTCTGGTTTTAAGCATAAACCGGACAACTCCATATACCTTAACATCGTTAAAATATGAACTATTCTATATACAATATAGAAACAGAGACACTGATTTAATTGGAACCAGATTCAAATCATGCAGCTGTCTTCAGTGCATGTCAACCAAATAGAAGGAGGCCGATCAGCATTACTCAATTAGGAGTGCATCCAGATATGAGTAACCTGAAAGAGAAGCAAGTTCTGAAAAACCATTACTATCAACCGAATACCAAACGCAAGTATCTACATCTTCGATCACCTCGAAGAATCCTGATACTTGCAACACATGGTTCTCTACTTTATTCTTGTACCTATAACTTCTCAAAACTTAGACCTTGTATTTCTACGAAATACTTGTCTAAAACTGGAGAAGTCATTAGTAAACAGAATATAGTACGAGCACCAACCCCTTTGTCCTAATGGACACTGGACAACATACAATACTTTGTATAAGTCCCCTGAGTTGAATAACTCAAACCCTGTGCGTCGTAGGTTGAAAACTGTACTATGGTTAAGAAGAATTACACCGTTGTTTAATTCTCCTTACCCAATCATCAACTGATATAGGTAAATGTCATGGACATAATTTCAAAAAGTTATATCTCACTTTATAAAATAAACGTACAGATATATCAGTTTGAAACTGGTGCATAACTACGGATATTCAAAACCAAATATTTATCGTCAGGCAAAACCCCAGGCGATTTCTTCAAATATCGCCAATTACAACGAATTCCGATATAATGAGGATTTAATCACCTAATTCCCAATAATTTACTCACACTCATCATCTGTAAAACCATACAGATGTGAGAATCAAACCTGGTAAATACATACCCTGGAGTAAGGATCTAATTGGGAAATCGGTTTTCAATTAACAGCGCATAGTGAAACTGAAACATGAAAATGTTTCGAAGGGGTAGCCGGGTATTCCTAGTAATGCCTCTTCCAGTAACCAGATTCATTACTGTAACCGTATATTTCCTTTGCCATCTCTCCAATCTCTTTATTTGTCTTTACTTATTACCTTCTGTACACTGTATTTAGGCTAAATGGTTTTCTTCCTTCCCTACCTTTTGACACCAGCCTAAGTTTTGGAAGAAAACTATCCAATAAGTGTAATAGGTGTACCCTCCTAATCCTAAGAGCCCTTGCAATCTGAGAGAAGGTAAAAGGAAAGGACAGCTGAATAATCCTTATTCTATTTTTCCTGAACCAGAAACCATTCTCGAACTGGAACAAATTTCTTCGAGTTTGTATGTAATTATACAATGTCTTATCCAAAAAATGTGGATCTTCATAGTGATACGGAATGTTCAGGAGAAATGCAAAGGTGAAGTAAGAGTGGCGATGATATACGCAGTTTCGTCGTGAATTATAGCAGTCGCATTTTACTTTGCCTTCTTTCTAATTCCTTTATTTGTCTTTACTTATTACCTTCTGTACACCTCACTTAGGCTAATTGGTTTTCTTCCTTCCCCACCTTTCGGCACCTTCCTATGGTTTGGAAGAAGACTATTCAATAAGTGCAATAGGTGTACCTTCTCCTAATCTTAGGAGCTCTCAGAGTCTGAGAGAAGGTAAAGGGAAAAGGCAACTGAATAGTCCCATTCAATTTCTCCAGAACCAGAAACTATTCTTGAATCTGAAACGAGTTTTTTCGAGTTCGTATGTAAATATACGATTGTCATATCCAATAAATATGGATCATCGTAGTGATACGGAATGTTCCGGAGAAAAGAAAAGAGTAAAAGTAGGAGTGGCAAAAAAGTATGCAACTCTGATAATCCAAAAGCCAATGTATTTTAAGAAGGTACGGTTAACTTGGTTTATGAGTTCTAGTCTAGGGTCGGGCGATGGTTGCTGCCAAAGAGAGAGAGAAAAGAAACACCCAGCGTGCACTCTAACCTAGATCAGAATAGTTAATCACTTTATCTAATCAGGATGTCTCCCACTGTATCCTCAAATTCTCCTCCAAATACGAAAGAAGAATTAGTCGGGATCATCTAAAATCACCCGAGGAGTAAACCAACTCATCAGTGAGAATCGGGATCCAACTATCATCGCATGATAACTAGATGGAATCCACTCAAGTTATCACACTCCAGAAGGTATGCGCATATCCGGCAAGTTTCTTGTATGTTTGAAACTCCCGATGTGATTTCTGCCCCATGCTCTTATGACCTTGACGAAGGCCAACATCATAAGTCACATGTCAAGTTCTACCCATCATTGTCCAGGTTAATTTGAACCCACCCGTACATACTCTTGACGAAGGCCAACATAGTAGTACGACTATCCCAAACCAACGCATCTATCTATGCAACAGAAAAGTAACAAATAGCTACCATACACTATGCCATGACGAAAGCCAACAAACATAGCATGAATACTAAGTGCTACATGTCTGAAATGACGGAGGGCTACGAATGGTTTTTGGCGAAAAACCTTTAACGTAATGAACTTGATATCGTTGAAGGAACCGGATAGCTTTTCAAATATATAGTGGTGCAAACTTTTGCTAAAGAGGTCATTCCCTGTGAAAGGATCTCGGCTCTTTCCTCGTCGAATGAGGTGCAGGATATTCCTAACCGAATACCACGATGCAAAGCAAAAGAAACGACTATTGTGAAGTTATTACGCTTACGCAAACTTTTGCTCAATAGGTCACTCCCGGTGAAGGGGTTTCGGCTCTTGCCTCGTCGAATGAGGTGTTGGATATTCATAACCGAATACCGCTGTGTAAAGCAAAAGAAAACGTCTGTAATATCATTTTTAAAATTGGTTCCAACAACATCAAATAGGTTTATTTTCCTTGCATTGATCAGAATCAACGTAGTCCCATCAATTAATCACACCAGAAAAGAACGAAAATAAAATGTACGTATATACCATCTGCATTTGCCACTGGGCCCGTCATCACCCGTTATGTTACTTAACTAACGGCAGAGCGGGGGCTGGACTAGCACGGGTGCAAAACATATACAACATCTACTAGTGTGTGTGTGTGTGTGTGTGTGTGTGTGTGTGTGTAACATTCGTCCCAGGCATGATATAAGCAACATCACAGAATAGCGATAAGAATCACAGAACAAACGGATAATCTGGGAGCCCCGGGTTTCTTTTGAGCCGCAAGTGAAACTCGATGGTCTCCTGTCGTGTGGATAGACTGTGCAATGAAAACCTAGACCCCTATGAGCGCGACAAGTCACCCGCCAAAACCAGAAGTGAGGCAACCCCCTTCATCAAAGCGAATGGGCCACCCGGCACTTCAAGGAATCTGGTAACTTGAGCACCCCTCCGTGGGTCAACCTGTACCCCCTATGAGTGCAACGAATAGCCCGCCAATTCTAGAGTGAGGTCCCCTCCGTCTCAACGCCATGAGATGCAGGCCCGTTGCCCTCTAGAACCCGGCTATTCGTGCACTCCACCGCGGGGTAATTCTAGTACAGAAAAGAAAATAATATGTACAACGGTGACATCGACCTCAACCCGGTCGTGCCCCAAATAAATAATATACAAACTAGCAGTGACGGTAGTCTATATGTTGGGTGCTCGCCCCGCAATATCAAATGTACAAATGAAATTAAACTGCACTACCATTGCACCCAAGGCTATCCATCATGACAATCCGTACAAACCATAACCAGATATATATCCACAGAAGCAAGTAACTGAATCAAGTGTGTAACCCCATCTAATTGAGCATAGAGCAGTTAGACAACGTTACCAACACATCCATGCATGCAAACGAAGTCATGACATTAGAATTCCAAAACACAATTAGCGCACATCCCAAATATACTAAGGATAAAAAAACAAGTGCACTAAACATCCAAAAAATTCGAGTTTTGAGCCAATTCGGAGGTCCGAATTAAAACGAAACGCGTCCGAACCTTCGTGGGGAGTTATAGCATGAAATTAAGTTCGAGTCGGGGAGTCTAGAGGGGGTACCCTACCCCCAAGGCCACCACGAGGTGGCCAAAGGGTGAGGCAGACCCGAAACTGCCCATGCAGGGGCAGTTTCGGGTCCCACCCCCAAGACCACCTTGTGGTGGTCTTGGGGAGTGGGCCCATCCGTTCGGTCCCCCCCTGGGGTCTCCCCAAGGTGCACAATCAACACCCCGAGGATTCTCGGTTCAAACTGAGAGCCCGCGGGGTGTGCAAACATCTCGAAACTCAAAAATTCGGGACTGTTTTTTCGACAGTTTTCGATGCCCGAAAAAATGTGAATTCTAATGTCGCAACTAGCTAGTTTAAGGTGTTTGGGTGGCTATGATACCATGTTGGGTTTTGCCGGTGCCCCGGCCATCAAATCGTGGCCAAATGTGGAACAAAAATTTTAAAAACTTTGGCGCAAACAAAACCTGCACAAGATCGAACCAAAAACCCTATACTAGCAAACATATGAAGAGGAGTTAGACGGTTATACCAAACGGATCGTGTCCTTCGGTCTTTTACCATTTCCAAGCTCCTTGAGGTGTTGCGGATCAAATTTGGTTGCCGATCTTCCTCCTTCTACGATGATCCACTCGAGGGAAACGGCGCAAGCTTCAGCCTTGCCTAGCAAAGCAACCGACGCTCCAAGGTTACTAGCAATGGAGAGTGGAGGCGTAGGATTATCTCACTATAATTTTTCTCTCATCAAAATGCTCCGAGAGCAACTCAAGATGATGAAGAGGAGGTGAGGAAACATGTGGCATGAGCAACTCAAGAAATGGCTAAGTATTTTTTTTCAAGTGAGAAAAAGAAGCAAGTGAAGAAAAAACCAAAGCATGGCATGTGGAAAAATGTGGCTGCCTCTCTCTCTCTCTCATGCACACCAAAATATCTACTCTCATTTTTCCAATAAACAAATGTGTGTCATACCTCTCTACATGCCAAGTCCATGCTCATGCCGACTCACCCTCCACCTCATTTGTAAAATAAATGATTTCCTAAAAAGAAAATCATACAAATGAGGTGTTCACTTCTAGAAACTATTCCGTATAAATACGGAATACAACCAGGTATACGTATTGAAATACATATACGTATATTCGTACAAAAATACGAATAGCCAAGAGAGAAAATGAATAGTGAACAATAATACTAGAATACATATATAAATTATTAAATCAAAACCTAATTTAATAAACCGGCTCGGTCTTCAGCCGCTAGTATTATAACCGTCCGATTAAAGTCTGTGCAGCCTGTACACATATTTAATCGGACACCTTAATGTATCAACATACGTCATCTACACCATATCTCCTGAACTGTGAAAATCCTCTGTGTGGGACTCTAAAGACTCGTCAATACACTGGCAGTGAGTTTAACCACAAACACGTCAGCGGCACTAGCTGTACGTAACGGCTACCCAGGTATTCAGCGAAGGGAAGGCCGACGAGCAAAATCATCTGCACCCTTACTGAGCCTTATAGTGACAATCTCTGTACAGTCCGGTCTGTTCGTCTATGAGTATCGCATATCAATTCTAGGGGGGTGGATAAAGTCAGACCCCTAATAACGCGACATTTAGTGTCGGTATGAAGCCTATCACCACCTGAGAAACTACCGATCCTAGATCAGTAATTCTCAACTATCTTGGCCAAGAATTTCTGGTGATGGCCACCCGTGCACTCCGCGACATCAACCCCTAATACCGGGAAAGAAGAATCCCCTAACGATTCGCTCACTGCCTCCATGTGGCTCGGGACTGTATCCAACTAAAACCTGTTTGCACGACTCTTTTGAGCCGTAGTAAGGTAGTAATCAAAGCACAATGGGAACTCACACGAGACAAATGACGATTTCAGGTCGATAGACTAACCTGTACACATGTCACCAGGGAACTGCTATCTGGCAATAGGTATAATACCAACTAGCATGTTCCCGGCGAGTCCGTCCGGTGTACTCATAACCCAATGAGCACCAGTATACATCTTAGGTGAACCAACTAACACCAGTGGCTTGTGAGACCGGCCACCTCCCCTCGTCGGAGTCTCGATCCGTATACACTAGTCTACTCTTGGAGTATCGATGCCCAGTCTCGAAACTCCCACGACTAGGGACACTTTAAGGATGTGCTTATAGACCACCCAGCTCCCACGTATATGATCGCCATCATACTGCTGGTAGTCAAGCATGAATCCTATGGGCTCTATCAACATGTAATAGTGATCTGTAATGTCACCTAAAACATGTACACGATGGTAAAGACAAATCAGATAGCATACTATCATCTCGAGTAAGACTGTTCTACTGGTATAGGTCTTCCCTCAATCATTGCAATCACGTGCTTGCGATCCAATAATTGACTTGAGGGCACTATAGCCAACAGTAACGGCAGCCTCTTTCGAGAGACGGTTATCATTCCAGGCTTCCAAGATGACCTGGATGACAGAGTGACTGTCAGAGTTATAGCTTTCCCTCTAGACGAGGGGCAGTAGTTTGGACAGGTGGTCCAAGCGGATACTGAGGGAGGCATGGCGCAGAATACTGATTAAATTCAGTTGACGATACAGTCTAAGAAGTTTGCTGGATTTGGAGTTCATTTGTGAACTGGGTCCCATCAGATATCCAGATATATTCTAAGATAGGTATTGCTTATTTCGGGAGATGGCTTTCTCTGCGAACTTGAGATAAAGAGAGACATAGAAAGAAACATTGGAGCGGATCCACTCACTAAGGCTATTTCTCGAACGCAATAGTTTTACAAATGGGCTTTGTGAAACTGATTAGTAGAGAAGTTGGGTGTTCGGTATCACACGGGCTGTGAGTATGCTACACCTCAATAATTAGCCTTAAGTGCAAGTGGGAGATTGTTAGCTATAGTGCCCTCAAGTCAATTATTGGATCGCAGGCACGTGATTGCAATGATTGAGGGAGGACCTATACCGTTAGAACAGTCTTACTCGAGATGATAGTATTCTATCCGGTTTGTCTTTATCATCGTGTACATACTTCATGTGACATTACAGATCACTATTACATATTGATAGAGCCCATAGGATTCTTGCTTGACTACCAGCAGTATGATGGCGATCATATTCGTGGGAGATGGGTGGTCTATAAGCACATCCTTCAAATGCCCTAGTCATGAGAGTTTCGAGACTGGGCATTGATACTCTAAGAGTAGACTAGTGTATACTGATCGAGACCCCGACGAGGGGCGATGGCCAGTCTCACAAGCCATTGGTGTCAGTTGGTTCACCTAAGATGTATACAGGTGCTCATTGGGTTATGAGTACACCGGACGGACTCGCCGGGAACCTGCTAGTTGGTATTATACCTATTGTCAGATAGCAGTTCCCTGGTGACATGTGTACAGGTTAGTCTATCGACCTAAGATCGTCATTTGTCTCGTGTGAATTCCCACTGTGCTTTGATTACTATCCTACCACGGCTCAAAGGAGTCATGAAAACAGGTTTTAGTTAGGTACAGTCTCGATCCACATGGAGGCAGTGAGCGGATTGTCAGGGGATTCGTCTCTCCCGGTATTGGGGGTTGATGTCACGGAGTGCACGGGTGGCCATCACCAGAAATCCTTGGCCAAAGTAGTCGAGAATTACTGATTCAGATCAGTAGTTTCTCAGGTGTTGATGGGCTTCATACCGACACTAAATGTCGCGTTATTAGGGGTCTAATTTTATCCACCCCCTTGACTCGATATGCGATACTCATAGACGAACGGACCGGACTGTACGGATATTGTCATTGTCAGGCTCAGTAGGGTTTCAGGATGAGTTTGCTCGTCGGCCTCCTTTTCTCTCAATACCTTGGTAGCCGTTACGTACAGCTAGTGCCACCGACGTGCTTGTGGTTAAACCCACTGCCAGCGTATTGATGAGTCTTTAGAGTCCTACACATAGGGTTTCCCTGATTCGGGCGAAACGTTGTAGAAGCCGTATGGTTTTATGGCAGGATTCGATCATATACATGCACTTATGCACGGATCATGATCGGACGGATAATACTGGTGGGCTTTGGTTTAAGCCGGATCCTAGTATTATATTGTTGGATTATTTTCGTCTCGCGGTATTCGTATTCAGTCGGAATACGGATGCGGGTATGTATATACGGATGAGGGGTATTCTTGTAATTCGTTATAAATTTATTTTAGATGTTGCCATTTCTTTTTGTTAAACATTTAGTTTAAATGTTTATTTGGTGGGAAAGTGTGAGTCATGGTTGCATTAACTCATGCATGTGCACTTGGTGATTCATGGTGAAATGCATAGGTTTTTATTTTGGCTAAGATATTTTTGTGTGTGTGTTGGGAGATATTTTGATAGGGCAAGGCAGATCTTTTATTTGGTGGGGCTTTTCTTTAGTTGCTCTTGCTCAAAACAGATCACACAACACTCACAAAAAGAAAAAGGCAGCCACTTCTTCACTTGCTTCTTTTTCTTGAGCTCACACTTCACTCCCATGGCATCCTCTTCAACCTCCACCCAAACTCTCTCATGAGTTGAGAATCCTTGGGTGTATTGAGACAAAGTAATCACAAACACTCTCTACTTCATCTTGGCTATTTAGGCCGGCAAACTAGATACTCGAGTTGCCTCGGATTTGAGGCGGGAGCCCGTATTGCAAACCCTTGACGTGGATCTTCTTCGATGTGGGGAGACCGGAGATCAAACTTGATCGAGAAAGCCGCGAGGAGCTTGGGAAAGAGGTTGAAGACCGAAGGAAACGGATCGTTCGGTATAACCTCTCTAAACTACTTTACATACAACTAGTATAGGGTTAATGGTATGATCCGTAGATAAGGGTTCCGTTAGTGCCGGTTTAATTAAGTTTTTATTCCACATTTGGCCATGGATTGATGGCCGGGACGCTGTCGTAACCCAACAAGCCCATCCCCATTCCTCCTCTCACATCACTTACGTAACTTAGCTGAGGCATATCTTAGATCCATTTTTCCATATATATATATATATATACACACACACACACACACACATAGAGAGAGAATAATGAAGAAAAGGGGCCCATGAGGCTTTTTCGTTAGGTGGTGAATTCTCCAGATCACGACACGTAGCGGATGACATGTCATCCACGTAAGCCCGCTAGATTCCTAGGGCTACGGAGTTGGAATAAGTATAATGCATTGGGGACATTCCTCGGTGCCTCGTCTCCGAGGTTACACCAGACCTTTCAAAATACCTTCCCCGAGTACGTTCCATATTCGTTTAACAACCAGCCAACTGCTGGCTTCCGAGCTATCCTATATCCAAGCTTCTTGAGCCTCCTCGCTCGTCTCCGAGCCATTACAGAGCTGAGCTTCTTCAGCCTTCTCGCTCGTCTCCGAGCCATTACAGAGCTGAGCTTCTTCAGCCTCCTCGCTCGCCACCGAGCTGTCACTGAGTTGAGCTTCCTCGGCTTCCTTATCTGGACGGGAGCACGGAGTCCGAGTGCCCCTGTAACGGCTCCGTGTATCTCGCTACGACGAGATCTCTGCCGCTCTATGTCCCGCATCCCACGCTAGCGTATCTCTCAATTAATTGGCGTATCCCTCCATCAACGCGAACGTGACGCATGGACGTAACAGACGGCGATAATCTCGTATGGCTCGCTCTAATGCGACCCCTATATAAACCCCATCTCTAGATGACCCAGGTATGTCGAACTCATTTCCAAGACACCGTTACTCTGCCCAATTACTTGTTGGTACTTACTTGATCGTCGGAGGGTCCTACGGTGATTTCCTATCCCGGAACATCCCTTGCGGGTATCTTGGTGTCAGCAACAACCCATTGAGACCTACACATTCAATCCCCACAACAAATCTCAGCCATTCAGCCCCGTTGGCCGCAAAATCGACGAAGGACAACATTTGAGGGAGATTCTGACCTCCATTAGTTGGCGCCGTCTGTGGGAATCGAACCCACGACCACATGGTTAAAAGCCATGTGCTCTACCAGCTGAACTAGACAGGCAACCGACAACCCATTGAGATCCATACACTCGACCCTCACACCAAATCTCAACTGTTCAGCACGATCGACGAAGGACAACATCTAAAGGAGATTCCAACTTCCATCGAGTGGCGTCAAAAATATATATATCCTCAGCGATTTTTTCAACGATCGGCACCCATCATCATCATCTTTATCATGTAAGATGTGGATATACCAAATTTCATGTGATTCCACCACTTTTTCACCGTTGAATTAGCAATGTTAAATGTTATATTGTCAGTAAATCGTTAATTTTGTACCCACTAAATCAACGATGAAAAAGTGACGGAATCACATAAAATTTAGTGTATCCATATTTTACATGTTAAAGATGATGATGATGGGTACCGTTCGTCTAAAAAAATTGTGGAGGGTATATTTTTTCGACATCATAGAAAGAAATTCCCTCCTATGACCTCTCTCTCTCTCTCTGCACACACACTAGCGAGTGTCCCCGTGCCATGCACGGGAACACAAAATTGTCCAAGAATTCAAGGAATATGTTATTGCAGAAATGACCATCATTTCACCTTAAATCCATCGTCTCTCTAATTTTTGCTCAAATTCTTTCAAAAAAATTTCTTTATTTTAGTTTCACAAAAGTGTATTGATTTTACATATTTATTTATTTATTTTTGCATTAATTCGAATGTACACTAATCACAAGTCGAAATTTAGAAATTATTTTTATTGACTTATAAAAAATTTAGAAAATATTTTTTTAAAAAAATTATTTGTAGACATCTTATTTTTAGGGGGAAAAATTAAAGCAAATAACATGCAAAAGTTTCTGTACAATGTTATGATTTCTTAGATTTCCATCAACCATTGGAAAAACTTGCACATATAAAATAGTTTTTTGAACAATTATAACTACGTCAAATTTATTTTAAAATATAAGACACAAGTTTCTATATAATGTTATCACTTAGGAGATTTCATTAAATATATTTTCAGCCTATTCGTTAATTGAAACATAGATAAGGGAAATTCACAATAAAATCTATGAGATTTCATCAATCCAATTTGCATCTTATCATTAATGGAAAACAAAGAATGATTATGGTAAACCCAAAATAAAAGTTAAGATACCAAATACAAATTTAAATTCCAAAAAGAGGCCGAAGAAAATTATGCCAAACTAATAATAAAAGTTGAGAGACAATATACAAAGTTAAAGGGTAAAGGGTGGCTAAAAGGAATTATAAGGATGATTTAAAGGTGAGGATAAAAATGGCATAAAGCAATCATGAGAAGCTGGAAATGCCAAAAGCTTGAATCAAGCTCAAAAGCTTCAATTAGAGCTTTATATTATATATAACAATAAGAGTAACAATAATCAACTAGGCTTAGCTCATGTTCTATCCCTAGCTGGTTGATTTTAAAATAAAAAAAACAGTAACAATAGTCTATGGTGCGTATTTATATAGAAAGAGGGTTTAGTTCGGTTTGCATGACTCGAAAATTTTATACCTAGATTTAAATCGACTAGTTTGGGTTCGGTTCAGTGTTTGAATGTCAACAAAAACCAAAATTATCTAGTTGGGTAGTATTAGGTTCCAGTTGAAGGTTTATCTTTACATTCCAACTTGCATATGAAAAATGCATCCTGATTAGTGTGGCAAGTGAGGCGAGTTCTCGTTGACTCGGCCCATTTCGTTGTGCAACAAGACTCATTTTATTCGTCTCGTATCCGCTCGTTGCTGACGTGGATGAGTCAACGAGTTGCTTGTCTTATTTAAACGAGTCGGACGAAACGAGCAGGTTCACAGATTTTCTAACCTGCTTCGATTCGTCTTGTCTGATTTACGAGTCAACAAGACGACCCGTTTAGCTAACGGTTGATGAATTCCAACATCTAGAAATGTATCGCCCTGCTACAAACCACCTCGCTTTGCCTCGGATTTGTCCCACAACAGTTGAATTCGCCTCAAATCGTATGACCTCCTCTATGAATCCCCCCTAAACAGCTAGTTAACGGTAAAATTGGAAGTGACTCATTTTGCCTCCTCTCGTGATGTCTTGTTTAAAAGAACTTATTTATACATCCCTCATTCTCATTTCATCTTATATCAAACCGCTGCTTATTATTAATGAAATTTTTTCATTTATATTTTCCATTATTTATCCACATTTTATTTTTATTTATTTTATCAAAAAATACAGAGTTAGACGAGTTAACCAGACGGGCTTGACTCCCCTGGCATCGTGGCTCGTCGAGGCGAGACGAATGGGTTTAGACAATAGCCATTCCTACTTCGATCCATCTCGCCTCGTTTTCCCGACGAGATGAACCGGTCTCACGGCATCTCGCCTGACACATGAGTCGGACGAGCTGCGAGACTAGTCGGCCAGCCTCATTTACCAGGCCTATCCTGACTCAAATAAAAAATATTGACTTAATATGATGGGCGAACATGGACAGCTGGGAGCCGGGGAATCTTTATGCAACATTAACAGAACACAGCCCCAAAAAATCCTCACCACCACCGTATGTGGGGCCCACACGGTGGCGCCGCCAGTCATCAGCCTCACTCCACTCCTCCCTCCCCTCCCCCCCCCCTGGATCCCATGTGCTCTCTTTCTCACATTCCTCTCTCTCTCTCTCTCTCGTTCTCTCTCCTTCATTCTTCAAATCACACAATGTCAACCAACCCCATGTACACCCATCATGGGCCCCACCAAACCCCTCTTTCCCTCCATTTTTTTACCCCTCCCCTCCCCTCCCCTCTCTTTATTCATTCCTGTTTCTACAATAATCTTGAGATCCCCAAACACAACAACAACAACAACAACAATGTCTTCCCTTTGGATCTCACTCTCTCTCCTCCTCCTCCTCTCCTTCTTCACCATCTTCATTAAAATATCGCAATGCGACCAAGCATCCGATAGGATCGCTTGGCTCCCGGGCCAACCATCGAAAGTTGCATTCGCTCAATACTCCGGCTACGTCACCGTGGAACCTCGAGCCGGCCGCGCCCTCTTCTACTGGCTCGTCGAGTCGCCGGTTCAGGCGGCGCCGCTCGTGCTCTGGCTCAACGGCGGGCCCGGATGCTCCTCCATTGCTTATGGAGCCTCCGAAGAGCTGGGCCCATTCCGGATCAATTCCGATGGGGAAACCCTCTATCTCAATCCGCATTCCTGGAACAATGGTAGGGATTTCAGTTTGTAGTATTTAATTTGGGTAAATTACAGTAAAATACCCTTATCTATCTCTTTGTTTTTCGCTCTATACTACCTTAAAACCAAAGCTTATGGTTAGTAAAATAAACAGCTGATGGTCAAGGGTGGTTTAGTGTAATTTAGCATATCAATTCTTTATCGATATTTTAGGCCAAGCCTAAAAAAAATGTCTTCAAAAGTGTACTGGCATACAGTAATTAACGAATGGTTCCGAGGATTTTATTTCATAACTAAATTATAAAAGTGATTCTAAATCGTTTCCAACTTAAATTATTTAACTATATATTTTGTATACTGATATGATCTACAATTAGAAAACCAAATTTGATTGATTTTGGTTGAATTGGTTTGATGGATTGTAGCTGCGAATTTGTTATTCTTGGAGTCGCCTGCCGGAGTAGGATTTTCGTATTCGAATACTTCGATGGATTATTATACCAATGGAGATCTGAGAACAGGTTTGATTTGTTACCCTGTTTCAGAATTTTAGAATGTTTTATACCTGTCAATAGAGACCGCAACCTATTAAGACCGAGATGTGGTGAGATCTACAATCTCGTCGCTCAAATAGAGTTTGGAATATAGAGTTGAGATCGAGTTTTATAAATATGGTCGCAATGCAAGATGACAATTAGATAAGTTTAATTCTGATTTGAGAATTCAGGTGGCTAATTTGTCGATACGAAAATTGCAGCTGCGGACGCATATCATTTTCTTGTGAACTGGTTTGAGAGATTCCCGCAATACAAGTATCGGGATTTCTACATTACGGGAGAGAGTTATGCAGGTTTATTTTTCATCATAAATATTGATTGTTCACGTATTCGAATACATTAATATCGATAACTCATTGATTTTACTTTATTCTCGCAAATTTCATTTCAGGGCATTATGTTCCTCAGCTGTCGCAGCTTATTTATCAAAAAAACAAGGGAATTCAGAATCCCTTCATCAATTTCAAGGGATTCATGGTAAAATCTTCTGAATCTTTTGTTTCAGTATTTAACGGAATACAAGGGTAAATTTCACCAGTATACAAGTATACCCTTCGCTAATGTTGTTTTTCACTAAATTACAGGGGGTTTTAAAATATTAATCTTTAAGGTGGTTTAGTGAAAAGCAGTGATAGTTAAGGGTATTTTAGTGAAATTCATCGTCGAAACAAAACCTATGTATTAAAAGTTTGAAACTTATATTTCCTTAGGTGGGCAATGCCGTTACCGATGATTACCATGATTATGAGGGCACATTTGAGTATTGGTGGACTCATGGCTTGATCTCGGATTCGGTGTATCGTCAACTCAAAATTGCTTGTGATTATCAATCATCGGTACATCCTTCGGTCGAATGTGTGAGGGCTCTCAATTCTGCGAGCGGAGAACAAGGAAACATCGATCCTTATAGTGTTTATACACGCCCTTGTAATGATACTAGTTCGCTACGGCGCAACTTAAGGGGTCACTATGTAAGTTCTCGAAATTAATCTCTCTTTCAAAATGTTAGTATGTTGTAATAAATTTATTCTGTACTCAGCCTTGGATGTCTCGAGCTTACGACCCCTGCACTGATCGGTATGCAAAGGTGTACTACAATCGCCCCGAAGTTCAGAGAGCACTTCATGCCAATGTTACTGGGGTTAATTATCCTTGGGATACTTGCAGGTTTGTTTCTCGAAATTACACCGAGCTACCCATAACTTTTGTTGTTTTCACTAAAATACATCAAGGTTTTAATTACAGAAACTCCCTTAAACTCTGGCTTAATGAAGTTGTTTCACAAAATTACCTGTAATAAAAGAACTTTAAGGTAGTTAACCGGAAAACAACGATAGTTAAGGGTAGTTTAGCATAATTTATCATTGTTTCTTTATGTGAATTAGTAAACTTTGTTTATGTGAAGGAAAAGTCATCTCTAAGATTTTATTTTATTTTATTCTTGCAATTTTTGGCAGTGATACTGTTGGAAATTATTGGGCAGACTCCCCTAGATCTATGCTTCCTATTTACCAAGAGCTTATTGCTGCTGGCATTAGAATTTGGGTATTCAGGTACATTTTTGTATATATTTCAACACATTTGATTCATCTACATGTATTTATAGGAAAGCTAATTTTACTTCTCCATTTTCATTAGGAAAAACGAGAAGGATTCAACTTCTTAATTTACATCATGCAAATATTTGAACCATGAGCCGCTAATAGATTTTCACTAATATAACCAAAAAAGCATGTAATTACAAAATTCAAACTATGGGAGAAAACACATTAGATAAAATATCACAATTAACTCTTCTTTTTTTCTTTTTTCTTTTTGCATAAACGCTATTATCGATGAACAGACCATGTGTGTCTGAAATTCCTGATACAATCGAATTTCCAGAGACCTTAAAAACTCTATACTCTGACACCATGTCATAAGAAAATTCTCATCAATAACTAATAATCACGAGCCTAACGCCCTATATATATTAAGAAAATATAGAATCGTAATCGGAATTGTATCGTGGATCTCTTACCCCGGTTGTTTCATGATTTTCCTTTTTTTTTTCCAACAGTGGAGACACCGATGCAGTTGTACCCGTGACCGCGACAAGATACTCCATTGATGCTCTCAAGCTCCCAACACTTGTCAACTGGTACCCTTGGTATGACTATGGCAAGGTCCGTTTCTAAACCTCATCATTCATTTAAAATCAATGCTTAATGATTTAATTCATGTTTTTTCTTCTTAATTAACCTATGAAATTTGCTAGGTTGGTGGATGGAGCCAAGTCTATAAAGGTCTAACCTTTGTAACAATAACGGGAGCAGGGCATGAAGTTCCTCTTCATCGACCTCGGCAAGCTCTCATACTTTTTCGACATTTCTTGAAGGATAAGCCCATGCCAAGCTCATGAACGATTCATCTTCATCTTTAATTTTTTTTCATTTATTGTCATCTAATTCTTTAAGCGTCTGTGAAATAAATTTGTATCAGCTATTATAAAGAACAATAGTGAGGGAGCTGCCAGTATCATAGCATGCATGTGCCCTGCTGTATATGAGTTGTATCTTGTATAATTAGTTTTCTATGGACGAAATAATTATTTGTAAGGTAGAGAAAGATGCCATTATTCTCATTTAGATATCATCAAAATTTATTCTTTCACTAGTAAAAGTTGTTTGTAACTCAAGACTTGGTTATTTCTTCTCAAGCTGCTGAATCGAGCAAGTTTAAATGAAAAAACATTTGATCACTTATAAGTTTATATGAAGTGTATTCTCACTTGGTAATGAAAATGAAAATAATATTATTTTTTGCATGATTAGCTGATTAGCCTGTACATGATTGACTTTGGTTCCCACAATATAGATTGACTAAGCGTGTTTTGTGAACGAAACCACAATTTCTTTTCTTTTTTAATTTTTCTATCAGTACACGTGTAGAATTTGATTTATGGTTGCTCTGTTACGGTTTAAAAAGCATGTAAAGAAGATATCCGAAATGTTAGAAGAAAAACAAAACAAAACCAATATCTATAAGGATTACTTGTTTATAAAAACAAGTCATTGAAATCAATCCCAATCAAATATATTACTCATTTTGTTTCTTTTTAGCGGTTCTCACTTGCATACTACTTAAAAAGGGTATAGCTGCTCTAAAATCTAAAATGTTAAAAGAGACATTCCTGTTTAGTGCTAGGACGATGTTTATTTGCTCTCTAAATTTCAGGTTAAATTTGGAACTTCAAATATAAAGTACGTTCTAGTAGAAAAATAACATGTTTCTTGATATTTTAAAAGGACAGGTCATTCAAAAAAGAGAGAAGAGATGTTGTGTAACAAAAAATGTGCAACGTCTATCGCTACAGACTAAAAAAGAGCAATACTTGTCCTACCGACAATTTTTCTACCAAAAAGTTTATCCAAAATACAAAATAATATGACCTGTAATATCTAAATAATAGTGTCAAACAGGCAGGCTCACGATATTTGTCTCTTGGGTTAACTTTTTGGAAGACAAATCGTGGCAAGGAAAAGTATTAGTTACTGGAAAAGGTGGGTGGGCACCGCATATGTGGTGGGGCCCATAGTCACATAATTCGCGAATTATTCGCCGAATTCGCGAATTATCAGACGAATTAATCTCCGAATTAATCGCCATTGCCGAACTGGCCGAATAATTCGCGAATTATTCTCGAATTATGTGATAAAACACCGAATAATTCAAAAAACAGCAAATAATTCACAAAATCAAAACCTAACGTCTCATATATTAATTTATTGCTCGAAATCCTTCCTGAACATTTCCCGAACACTTACCGAATCTTTCCCGAATACCTGCCGATTTTTTCCGAATAATTCTCCGAATCCGAATTTTCGACCTCGCCGAATTATTTCCGAACGACGAATTATGGTGGGGCCCACACCTCTTATTTACCCCAAAATTAATAAAATTGAAAAACATTATCCTATATATCCGACAAAAGACCAAAAGAGGGAGCAAGGCTAATCACGCGGGAGATGATGAAAAGAACATTGTCCCCGAAAACATCGCCATGCCATTGATTACGAGCCACGTGTCCTTCTTATCCTGCTCCGCGCTAACATTAGACCGCAGCAGCCCAAGCTCAACAACCTCATTTAATAACAATCCAAAAACGAAACTAGCCCTAACAATAAAAATTTCATCTTTCTTCAATTTTCTCCTCTCTTTTTCCTCGAAATCTCGATCCAGTCGTTAATGGCGAAAGGAAGCTCGCAATCCCAGGCCTCCTCCTCCGCCGGCGGTGGAGGCGCTCGCCCCACCACGGTGGGGCCCAGGGGATCCGCGGCTGCGGCGGCGGGGATGAGGCGGAGGAGGACCACCGGCGGAGGGGGAGGAGGCGGCGGAGGATCTTTCACCGGAGGCGGTGGAGGAAGCAACATGCTGAGGTTCTACACCGACGACGCCCCCGGACTCAAGATGTCGCCGACGGTGGTGCTCGTGATGAGCGTCTGCTTCATAGGGTTCGTCACCGCGCTTCACGTGTTTGGCAAGCTCTATCGCTATCGATCGGCAGCGAGCGGTGGAGCTTGACCTTATCTGTAAGCGATGTCTTACAATTTTCTTCGATTTGGCGTCTGCTTTTGTTTTGATCTCGATCTGAGAATATTTGTTAATGACTTTGTTGTATTAAATACGATTAGATGGTAATTTTGATGGGATATTAGATGAGATTACGTTCTTATCTGGGTAAAAAGATAGATATTTGTTTCCAATTTCGATCCCCTGCCCTCGAATCTGCTCTGAGGGCGGGGAGGAAGGACCAACGTCGTCAAGAGACGGGATCTGAAGATTTATTGAGATTGATAAGTGATAAATACTAAATAGATTGATTTCATTTTTCGTGGATTCACTAGCTACTGTTAGTCTTCATAATACAATTGGGGATAATACTTGTCGATCATAATTTCTTGCCATGCATATACCCTCTTTCCCCTTCAAGCCTTTTCCGGTAGTTCTAGAATATTGAGAACGTCGGCTGGTCATTAAAGATTATGGAACGAGCCTCTTGTCTATAGATTTAACATTAATTAACCGTGGGTTGATGTCAAATCAATAGTTGGCCATAAACTTAGTAAATCTTTCATTGAGCATTTTTTCCCCATAGCCAAGTCCATTTCGCTGGGGAATGGATAGATGAAGAAGAAAGTGCTTGTTATTTCTTCTCTATTCTTTCTTGCTAAATGTTTGATTTTCTGACGTGTTCTAACAGCCTTTTAGAAATTGAAGTTAAGAAAACATATGGAAGAATGAATCCACTGAATGAAAGTGGGTGAAACTTATGAAGCACGAATAGAGAGAGACTTGGACAAAGCAAATTTGTATAGAGGAGGATACGGTGAGTCAGGACATGATTATATTATTTTTCTGTGTATGTAATGTTATATATTAAGCAAAAAATTATAGGAAACTACGAATAGAAATATGTGCTAATATAACTTTAAAAGCATAATAAATCAAGATTATAGCTTTCATCCATTGCCTTAAGTTTTCTAGAACATAAACAAATACAAATATAAAACTAAAGATAAAGCACACAACAAAACAATTCATAAGAGTCATAACAAACAAAATATTAACTCTTTTTAATTGGAGAAGACTTTTCATATCTTTGGCTTACGTAAATTTGGACCTTTACTCATAGTTCTAGTCCATCATGAGGGATTGGAGATATTTAATACTCTTGTATCCCGAAGGTATCAAAGTTAGTCTAAGCCCCTCCATATTGTTTAATTATGTTAGCCCAGACTCCCCTATAGATAAGTTTTGTTGACCAAGACCCTTGTTAGTTTAATCATGTTGACCGAGTTAATCATATGATTCGAGGTGTTTCCCTTAAGATACCCTTCTCCATTTTAGCAGTTTAGGGTTAAATTTGGATTTAATTATGGGCGCATGAAGAGTAAATTAGAGGGTATATTTTGGGTTAAATCAAGGTAAATTAGGGCTACAAGTTAGAGTAATACTGAATACCATATAAAAAAAAGCCAGAAATTTGGTTTGCTCTAGCTTGAATTTAAATTTTATTTCTGTTACCATGTCACAAGAAATTTCGTAAACCTTGTTGCAACTCTTCAAATCTTAGACAAGTCTTAAATTGCGCTATATTTTGGGTGAGATGAGAATTTTTGGTGCCCTAGATTGAATTTGGATTCTGTTTATTGCGGGCTGCGAGGATAGTGTGGGAGAAATTAGGTTTTGGTTATCGGTTACTTAATTTATAATGGTAGGGGATCTGGGGTATAGAATAAAAGTTTAGGGAGGTATGGACTAATGAATACAGTAATGATGGATACTAGAGAATGATCTAAATAACAGGCTGGTTCTGGAGAAATAACCCCCAAAAGAAACAGGCAAGCAAACACATGTAAAAGCAAAACATGAAAAGCCGTGACTTGGCGAACCCTATGAACAAGACGCAAGCCAAGGAAAACATATATGGATGTAAGTAGGCGAGAAGTCTGACTTGCCCTAGATTAGACCATGGAGTGCATCTTTCGCATGTGTTGGAGACGTATTTGGGTGTGCCTTTTTCGGTTTTACCGAATCAGGCTTTTCTCTTATCCAAGATGACCGAAGTTTGTTAGATGTCTCTGTCTTCAGCTTGATTTTTAAAATCAAGCTGTCTAGTAGTTGAGGTACATTGTCTGCAGTGGCTCACTTGAATTACCAAACCCTTTGAAATCAATTAAGATTTTTGAAGCGAGGAAATGGGGCACCCTGCAGGCCCATGGTGGGATCCAGAGCCTAAGTGCAAAATAGTCAGAGAGGCCCATCATGGGCTGCGAGTGGGCACTATAGTTTGGGCCTGCAGTGTCCATTCAGGCCCGTTTTCTCTGAAAATATGCATTTAGACATCAAGCAGATGATGACAAATTTATATCTGGTGTTCTGAAGTTTCCAAGTAATGACAATTGTGTGCAAATTTTAAAAATATATTTGGCTTACTATTTGCAAGTTGGAAGCTGCTTCTTGTTTTATTTATGTGCTCGTTTGGGGTCAAGGAGGTCAAGGAGCAAGAAGTTCAAACCAATTTGCTTCTTCTGAACTTAATTTTAGCATTGTAGAACGATGCTGGTTAGCAATCCGTTCCTTGTTTGCTTGGGAAAAAGAGCTGATTTGATACGTTGCATATTTTTATTTTGTTGATTCCAATACAATTACATATTAAATAGAAATGCTTTGGCTGACTATTAACTGGAGAAGATTTATCTTGGCCTGTTTGTCCTAGGCATTTTCATCATGCATTATTGTTGTTGATTGACTAAATATTCTTGGCTTATAGTGGTGAATAACAAAGGATCCTCTTCAGTATAAAATTACCTTCCCCATGAATTTGCAATGTGCCATTATTGCCCTAAAATTTAATTTTATGCTTGGCAGTAATTTTGTTTTGTTTTCTCCCCTTAATTTGAAAGTTCATATGATGATACATGGTTGCATGTGAACATGGAACTATGTTTTTGAGGGTTCGTTCCTTCACTAAATTCCTCGGTGATGGTCAATCAAGGTATCATCTTGTTTATGTGCACAAATTATTACCTTATTATAAAAAATAGCTTAAATCCAACAAACTCTCCTGTAATTTCAGCCCAGCCCGTGGTAAGTAACTATCCTATACTTTTAAAACCTGACGACGGCACGACGGAGGTGGAGGGGAAGATGATGATGATGGAGGCCATGGTGGTGGTGGCGATTTTAGGGGAGGTTGAGGAAGGGCGTGGTGGAGGGGATGGCGAAGGTGATGGTGATGGAGGCATGGTAACGGCATTTTTGGGGAGATCGAAGAAGGGTGTGGTGGAGGTGCTTTTGGGGGTGGTGGAGGTGATTTTGGGGGCGGTCGAGGGGCTGATGATGACGATGGTGATGGAGGTGGTGGTAGCGGCGATTTTGGGGAAGGTCAAGGGCTGGTGGAGGGGATCATGATGATGATGAATGTGGCGGCGGCGGTGATTTTGGAAGAGGTCGAGAAAGTGGTTGATGGTGATGGTGGTGGAGAGAGAGTTCCAAGGTAGGGGGAGGGGATGAGGGAGGGGATGGGGGAGGTCAGGGTGGAGGGGGAAGGGATGGGGGAGACAGGAGGAAGAGGGATGGGGGCGGAGGAGGAGGAGGACTAGGCGGCCGCGGGCGACAAAGACGGTGGCAAGCAAGGGTTAGGGTTCAGGAGATGAAGATGAGAGTGTTTTGGGAATAATTGAATCTTTTTGATGATGTGGCAGCTAATCCTGACATGGCGACGATGTGAACTGTTAATACTAACGGGGCACCGTTAGATATGGTAGTTTTCTGATTTTTTTAAAGTATAGGATAACTACTTGCCACGGACTGAAACTGCAGGGAGTTTGTTGGATTTAAACCATAAAGGATTGTATGATCATTCTTCTATATTACCTCATGCTATGTAGTTCAATTTTGTATTTGGTTGAAGATTGACTGCTTTAAAAAGTGTAAGCATACTATATTGGCCGAATGTTACTATTATAATGTTATGCTAGATTTTATAATGTTATGCTAGATTTGAGTTGGTTAACGTCTGATTATACCTGAAGTGATTCAAAAGATATATAATTTGAGTAGTGATCAGATTTGCCAGCATCAATTACGAGATTCCCTCTTCATCATGCAGTTTACAAACTCCCTTTTTCCTCTTCCGGGTTGGGTGTTGGGGGGGGGGGGGGGCGGCGATAGGAGTAAAACCCTCCTGCTCAATCAAAAAATCTATTAGTCTATTAGCATTTTTCTAATCATTGGTGTGGTTCATAAAGGTCGCCACAGCTTCCAAAGCACCTCCAGTGGAGGCCTGACAAGTCGCTTCATCGAAGCTTCATCGAAACAAATGAGATTGTTGCTAATCAAACTCAGAGGCTGAATTTGAGATGTCGTGATTGAAATTGATGAACTTTTGTCGGAAGTCATCTTTTCTTCTCCTTCGACAGTACCTCCCAACAAAATTGATCCGTTTGGATCTCCATGATGGCTGATTTTGATGATTGGATCTCTCCCTTGATCAATTAGTTCATTTCATGTCAACTAACGAACCGGTTCAGGAATCGCACTAATGACACCTTTCACTAAATCATCCCATATCGAAGACTCTCATTCATATCTATTGATGGAAAGATTTTTGTAAAATAGCGATTTAGAGTCTATAGGTTCTCGAACCTTCTCTCATGGATTCCTTGAATGTCTTACCAAGTCCGCAATCTGGCATTGCCAGACTTTTAGTTAGAGTTGTTGGTCCGAGGCACCTCCGCAATCTATAGAATGTCTTTCTCATGACGGGAACATAACAACAGGAAGGACTCTGGCCGACCCATCCAGGGCTCAAGGGTGCAATGACGTCGCAACAAGGCTAAGGCTTTGAGTCATGATTTGGCTATCGCGTCGCTTCTCAGCTGGCTTGAAATCAGAGGCGATGCTGAGTGAAAACGGATCAATTTGGGCAGGTCTGAGGTGGAAAAACGCTCTACCTTTGGGCCTTGGATGCATCAGCTTCATCGGAAGAAGTATCAGCAGGCGAAGAGGCTAGGTTGTCGGTCAATCCTGCTTTCTGCTTTCTTTCTACAAACAACCACTGTAGAACAAGAGAAGGGAGGTTGAGCTCATGCTGTGAGATGATATGGATCCGGCCGAGTCATACGCTTGAGCTCCGAGACAACGGTCATATATTGGTCCCTTGATGAAACTATGAAATCTGAGAAGGGAGAAGGGAGAGGGCCCAAACTCAGATGATGCTAACCTCCCAAAATCTACCGAAGGCTTCACTAGCACTAATGAAAGGATCTTAATCAATATATGCCGAGGTATGCACATGCAAAAAAGGTAATACTGGTTTGATACTTCTGGCACTTGAATAAGATGGTCCAAATATAATGGTTTGCCGATATTGAAACTAACCAAATTGATGCTCAAAGAGAATCTAAATCATACGAAAATCGATATACATTTGCTTTAAGTCAGGAGATTGGATAATGCCGATAATCAAAAATGTTATGAAAAACTGAAATTTTGACCAATATAGGGTTTTTTTTTGAAAAAAGGTGATTTTAAATTTATATTATTAAAATAGGGTGGTAAAAACTTTTTTTATGAAAATAGGGTGGTTTGTAGGCCCCACAGAATTAAATTTTTTTCTTTTTAAAGAGGACGGGCCCCGCCCTCTCCTTTACAAAGGAGAGGGCGGGTTCTCAGAACCTGCCCTCTTCATAAATGAGGGGAGGGCGGGTTCTAGGAACCCGCCCTCCCCTATAATAGGTAGAGGGCGGGTTCCTAGAACCCGTCCTCTAAACCGGGGATGGGGATGGGGTCCACCAAACCATCCTATTTTCATAAAAAAAAATTTAACCACCCTATTTTAATAATATAAATTTAAAACTATCCTATTTCAAAAAAAAACCCACCAATATATGCCTTTGATATCCACTTTTGCTACGCTCATTGACTTTGTGGTCCGCTCGGTTTGTTTGGTTAAGTGCAGACGGAGTCTCGTATGTTTCAAGCATCGTATAAAAAAAAAATACTATAAGTTCCTGCAATTGCAACCAATTCTATTCTAATATATGTAGTATCAAATACTCTATCATACAAACAATGTTTTAGCTGCAGCCAATTTCCAGATACGTACGGTTGATACGCATTGAATATTCAACTGCAAGCAACCATACGATATGATTCCAAAGCTTTTAGGTCTATTTTTAAATCTCAATGAAGCGCTGATTCTCAAAATCACGGTTGTCCAAGGAGACAGATGTCATACCATTTACATTTTGCTAAATTTTGGTATTGCTTCTTCAGTTTCAATTCCTTTTCCTAAGCAGCATCAAATTTCAGAAACTAATTACATGATATGTGCTTACTATAATCTTAAAATCCTGATGAGATCCAGAACTTTTTTTTTTAAATTGAGAAAAGAGAAGCCAAGAAAAACGTTACAGTAATAACTAGTAATTTACTACAGGAATTATTTTTTCCATCAACTGTAAGGTGGTTTTTCCTTCCCAGGTAAATGTCAAAGATACGCTAAGGGGCTGTTTGGCAAAAAAGGATGAGGATCCTTAATTTCTTGTGGGCCCTTCACTAAAATCAACCAAATCCAAACTTATCTAATTCTACAACCAAACACAATATTTGCTAATCCAACAATCCTAGAATCCAAAATGTGCAAAATCCACACAAATCCTACAACCAAACAGATAGGGCCTGTTTAGCTGATCGAAAGTACCAAAAGAATCGAAAGTATCCTTTAAATAACTATCAAAGAAAGTTTCATATAAGAAGTCTTAGAAGCTACTTCTTGTATTTGTTTGCTTGATTTTGTAGAGGAAAAAATATTTATGAAATAACTTCTTGTAGCAACAAAACAAACAAAAAGGTTTATTCATGGGTTATATTCCTTTGGGAAGTAATAAAAGATTAGCAATTGAAAAACCATGTAAACATGTGTTATCTTGTTCTTTGTGTTTCATAGTTCCTAATCAAAATAAGAAGAAACATTTAGAAAAGCCATGCTATATAAGATCCATATCACTATTTGGAAATAACTTCGGTCCAAATCTTCAATCAAAACAAAGGCTTGAACTGCCTGTACTAACCTCCAAATACCTGAATTCCCTGGTTTTCAAACAGGCCCCAAGTTTTTGTGAATAAAAAATCAACCCACAGTGGGAATTACTATATGTCGAGCTAAATTTCTTTTTTCACTTGAGATAATTTGGTTCCGTTTTACTCAAGTCTACATTGCACATCAAACTATTGGAACATTACAAAAACATCTGCGATGCTGCTACATATATTTCTATACATCTAACAACAACCCAAAGATACAAGAATCCCTCAACACTCATAAGACTACTGATTACTGCTATATACCATCGACTCTCTGCTCATTCTCATCTCCCTCTGCCGCCGCCGCCGACACATGCCCCCATAGGCTCGGGAACAATAGCTCTCTGTTCACCGTGTTCGCCTTCAACCCAAAATTGAATGTAGTCGCCACCGCTGTGTGCGCTGATGAACCGTATCTCTCCTCTGCTGTTGCATGACATGACGCCTTGTGTATTGCATAGCTATCTTTCCTGCTCAAATGATCTCAATTGATTTATCAATCAAAATTTACATGTTAATAAGGTTTTTATTTTGCTCTAAAGTATCATAAACTGCTTTTGCCTACTGTTCAACCTACTAAATTACTATGCAATTCCATAAACTTTTGCTATTGCCTGGTAATAAAGCTAAATTGTAGACAAATTCTGCTGTTGCCTGTACATCAAAATATCGACAACTCCTTTTTCTGCAAAAGCCTCGCTTTCCATACACTAACGAACATTTTTTTCTCCTTCTCTTTTTAAGAACATTATTTCCAAAGTAGACTCAATCTCGAGACGTTTTCCTGCCACTTTTCCACTGACCATACACATTTAAAACTTTCAGCATGGTAATTTGTAAATAAAAGGATACAGAAACAAAAATTTACATGTCTGTTATAAATAAAGTTAAGTTTTTAAAGAAGAAATGCCGGCATCCTGTTACACAGGTTTAAAGTGAAGGGCTCACACAGATTATCTAATTTCACGAAGCTACGGAGAACATTTTAGTTGTTATAGACTTTTAAAGGCTACAAAACCTGAATTTAGGATAACCGAAGCAAAGTAGAGTAATCAGAAAACTATGATATTTTCAAACTTTACTGGTTTGGGCTTCATGGAGTTGAGATAACCATAGTTATGTGAACCTAGCTAAGATAATAAAGTGTGTAAATTCAGCTCTGGCCTGAAAATTTTGAAGTTCAAATAACACCATAGGCAACGACACATCAAAGTTATTTTCAGACCGCATGCATTCACAAGATGCAACAAACTAAAGTTTGCACAACGTACAAGGCCATATACAAAATCTCTACTCTTATAATGCAAACACCAAGGGTGTAGCTCATGTCATCAATTGAAGGCTTGTCCTTTTTTAAAAAAGAAAATAAAAAATGAGAACAATCCCCAAATGAATTCTATCATATTGAGCTATCCATGTCATCAACTATTCAAATTGTAAATCCACACATATTCCAATGCTCTCCCCCCCCCCTCCCCCTCCCTCTCCCCACTTTCCAAAGCCATCCATGTTATTGTTCTTATTTAAAATTTTAAACTGGATCTCTCAATTTCAACCACCCAAGTATTGTATTAAAATATTGATTTCATCACAAGCATCGCAACTGTTGTAAACTAGTAACTACAGTTAGTCAATTCCAAGCCTAAAAATGGCCTAGACAATTGTTGTTATATAGAGGCAAAATGCAAATTACTTGGGATAAAAATAAAGAGGTTTTGTACAAATAACCTAAAAAAGGCTTAATTTTACTAAAGTAACAAATACTAAGCCCATCTTTCACTAAACTACTATAAATTTTGTAAATCACGGATCACTACAAAAAGTCGTCATATTAACAATAGCAAATTTTTCACTAAATTAGCATTACCACATTTTATAAATTGTGGACCCATCTTGGCATATTACAAAAACAGATATAACTTACCAAACATAGTTACTTTTAACCATGGTTTGAAAGCTTGTCTCCATATCCGAGATGGCCGTTTACAACCCAAAAATAACCTTTAGGTCCTTTACGAGTTTCAAATCTAATACTATTCAATACCGAGTTATATTAGGTTTAATATATGGTTGGTAGAGTTTTAGTATTAAGTTTACTAAAAAATGGGTTTGTTAATAAATAATTGGTTATGGTTTTTTTGACATCATTGATAACCAAACATATTATAGTTATTTACCAAGCATAGAAACTATTATAGTTATAATTAAAGAGTTTCATTTTTTCTTGTTAAATGATATGAAATCAAAATTTCCTATCCGAGATGGCCGATGCAGGCGATATGGTTGATTCTGATACCAGAAGTGACCGCCTGCAACCGAATCCGAAATTTTAAACCCTTTTTGGTAATATCAAGCACCTTTACATGTAAGCTACTTTTTGGACCAATTGGGCATGGCTCAGTTGGTACCAATTTCCTCTCCAATGTAAGAGGTCACAACTTCGATCCCTGAAGGAGCTTGATTTCGAAAAAGAAAAAAAAGAGCTACTTTTTGGTAGTTTAATTTAGAAAAAAAGGAAAAAGCTTAATAGCATGAAATCCCCATGAAGTTTACCTCCTAAAGTAGTCATACCTTTCAGCTAATTTAGCAGCTCAAATGCCGCCACAGCTCATCCATCAAAAATCCCTTAAAACACACTCAAATTCAACTCCAAACGGTTCGAGCAACTATCTAGTTTCACGCTACAACTTATTTCCGTACTCCAGAGTATAATTCGAGTGTTTCTTACGGTTTTTGGTCGATGAAGAACATAGGCGGTAGTGTCAAGCTAATAAATTACTTCAAGGGGGCATAAGAGTTCTTTTTGGGCAAACCAAGGATGGGTTTGTGCAATTACCCTAAAAAGATGCAAGCTTTGGCAAACAAAACTAGGCTAAATTACTAGAAATTCTGAAGTTTTTATTTTACCTAGAGAACAAAGTCCCACAGCCGCACTCAAACTCCTTCCCGCAAACCCTGACATGCGCCTTCCAGTCCGTCTTCACCGCGTACCGCTTAGCGCACCGGTCGCAGCCCCATTGCCGCTCCTTCTCCTCCCCGTGCTTCCTCCTGTAATGCTTCTTGATCCCCGTCAGATCCCCGAGCGCACGCGAGGGCACGTGATACACGCAGCTCTCGACGGGGCAGACGTAGACCCGCTTCCTCGACGAGTCCCCCCTGCTCTGCTCGCCGCTGCTCGACTTAAGGCTGAAGGGGAGGTTGTGGCCACGGCGATGGATCTGCAGGTTCTGAGCTCGCCGGAAGTCCTTGCCGCAGATCTCACACGGGAAGGTGACGGCGGCGAGCAGCGTGGCGGGCGACAGAGCCACCACCTCCGCCTCGGGATCTGTCGATAAAATCGAAACTTTAGCGTTAGGGTTAGGGTTAGAGATCGAGAAAGGGGGTTAGGGTTAGGGTTTTGAGCTTGCCTGGGGTGCCAGGGAGATTGCGCTTGCGTTTGGCTGAGGGTCGAGAGTTAGGGTTTTGGTTAGGGTTAGGGTTTTGGGACATCGAGAGAGAGTGTGCGTGTGTGTGACAGAGAGAGAGAGAGAGAGAGGGTCAGAGAGTAGAATTTTTTTCGATTTGGTGAAGGAATTGGAGAGGGTAAGATACACTCGCAGGCTTATCTTGTTCAGGCACAGCTCATGTCCAAAGTTTGTCACCATAGCTCACAAACGAATAAACAAGCTTTGCACATAAAATCGTTCGACACGTTTCGATATCGATTTGATAAGCAGCGTAGTACTGATGTAATATCCTATCATATAAAAAATGAAATGAAGTTGAAGAGCTATAAGCCAGGCAGGCTTGAAAGTCATGGTTCGATTAGTAACCGCTAGAAATATCTTATACGTTTCCTCAAGATTTTTATAATTATTATCACAGGTTTACACATCATTGTGATGTACATGGTCTAAAAAACATGATTGGGCAATTAAGTTGTATGATTTGGATGGTTTTTTTTATTGTATTAGACCTTAAATAAATGTTATCGGGAAAGAATAATTTTCACCTCGATATAAGGTGATAAGCAATAGATACAAGAGTGGACAATGTATGAATTTAGAAAAGAAATAAATTAATATTCAAGTGATTCAAAAAAAAGACCTTTATTAAAGTAAGGAAATTATAAGGAAAGTACATGAAATTTGCGGTTGTTACAATTTACCCTTTTTAAAAATAATTTCGTTCTCGAAATTATTCAAGAAGGATGCTGCAACACAGTAAGGAAAATGGTCAAAATAACGCGGTTACGTTTCGTCATCGCGTTTTATCAGTTGGTACTATAATCGATAAGAAGGTATGCAGTTGGAGTACATTGCGAGTGAAACAAAAATAGTAAGATAATCTGAGTCAGATAATTTGAAGGCCGGTACAAGGTTTCTAGGAATATTTCCAAGTTAACAAGAATGATTCAAGGAAAGCAAGTAAGGAAGTGACTTGACCGTAATCTTAAAGGATTTCCAAACCTTAAAGTCGATGATTAGAAATCTAGAACACTGCCTTCTTTTGACGACAGTCGAAGGTAGCATAGGAAGTATCCGGCTAGTCCATGCTGTTAGAAATATTTATGCCCTAGAGGCCATTATTGTATGATATAGTGGATGTTTGGATATATATAGAGGGCTTTCTTGCTCGATATGATAATATGCTATCTGATTGCTCTTTATCTTAACATGTACACTTGTATTATTATACTGTCTCTCTAATATATATTGATAAAGCCCTTAGGATGTTTGCTTGACTACCAGGACTATGATGCGGATCATACTATTGGGACTTGTGTAGTCCATAAGCACATCATGTAAATGTTCATAGTCAAGAGAGCACCGAGACATGGCATCGATATTTCAGAGTAGACTATTGTGTATGTTTCTTGACCCTGTATAGGGCGATGGTAGATCCCATAACCATTGGTGTTTGACATCAAAGATTGTACACATGTGCTCATTAGATAATGGGTACACCGAACAGGACTCGTCGAGAAATCCTAGTTGGTACTATACCTATCGTCAGATAGCAGTTCTCTGGTGACACTGGTATAAATTAGTCTGTAGACCCGAGATCGTTATAGAGTCTTGTGTGATTCCTACTGCGCTTTGATTTCCTCCCTACCACGGCTCAAAGGAGTCATGCAAACAGGTGGATTTTGGGTACAGTCTCGAGTCACATGGAGGCAATGAGCGATAGGAGGGGTTTCGTCTCTCCCGGTATAAGGAGTTGATATTGTGCTATGCTCGATTGGCTATAACAGTAAGTCCCTGATCATGGCTAATGAGATTTACTGGTGAGAGTTACCAGTAGTTTCTCGAACCGTTATGAGCCATACATCAGCATGACTTATCAAATTACTGGAGTCTGATGATTCCACCCCTAGACTCAATATGCGACATATCAGACGAAGTGACTGGACAGTACGGCAAGTGTTACTTATAGACTTCATGGGAGTTTGGACAAGCTTGTTTGTTGATCTTGTATTCGCTCAATACCTGGGTAGCTGTTACGTCCAGCTAGTACCGCCGACAGCTTATGAGTGATTGATGTGATCATCGCCTACTGCTGGTGTATTGACGAATCTTTAGAGTCCCACACAGAAGTTTCCTAATGTTCCCAGCCGAAAAACGCGGCGGAGACGTGGCGAACATCTAGCCTGAAATTCAGGGCAGATGCTAATTGGTGCTATCTGTCCACCTCTCCGAAGATGCCAAGTTGATTTATGACACCGTGTATCGAAGGTTTAGACGGATGCGGCCGATGTAGAAGATTTCGTCAGATTCCCCCTCAGGGTGAGGGGTTTTTGATTGTGGGGACGCTCTTCCCAGCAGGCGCAAGCTCCTGCAGTTAATTACGCTACTGCATCGCGGTAACAACTTTCTCCTTCTCCAGATGTTCACTTCGTGTCGTGGGTGTTTGTTTTGTTTGTGGTTGCCCGTGGATTGTATACGGAGACTAATTTATGTCGTCGCCCGTAGGACTTGGATTAGTCCAAATCCGTATTTTCTTAGATTTGGGTTTGGGGTTTTGGTTTAAGGATACGTTAGCCCTATTTAAGGCTAAGATCAACTTAAACTTTTGTTAAGGATACGTTAGCCTAATCTCCAGAATAAGATCAACTTAACGGGATCGTTTGGATCCGACAAGAGAGCAATTGGCTCTATTGTTTAGTTTAATGACATTGCGGTCGATTTCCAGTTTAGGGACATGGTGTTCCATTGAATGTATGGCCGTCGGGACCCGTCACGTCTCTGACGACGTTGAAGGATTACAACGACAGATATCAGAGGAGTTCAGAGATGTACCCTTGAACCAAAGTTGGTTGGGAGACCTGTAGTCCAATTTGGGACTAAAGTCTGTTTGAGGGTTTAAAAATACGTTAGCCGTATTTGAGGCTAAGATCCACTTAAACGTTTGTTAAGGATACGTTAGTCCAATTTGAGACTAAGATCAACTTAACGGGATCGTTTAGATCCGACAAAAGAGCGTTTGGGCTCTATTGTTCCAGTTTAGGGACATAGTGGTCCTTTGGTTTAAGGACGCTTAAGTCCGTGAGTTTAAGGACGCTTAAGTCCATGAGTTGGTTTAAGGACGCTTAAGTCTATAGGTTGGTTTAAGGACGCTTAAGTCCATGAGTTGGTTTAAGGACGCTTAAGTCCATATTGATGTATGGTTGTCGGGACCCGTCACCTCTCTGAAGACGTTGAAGGATTACAACGACAAATATCAGAGGAGTTCGGAGATGTACCCTTGAACCGGGTGTAAATTGATTTAAGAGAGCAGTTGCGCTCAGCTCAATTTAATTTGAGGACTTACGACCATGATTGGGTTAAGTCCAGTTGAGAATATTCAACATTTGATTTATCATTGGCCTATTAGGCCTTTGCTTGGGCTCTGCCGTTTATTAATGCATAGCATTGGGCTTTTAATTAAATGCACATCATTTGTTTTGGTCTAACAGACCTCTGTTTGGGCTCTGTCCCTCTTTTAAAGTAATGCATGGCATTTTGTTTGGTCTATTAGACCTTTATTTGGGCTCTGCCCTTTTTTAAATGATGCGCATCATCTATTTTGGTCCATTGGGCCTCTTAATTGGGCCCTGCCCTTTAATAATGCGCTGCATTAATTAGTCTGACAGAGCGCCACGTGGCTTGTCATGCGCTTTGCGCCAATTGAGGAGCGCAAGGCGCAAGTCCATGTGGAGGTAACACGTGTCACGCTGTGGTGAGCGCAAGTCTGCTAGCGCAGTGCGCTGCGACAGTGCGCTGCGCTGTTGCGCTGCGCTGTTGCGCTGCGCTGTTGCGCTGCTGACACGTGGCGCGCTCTGGTGACTTGCGCCAATTTAAGAGAATGGTGCTCTGTTTTAGAAGCGCATAGCGCAGTCTGTTCTGGGGCTGACACGTGGCGCTCTCTGGTGGCTTGCGCCAACCCAAGAGCGCAACAGTGCAGATTTACAAGTGCAGGGCACTGTTTAATATCTCAATCCAATTTTTAGATTAAAGAAAAGAATCTTTTAAGATTCCAGAACCAATGGTTCATCAAAAGGCAATGCCTTTATTTAGATCAGAAAGATCTAAAGAAGAAGTAAATTACTTCTTTTTATTATTGTATATTTTTTATTCAAGATCTTGATCTTGTTTTTAGATCACTGATCTTTTTAGAAGAGAAATTCTTCTTTTAATCAAAGGTTTTTACCTTTTTCTTTCTCTGAGTTCTTTCAAAGTTTTCAGAAGATTTCTCTGAGTTCTTTCTGTGTTAATCTTAATGTGTTTTAGACTTGGAGTCTAGGGGCCTTTTTATAGTGCCATTTGATTTGTTAAATCAGTTAAAGAGATCTTTCTCTGAGTGATTTAGGGATTTTTCCCCACCGTTGGATCTTTGATCCAAGGGCTTCTGTTTTACAGAAAAGAATCTTATTGTTTTAATAAGATTAGAAAGATCTTTCCAGAATTTTTCTGTTTAAATGCTGGCACAGCTGGCGCAAGCGCACTTGCGCTTGACACGTGTTGCGCAGCGCAGAGCGCAACGCAACTGCGCTGACATGTGTCGCGCAGCGCAGCGCACTACGCTAGCGCAACTGCGCGCAACTGCACTGACACGTGTCGCGCAGCGCAGAGCGCAGCGCACTGCGCTGACACGTGTCGCGCAGCGCAGAGCGCAGCGCACTGCGCTGACACGGGTCACGCAACGCAACCGCGCAAGTCAGCTGAAGCGTTGCTTCAATCATTTTAACTTTAATTTCAAGGCAGAGTTTTGCTCTGATTGGGGGAAACAGAAACGTTGCTTCGTTTCCCGTCTTGGAATTTGAACAAAGCTTTGCTCTAATTGGGGTAAACAAATGCCCCCCCACCGTTGCGCTTACGTGGCTCCAAACGTGAGCGCAGCGGTGGCATAATTCCAACCGTTGCGCCAACTTTTGGAAGTTGAAATGACACTCAATGCCTATAAATAGGACATTTGGTCTCTTAGATGATTTTCATCTCTTTATAAGAATTTTCAATCAGAGCCTTGCTATTTTGTTTAAGCACTTTTAAGAGTTCAAACTCTAGAGAATTTTCAGGTAAAAATTAAATTAGATTAAATTAAATCAATTTTAAGAGCCTTGCTCTCAATAGATCCCTGATCTAAAGAAAACTCATTTAGGGTTTCACTTAGCAGAGCTTTGCTCTATAGGTCTAAAGGGATCTAAAGAGAACTAAAGAGAACCCTATTAGGGTTCCAATAATAGAGCCTTTACTCTCTAAGCAAAGCTTTCAATGTTCTCAGGGGATTTTCTTCAAATTCTCCTCATAATTTTGATAGGTGTCACTCCTGTCTGCAGAGCATTGCTCTCGAGGAGTTTAACTCCCTGTGTCTTTTTTTTCCTCATTGCTAATCTTCCAATGATGTTTCTTTCAGGCATTATGGCTGTTCATTTATACAGTCTGCACGAATTCATTACCTATGAGGATATCCGCGTACAGGGCCGTCACCAAAACCAAGAGTTTACAGATGCCCAGTGTGCAGAGATTATGGGTCGTCTGCACGCACGCGTTGGTTGGTTGCTTCCTCGCCGTTCTGCTCTCTTGAAAGTCGTGCTGGGAGAATTTTGGAGAGCACTTCCGGGGTTTCATGAGGCCATGCCGCTTAATGCGCTGGATGATGCCGAAGTCAAGGTGCATTCAGTGTACCTGTCGGGGCTGATCTCGAAGAAACGGCGAGATAGCCTCATTGACATTCTGCATCAAATTTTTCAACAGACGACGATAATTGCTGCTTATCGAAGGATGGGGGGCCTTGCCGAAGATCTTGACACGCGTGAGCGCGAGAGGATGCACACGAGAATGATCAGAAAGGCCAGAAAGACTCTAGATGGCCTTACTTTCGAATTCCTTAATCCATGCCATGGACCTGAGGTTTTGCCATTGTAAACATTTCAATAATGCTGCTTTTGTTTATTGTCCTCATTGATGTAAGAATTTTCCGAGTATGAATGACAAATCTTTTGCCTCCTTCCTTTTATTTTCTGCTTTGCTATTGGCATATTCTTCAAGTAAGCATAGCCTGTAAGCGATATAGAACATTCTGTCTTGAATATCTTGGGGAGTAGTGATGGCTTAGGAAACAGGTTCAGGTCTGCTACCTAAGGCTTTTCAACTTCATGAGCCGTGAGGGTCTCATAAAGACTTTTCTCCCTGCGGATCGAGAGGATCTCGTAGGTGTATTTTCTCCTTAGGAATCGTGAGGATTCCTAAGTGCGTTTTCTCTTGAGAGTCGTAAGGATCCCACAAGAGAATTTTCCCTCTTACGAGTCGAGAGGACCCGTAAGCGGTTGTTTCCCTCCTTGTCGAGATTCGACTTTGGAGAGTGTGACCCGTGAATAGTATGCAAGAGTCCATTTTGGACCGACTTGCAGGGTCCCAGTGCTTAGGAAACAGGTTTTTTGATCCCTGCTGCCTAAGGCTTTTCCTCACGAGTCGAAACATACCGAGTAGTTCTCGTAAAGACACTAATTTCCTCACGAGTCGAGACGAATCGAGCATTTCTCGTAAGAGTATCCTAACGTCACAGTTAACCTCTGCTCTTTACGACAGAGGTCCGTTAGGGTCTGTGGTACTTAGGGTTTTGTCCGTCGTACCGTCGCGTTGGCTGATGTATTCCTCGATAGGCAATCTTGCTGTTCGAGTAGCCTTGCGATTGTCTTGTCTCTGATCCGTCTTCAAGTAATCTTCCAGGTAATATTACCGTCGAAAGAGCAAGCGTAGGGATATTCCATGTCACTTTTTACTTGAGGTTAGGCTCATTTTGGAGAGCCCCGATGAGTCATAACCACTCCGCGCTGGTGTGGGATGATCTCCGATAGTCTTTCAGGCTTTATATGACTTGCCGTCAAGACCCTGAACTTAGGAATTTGGCCTTTGCTTCGTTTGCTGGCATTACGTCCTCTGTATCGAGATGAATGTAGCGGTTGCCTCTAGGTTGTTGGTGAACCGTCGAGGTTTGGAACTAGGGACTTTGCCGTGGCTCCGCTGTTTGATTGTCGCGTCTGAATCCTGTTAGAGGAAGAACGCTGGGGTGACATCTCGTCTGCTGTATCGAGACAAACGTCGAGGTGGTGACCACTCCGCACTGGTGCAAGATGATCTCCGATTGTCTTTCAGGCTTTATATGACTTGCCGTTAAGACCCTGAAGCTAGGAATTTGGCCTTCACTTCGCTTGCTGTGGTGTGTCCGAATCCTGTTGGAGGAGGGACGCTGTAGTGACATTTCGTTTGTTGTGTAGAGACGAACGTCGAAGTGGTGATCACTCCACGCTGGGGTGAGATGATCTCCGATTGTCTTCGGGCTTTATATGAGTCGCCTTCAAGACCCTGAAGTTAGGAATTTGGCCTTCGCTTCGTTTGCTGGCACTGCGTCTGCTGTATCGAGACGAATATCGTGGTGGAGCTGGGGTTTTGCCGTCACTCCGCTTTGTTTCGACCATGGGGTCTTTCGCTGACGTTGCATCTGCATCGTGCTGGACTGTGAAGGAACGCCGTTGTTGACATCTTTTCTGCTGTATCGAGACGAATGCTGAGGTGAAGCTGGGATTTTGCCATGGCCCCGTTTGATGGTATAACATCTGTGTCATGCTGGAATAAGGAGGCCTACCGTTGTTGGTCTCCAGACTGCAGATGTGGCCATTGAGATTTGGAACTAGGGACTTTGCCATGGTTCCGTTTCGTTGCGACTTTGAGGTCGATTGTTGACGTCACGTCCGCATCTGGTTGGAGTGAGGAGAAACGCCGTTGGTGATATTTAAGTTGTCGATATTGACGTCGAGACCTTGAGGCTAGGGATCTTCCTTTGCTTCGTTTGTTGACATTATGTCTGCAATATTGCGACAAATGTCGAGGTTGTCTCTGGGTTGTCTATGAACCGTCGAGATTTTGCTTCGCTTTCTGGTGGAGCCTGTTGGGAAGATATGGTTCTCTCTTTGTTTGTGCCCCTGGATTGTATACAGGGATCGATGTGATCTCACCTATAGGGAAAAAGTTTCATTCTTTCATCATTTTTTATTCTTTCCGCGATGCTCTATCATTTCAGCTTTTTATATCGCGAAGGTCGCGATTGCCCAATCATTTCGGCTATTTTTCGCGGCGCCCAATCATTTCGGCTCTTTATTTTTACTCGCTGCTTTTTATTGCGAGTTGCCCAATCATTTCGGCTCTTTATTTTATTTTTACTCGCTGCTTTTTATTGCGAGTTGCCCAATCATTTCGGCTGTTTTTGTATGCATACATTTTTACTTGCTGATTTCGTTTCAAGTTGCCCCATCATTTCGGATATTTCGTATGCATGTGTGGTTTGCTGATTTCTTTTTATCGCGAGTGTGGAACTTAGAATCCGACACCAATCTCAGCATCAGCATCGCTACAACTGGAATATTGCCTGGAGCGGATCATCATTTGCCATGAAAGGGCTTGGGATTTGATACCGGTTTAGGCATCAGTATCGCTACAACTGGGATATTGCCAGGAGAGAATCATCATTTGCCTCTGTCGATGTCGAACAAAGATGGCTTAGCGAACAGGGTTAGGATCCCGTCGACTAAGGCTTTTGACTTCATGAGCCGTAAGGGTCTCACAAAGGTATTTCTCCCTACAAGTCGTGAGGATCTCGTAGGTGTGTTTTCTCTTTAGGGATTGTGAGGATTCCTAAGTGTATGTTCCCCCGTAAGTCGTAAGGATCTTACAAAAGGGTTTTCTCCTTATAAGTCTCTCGACTTATAAGGGTTGTTCACCATATAGACATATCCCTAGCCACGGGTGGGACTTGGTCAGGGAAATGTTTATTCGCGCCCGTGGATTGTATACAAGGGTCAGTATTGAGCCACTTGCAGGGCCATATCGAAGGTTGTGGGGATTGCTTAATAATAGGTTAAGGTTTCTGTAACTTAAGACTTTCAAATCTTATGAGCCGTAAGGGTCCCATAAGAGAATTCTCCTTACGAGTCGTGAGAATCTCGCAAGTGTAATTCTCCATAGGAATCGTGAGGATCCCTAAGTGTGTTGCTCCCTTATGAGTCGTAAGGATCTCACGCGGGTGGTTTCTCCTTACAAGGTCGAGAGGACCCTGTAAGTGTCTTTTAACGAGGTTGCGCCCTTTCGGGTTTTCACAAACACTCGCCGGTAGCCCTGCTGTTTTTACTCACGGAGCCCTTTCGGGTTTTCATCCGTGCCCATTTTTCTTATGGACATACCGTCTCTTTTTTTTTATTCTTTTTAATCTTTTTTTTAACGAGGTTGCGCCCTTTCAGGTTTTCACAAGACTCGCCGGTAGCCCTGCTGTTTTTACTCACGGAGCCCTTTCGGGTTTTCATCCGTGCCCTTTTTGCTTATGGACATACCGTCTTTTTTTTATTCTTTTTTTTATCGGCTTTGGGATGTCGCGATCCACCGTAGTTTATCGACATCTCAGTCAGCAGCTAGTTTTAGGACGTAGTGGTCCGTCATTAGTTTAAGGACGTTTCGGTCCGCAGCCAGTTTTAGGACATAGTGGTCCATCGTTAGTTTAACGACGTTTTGGTCTTCAGCCAGTTTTAGGACATAGTGGTCCATTGTCGCCGTATTTGAGGAGAATCTCTAGTTTACTGACTTTTCGGTCGATGGGGCTTTCCCTGAGTATGATGCTCCCGGCATATCCATCTTTCTCGGAGCATGTGGTTGTGGCGGGCTCACCTTCCAGTTTTCGGACAACGCGAACTTGCCCTGTTGGTATTGGTCTTCGACCCAGTTTTTGAAAACGTAGCAGTTTTCGATCGGATGGCCCAACACTCGGTGGTAAGGGCAGTAATTAGGATTGTCGACATCATTCAGTTGTAGCTGGTGTTTCGACTCCGGTAGAGTGATAAGCCTGCTGTGCACTGTCGCTTCGAACAGCCTCCTTGTTTCATCCTGGGGAAATGAGTAAGGACGTTTCAACCTCTCATAGAGGGGTTGCCGCTTGTTGTTTTGGCGAACAACCGGTTTAGGGCCACTCGATTGTTGTTGAGTGTTGGTGACGAAGGCCGTTTTTCCCTTTCCTTTATCCTTTTTGTTCGCCCCGTTGTTTGTGGGTCTGAGATTCTCTCTGGGTATCGCGCAATTGCACAGCTGAATGTTCTCGCAACCCCTCAATCCTTCAGAGATGGACTCCTTGAAGAGAGGGCCGAGGGCTACTTTTTCGTCGGAATCGCTCCCGAAGGTGAGAACACGTGATCCCCCGGGATCAACCCTATGACAATTGCCGGCAATTCTTTTACGCTCATCTGTCATATTTTTTCGCTGTCTACGAGCTTCCCGCTTTGTTCTGTTGACGTATTGCCTGTGAGCGACATACCCTTGCCACCAACACTTAAAGGAGTCGCAGTCTTCAGTGGGATGTGCGATCTTCTGATGATATAAGCAGTAATTAGGATGCATCTCTACTCCTCCGAGAGTGTTTTCTTCAGAGGGTGGTAGTTTCATTCTCATTGATATGGCTTTAGCAAACCTTTTTCTCGTCTTGAATTTGTTTTTATCCGCAGCGGATGTCTTTTGATTTGATGGGAGTGCCTCGACTCTTTCGTCTAGTCGCCGGCGTTTGGCTCCTTCCAATATGGCCATCTCACGCTTTACTTTTAAGACGAATCTCATTCAGGAAGGCATCGATCATCTCGTCTGACAGCCACAGAAGTTCTGGTTCAGGACCTGCCCCCCGTTTCTTGGTGCAAGGAGCTTCTTTATCATCTATCGACGAGTGAGAGATTACATGACAACTTGCTACGTAGTCTTCAGATTCATCTGATGAGTCTTCTCCATCATCTCCGTCTTTAAGGACGTGGCCAAGGAACTCCTGGAGCGTAATGGGAGTCCGCGCTTTCTGGTTATACTCTTCCAACGCGTCAATTTGTGTTGCCGGGTTTCACGGGCTTTTTGGCTCTTTTCTTCTTCTTCCTTGAAGATTTCGACAGCTGGGTGTGAGTGCTTGGGCCATCACCACCGGTCTTTGGAGTTGGGCGCGGCTTCAGCATCCCTTCAATGATCTGGGGTTCTAGAGGGTTCTCCCACCTGATCGCCGGGCATGTCTGGAGATTGTTCAGCATCCTCTTGGTTTTGGTTGATTGCACAACCTCCCACGGAGCTTCTTCAACAAGGGAGCATGTTGCCCCCTGCGTGTTCACCCTTTTCAGGGTATGAGGTTGCGGCGGGTTCACCTTCCATCTTTCGGACAACGCGAACTTGCCCTATTGGTATTTGTCTTCAATCCAGTTTTTGAAGACGTAGCAATCCTCGATCGGATGACCCAACACTCGGTGGTAGGGATAGTAATTGGGATCATTGACGTCGTTTGGCTGCAACGGGCGTCTTGGATCTGGCAGATTGATGAGCCTGTTGCGCAGTGCCAGCTCGAACAGTCTTCTCGTTTTATCTTGAAGAAACGAGTAAGGACGTCCTAGCCTCTCCTCGAGGGATACGCGTGGACGCATATTGTTTTGACGGACAACCGGCTTTAAGTTGCTCGGCTGTTGTTGAGCATTGGCGACGACAATCGTTTTTCCTTTCCCCTTCTCATTTCGAGAGTCTGGCTTTGGAGGAGACGGTTTATGGCCCATTTGGTCCATTTGAGCTAGCTTGTCGATTAGGGCCTGGAAAGTAATTGGCTTGAAGAACATCATGAACTGCGAGGTGGTCGCTTGCGGATCAAGAGTGCCCACGAACATGCCCACCGCTGGCGCTTCTTCGATGCGTTGTTCGCATTTTGACCACAGATTCCGCCATCGTGTTGCCTATTGAACCCACGTTTCGCCTGGCCTTATCCTGGCGTTGATTAGTGCTGTTATCGGGGTGCGTTCACTAGCACTCGTGAATCTTTGTGTAAACAGTAGCTCCATCTCCGCAAATGTTTTGACAGAGTCGTTAGGTAGCTCCGAATACCATTCAAAGGCCATCTCCGATAGGCTGCTGACAAATTGGCGAAGCAGCAGTTTGTCGTCGCCTCCAGTGTTGCTGCATAAGGCCCTGAATTGAGCGACATGCTGATGTGGATTCCCCGTCCCTTTACATACATGGAAATTAGGGATCGCGTATCCTGGCGGATACTTGATCTGATTGTACCATCCTGGATATGGTTGTCCAGTTTTCACGACCTGGCCAGCCGCTTCATTTGCCTGGAGAACTCGTATTTGTTGAGCAATATAATCATCCAGGATGGCCTTGGAGATAGTTTCTTCCTTGGCTGCTGAAAGTGCCGGAGGAGAATTAGATGTCTCCCCTTTATCGTCTTCAATAATGATCGGAGGGTCTTCAGCTGGAGGGTCCGGTTGTAACATCATTCCTACCATGTCTTGGAAGAGAAGCGCCATTTGTTTTATGTTGGCAGCTTGTTCCGCTGCCTCTTTGTCCTTCTTTTCGAGGACTCTGCGTAAGAAGTCAGCATCAGTTTCTTGTTCGTGACGCTGCTCTGATGATGCCTCTGGGCTTTCTTTTGGCTCGGTAAGTGCGGCCATTGTAGTCAGCATCTCTTGAAGCTTCTGCTATTGCTGTTCTTGAGCTTTTGTCACGGATCGGGTGAGCGGTCGGTGACCCGTCGAAGCACGACTTTCTTCTTTTCCGGAAGCCATATAAACGGTGTGCAGCATCGTGCCCCAGACTTGGGGCGTTTGGGCTCAATGCCTTTGCGGTCTGCCGCAGCCACAAGGGCTTTCTCCGGCCTCCTTTTCTTTTGAGCAGTTGAAGTTGAGGGGGCCGTCGCAGCGGGCACCCAAACAGCTTTTTGTGATTTGGCAGGATGGTTCTCTTCTTGTTGAACCTTCTCCTTTTTCTGTCGGCTAGGGTGATCTTGATCAATTGCCGAGTCCCGAACCTGCCGCCGGACTTCGTAGATTTTGGAGGACAGCCGTTGAGGGGACTGTTTCGGCTTAATTTCTGTGACAGTCTCCACTGGCGGCGGAGATCTTTTCAATACTGCGGTAGGCGAGTTCCTACGCACCTTGTTTAGCAGCTCAAAGTTGTTCCCGGTTGGAACAGCAGCATTAACTTCTACCGTTGGAGCTGGTGGAGTTAGCCCAGAGGGGGAGTTGCCCCCGGCCTTCCTTACTCGGCGCCAGTGGCGACGTCGAGCGTGTCGAGCTGTCGGGGTTGGTTCGGCGATGGGGATGGATTTGTCGTGCCCCCTGTTCTGGCGAGGCGCTGCTGGTACCAACCTCTTGAAGACCGACGTCCGTTGAATGGGGATAGCCAACCTATCAAAAGCAGACTTCCGAGCAGGTGAAGCAGCCTTGACGATTTCATGAGCAGGAATGTCTATCCGCTTGGGGATAACACCTTCTGGTATTGTGGGCTTCCTCACGGGCCCATTGGAGTTTTGACCCAGTCTATTGAAAACCGATGCACTGGATTTGGGCGACCCGTTGAGAGGGGTCGCGGCAGTGGTAAGTCGATCAAAGACCGACTTCTTTGGGGCTTCTTGCAACATCATTAGGGCATTGAAGCTCATCGGTGGGAGCATGGTCCCGAAGAATAATCCAGTGGTGGCTTGAGTTACCTGCTCCATTGGCATCTTGAAAAGGGAGGCCACTTTAGGCCCATAAGTCACTCCTCCAGCTGGGACGGAGCGAGAGTTGCAGTTGCAGGTAGTGCAGTTTGAAGCCATTGATCTTCTGTTTTCTGCACGGAGCAAGACACCAAATCTAAGTACCTCGAATCCACAGGCAACCACAGCAAACCGCGATTTGTTCGCGAACACGACACACGAAGTGTGGAGTGGAAAGAGGAAAAAGTCCCACCGAGCGTGCCAGAATCTGTTCCCCGCCGAAAGACGCGGCGGAGACGCGGCGAACGTCTAGCCTGAAATTTGGGGCAGATGCTACTATCCGTCCACCTCTCCGAAGATGCCAAGTTGATTTATAACACCATGTATCGAAGGTTTAGACGGATGCGGCCGATGTAGCAGACTTCATCAGATTCCCCCTCAGGGTGAGGGGTTTTTGATTGTGGGGACGGTTTTCCCTGCAGGCGCAAGCCCCTGTAGTTAATTACGCTACCACATCGCGGTAACAACTTTCTCCTTCTCCAGATGTTCACTTCGTGTCGTGGGTGTTTGTTTTGTTTGTGGTTGCCCGTGGATTGTATACGGAGACTAATTTATGTCGTCGCCCGTAGGACGTGGATTAGTCCAAATCCGTATTTTCTTAGATTTGGGTTTGGGGTTTTGGTTTAAGGATACGTTAGCCCTATTTAAGGCTAAGATCAACTTAAACTTTTGTTAAGGATACGTTAGCCTAATCTCCAGAATAAGATCAACTTAACGGGATTGTTTGGATCCGACAAGAGAGCAATTGGCTCTATTGTTTAGTTTAATGACATTGCGGTCGATTTCCAGTTTAGGGACATGGTGTTCCATTGAATGTATGGCCGTCGGGACCCGTCACCTCTCTGACGACGTTGAAGGATTACAACGACAGATATCAGAGGAGTTCAGAGATGTACCCTTGAACCAAAGTTGGTTGGGAGACCTGTAGTCCAATTTGGGACTAAAGTCTGTTTGAGGGTTTAAAGATACGTTAGCCGTATTTGAGGCTAAGATCCACTTAAACGTTTGTTAAGGATACGTTAGTCCAATTTGAGACTAAGATCAACTTAACGGGATCGTTTAGATCCGACAAAAGAGCGTTTGGGCTCTATTGTTCCAGTTTAGGGATATAGTGGTCCGTTGGTTTAAGGACGCTTAAGTCCGTGAGTTTAAGGACGCTTAAGTCCATGAGTTGGTTTAAGGACGCTTAAGTCCATAGGTTGGTTTAAGGACGCTTAAGTCCATGAGTTGGTTTAAGGACGCTTAAGTCCATATTGATGTGTGGTTGTCGGGACCCGTCACCTCTCTGAAGACGTTGAAGGATTACAACGACAAATATCAGAGGAGTTCGGAGATGTACCCTTGAACCGGGTGTAAATTGATTTAAGAGAGCAGTTGCGCTCAGCTCAATTTAATTTGAGGACTTACGGCCATGATTGGGTTAAGTCCAGTTGAGAATATTCAACATATGATTTATCATTGGCCTATTAGGCCTTTGCTTGGGCTCTGCCCTTTATTAATGCATAGCATTGGGCTTTTAATTAAATGCACAGCATTTGTTTTGGTCTAACAAACCTCTGTTTGGGCTCTGTCCCTCTTTTAAAGTAATGCATGGCATTTTGTTTGGTCTATTAGACCTTTATTTGGGCTCTGCCCTTTTTTAAATGATGCGTATCATCTATTTTGGTCCATTGGGCCTCTTAATTGGGCCCTGCCCTTTAATAATGCGCTGCATTAATTAGTCTGACAGAGCGCCACGTGGCTTGTCATGCGCTTTGCGCCAATTGAGGAGCGCAAGGCGCAAGTCCATGTGGAGGTGACACGTGTCACGCTGTGGTGAGCGCAAGTCTGCTAGCGCAGTGCGCTGCGACAGTACGCTGCGCTGTTGCGCTGCTGACACGTGGCGCGCTCTGGTGACTTGCGCCAATTTAAGAGAACGATGCTCTGTTTTAGAAGCGCATAGCACAGTCTGTTCTGGGGCTGACACGTGGCGCTCTCTGGTGGCTTGCGCCAACCCAAGAGCGCAACAGTGCAGATTTACAAGTGCAGGGCACTGTTTAATATCTCAATCCAATTTTTGGATTAGAGAAAAGAATCTTTTAAGATTCCAGAACCAATGGTTCATCAAAAGGCAATGCCTTTATTTAGATCAGAAAGATCTAAAGAAGAAGTAAATTACTTCTTTTTATTATTGTATATTTTTTATTCAAGATCTTGATCTTGTTTTTAGATCACTGATCTTTTTAGAAGAGAAATTCTTCTTTTATTCAAAGGTTTTTACCTTTTTCTTTCTCTGAGTTCTTTCAAAGTTTTCAGAAGATTTCTCTGAGTTCTTTCTGTGTTAATCTCAATGTGTTTTAGACTTGGAATCTAGTGGCCTTTTTATAGTGCCATTTGATTTATTAAATCAGTTAAAGAGATCTTTCTCTGAGTGATTTAGGGATTTTTCCCCACCGTTGGATCTTTGATCCAAGGGCTCCTGTTTTACAGAAGAGAATCTTATTGTTTTAATAAGATTAGAAAGATCTTTCCAGAATTTTTCTGTTTAAATGCTGGCACAGCTGGCGCAAGCGTACTTGCGCTTGACACGTGTCGCGCAGCGCAACTGCGCTGACACGTGTCGCGCAGCGCAACTGCGCGTAACTGCGCGTAACTGCGCTGACACGTGTCGCGCAGCGCAGAACGCAGCGCACTGCGCTGACATGTGTCGCGCAGCGCAACTGCGCAAGTCAGCTGAAGCGTTGCTTCAATCATTTTAACTTTAATTTTAACATTAATTTCAAGGCAGAGCTTTGCTCTGATTGGGGGAAACAGAAGCGTTGCTTCGTTTCCCGCCTTGGAATTTGAACAGAGCTTTGCTCTGATTGGGGTAAACACCTAGTTCAAGCAAAACGAAGTAGAACACATATGTTGATATGTGCGGGGGGCCTGATTAAATACGAGTATGTGATACCGTATTCTAATCTGGCGGTAATTTTTTATCGGTTAGGTTATATGTGATATAACCGGATTATTGAATCAAGTGTTGATTTGATAATATGATATACCGATAAATGATATTAGTCGGTTATATATGATATAACCGGATTATTAAATCAAGTGTTGATTTAATAATTTGATATATATTTATATTTGATATAATTATATATTAACTAATATTATTGCTCATTAATTATTTTGTTTTCTTAATATATGTATATATTGTAAGGTATTATAGGGTTACCTAGCACGACAGCAAGGTTTCAGGAGGCATCGTCCATGCCGTTTTTTAAAAATCGCCATGCTACATAACCCTAACCCCAGAATCTTAACTAGAGAATTAAACAATATAACATGTAAATATCTTTACATTTAAGTGAATAGCGAATACAACCTTTGTAGACCGGTCCTTCACTTCAATAGCTCCGTGTAGTAGTCCCTTCGCTCCAAGTAGTGAACTCCCGGACTCTAGAAAGGCTCCACAAGATGAACGGAACAAGCTTGCTTGAAGTCTTCGAGGCCGAAGACGATCTACGTCGAGGAGACACCAAGCTACCTCTTTACTAATGTGGAATTAGTGAAGTAAACACCCTAAACTAAATGGCTAGTATAGTAGAGGATGATGCAGTAGGAATTTTGCCCACTTTAGATTTATTTTTCTCACAATATTTCTTCACCTTTTGAAAAGCTAGAAAGCTTTCTCATAAGGAAGAAGAAGATGAAGTGGAGATGGGAATGAAACTCATGAGGTGAGAATAGCAACCATGAGTGAGTTTGTGTCATACACTAACTCATGTAGAGACTAAATTATGGCTAAGGATAATGGTTAGGTTAATAAATATCTTAAGCAAAACAAATTTTTCCAAGAGTTGGATTTTTCCAAGTTTAAATATGGGTTATTGATATCCGTTTGAACTTTTTAACGTCGTTTAAATAAGCCGAAAAGATGTTAGAATTACGATTACGAAACACTCCGAATTGCCTTCTCACAAAGATGACATCACATGCAATTTTAGCAAAAATAAGCAACACCTGAAATACCAAAACGTAGAGACTGGAACACAGAAAAAATTTAAAGCTAAAAATCCATAAGAAAACTGGTGAGCTCGGAATTTCTTGCCTAGTGGCCAGCCAAAATCCAGTAGGGAGGGTTCAAATTTCTACTGTGTTCATGTTACATCTCATATAACATTCTGTAGTTGCTTAAATTTTTTTTTGACGCTTTAAAAATTTCGACAAAACTAGATTTTTATTTCGTGTGTTTCGGAGTTGTTTCGGTTTCATAATTCTACAAATATCGTCTAATTCTCTAGCTTGGCTCTGATACCACTGCTGGGTTCCCCAGGTCGCCGCTGGGTTTCGGGAGGCATCGACCATGATATAGTCGAAGGAACCAGATAGCTTTTGAAAAGGAGTGGTTTAAGTTCAGCTTTTAAAAGTTGTTTTTGAAGAAAACCGAGTGGTTTTGTAATTGTTCCAACGACGTCGGATATTATGTTTATTATGTTGCATTAAGTGAGATTAATGCGGTCCCATCAATTAACCTTATCACACCGCAAAAAGAATGAAAATAGAATGTACATATATACCACCCGCATTCGCCACGGGGCCCCGTCATGCACCGTTAGGTTACTTAACTAACGGTAGAGCGGGGGCAGGACTAGCGCGGATGCAAAACATATACAACATTTATTTATACATACATACATATACATATACATACATACATATACATATACATACATACATATATATATATATATATATATATATATATATATATATATATATATATATCCATCACATGCATGATAAGCAACACAGGCAGATATAAGCATCACGGAGAATGGAAAAATGGATTAACTAAGAACATTTGCATTTCAATGAGCCGCCTATGAAACACATTCCTCCACGGTCGTATGAATAGCCGAGTGTGAATCATCCTTGGCCCCTACGAGTGCGGCAAACTACTTGCCAATCCTAGAATTGGGTGACCCGGGTCTCGACTCCTCGAGATGGCCACCCACTGAATCCTAGAACCCGGTAGCTTGTGCACTTCTCCGTGGGTCAAACCTAGATGAGAAAATGAAAAGTAATATACAGCCGGTGACTACATCCTCAATCCGGATGCGCCTTAATAAAAGAATATACATGAATTATTACATGAATTACAAAGAATCCACTCACATCTCACATCTAGATTCACACCGGGCCATTCACACGATGATCCATGAAACCATTCGTATCAGAACATCACAAGATATGTGCAACCCTTTCTTATCGACGTATAACGATTAGAAAACATTTAAGAACACATATACACATCAATAAAGCAAGTAAATAAAACCATGACGTTAGAATTCCGCGCACAATTAGCGAACGAAACTAATTTTTCAAGACTTGAAAAACTGTCCACTAAAGTCACAAAAAAATTCGTTTTAAGCCAATCCGGGAGTCGAAACGAACTCGAAACCCGTCCGAATCTTCGCGGAAGCAAAGGTCTAAAACTAACTATCGATCCAAGGGCCTTGGGGGGGTACCTACCCCCTGGGGCCACCATGAGGTGCCCCCCAAGGGCAAGCAGACCTGAGAGCACCCTATTGGGGCACTCTCGAGTCACCACTCCCTGAAGCCGCTTTTTGGTGGTCTTGGGGGGTGGGCCCAGCCTTTGGTCCTCCCGAGGTATCCCCGGGATGCCCAAGCTTCACCGCACGGCTTCTCGGTTCAAACCGTGAGCCCACGGAGTGTGCAAACATCTCAAAATTACATTTTTAGGGACTGTTTTTGTCGGCAGTTCGTGCACGACAAAAACAGCGGATTTCAAATTTCGCTATGAGCTATCTAAGGCTTATGGAGTGGCTATGATACCAAGTAAGTCGATATCGCACACTCCACAGGGTTTGTAGAGAGGCGGAATTAACAAACAATAATTTTATAGCAAGCAACATCGACTAAACTTCCAAGATCAACCATAAGGCCTAACTAGCAATGCTAACAAAGGTTCTAATCTACTATGAAGTGATTTATACCTTGGTGTTCAAGTCCTTCGGCTCTTCTTATCCTCTTCTTAATATCCTCGTTTGTATGGATCGAGCTTGGTTATCGGCCTCCTCGTGTCGAAGAAGATCCACCCGAGAGTCTATGGTTCAAGCTCTAACCTCTAGAACAAGGTAACTAAAGTACCTAGTTTGCTAATCTAGGTAGCTTAGGAGATGTATAGATAGTTTATTAGATTAATTTGTCTCAATAACCCTAGGTTTCTCAACTCATGAGAGGGTTTAGGGTTTGAGGAAGAAGAAGAGAGCAAATAAGGAAAGAGAGTGTTGTGTGAAGAATGAGATGAAGAATGGCTAATTGTGATAATATTAAGCATATCATTTACATTAAAAATAATGTGACATGCTTCAATATTTATCCAAATGAGTGAGTCATCTAATGTAGCCATGCTTCAACCATGCTTAAAAAACACCTCATACCTCCACCTCATTATCCATTTAAACATAATGGATTTATCACAAATGAGGTGTCTTCTTTTAGAATCACTCTTGTGAAAATACAAGATTATCCCTCACCGTATATATATACCCGTATTTGTACTACGAATACCAAGAGATGAAAATAATCCAATATTATAATACTAGAATGCGTCTTAATCCTAAGCCTGCTAGTATTATTCGTCCGATCAAAAATATGTGTAGCTAGTACACGTATATGGTCGAAACCCTGCACGTAAAACTATACGGCCTCTATATCGTTTCGCTTGAACCAGGGAAACCCTATGTGTAGGACTATAAAGACTCGACAACATGCTAGCATTGGGTTTAATCATAAGCACGTCAGTGGTACTAGATGTACGTAATGGGTACCCAGGTATCTGTCGAAAAGAAGGCCGACGGGCAAACTCGTCTGAACTCCTACTGAGCCTGTCCGTGACAATCTCCGTATAGTCCAGTTTATTCGTCTGAGAGTATCGTATGCCGGGTCTAGGGGGTGGAAAACGTCAGACCCCTAATAACCTGATAAGTCGTGCCGATATGGTTTAAGACCATCCGAGAATCTACTGATCGAGAATCTACTGATCTAACTATCAGTAATTCTCAATCTGCCATGGCCAGGGAATTATGGTGTTGGCCAACCGAACACAGCGCGACATCGACTCCCTATACCGGAAGAGACGAATCCCCAACAATCGATCACTGCATCCATGTGGCTCGGGACTGTATCCAACTAAAATCTGTTTGCACGAATCAGTAGAGCCGTGGTAGGGTAGTAATCAAAGCACAGTGGGAACTCACACGAGACAAATGACGACCTCAGGTTGGCAGACTATCTGTACTCATATCACCTGAGAACTGCTATCCGACGATAGTTATAATACCATCTAGCCAGTTCTCGGGGAGTCCGTCCAGTGTACTTAACCCCAGTGAGCACCTGTATGCAATCTTAGGTGCATCACACTAATGGCTGCGGGACTAACCATCGCCCATCGTCAGGGTCTAGAAATGTATACACTAGTCTACTCTGGAGTATTGATGCCCAGTATCGATACTCCCACGACTAGGGACATTTAAGAATGTGCTTATCAACTACCCAGCTCCCACAAGTATGATTGCCATCATAATGCTGGTAGTCAAGCAAAGATCCTAAAGGCTTTATCAACATGTATGAGCGATATGAAATAACAAGTAAAACATATCACACGTTAAGATAAAAGCAAACCAAATAGCATACTATCATATTGAGAAAGATTGTCCTATACATATATATCCCTAGCATCCTATACAATGAAGGCCTCTAGGGCATACATATCCCACACCCTATATGCAAAAAAGTTTAATTTCACCTTCGGTAGAATCTGGAGTCCTTTTACTTGTTTTCTGTCGATGTTTTCCTAATTTTGAAACTTAGTTTTTGATATTTGAGTTTTGACTCGGTCGTTTGACGTTCGTACGTTAACGTCGGGGGTTGCTTTGTTATTTTAGCACGCGTTGACCATAGGTTCTAACCTATGTGCCTTTCGCTTATCGTATCGGTTTTGGATATGAGTTTCTATGGAATTCGATTCGGGTTTTCATTAGATTTTGGTTATGGACTTGATTTGTAGGTACAAGCGCGTGGATTTCCGGGACGATGAAGGAGGGCAAGGCATCTGTCGGGATCGACTAGAGCAAGGCTTAGTAGGTGAGTAGATGTATATCTATAGGGGAAGTCAGGTGGATGGCATATAGCACCCCGGCAACCATAGTACTAGGATACTAGATTTATAGTTATATATATAGATATTAGACATGTATATCTAGCTAATAGGGTTCTACTGTACTATAAGAAATTATACTTATAGGAAGGTATGTCCTTAGTTCTAGTTTTCTTAGGCTTGACCTATATGTATATACGCTTACATATACACACACACATATTTAAAGATGAGGATAATTACGATTCAACATAACGAGATGAAGATATAATATGTTATGATGAGACGAGTCGATATGATTGGATATGATGACATGAGGCAATATTATATGATATGATATGATATGAAATGGCATGACATAATGAGATATGACATATGATGATATGAGGTGATGATGTACGTGATTATACATCCATACTATTGATTTGATGATATCGTACGATGGATTATACCGTACATGATATGATGAGGATAGATCGTCGACTTATATATATATCGACTTAAGAAATATTGTTTTTAAATCACTTAAATAGATATTAGGATATATTTAGAGCCATACCTATTTTCAAAACTAACGAATCGTTATGCATTTTTAAATGACAAGCTCAAGGAACACTACAGATTTTCAAATGGTATCTTTTTCTTGAAAACATCGTAGCCCCATTTTCAAAAACAACGATTCATACTATTTTAAACTATAACTGTATGGCTCATACGTAGTTACGTATTTTATACTATTCGCGCTACGATTTCTTATTTCTGCGTACACTTGCATTATTTTTCGTTACGATATATATACTGCGTTCATACCCTTATCATTATATATGACTTCGTCTGCTAGGACGCATGTACTATTACCGATGATGCACATGTTGCACTTACACTTACTTACCGACTCACACACACATTATCAGTAATTGCCATCCCACGTACACATTAGAAATCGCTGTCACTGTATCAACTTATAACCTGTAACATTTTAGTTATTGTTTCGTACCCCGTACCACACTTACTAGTTCAGTTATTGCATTTCCTTACTTAGTTAAACCCCACGCTTATATAAACACACTTGTTATGCATTACATATTTGTTCTGTACCTGTACATATTGTTTCATTATTGCGACATGCTTATAAGATTCTGTTTTCATGAGATTTCTGGATTTGAGAAACCGTAGATATATTTTAAAAACTTATGATTTATTTTAAAATACGCGGTTTTCTCTTGATAAGATGTTTGGCGTCCACCATGAGTTTTCTCGGTTATGAGTTATATGTATACCCGATTCGAGGAGAGAGGAGGCAACGTCTGCGGGTACATGGTAGACCTGGTACGGTACCCCGGGGCTAGAAGATTGTATAAAGAGACGTTGAGCCTGGCAGGGGAACACTACCTACCGGTGACAGTACGGGACTCGGCGGATATCCGAAGGATACCGACCAGAGTGATATGAGATAGATGGATATAAGGGCCAATCCGATGAGACGGCGCCTGAGATATGAGGATTTGCGTGTCGATGCTGGATACAGGTTTTATAATGATTTCGAGTGTCTATGTTTGTCACTTAGATTTTATGATGATTTGATGTGTCATTGATGGACACACATTGGATGATACATATATATACTTATATATGACACAGATGACATAGTACCATTTGTTCCCCTAATAATTAAACATATTAAAAAGAGCTAAACTCTGTTAAATTCTAATAAGGCAATGCCTCACGTGTTCCCCATGAGAGCGCCACCGCCGGCGCCAGTCTTATAGGATTAAGTCCTATAGTGGCGCAACACGTGAAGTTCACGTGAGCACCAATGTGTAAGGCACATGAGAGCCTGTCGTAAATAAGAATTTAATTCTTAAGTGGAGTCCACATGCATAAAACGTGAGCGCCGGCGCCCAAACTAAAACAGGTAGAATTAAATTCTATATGAGAATTATTTCTCTAAAAAAATTAGGATATTCTCTATTAAACAGAGCCGTTAGATCAAAAATCCAGTGGTGATGATAAGTCATCAAGTGATAGAATTAAATTCTATTAGGAGAAAATATCTCCCTAATCTTTCTAAGTGAGAAAGATATTCTCGGTTGTATCAAAGATCCAATGATAGAATTAAATTCTATTTTTGGGAATATATTTCCCCAAACTTTCTAAACAAAGAAAGACTGTTCTCTGTAAAACAGAGAGCCATTGGATTAAAATCCAATGGTGATTAGAAATCACCGTTTGACAGAATAAAATTCTGTATATATGGAAAATATTTCCCCAATCTTGTTGAAAACAAGAAAACATATTCTGTAGAACAAAAAATCACTGGATCAAAAATCCAATGATGGATAAAATCTCCCGAACAAATTTTGAGACCAATTAAATCAATTGGTATCTCTTAAATGAGAGATTTTCTCAAACTAATTAACAATTTACCTCTACTATATAAAGGACCTGAGACTTTAAATCTCGGGAGGAGGACAGATAGAGGATTGTCCTCATAAGTTTCTCCACAAAAAGAAAAACAGAGAATTTAATTCGCAAAAGAAGAAGAAGATCTCTCTCCTTTCAAACTCTAGGTAAAGAAAAAGAAGAGATCAAAATATCTCCTTTGCCTAGTATAAAGGGAAACAAGGGTTTAACCCTTCATATAAGAACTTAGTTCTTCCTTTGATTTGAGACTTGCAAAGCAAATCTCCCCACAAGTTGAGAATTCAATTCTCATCGGGGAGATTTTGTTCTTCAAACTCAAAATCTAGGGGAAAAGAATTAGGTTAAAAAGAAAGAGAAAGAAAAAGAACCATGTTCTAGGAATTTAATTCCTCTAAATATAATGTTTAACCCTACGAAAAGAACTTAGTCCTCATAAAAAAAAGAATAAGAACTTAGTTTTTAAAGAAAATTCGATTCCAGAAACAAAGATCTTGGTGGTCATTAATGGTCAAAATGCCATTAACAGAGATTCAATCTCTAAAAAGAAAAGGAACTCAGCGCCTCACGTGCTTTACATGTGGGCGCCCCCAAACAAAAGAATCGGCATCCCACGTACTTCTCACGTGGGCGCTCAAAACAGAAGACCGGTGCCTCACGTGAAAGACACGTGAGCGCTGAGTAAAAGTGCTTAGCACTTCATATGCAGCCAAAATGGCTGAGTGCTTAGCACTGATTGGGCAGCGTCCAGTGCCTCACGAGAAACACACGTGGGTGCCAAACAAAATAAATGAGACAGTGCCTCACGTGCTCTCCATGTGGACGCCATTTTAAAGTGCTTAGCACTATATATATTCAGTCAAAATGACTAAAGTGCTTAACACTTATTGGGCAGCGTGCATGACCGAGTGCTTCACATGATACGCATGTGAGCACCAGAGCTCCAAACAAGTGTGATTAGTCTAAAATATTGCACATTTGAATGAACATTTTCCCTACTATTGTTAAGTACTAAAAGATGTTTATTGTAAATATAGAACATATGTGGGTTTATTTGTAAAAAGTTTATTATCATATGTTTCTATATTATAATTAACATAATTAGGGAAAATATATGCATATAATATTTAAATGAAATCTTAATAATTAAAATATGCATATCATATCAAATATTCCCAATCAATATTCTTAAGATATTATATTATTTAAATGGTTGGAATAATATCTCAAAATACCAAATACTACAAACACTTTGATTTGAGATATTGTGCAGATATTAGCTCAGGTCTGGAATCTAAGTAAGAGATCCGAGTCAAATCGGGATATCGAAACTGAATCTGCCAAAATTTAAAAGCAAATCGAGAGATCTAGCAACGGCAGAGACTCAGAGTATTATTTTCAAAATCTAGACATCAAGAGGATCACCACATGTCAACACAAGAGACCAGAAGAAATACCAAAACCTGATTCCACCAAGTTGCGGCTGAATCGCGGCCAAATAGGGTGAAATGCGGCGGATCCGCGGCTCATTGGTAGCTGTCGGATGTGAGATTTTGTGGCTTGGATCGTAACAGTATATACTCTCAGATAGGATATAGGGTTTCTGGTTTTAAGAACTATATAAGGGACCGAGATGTACATTAAAAATCATCACCGAAGAGATCAAGAGATCCAAGAGATCCACGTATCCGAGTGATCATCATCTATTCATCTACCTCCAACAAGAGATAGATCTAGAGCAAATTAGGGTTCTTGTAATCAACTTTCTAAGGAGAATTGTAAATGCAATAGTTGATTAATAAAGGTAGTTTTTATTTTAATTCTCTTTGCATTTATTTTCCGCATTTAATTTCTGCACTTACTTTATTGCATCTTCATTATGATTTCATTCTTCAACCTTTCTTCTAACTTAGCCATGAGCGAGTAATTCATAGCTTGTTAGGGTTCGTAGGATAGGGTAGGATAATGGATGAAAAAATCTCTTAAACTTCTTTTATACATTTTAAAGTTTATAAACTTTAGCAAAATAAATGTTAACCTCCTTATCGGGCGCGCTATCAATTTATTGATAGGCTCGACCACGATTTGAGATTGGTTTAACACTTAATTTGTTAAGGGCTAGACATGAATAGAGATCGATGAAAGGACAGGGGTTAATAGTGGGGAAACCCCAGTTTCTTCCAAAAAACCTAATCTATATTCATCACCATCGATCTAGTTTTAAACTATTAAAAGATAAAACAGTCATTTTTAATTATGCATCCATCACTACTAAGTCCTATGAACCCTACAAGCCTTTTCATAATAAATCTTATATCCGTTTTAAAATATAACGACAAACAATCACCCATCTTTCATCAACTCGTCTAAAGCAAGAAAAGAGTTCACGTTTCCCTGCGGACAACCCGTACTCATCGCGGCTAGCTACTAGCGACACCGTCTTGATTGCGGTTATTTTCGAACATACTTTTTAACGATCAATTAAATGGCGCCGTTGCCGGGAAAACGGTCGTAATTTTTTCTCTTGTTATTCGGGTTGATTTCTTATAAAATCCAGCGAACACAATATAAACGAGAACCAAAACAACATCTTGCATTTTTGACGATTATTGTGCGAGTTTTGCAAGGAAATCTGGAGTAACTGGAGCAAGGAAATAGAGATTCAGAGATTTCAACTTGGACCAGAGGAGTATAGGAGCGCCCTAAAGAAAATTTAGCAAAAGAACTTCTCACCGTGCGGCGGAACCGCGATATTCGGTAAGGTTTGGCGGCGGAACCACGACTTCTTGGTGGAGTTGGGCCCCCAAAATCCTTAGGTATTTTCCTATTATCTTTCTCTCTCCTCTAAAACTCCAATAATCTGATTTTACCTACAGGATTCTTTGCAAACAGCGCCGCTTAAAAAATCATTCTGCGTGTTTTGATTTCGTTTTGTTTTTGTATATCTAAAATGGACATTAAAGGGAAATAAATCCAAATTCAGATTAGATGGGGATTTCATCATCCTTCTTAGGCCCCACAAATCACAAACGAGCATACTATCACCCTATATTAATTAAAAATATCTAGACCTAACCCCTAAGGACATTCGAGGTCAATTAGGACAGAGGAAGGTCGTGGGTAATCTATTGCTTATCCACATTTTTCTTGTGGTGTCTAGGAAAGTGTGACTAAGGAAAGCGGTTACTTAATTAGGCCCGCTATTTCGGTGATTCGTATAGCAGATACTTCCCACTTACCTGGCACTTACCTGGCCACAAGATTGATAAGGAGGTAGTAGAGGATTGATCCTATGACTTGTCCTTTGGAAGTCTAGGAGCGGTCTAGTGATTTGACTTAGGTGACCCTAGTTCTAGGGATTGATTGTGCATTTTGTGATTTGTTGAGTCAAGCCTCAATTCCGACTATTTTTCAAAACAAACCTTCTTAAAATCATTCTCACACACGCTGCCACGTGCACTAAACCTACTTAGTGCATGATCGGCTGGATACGGGATTCTAGTGCTCGTCTTGTCCGCGTTTTTCTATCGACTCCGAAGTCGGTACTTCTTCATCTTCTATTTCTCCTCCACCCACCATATCTCCCAAGATGGACGGATCTCTATCGGGATTTAATGATACCACCCTACTACCACCCGTAGGTGCGCAGAATCCACCGCACATCTCTCTCCAAGAAAGATGCTACCCCATACGTGGACCCCTTCCTACTTGTCTGTCTCTTCCACCAGCCAATGGGGATAATTTCGAAATTAAACCCCACTTCATCAACCTGTTGCCCAAATTTCACAGTCTTGAATCCGAAGACGCATATGTTTTTATAACCAAATTCGAGAACGTATGTGCAATGATGAGCACAACCCAACTTTCTGGGGATGCTATGCGATTACGTCTTCTCCTTTTTACCTTGTGCGATCTAACAGAAAAATGGATTTATAGCACCGCCGCACATTCTATCGCTAAATGGGATGAATTCGTTATAGCATTCCTTAAGATATTTTATCCTCATCATAAAACCGCCCGTGTTCGAAGCGAGATTAACCAGTTTACCCAACTTCCCAACGAACCATTTTCAAAATGCTTTGAACGGTTTAAAGATCTTCTTGTCCAATACCTTCACTAAGGAATCGATTATTGGTAACTTTTCCGAATTATATATGAGGGTATTAATCAGCCACGAAACAAATGCTTGAAACCATTTGTCAATGCCATTTCATGTCAAAATACGATGGCGAAACTTGGCAATTTCTGGAAGATCTCGCCGAACAGAAATTACAGTGGGAGAGTACTAGATCTACCACATCGTCTTCATCTAGGGCAGGTATCCATCAGCTCGATATTTCCATCGCAGTAAAAGCCAAAATGGCTGCGATACAAAAGAAACTCGAAGCTATAGAAAACAAATTCTCGTCAGCCTCACTAAACCGAGTTACGCTCCCCAAAACCATGTATGGTTGCTGTTTTGACCCATCACATTTAACGGAAGAATGTCCTTTGAATCCTCCGTCTCAAGGTCAAGAACAAACCAATACTGCTTTTCAGCAACGACCTAGAAACGATCCGTATTCCTCCATATACTAATTTTGCTTGGAACTAAAACCAAACTCAAACTCAAAATCAGTTCCTAAGCCAAAATAACTTTCAAAGGCTTCTGCCACAGCGACAACAGCCACCACACCTAATTCAGCACCACTTTCAATCACAATCTTTTCAAAATCCGGCTAACAACGTTTCTCCTTATAATAATTCTTTCCAATCACAGACTAATCTTCCAACGGCCGGTACCGAAAAAATCTCTGCACTCGAAAGAAGCTTAGAAACGTTTATTAAACACTCCACACAAACGACGGCTAATTTAACATTTTCTATCCAAACGTTAGTGCAACACACTGCTTCCCACGGTGAAAGCATAAAATCGATCGAAGCACAAATTGCACAGATAAATGCCGCAATGAGTGAAATATAGAAAGGGAGATTTCCATCTCAAGCTCTACCAAATCCCGACCATTCAAAAAGCGCAAACGTCGTCTTTAACCAGCAAAATCATAACGTGAGTGCCGTGACTACGTTGAGATCGGGAAGAGTGCTGAACAATAATGTTGGTAAACAAGTTGATGATGATGAATCAGATGAAACCCCGGCTACTACTTCTAATCCTACTTCGTCTAGTCCACCATCTTCTTCTGAGCCTATTCTCCGTTCTTCACTAGGCTCAAACCCTCAGCCCACTTCCTTTAGTGAACTACCATCTCAGACCATCCCGAATCCAATTTCGGGATCCATTCCATCCCCACAAACTTCTCCTCAAATGTTGGACCCAACCCTTATTGATAAAGCTCATTTTCTAAACAGGTTGAGGGCCAACAAACCAAATGCACAAATGGATAATATTGTGGAAATGTTTAAGCAAGTTAACATAAATATTCCTCTTTTGGATGCTATCCAAAAAGTTCTGTCCTATGCGAAAATTCTTAAGGACTTGTGCACTGGGAAGAGAAAAACTCAAGTACCTAAAAATGTTTTCTTAGCGAGCAATATAATCACCGCTTTTACCCAACAATTGCCTAAGAAACGTAAGGACCCCGATTTTCCTACAATATCTATAACTATTTGGGGTAAAAATATCAATCGCGCTCTGCTCGATTTAGATGCTAGTGTTAACTTGCTCCCGTATTCTGTCTATGAGCAATTGGGCATCGGAGAGTTGAAACCTGCGCACTGCACTCTCCAGATGGCTGATCGATCAATCACCCACCCTTTGGGTGAGCTAGAGGACGTATTAATCAAAGTTGGGGAATTTATATTCCCTGTGGACTTTATTGTTTTAGATACCGAGCCTGTGGCGAACCCACGGAACCAAATCCCGATGATTCTTGGTCGGCCTTTTCTAGCAACTTCCAATGTTGTAATCAATTGTCGTAACGGCTCTATGAAGCTATCTTTTGGGAAGATGACAATTGAACTTAATATTTTCAGGATAGAAAGTAAACCCTCCAAACCTTCTGCTCATCTTATTGATATATGTTCTGTCAAAGAGATAGCTTCCGATAGTTGCGAAGTTAAGGAACTTTGCGATAATGATCTCGACGCACTAGAACGTTAATGTTTGATCCAGCTATTTATACAAGTGAGGACCCTTCCGTCGACAAGTCCATCCTTGAGTCCGAATCCTTTGACTTGTTGCAAAAGTTAGTCGAGCTTTCCGAGTCAATCTCCTACGCTGGTCATGAACCTCTTAAAGAGTCCGGGTATCATTCCCTTACCCTACCTTCTATCGTCTCTTCGTCGACACTAGATCTCAAGCCACTGCCGTCTCATCTTAAATATGCATATTTATGTGAGAATGATTCCTTACTTGTTATCTGTTCCCCGCCGAATACACGGAGACGCGACCGCGCGGGTCCGTCTTGCCTGAATTTCGGGGCAGATGCTAATTGGTGCTATCCGTCCACCTCTCCGAAGATGCCAAGTTGATTTATGGCACCATGTATCGAAGGTTTAAACGGATGCGGCCGATGTAGCAGACTTCGTCAGATTCCCCCTCGTTGATGAGGGGTTTTTGATTTTGGGGACGTTCTTCCCTGCAGGCGCAAGCCCCCGCAGTTAATTACGCTACCGCATCGCGGTAACCACTTTCTCCTTCTTCAGATGGCCACTTCGTATCGTGGGTGTTTGTTTTGTTTTTCGTTGCCCGTGGATTGTATACGGAGACTAATGTATGTTGTCGCCTGTAGGGCGTGCATTAGTCCAAATCCGTATCTTCTTAGATTTGTGTTTGGGGGTTGGGTTTAAGGATACGTTAGTCTCATTTGGGATTAAGATCAACTTAAACGTATGTCAAGGATATGCTAGTCTAATTTTTAGACTAAGATCAACTTAACAGGATCGTTTAGATCCAACAAGAGAGCATTTGGGCTTTATTGCTTAGTTTAGGGATATTGCGGTCGATTAGTTTAAGGACATTACGGTCTAATGTTAGTTTAAGCACATCTCGGTCCAAGGTTAAGGACATCATAGTCCGTGAGTTTAAAGACATCACAGTCAAGGTTAAGGACATTATAGTTCGTGAGTTTAAAGACCTCACAATCAAGGTTAAGGACATCATAGTCCGTGAGTTTAAAGACCTCACAGTCAAGGTTAAGGACATCATAGTCCATGGGTTTTAAAGGACCCCACAGTCCGTGGAATGTTTAGTTGTCGGGACCCATCACCTCTCTGAAGACGTTGAAGGATTACAACGACAAATATCAGAGGAGTAAAGAGATGTACTCTCGAACCGATGTGAGTTGGTTGAAAGATCTGTAGTCCAATTTGGGGCTAAGATCTGTTAACATATTTATGAGCAGATGAGCTCAATTAATACGAGTTGAGGACTTATGGCCAATCTTGGGCTAAGTCCAATCAGATTAAAATATTTAACATTTTTTATTTTGGGCTGTTGAGCCTTTATTTGGGCTTGGCCCTTTTAACAATGCTGAGCATTGATTTATATCTTTGACAATGTTTTTGTCTTTAATTGAATGCTGAGCATTCATCAGAGCTCTGGGCTTATTAAAGAACAATTTATGTTCTGTCAGCGCAACACGTGGTGCGCTAGGCACTTTGCGCCAGTCAAAAAGAGCAGTGCGCTTCTGCCACGTGGCGCACATGTAAGGGACACGTGTCGCGCTTGGCGCTAGGCACCAGATGATGAGCGCATGATACCAGTTTATGAGCGCTGAGCGCTAATCCATGAGCGCATTGCGCTTTCAGTTTAGTGGCGCACACGTGAGTGACACGTGGTGCGCTTGGCGCTGAGCGCCAGCCCATGAGCACAGTGCGCTATTTCAAGAGCGCAAAGTGCTAGTGGTTAATTGGTGCATACGTGATTGACACGTGGCGCATTTAGCGCTGAGCGCCAGTCCAGAGAGCGCAGAAGCGCAGTTCAAGAGCGCGAGGCGCATTTGATTAATTTTATGATCTGAGCTTTTTAAAAGAGACTTTGTCTCAAGATCTAAGAACAACCGTTCTTATTTTGTTTCAATCTCTTATATTGATGAAAGGCTTTGCCTTTATGGATCTATGATCCTTAAGAGAATTGAATTATTCTCCTTTTTATAATGAGGTGTTCATGATCTCTTTGAGAAAGACTTTAGTCTTATAGATCTATGATCTGTGAGAAGTAAGTTCTTCTTTTATTTTATGATGAGATCTTTTGATCTCTTTGTGAAAGACTTTTTGTCTTTGTAGATCTATGATCTTTTTAAAGAAATGAATTCTTCTTTTTATGAGATGATTTCATCTCTATGTTCATCATCATCATTTTTACCTTGAAGAAAGATTTTCTTGCAAGAGCTTTCTCTTTGAATTTTCTCAAAGTTTTTGGGGAGGTTTCTCTCTCTTTTTGTATATATCCCTGTATATCGAGACTTGGAGTCTAGGGTCCTTTTTATAAGGTAGGCTGATTTGTTGAATCAGTTAAAGAGATCTTTCTCTAATTGATTTGGGGATGTTTCCCCACCATTGGATCTGTGATCCTAGGGCTTCTGTTTTAAAGAAGTCAATCTTCTTGTTTTTAACAACATTGGAAAATCTTTCCATAAAGAATTTATTCTGTCTTTTGGTAATTTTTATTTACCATTAGATCATTGATCCAACGGTGCTCTGATTTACAGAGCACAATCTTGTTATTTGGAAAGATTTTGAGGAATATTTCCTTAACAGAATTTAACTCTGATCAATTAATGATTTATTATTATTATTAGATCTTTGATCTAACGGTGGGAAGCTTTTAGTTCCAGCGCTAGCGCAACCGTGCTCTGCACGTGGTGCGCTGCTTGAAGGGTAGCGCATATTGCGCTAGCGCATTTCTGTTTGACACGTAGTTTGCTGCTTGGAGCGCAGCGCACCTAGCGCTACGCACACGTGGCGTGCTGCTTGGAGCGCAGCGCACTTGGCGCTAGCGCCCACGTGCTTTGCACTGCTTAGGGCGCAGCGCACTTGGCGCTGCATCTGAAGCGTTGCTTCATTTCAAAAATTTGAATTTTAAACAGAGCTTTGCTCTGATTGGGGGAAAAAAATGCCCCCCCACCGTTGCGCTCACGTGGACCATATGTGAGTGCAGCGGTGGCAGCATCTGCGCCCTTGGATCAACTCAGAAGTTGAAACGGCACTCAGTGCCTATAAATAGGACCTTTGGTCCTTAGGATGATTTATGTTCATCTTCTTCCTTATTTTCTGAGAATTTTTATTCTCTCACAGAGCACAGCTCTCCATCTTAAGAATTTTCTTAAGGACAAAAACTCTGTCAAAATTTAGGTAAAGATTAAATCTTTTAATAATCTAGGGTTTTACCCATTAACATAGCCTTGCTCTTCATAGATCTTTGATCTAAAGAAAACCCTTTTAGGGTTTCATTAATAGAGCTTTGCTATCTTGGAATTATAGATCTAAAGAGATATTTTTTAGGGTTTCTTAACCCATTAACAGAGCTTTGCTCCTTTCACATCATGTAGACTTATTAATCTTCTTATGAAGAACTCTTAAGAGTTTGTTCATGGATCTTGAAGATCTCAGAATTTTTCATCCATGTATAAAAATTGATTTCAATTTTTTTCTAATGGATTATTCCATCATTTTCTTCCAGAGCAAGGCTCTTAGCATTCTCGGGGAATTTCTTTATATTTCCCTCATAATTGACTTTGACAGGTGTCACTCCTGTCTGCAGAGCATTGCTCTCGAGGAGTTTAACTCCCTGACCTAAGGGGTCGCTCATTAAATCAGATTCCCTTTTTAGGATTTCTCGCAAATTCGAATTTGTTAAGTGTCATAATTAGAATTTGTTTTCTCCATGAGGATATCAAGGGTCGTTTAAATCCCTGTGCCTGTTTTTAATAAGAATTTTCTTAATCAGTCTGTCCGCTAACTCTTGCTGATTTTCTTTTTCAGGAGTTATGGACGCTCATATGTATGACCTTGATGAGATTATCTCTTATGGCGACATTCGCGTACTCGGTCGTTCTCAAAACCGAGAATTCACAAACGCCCAGTGTGCCGAAATCATGAGTCGCTTTGAAGCATACAATGGTCGACTGCTTCCTCGACGTTCCTCTCTCTTGAAGCTTATTGTGGGAGCGATCTGGGGAGCACTTCCTCTATTCTATGCCGGCATGCCGCTTAAGGCATTGGATGATGCCGAAAACAAGGTGCACTCGGTGTATCTAATGGGCCTAATCTCAAAGAAAAGGCGAGACAATCTTGTTGATCTTCTGCATCAGGCTTTTCAACAGGCGGCAATACCCGCTGCCTATCGGAGGGTGGAGGACATCAGTGAGGACCCCGATGCTTATGATCGCGAGAGGAAGCATACTAGGATGGTTCGAAAGGCCTAGAACATTTTAGATGGTCTTACTTTTGAGTTTCTCAATCCATGCCCTGGATTTGATGTCGTGCCTTTGTAAACATTCCAATTATGTTTTTATTTGCTGTTTTCCTCAATGTAGGCATTTTTTGAAGTATGAATAGCAAGCCTTTTCATTTCTATGTGTTTATTTTATACATCAAACTTTTTCGCACATGCATGAATGGGTATGTCTTGAACGCTTAACTGAATGTGAATAAAATGTTCTCCTCACTGTCGCTTTCTTCTCTTTTCTTTGTTATCGGCATGTCACTTTAGTAAGCATAACCTGTAGATGATAGGGAACATTCCGTCTTGAATTCTTCGAAAGGCAGTATGGCTTAGGAAGCAGGTTCAGATCCGCTGCCTAAGGCTTTTCAATTTCATGAGCCGTGAGGGTCTCATAAAGACTTTTATCCCTACGAGTCGAGTGGATCTCGTAGGTGTATTTTCTCCTTAGGAATCGTGAGGATTCCTAAGTGCGTTTTCTCTTATAAGTCGTAAGGATCTTACAAGAGAGTTTTCTTCCTAACGGGTCGAAAGGACCCGTAAGTGATTGATGGTGTTGCCATTATCCGCATTTCACGGAGTCAGGAGTTGCTTTGGGCGTTTCCTACGGGGTCAAGATTGACTTTAGTCGTATTCCACGGGACCAGGATTTTGCTCTGGATGCTTCCCACGGGGTCATAGCCGTGTTCTGCGAGGACCAGGCTTCGCTCTAGACGTTTCCCACGGGGTCTGATTGACATAGGCTGTATTCCACGTGACCAGGAATTTGCTCCGGATGCTTCCCACGGGGTCATAGCCATGTTCTGCGAGGACCAGGCTCCGCTGTGGACGTTTCCCACGGGGTTAGGATTGACATAAGCCGCGTTCCATGTGACCAGGAATTTGCTCTGGATGCTTCCCACGGGGTCATAGCCGTGTTCTGTGAGGACCAGGATCCGCTCTGGACGTTTCCCACGGGGTCAAGATTGACATAAGCCGTGTTCCACGTGACCAGGAATTTTGCTCTGGATGCTTCCCATAGGGTATGATTGACATAGCCGTGTTCTGCGAGGACCAGGCTCCACTCTGGACTTTTCCCACGGGGTCAATATTGACATAGGCCGTGTTCCATGTGACCAGGAATTTGCTCTGGATGCTTCCCACGGGGTCATAGCCGTGTTCTGCGAGGACCAGGCTCCACTCTGGACGTTTCCCACATGGTCTGATTGACATAGGCCGTGTTCCACGTGACCAGGAATTTGTTCTGGATGCTTCCCACGGGGTCATAGCCGTGTTCTGCGAGGACCAGGCTCCGCTCTGGACGTTTCCCACGGGGTCAGGATTGACATAAGCCGCGTTCCACGTGACCAGGAATTTGCTCTAGATGCTTCCCACGGGGTCATAGCCGTGTTCTGCGAGGACCAGGATCCGCTCTGAACGTTTCCCACGGGGTCGGGATTGACATAGGCCGTGTCCACGTGACCAGGAATTTGCTCTGGATGCTTCCCACGGGGTCATAGCCGTGTTCTGCGAGGACCAGGATCCGCTCTGGACGTTTTCCACGGGGTCAGGATTGACATAGGCCGTGTTCCACGTGACCAGGAATTTGCTATGGATGCTTCCCACGGGGTCATAGCCGTGTTCTGCGAGGACCAGGCTCCGCTCTGGATGCTTCCCACGGGGTCGGATTGATATAGCCGTGTTCTGCGAGGACGAGTATCCGCTCTGGACGTTTTCCACGGGGTCAGGATTGACATAGGCCACGTTCCACGTAACCAGGAATTTGCTTTGGATGCTTCCCACGGGGTCATAGCCGTGTTCTGCGAGGACCAGGCTCCCTCTAGATGCTTCCCACGGGGTCGGATTGACATAGCCGTGTTCTGCGAGGACCAGGATCCGCTCTGGACGTTTTCCATGGGGTCAGGATTGACATAGGCCGTGTTCCACGTAACCAGGAATTTGCTCTGGATGCTTCCCACGGGGTCATAGCCGTGTTCTTCGAGGACCAGGCTCCGCTCTGAATGCTTCCCACGGGGTTGGATTGACATAGCCGTGTTCTGCGAGGACCAGGATCCGCTCTGGACGTTTTCCACAGGGTTAGGATTGACATAGGCCGTGTTCCATGTGACCAGGAATTTGCTCTGGATGCTTCCCACGGGGTCATAGCCGTGTTCTGCGAGGACCAGGCTCCACTTTGGATGCTTCCCACGGGGTCGGATTGACATAGCCGAGTTCTGCGAGGACCAGGATCAGCTCTGGACGTTTTCCACGGGGTCAGGATTGATATAGGCCGCGTTCCACGTAACCAGGAATTTTCTCTGGATGCTTCCCACGGGGTCATATCCGTGTTCTGCAAGGACCAGGCTCCGCTCTGGACGTTTCCCACGGGGTCAAGATTGACATAAGCCGCGTTCCACGTGACCAGGAATTTTCTCTGGATGCTTTCCACGGGGTCATAGCCGTGTTCTGCGAGGACCAGGCTCCGCTCTGGATGCTTCCCACGGGGTCGGATTGACATAGCCGTGTTCTGCGAGGACCAGGATCCGCTCTGGACGTTTTCCACGGGGTCAGGATTGACATAGGCTATGTTCCACATGACCAGGAATTTGCTCTGGATGCTTCCCACGGGGTCATAGCCGTGTTCTGTGAGGACCAGGCTCCGCTCTGGATGGTTCCCACGGGGTCGGATTGACATAGCCGTGTTCTGCGAGGACCAGGATCCGCTCCACGGGGTCAGGATTGACATAGGCCATGTTCCATGTAACCAGGAATTTGCTCTGGATGCTTCCCACGGGTCATAGCCGTGTTCTGCGAGGACCAGGCTCCGCTCTGGACGTTTCCCACGGGGTCAGGATTGATATAAGCCGCGTTCCACGTGACCAGGAATTTGCTCTGGATGCTTCCTATGGGGTCATAGCTGTGTTCTGCGAGGACCAGACCCCGCTCTGGATGCTTCCCATAGGGTCAGATTGACATAGCCATGTTCTGCGAGGACCAGGATCCGCTCTGGACGTTTTCCACGGGGTCAGGATTGACATAGGCCGTGTTCTACGTGACCAGGAATTTGCTCTGGATGCTTACCACGGGGTTATAGTCGTGTTTTGCGAGGACCAGGCTCCGCTCTGGATGCTTCCCATGGGGTCGGATTGATATAGCCGTGTTCTGCGAGGACCAGGATCCGCTCTGGGCATTTTCCGCAGGGTCAGGATTGACATAGGCCGCATTCCACGTAACCAGGAATTTGCTCTGGATGCTTCCCACAGGGTCATAGCCGTGTTCTGCGAGGACCAGGCTCCGCTCTGGATGTTTCCCACGGGGTCAGGATTGATATAAGCCGCGTTCCACGTGACCAGGAATTTGCTCTGGATGCTTCCCACGGGGTCATAGCCGTGTTCTGCGAGGACCAGGCTCCGCTCTGGACGTTTCCCACGGGGTCAGGATTGACATAAGCCGCGTTCCACGTGACTATGAATTTGCTCTGGATGCTTCCCACGGGATCATAGCCATGTTCTGCGAGGACCAGGCTCCGCTCTGGATGTTTCCCACGGGGTCAGATTGACATAGCTGTGTTGCACATGACCAGGAAGGGTTGACTTTATCCGCATTTCACGGAGTCGGGGTTTGACTCTCGGTTATCTATACACCGCCGAGTCATAGAACTGGGAATTGCGGCGGTTCCGCTTTGCTTGATGTTGTGTCTATTGTAATAAGACGCATGTTGAGATGATCTTCAGGCTCTCTGTGAACCGTTGATATTTGGCTTCTTCTTCTGATGGAGCCTGGGGAGGGAAGGTGTGATTTCTTCTTTGTTTGCGCCCCTGGATTGTATACAGGGATTGATGTGATATCATCTGTAGGGCAAAAATTTTATTCTTTCAAATTTTTTTTATTTCTTTCCGCGATGCTCTATCATTTCAGCTTTTACATCGCGAAAGTCGCGATTGCCCAATCATTTCGGCTATTTTTCACGATGCCCAACCATTTCGGCTATTTGTTTTATTTACTCACTGCTTTTTATTGCGAGTTGCCCAATCATTTCGGCTATTTCGCATGCATATATTTTTACTTGCTGATTTTGTTGTAAGTTGCCCCATCATTTCGGCTATTTTGTATGCATGTGTGGCTCGCTGGCTTTTCGCTGCAGGCTTGGCATTAGACACCGATTTCGGCATCAACACCGCTACAACTGGGATATTGCCATGAGCAAATCATCATTTACCTCTGTCGATGTCGAACAAAGGTGGCTTAGCAAACAGGGTTAAGATCCTGTCAACTAAGGCTTTTGACTTCATGAGCCGTAAGGGTCTCATAAAGGTATTTCTCCCTACGAGTCGTGAGGATCTTGTAGGTGCGTTTTCTCCTTAGGAATCGTGAGGATTCCTAAGTGTGTGGTCTCTTATAAGTCGTAAGGATCTTACAAGAGTGCTTTCTCCTTATAAGTCGAGAAGACTTACAAGGGCTGTTCACTGTGTAAACATATCCCTAGTCACGGATGTGACTTTGTTAGGGAAATGTTTATTCGTGCCCGTGGATTGTATACAAGGGTCGAGACGCTTGTAGGGCAGCATTGGAGGTTGTGATGGCTGCTTAAGAACAGGTTCAGATCCCTGTAGCTTAAAGCTTTTGAATCCTATGAGCCGTGAGGGTCTCATAGGAGGGTTCTCCTTACGAGTCGTGAGGATCTCGCATGTGTAATTTCTTCTTAGGAATCATGGGGATCCCTAAGTGTGTTGTTCCCTTGTGAGTCATAAGGATCTCACGCAGGTGGTTTCTCCTCACAAGGTCGAGAGGACCTTGCAAGTGTCTTTTAACGAGGTTGCGCCCTTTCGGGTTTTCACAAACTCGCCGGTAGCCCTGCTGTTTTTACTCACGGAGCCCTTTCGGATTTTCATCCGTGCCCATTTTGCTTATGGACATACCCCCTTCTTTTGTGTCAGCCTTAGGATGCTACGGTCCGTAGTAGTTTATCGACGTCTCGGTCAACAGCCAGTTTTAGGACATAGTGGTCCGTCGTTAGTTTAAGGACGTTCCGGTCCGACGCCAGTTTTAGGACATAGTGGTCCATTGTTAGTTTAAGGACGTTTCGGTCCATCGTTAGTTTAAGGACATTTCGGTCCATCGCCAGTTTTAGGACATAGTGGTCCATTGTTAGTTTAAGGACGTTTCGGTCCAAGAAAAGGAAGCCGGCTACTACTTACAGAGTTTAGGCTTAGGAAGATAGCGAGCGGACATAGGCGTCGTCATCTATCATTGACTTAGGCCATGACTCGTCAGGCATAGTATTTTTTTAGGAAGTGATCGTTTATTGGCCTGAAAGGTCTTTCACCATGCATGTCCATGAGTAGATATGCTCCACCCTGGTAAATTTTGTCTATGATATACGGGCCTTCATAGTTCGGCTTGAATTTCCCCCGCTTGGCACGATTGGGGATTATAGGCCTTTTGACCACTAGCATGAGTTCGCCTTGACGGAATGTTCTCGGCCTAGTCAATCTCTCATATGAGCGCGTCATCTTTGCTTTATAAGCTTCCATATTTTGTTGTGCTATGAGCCGGGTTTCATCAAGGGCATCGAGTTCCTCAAGCCGAAGGTGAGCATTTTCTTCGTCTGTTAGCTCGTAACGAACCGCCACTCGTAGAGAGGGTAACTCTATCTTAAGGGGGAGTACCTCTTCCGTACCGAATACCAACGCGTACGGCGTTGTGTTCGTGGCCATTTTGAACGTAGTTCGATACGCCCAGAGAGCTTCATGTAGTCTCTCGTGCCAGTCCTTCTTATTTCGAGACACTGTCTTTTTCACGATCTTTGTCAATGTCTTGTTGAAAATCTCAGCTAGACTGTTAGCTCGAGGATTATAGACTGAAGAGTATCTCCAGTATATGTTATGCTGTTGTGCGAAGCGGCTGATCTTGTGGCTTCTGTAGGCTGGCCTGTTATCGGAGATGATCCGTCACGGAGTGCCGAACCGATAAATGACGTGTGTCTTCAAGAAATGGAGTATATTTTCCGTCTTCACTTCCCTCAGTGGTACTGCTTCTGCCCATTTGGAAAAGTAATCAGTTTTCGCCAAAATGAATCGATGTCCTCTGGATGATGCTGGTTCGATGGGGCCGATTATGTCAGTTCCCCACATTTCGAATGACCAGCTAGCCACCGTTTGATGTAGTGTATTTGGATGTTAATGGATAAAGTCTCCGTGAATCTGGCACGAGTGGCACTGCTTTGCGTATTCTAAGCAGTCTTGGATCATCGTGGGCCAATAATAACCCATCCGTTTGATCTTCAGCTTCATCTTCGGCCCGACTTGGTGAGAACCGCAGAGTCCGTCGTGAGTTTCTTAGACGACTCTCCTTACTTCTTCAGGTCCTAGGCATCTTAACCACAGAGAATCAAATGATCTCTTATACAGAGTATCATTGACGAAGGTGAAAGACAGAGCTCGTTTCATAAGCTGATGTCTTGAGGACGCATCTTTAGGTGTTCGACGGGATTTGAAGTAGTCTATAAAGACTTCTCTCCAATCCTCAGCCTTTTCCTGCTCTTTTATTTGCATAGCCATTTGCTCGGTCGCTCCCCTTTCTTCGGACGACTCCGAAGATATTTCTGCCGGTGCAAGAACCCGACGGCTTTGCACAATGATCCTCACGTTATCGAGGCTCTCGTCAGCCAGTTCTTTAGTGAGCTTGGCTAACGCATCTGCCTTGATATTTTTCGCACGCGGTATGCTTTCCAGGGCGTAGGAAGGAATTTGAGTCAGCAGTTGCTGCACTCTCTCGCCGTATTTTACTAACTCTGGTTTGCATGTTTGATAGTCGCCGTTTACTTGACTAACGACCAGCTGGGAGTCTCCGTATATGAGGAGATTCTCAATTCCCATGTCGACGGCGATTTCAAGACCTGCTATCAAAACTTCATACTCAGCCTCATTGTTTGTCCTCGGTTCTGTTAAGGAGAAGGCAAAGCGCATTATCCCTCCTTGTGGAGTCATGAAGATGAGGCCTACCCCTGATTTGATTATAGGGGTGCTTTGTTTGCGCTTCTTCATGGAAGACGCTCCATCAAAATAGAGTTCCTACCAGGTATCATCCCCATCGATCGTGTCAAACGCATGTTCGTCTGGCAATTCGCAGTTCAAAGGAGAATCGGAGGGTATTGGATGCTCAGCGAGGAAGTCGGCGATGGCCTGGCCTTTCACTACCTTGAGGGGACGATAGGTTATCGAGAACTCCATCAAGAGCATGGCCCATTTAGCGAGCCACCCTGTTAATATAGCCTTTGACATCAAATATTTGAGAGGATCCACTTTTGATATGAGATGGACCTCATGCGCCAACGCGTAGTGTCTGAGCTTCGTTACCGCGAAGTTCAACGCTAGGCAGTGTTTTTCGGTGGGAGAGTAATTGCTTTCTGCCCCCAGGAGAACTCGACTCAGATAGTAGAGAGCTCTTTCTTTCCCTTGATCGTTCTCTTGTGCCCACAACGCGCCTAAAGAACCTTCGAGGGCTGTCGTATACAAGACGAGAGGTTTTCCTTTAACGGGAGCGGCCAGCACTGGCGGATTCTGCAGGTATTGCTTGATTTCGTCCAGTGCGCTTTGGCATTTGTGATCCTAGACGAACGGGGTTCCCTTCTGTTAGTGTATATTCCCTAGGGGCCATTATTGTATCATACTAGCTTGTATATTACTTAATGGAAGCTTGTGATATTCACAGTTATATATCAGTCTTGCTAAAAATGGCAGTATGCTACTTGGTTTGTTTCTACTTTAATATGTGCATATGTTTCTTGTAACGTATCATTTATACATATTAGTAGAGCCCATAGGATCTTTGCTTGATTACCAGAGTTGTGATGGCAGTCACACTAGTGGGGGCTGGGTAGTCTATAAGCAACATCCTATACAGGTCCCTGGTCGTTGGATTATCGAGACAGGGCATCGATATTCTGGAGTAGACTAGTGTGTACGCTTCTCATCCCAGTTGGGGAGATGGTCTGTCCCATAGCCATCAGTACGTCGTACTAGAGATAGTATACAGGTGCTCGTTAGGTTACGGGTACACCGGACAGGACTCGCAGGGGAACTGTTGGTTGGTATTATACCCGTCGTCAGTTAACAGTTCCCAGGTGACATGAGTACGGCATAGTCCGCTGACTTGACACTGCTACTTCACCTCGAGTGTGTCCCACCATTCTTAGATTGCTACCCTACTACGGCTCAAAGGAGTCGTGCAAACAGGTAGCAGTTGGGTGCAGTCCCGAGCACTTGGAGGCAGTAGTGGTTAGACAGGATTCGTCTCTCCCGGTATTGGGAGTTGATATCGCGCTGTGTCAGAGAGCCATTATGCAAATTCCCTGGCCAGGGCAAGCGAGATTTACTGGTAGGTTCCAGTAGTTTCTCAGGGTGTAATGGGCTATGCTCCAACACGACTTATACCGCTATTAGGGGACTGACGCTTGCCGCCCCCTAGGCCCGATATGCGATAGTCTTAGACGAACAGACCGGACTGTACGGAGATTGTCACATCAGGCTCAGTAAGAGTTCCGATGGGTTTCCTTATCGGCCTTCTTATCGACATCTACCTGGGGACCGTTACGTACAGCCAGTGCCGCTTGCGGTCTGTGGTTAAACCCACTGCCAGCGTAGTGTCGAGTCTTTAGAGTCCCATACAGAGAGTTTCCCTGCTCCAGGCGAAACGATATAGAGGTCGTATGGTTTTACGACAAGGGTTCGGACGCTTACTTGTTTAAACGCACGTACGATGTTCAGACAGTTTTTACCAGTCGGCTTTGGTTTAAGCCAGATTCTAGTATCGGGTTATAGGATTTATACAGTCTAAAGTTTTTCCGTGTTTTCACTGAGAGGAGGGGCGTTCTCGTAATTTGGCGGGAAGCTTCTAGAAGCTTGGTGACTTGAGGGTTTAGGTGGCATTTACATTAAATGCATTTGTGACTCATTTAGATGAATCATTCAAGTGAGTTAATGAAGCATTTATTGCTTAATGACTCACTTGATGATTCATTGCATATATTTAATGAAGCATGTTGATAAATCATTTAGATTTATTTATTTGTTTTTCTTTATGCTTCATAATATATTAGAAGTGAGAATCTTTTATATGATAATTCATGCTCACCTTCTCTCTCCTCAAGCTCACACTCTCTTCAAACCCTAATCCTACCCCTCATGTGTTGAGATCAAGGATTAGATAGACTAATTAATCTATAACCTCACTCTATATCACCTAGGCGACTTTGATTAGCAACTAAAGAAACCTAGTTATCTCAAGTTAGAGATCAAGCTTGGAGTAGGAGCTCTCGGGTGGATCATCTTTAACTCGAGAAGGCCGTTGAGGTGCCAACGTTCCAAAGATCCTACGAGGAGTGGAGGACAGCGATGAAGACCCGAATGACAAGTAACGTGAGGTATAACCTTGAATCCGAGTAGTTAAACCTTTCGTAGTTTGCTAGTAATGGTTTAGATACGATCCGTGTGCTCAAGTCCGTGTTACGAAGCTTTGATAATCGTTTTTCATATATTCCGCCTCCCCGTAAGCTCGTGGGGTGCGTGACGTGGACTTACAGTGGTATCAGAGCCAACTAAACCTTTACTAGCTTGTTAGCAACTAATTAGAACTTCGATCGTCAGAAAAAACGCGAAAACTTAACCCGGACCCCTATCAGTTTCTGTTAATTTTAAACGTGTCGAAAAAATTATTTGATATGCCTTAAAATTCACAGCAGGGGAATATAAGAATACTGGGAAAATACGAGCACTCAACTCGACAAGACGGCCACGGATCCGCGGCCAAATGGTGCTTTTGGCCGTGGATCCACCGCGGAGTCAACCCCGAGTTGACTCGGATTTGCTCTGTAATTCATAATATTTGGTGTTTTGTTTTCCAGTATATTCTGTTTCTGCCCAGGTTACTTCCATGATGGTTTGCATTTAGGGTAGACACGGAAAAAGGTTGTCGATCGATGTTCTAAATTATTTTCTAATCGGGTTTTTTATCTGTAATGTTTAATGTGTTCGTAAACCTCCCCTTACTGCCAGTATGTCGGTTGGCAGGGGGTTGCACATTTCTGTAATGATTCTACTGTTTGTGTATATGAACTGTATTGGATTGTTGTGATGATTAGCCGGGGTTTGAGATGGGTTATTATATTCATTCATTCAATGTAATTGTAATATGTTGTAATATTATTTTGCGGGGCACATCCAGGTTGCGGTTGTAGCCACCGTTGTATTATTTCATTTTACTGTTTTTGCTCCTAGGATAGACCCAAGGTGGGGTACACAAACTACCGGGTACGTCGAAGTGTTTAGTGACTTACTCACGTTGTTGAGGGAGACCGCTTCACTTCGGGTACTTGGCGGGTAGTTTGCCGTACCCGTAGGGGTCTAGGGTGGGGTAATGGCTATTCATCACGACTGTGTAATCCGTCTTTTATTGCAGGCTCAAAGAAAACGCGGATTGCTTGTATATCCAATAATGTTCATCTGTGATCTGGAATGCCTATTATTGCGTCTGACGAATGTACGATAGCTATTACACGTCACTTATGTTTTACACCCACGCTAGCCCATCCCCCGCTCTGTCGTTAGTTAAGTAACCTAACGGGTGATGACGGGACCCCGTGGCGAATGCGGATGGCATAAGAAGACGTGGTATTTTCGTTGTTTTCTGCAATGATAGGATAAATGATGGGACGCATTATTATAATGCAAAGAAAAATAAACCAAAGTTGAGTCGTTGGAACAAATTTAAAAGAAACCACTCGGTTATTTTAAAAGAGCAGAATTTTTAATTGTGGAGCTTTAACCACTCCTTTTAAAAAGCTATCAGGTTCCTTCGATTATATCAAGTTCACTACGTTCATGGTTTTTGCCAAAACCAGTCGTAGCCCTCCGTCATTTCATATGGATAGTCAATAGTATTCAAGCTGTGTTTGTTGGCCAAAGTCAAGGCACAGTGTTTGGTAGCTATTGAATATTCATATGCAACATAGATATATGCGTTGGTTTGGGACAGTCGTACTGCCTTGTTGGCCAAAGTCAAGGGTATGCACGGGTGGGTTCAAATTAACCTGGAGAACGACAGGTAGAACTTGACATGCGACTTATGATTTGTTGGCCAAAGTCAAGGTCATAAGAGCATGGGGCAAAAATCCACATCGGGAGTTTCTAAAGAAACTGAAACTTGCTAATGTTGCATACCATTTGGAGTTTGATGAATGTTGGTAGGATTCCTTCAGCATTATCATACGATGATATTTGGATCCCGATCCTACTGTGAGTACATGCTACTTATCAGGAGATTCGTCACTTAACGATCAATGCTATAAACCAAGTAGGTGTCGAGAAAGGTGTCAGCGGGGCTACGTCCCCAGAGAAAAGAGGTTATTTAATTAAGGAATTTCGCGAAAGCGTTGAAAAACCTCCCTCGAAGTATCGACACTGGCCTGGCTGAACGGTTAAGCAAGTATTGTACGGTGAGAATAGTCCTGGCTAATTCTTCTTTTATGGTTTGAGGAAGGATTCGAGAAACAGTGGGAGCCATCCAGTTTAGATAAACTAAAAACCAATCTAAACTTGCAAGAGCATCATGCTAAAATGTTTTCTTCTCTTTCTCTCATTGCAGCGACCTTGTGACCATAACTAGGTTACATCTAGATAACAAATTGACTGAATCTGACTTATATGAATGGCAAAGGTCTGTCCAGATGTCCATTGCCTATGACAAACTGGACCAACCTATTACTACTCAAGATCCCGCCGTCCCAGGTTCAGTTTCCATCGTCACGGATATGGATATCCGTCAGACAAGGGAAAAGGATAAAACGAAAGCCAAGTGCCTCGTATTGTCTTCAGTTGATGGTGTATACCAGAAGCAGCACGAGAAGATGGACTCAGTTTCCATCTTTCTCCATAACAAAGAATTATATAGAGAGCAATCTCATATCGCAAGGTATGAGACCTCGAACGAATTAATTCAAGCGAGATTGGCTGTCGGGTCATCTGTAAGGGACGACGTCCTTACAATGACTAGTTATATTGATGAGCTCAAGGACCTGGAGACTACGTTGGGAAACAGGTCATATGCTGACTTATTTCCACAGTCCCTACCCTCTACTTACACCAGTAAAGTAGGAGGAAACGAAAGAGCAAAAGTTTCGGGACTTGGTGTAGCTAAAGAGGGATGTTCCTATTGTTATGAGATTGGGCATTGGCAGAAAGATTGCAGGGCTTTGGAAGCCAGTAGCCAAGATACGAGGCATGTTGTGGCTTCGGCCTCAAGTTTGTTTGTAATTGAGAACTGTTTGTCAATTAACTCTACTTCCTGGGTACTAGATACCGGAGCAGGATATCATATCTGTAATTCATTACATGCTTTGAGAAACCATAGAGTTATAAAAATAGGTGATTTGTCTTTCAGAGTTGCAAACAGAATGAGCGTGGACGCTAAATCCGTGGGAGAATATCGCCTAGGTTTGGCAAATGGGCAGATATTGATTCTACGTAACTGTTTATATGTACCTAGTTTGACTTGTAATATCATATCAGTATCCTCACTTTCGAGAGAGGGATATGATTTTACATTCGTAAGCGATGCAGTTCACATCCACCTAAATCAAGTTCTGATTGGGTACGGTACATTAGATGACAGTATATACGTATTGAGTCAAGCTCAGGTTTTCAATGTCCAGAACACACTTAAAAGAAAGTCTCCAGAAATAAATCAGGCTTTCTTATGGCATTGTAGACTAGGTCACATCAATGAAACACGATTAACTAAGTTACATAGAGAAGGATATTTGAATCCGTTCGAATATCAATCTTATGCTACTTGTGAATCTTGTCTCATAGGAAAGATGACAAAGACTCCGTTTACTGGACACGGAGTAAGAGCGAGCGAGCTCTTGGGACTCGTACACAGTGACGTGTGCGGTCCAATGTCTACACATGCGCGAGGTGGTTATTCCTACTTCATTACTTTTACGGATGATTTCTCTTGGCATGGATATGTCTTCTTGATGAAGCATAAATCCGAGGCCTTTGAGAAATTCTAAGAATATAAGAATGAAGTAGAAAAATAAACAGGCAAAAGTATCAAGACACTGAGATCGGATCGAGGTGGTGAATACTTGAGTGCCGAGTTCCTGGATTACCTAAAAGAGAATGGAATTCTCTCTCAGCTTACTCCTCCATACACTCCACAACATAACGGTGTATCAAAGAGACGGAACCGAACCCTATTGGATATGGTACATTCCATGATGAGTAACGCTGAGTTGCCGCGATCATTCTGGGGATATGCACTAGAATCAGCTGCATACCTTTTGAGCCGAGTTCCAACTAAGACTGTGCCTACCACACCATATCAGATGTGGTGTGGGAAGAAACCCTATCTTAAGCACATTAAGACATGAGGATGTCCAGCTTTTGTAAAGAAGCAGCATGCGGACAAGCTCGAGGCATGCTCAGTACAGTGCAAGTTTGTGGGATATCCAAAGAACTCCAAGGGATATTGTTTCTATTACGCAGAGGAACAAAAGGTTTTTGTTTCTCGTCATGCCCACTTCTTAGAAGCTGAATTTTTAGAAAATCAGAAGAGTGGGAGCGCAGTAGAACTGGAAGAAATTCCAGAATCGCAAGCTGTTACTGAAAGTATGGTAGAACCAGAGGTTTCAGAAGAAAGGGACATACCAGCGCCTATCCGCAGAAGTAGTAGGCAGTCTCATCCGCCCGAGAGATATTACGGTTTTCTCATAGACGGGGATCGAGAAGATTGCATCATTGACAATGATGACCCTACTAGCTTCCAGCAAGCCATTCAGAGCGGTGACTCGGTAAAATGGCTGGATGCAATGCGGACCGAAATGGAGTCCATGTACACTAACAAAGTATGGACTTTGGACATTGCTCCAGATGGGGTAAAACCCGTAGGATGCAAATGGATCTTCAGAAAGAAGATTGGTGTAGATGGACAAGTTGAAACCTATAAGGCTAGACTTGTTGCAAAGGGTTTCCGTCAAAGACCTGGTTTGGACTATGACGAAACCTTTTCTCCAGTGGCTATGCTCAAATCCATTCGGGTCCTTCTTGCTATTGCTGCCTTCCACGATTATGAGATCTGGCAGATGGACGTAAAGACGGCCTTTCTAAATGGTAATTTGGAAGAGTGCGTCTATATGGATCAGCCAGAGGGATTCATTCAGAGTGGGAGCAGTGGTAAAGTGTGCAAGTTGCTTAGGTCCATTTATGGACTAAAGCAGGCATCGCGGAGTTGGAACATCTGTTTTGATGATACTGTCAAAGAATTCGACTTTATCAAAAATCCAGATGAACCATGCATATACAGTAAGATTGTAGGGAGAGTTGTTGTATTCCTCGTCTTGTACGTGGATAACATTCTCCTAATAGGAAATGACATTCCTATGCTACAGTCAGTCAAATGATTCTTGTCACAGAAGTTCTCCATGAAGGACCTGGGTGATGCCACCTACATTCTGGGGATCCAGATCTATCGTGATAGATCAAAGAGGATGTTGGGACTTTCACAGTCAAGGTACATAGACACCATATTGAAAAGATTCAGTATGGAAGATTCTAAGCGCGGTAACCTACCGGCTTGTCACGGAATCACCCTCTCCAAAGAGATGTCTCCTAAGACTGATTTGGAAAGGGATCGCATGTCGATTATACCCTACGCTTCTGCGGTAGGCTCTATAATGTATGCGATGTTATGTACCAGACCAAATGTAGCATACGCATTAAGCGTTGTAAGCCAGTATCAGGCAAACCCAGGGAAGAAGCACTGGATAGCAGTAAAGAACATTCTCAAGTACCTGAGGAGGACTAAGGAGATGTTCTTGGTGTATGGCGGAAAAGACCTCCAGATCGAGGCCTTTGCCGACTCCAGCTTCCAGAGTGACAAGGATGACTCCAAGTCCATGTCGGGTTATGTCTTTACCCTCAATGGAGGGGCGGTCTGTTGGAAGAGTTCCAAGCAGGAGACCGTTGCTGACTCAACGATGGAAGCGAAGTACATAGCTGCTTGTGATGCCGCAAAAGAAGCTGTCTGGATGAAGAAGTTCCTCACAGAACTTCAGGTGGTTCCTACCAGTGTTGGTCCAATACCTCTGTATTGCGACAACAACGGAGCTATAGCTTTAGCGAAGGAACCCAGGTCCCATCAGAAGTCCAGACACATCTTAAGGCGGTATCACCTGATCAGGGAGATCGTAGATCGCCGGGAGATCGAGGTAAAGAGAGTAGATACAGAGAATAACACTGCTGATCCATTCACAAAGGCCATTCCTCAGACGCAGTTCGAGAGGCTATTCGAGATGATAAGTCTGCGATATGCCAGCACATGGCCCTAGTGCAAGTGGGAGATTGTTAGTGTATATGCCCTAGGGGCCATTATTGTATCATACTAGCTAGTATATTACTTAATGGAAGCTTGTGATATTCACAGTTATATATCAGTCTTGCTAAAAATGATAGTATGCTACTTGGTTTGTTTCTACTTTAATATGTGCATATGTTTCTTGTAACGTATCATTTATACATATTAGTAGAGCCCATAGGATCTTTGCTTGATTACCAGCATTGTGATGGCATTCACACTAGTGGGGGCTGGGTAGTCTATAAGCAACATCTTATACAGGTCCCTGGTCGTTGGATTATCGAGACAGGACATCGATATTCCGGAGTAGACTAGTGTGTACGCTTCTCATCTCAGTTGGGGAGATGGTCTGTCCCACAGCTATCAGTACGTCGTACTAGAGATAGTATACATGTGCTCGTTAGGTTACGGGTACACCGGACAGGACTCGCAGGGGAACTGTTGGTTGGTATTATACCCGTCGTCAGTTAACAGTTCCCAGGTGACATGAGTACAGCATAGTCCGCAGACTTGACACTGCTACTTCGCCTCGAGTGTGTCCCACTGTTCTTAGATTACTACCCTACCACGGCTCAAAGGAGTCGTGCAAACAGGTAGCAGTTGAGTGCAGTCCCGAGCACTTGGAGGCAGTAGTGGTTAGACAGGATTCGTCTCTCCCGGTATTGGGAGTTGATATCGCGCTGTGTCAGAGAGCCATTACGCAAAGTCCCTGGCCAGGGCAAGCGAGATTTACTGGTAGGTTCCAGTAGTTTCTCAGGGTGTAATGGGCTACACTCCGACACGACTTATACCGCTATTAGGGGACTGACGCTTGCTGCCCCTAAGCCCGATATGCGATATTCTTAGACGAACATACCGAACTGTACGGAGATTGTCACATCAGGCTCAGTAGGAGTTCGGATGGGTTTTCTCATCGGCCTTCTTATCGACATCTACCTGGGGACCATTACGTACAGCTAGTGCCGCTTGCGGTCTGTGGTTAAACCCACTGCCAGCGTAGTGTCGAGTCTTTAGAGTCCCACACAGAGAGTTTCCCTGCTCCAGGAGAAACGATATAGAGGTCGTATGGTTTTACGACAAGGGTTCGGACGCTTACTTGTTTAAACGAACGTACGACGTTCAGAAAGTTTTTACCAGTCGGCTTTGGTTTAAGCCAGATTCTAGTATCGGGTTATAGGATTTATACAGTCTAAAGTTTTTTCGTGTTTTCACGAATAGGAGGGGCGTTCTCGTAATTTGGCGGGAAGCTTCTAGAAGCTTGGTGACTTGAGGGTTTATGTGGCATTTACATTAAATGCATTTTTGACTCATTTAGATGAATCATTCAAGTGAGTTAATGAAGCATTTACTGCTTAATGACTCACTTGATGATTCATTGCATATATTTAATGAAGCATGATGATAAATCATTTAGATTTGTTTATTTGTTTTTCTTTATGCTTCATAATATATTAGAAGTGAGAAGCTTTTATATGATAATTCATGCTCACCTTCTCTCTCCTCAAGCTCACTCTCTCTTCAAACCCTAATCCTACCCCTCATGTGTTGAGATCAAGAATTAGATAGACTAATTAATCCATAACCTCACTCTATATCACCTAGGTGACTTTGATTAGCAACTAAAGAAACCTAGTTATCTCAAGTTAGAGATCAAGCTTGGAGTAGGAGCTCTCGGGTGGATCATCTTTGACTCGAGAAGGCCGTTGAGGTGCCAACGTTCCAAAGATCCTACGAGGAGTGGAGGACAGCGATGAAGAACCGAATGACAAGTAACGTGAGGTATAACCTTGAATCCGAGTAGTTAAACCTTTCGTAGTTTGCTAGTAATGGTTTAGATACGATCCGTGTGCTCAAGTCCGTGTTACGAAGCTTTGATAATCGTTTTTCATATATTCCGCCTCCCCGCAAGCTCGTGGGGTGCGTGACATGGACTTACACCTTCTTCATCAAGTGACTGTAGGGGCGGCACTTGCTCGAGAGATTAGCTATAAATCTCCGGATATACGCGAGCTTTCCTTGGAGAGACCGCAGTTGTTTGAGAGTCCTTGGCGGAGGCATTTCCATGATCGCCTTGATCTTCGACGGGTCTATCTCGATGCCTCGGTGGCGGACGACGAATCCTAGGTATTTTCCTGAGGAAACTCCGAACACGCATTTGAGAGGGTTCATCTTCAAGTTGTATTTCCGAAGGCGCTGAAACACGATCCTCAGATGCTCTAAATGTTCCTAGTATGATTTGCTTTTAATTACGAGGTCATCGATATAGCATTCGACGATTTCATGTATAAGGTCATTGAAGATCTTCGTCATGGCCCTCTGATAGGTGGCACCGGCGTTCTTTAGACCGAAGGGCATCACCTTGTAGCAGAATATGCCCAAAGGGGTCCGGAAAGCGGTATGCTTCTGGTCCTCGGGATGCATCTTTATCTGATTGTATCCTGACTAGCCGTCCATGAAGGAGAAAACTTCATGAGTGGACGTGTTATCTATCATCAGCTCAGTGACCGGTACTGGAAAGTCGTCCTTTGGACAAGCTTTGTTGAGATCACGAAAGTCCACACATATATGTACCGTCCCATTTTTCTTCATCACCGGGACGATGTTGGCGATCCAATCAGGATACTGAACTTCTTGGATGAAGCCGGAGTCGATTAGCTTCTTGACCTCGGCGTTGATGCTCATCTCAAGCTCAAGCCACATTCTTCTCGGTTCTTGTTTGATCGGCTTGACGTCCAGGGATATTGCCAATTTGTGGACGACAATCTCTGGATCTAGTCCTGGCATCTCGGAATAGTTCCATGCGAAACAGTCTCTATGCTGCATAAGCACGTCCTTAAGCGTAGCCCCCCTTTCTTTAGACAACAGCTCATTGACAAATGTCGGTCGCGGGTCACTTGCCGTCCCCAAATCAATCTTTCTGAGGTTGTCTGCAGTAGTATGTATCCCATCTTCTAGCTCTTTTGGCGCCGGTGGAAACTCTGATATCATTTCGTCATCATTGTTTTTGAAGCACCAGGGGAGGTCATCCGTATTCTCGGGTTCTTCTGACAACATTATCATATGACAAGTACGAGATCGCTTCTAAGACTGATGTTGATCTGGTTCTACTCTCGCTGTAGGCGTGGCTTTTAGTTCATGCTTCTGTGGCGGAGTTACCCTCCAGCTGCTGGATAGAGCGAACCAACCTTGCTGATACTGGTCTTCTACCCAGTCTTTGAATGTGAAGCAGTCTTCGAGAGGATGTCCTATTGCTCGATGATAGGAACAATAATCTGGGTGATTAACTTCACCTGCTTGCTCGGGGTGCTTGGACTCCGGGAGGGTAATCATTTGATGTTTTATGGAAAGATCAAGTATCTTCTGTGTTTTGTCCTGGGGAAAAGAGTATGTTCGACCCATCTTCTTTATAAGAGACGAATCCGGATTGCTCGATTCCTGATCGCGTGGCTTCTTGGTCCCGCTTTGTTGCTGTCGAACGCCTTTCCCGCTTTTTGATTTATTTTTGCCTCTGCGTCGGGCCTTTTGTATGACGGGTTGACAAGGAAGAGCATTTTCATTTTTCGCAACCTGCTGAAGGAGGCGCTGCGTTCTGGCTTTCTCATAGATGACCATTTCACGATTATGATCGTCTCGAACCTTTTGACCCGCTTCCCTTATAAGCTCGTCCATCTGTTTTTCAAATGACGGACTAGGCATTTTCATGGCGGGAGCTCGTTCAGGTTCAGGGTTAGCATCTTCCCACAGAGCATCTCCTTCTTCATCAAAGTCATGTATGACATAGCAGTCGCGGAATAGCTCCCGTTTCTTAGATTGAACATATCCAAGCCCGATCGTTTCCATTCTCCCGTTGGGCAACTTTCGTTGAGTTCCAGGAACGTTCCAGATCCTGTTATAGAACCGTGCTTGTCGCGCAGTTTGCTTAAGGGGTACACCTTGGCGTCTCAAGAGTCTCTTTATTCCGTCTATGTAATATCTGGGCAAACGGATGGGCTGGAGCCTGTCAAGTGTAGAATCCGCACCATACCAAATTTCTTTCTCCACTTTGGTTTCCCTGGATCGGTAGAACAGGATCGCCTATTCACCTTTTCGCCTGGGAGGGACGTAGAATGTCTGCAGTTCTTCCACACTGTAAGTATCAAGCGCGTCTAGCTATTTATGATGCTTTGGCGGAACCATGGCAACTTGCAAATTTTGATCTTCATCAGCGAAGGCTTGTATCGATGGCCGGGCAGAAAATACGGCATTGACTTCATCTTCCGAGTTGCTGACGAAGATCAACATAGGGGTGGACGGTCCTGGCTTGTTGCATTGGGGCGGCCCTGAATAAACTATTTCTTCTTCGTCCTCGGCGTCACTCCCGAAGACCGGAATAGTGGTGATAACTTTGTTCTTGTCTTCCGGTTTTCGACATCTTTCTGTGTCTTCGAAATCAGGCAGGAAGTATTTGGCATCTTCGTACTTTCAGACTTCATTCATGGAGAATGGGTTCAACTCCCTCGTCACAATGTACTCGAGATCATCTTTGAAGTACTTCATACACTGATGTTGTGTAGAAGGGATGATGTTGTACTCGTGTAACCAAGGACGGCCGAGCAAAGCGTTATAGCAGGTCTTAGCGTCAATGACATGGAACTTGATATCCGTGACGAGCAGCCCAAAGCGTAGTGTCAATATTACAGACCCAAGTGTCCGTGATGACTGGGAGTCAAACCCGAAAATGGTGATTTTATCACGAGCGGGATTCTGAACGCTCATGCAGATTTCCTTCAGCACTCTCACATTGAGGAGATTGACGGAGGACCCATTGTCAACCAGGATTTTGCCTATCTTGATGTCATGACAGTATCCGGAGACATATAGGGGACGGTTATGCTCACACGTCCCAAGGAGAAGATCTTCATCGCCGAAGGTGATATCAGCTGTGTGCATTTCTTCCAACTCGTCCTTCATCTTTTCTTCGGCGAGGAAAGCTTGGAATTGTTCAGGCTCTTGTAACGCCTTTATTAGCGAATCTCTCGCCTCTTCGGATAGCAGAAGGGCGTCGAGAATACTGAGCTGCGAGGGTATCTTCCTCAGGTGTGCAAGAACGTTGTAATCCACCTTACTTTTCTTGGGCGGGTCCTTGGCTGCCAGCTCTTCGACGACTCGATCATCGAGGGCGATATCCTCAGGGACTTTTTCTTTCCCCTTATCCTTTTTGTTCGAGCCCTTATTTGCAAGTCCGAGATTCTTTTCAAGTAATGTGCGATTGCGCAGCTGAATGTTCTCGCAGCTCTTCGGTTCTTCCTCTTTTCCCGATGTGGATTCTTTGAAGAGAGGGCCAAGAGTCATTTCTTCGTCAGAGTCGCTCCCGAAGGTAAGAACTTGCGATCCCCCGCAGTCAACCATATGACAGTTTTCGGTAGTTCCTTTACGCTCCTCGGTCGTATTTCTTTGCTCCCGACGAGTTTTGCGTTTCATTCGCTTGAAATGTTGCCGGTGAGCAACATATCCCTTCCACCATCTTTTAAAAGCGCTGCACTCTTCAGTGGGGTGCGCAATCTTTCGATGATATAAGCAGTAGCTAGGATGTGTTTCCGCTTCACCAAGAGCGTTCGCTTCGGAGGGTGGCAGCTTCATTCCCATCGATATGACTTTGGCGAACCTCTTCCTCGTCTTGAACGTGCTTTTATTTGTGACGGATGTACTTTGATCTGGCGGGAGTGTTTCAACCCTTTCGTCCAGTCGCCGGCGTCTGGCTTTTTCAAGTATGGCCATCTCACGCTCTCGAGCAGCTTTGCTTTTAAGAAGAGCTTCGTCCAGGAATGCGTAAATCAGTTCGTCTGATGGCCCTAGAAGTTCCGACTTAGGATCTGCCCCCAGTTTCTCTGTGTAAGGAGCTTCTTCATCGTCTATCGAGTGAGAGATCACATGGCAACTTGCCACATAATCTTCAGATTCATCCGACGAGTCTTCTCTATTGTCATCATCTCCATACTCAAGGACGTGGCTGAGAAATTCTTGGAGTGTGACTGGAGTCCGCGCTTTTTGATTATATTCTTCCAACGCGCCAATCTGTTTTTGCAGGCCCGTGTGCTTGTCACCGGGCTTCACGGGCTTCTTGGATTTCTTCTTCTTTTTCGAAGACTTTGACGGTTGGGTTTGAGCGCTTTGGCTATCACCACCAATTTTTGGAGTTGGGCGCGGCTTTAGCATTCCCTCGATGATCTCGGGTTCCAGTGGATTCTTCCACCTGATTGCCGGGCACGTTTAGAGATCCTTCAACATTCTTTTAGTTTTGACTGAAAGAGCGACCTCCCATGGAGCTTCTTCTATGAAGGAGCATGATGCCCCCGGTGTGTCCGTCTTCTTGGGAGCGTGTGGCTGTGGTGGGTTCACCTTCCAATTCTCAGACAGCGCAAACTTGCCCTGCTGGTATTGGTCTTCGATCCTGCCTTTAAATACGAAACAATCTTTAATTGGATGGCTTACTGTTTGATGGTAGGGGCAATAATTGGGGCTATTAGCCTCGCCGGGTTGCAACGGTCGTTTTGGATTCGGCAGATTGATGAGCCTATTGCGCACCGCTAGCTCGAACAATCTCTTCGTTTTGTCCCGGGGAAACGAATAAGGGTGCTTCATCTTCTCATTATAGAATTGCCGCTTCTCGTCTAGACGCTCAGTTAGTTTTAGGCCACTGGGCTGCTGTTGAGTATTCGCAACGAATGTCGCCTTCCCTTTACCCTTTTCGTTCCGTGGCTCCGGCTTTGGAGGAGACGGTCTATGACCCATCTGGTCCATCTGGGCTAGTTTGTCAATCAAGGCCTGGAACATGGTCGGCTTGAAGAACATCATGAATTGGGAAATAGTTGCCTGAGGGTCCAGAGTGCCCACGAACATGCCTACTGCCGGCGCTTCTTCGATGCGCTGCTCGCATTTCGACCATAAATTTCGCTATCGTATTGCGTATTGCACCCACGTTTCACCTGGCTTCACCCTGGCATTGATCAATGCCGTTATTAGGGTGCGTTCACTAGCACTCGCGAATCGCTGGGTGAATAGTAGCTCCATCTCTGCAAATGTCTTGATAGAGTCATTTGGAAGTTCAGAATACCACTCGAATGCCGTCTCCGACAAGCTACCAACAAACTGGCGGAGCAGAAGTTTATCGTCGCCTCCGGTGTTGCCACATAGAGCCCTGAACTAGGCAACATGCTGATGCGGATTTCCCGACCCTTTATATACATGGAATTTAGAGATCGTATATCCCGGCGGGTACCTTATTTGGTCATACCAGCCTGGATATGGTCGTCCAGTCTTAACGACCTGCCCAGCCGCTTCGTTCACCTGGTGAGCTCGTATTTGCTGAGCGATGTAGTCGTCCAAGGCGGCCTTAGAGATTGTCTCCTCCTTGGCTGTTGAAATAGCCGGAGGAGGGTTCGATGTCTCCCCTCTGTCGTCTTCAATGACGATCCGGGGGTCTTTAGCTGGAGGTTCCGGCTGTAACATCATCCCAGCCATGTCTTGGAATAAAATAGACATTCATTTTATATTGGCTGCCTGCTCCGCAACCTCTTTTTCTTTCCTCTCGAGCATTCTTCGGAGGAATTCAGTATCGGTTTCTTGTTCCCGATGCTGCTCTGAGGTCTCTGGATTTTCTTTCGGCCCAGTGAGTGCGGCCATTGCAGTCAGCATCTCCTGAAGTTTCTGCTGCTGTTGTTTCTGGGCCTTCGTTATCGATCGGGTAAGCGGTCGATGACCTGTAGAAGCATGGCTTTCTTCTTTTCCGGAAGCCATATAAACGGTGTGCACTACCATACCCCCAGAATTGGGGCATTTAGATTCAACGTCCTTGCGGTTTGCCGCGGTCACGGGGGATTTCTCTGGCCTCCTTCTCTTGTGAGCAGTTGAAGTTGAGGGGGCCGTTGCAGCGGACACCCAGACGGATGACGTCTTCCGTGGTACTACGAGATGGCTCTTTTCTTCCCGAGCTTTGAGCTTTTTTGGCCGGCGAGAGTAATCCTGGTTAATCACCGATTCCTGGACCTGTCGCCAGACTTTATAAATTTTGGAGGACAGCCGTTGAGGGGGCTGCTCCGGCTTCTTTTATGTAGTAATCTCTATAGATGGAGGAGATCTTTTCAGCATGATGGTCGAAGAGTTCTTGCAAACCCTCCTAAGCGGTTCAAAGCTGTTCCCAGTTAGAACAGCAGTATTGATTTCCACCATGGGAGCTGGCGGAGTTAGCCCAGAGGGGGAGTTGCCCCCGGCCTTCCTTACTCGGCGCCAGTGGCGACGTCGAGCATGTCGTGCGGATGGGATTGTCTCAGCTGTAGGGGTGACTTCGTCATGCCCCCTGCCTTGACGGAGGGTTGTCGCTGGTGCCAGCCTTTTGAAGACTGATGTTCGCCGAGAAGTAATAACCAACCTATCGAATACAGACCTCTGGACAGAGGTGACTTCGCCTGGAGCGGGAGCCGGAGTGGCCAGCCTTGTGAAGACTGACTTCTTATCAGGAGAAGCCTTTCCAATGATTTCGTCCGCTTGAGCCGGGATGGCTATCCACTTTGGGATGGCTGCTTCAGGTATTGCGGGCTTGTTGGCATTCTGGCCAAGTCTGTTGAAAAATGAGGCGTTACACTTGGGCGACCCGTTGAGAGGGGCCGCGGCAGTGGTAATTCGATCAAAGACCGACTTCTTTGGGGCTTCTTGCGGCAGCATCGGGGCATTGAATCTCACGGGTGGGATCATATTCCTAAAGAACAGCCCAGTGGTGGCTTGAGTTACTTGGTCCACCGGCATTGTGAACAGGGAGGCCGCCTGGGCCCCGTAAGTTACGCCTCCAGATGAAGCGGAACGGGAGTTGCAGTTGCAGATGGAACATTTTGTGCAAGTAGACGCCATTGATCTTTCATTTTCTGCACGGAGCAAGACACCAAATCTTAGTACCTCGAAACCAAGGGCAACCATATCAAACCGTGATTCGTTCACGAACACGACACACGAAGTGTGGAGTGGAAAGAGGAAAAGGTCCCACCGGGCATGCCGGAATCTGTTCCCCGCCGAATACACGGAGACGCGACCACGCGGGTCCGTCTTGCCTGAATTTCGGGGCAGTTGCTAATTGGTTCTATCCGTCCACCTCTCCGAAGATGCCAAGTTGATTTATGGCACCATGTATCGAAGGTTTAAACGGATGCGGCCGATGTAGCAGACTTCGTCAGATTCCCCCTCGTTGATGAGGGGTTTTTGATTTTGGGGACGCTCTTCCCTGCAGGCGCAAGCCACTGCAGTTAATTATGCTACCGCATCGCGGTAACCACTTTCTCCTTCTCCAGATGGCCACTTCGTGTCGTGGGTGTTTGTTTTGTTTTTGGTTGCCCATGGATTGTATACGGAGACTAATGTATATTGTCGCCCGTAGGGCGTGGATTACTCCAAATCCGTATCTTCTTAGATTTGGGTTTGGAGGTTGGGTTTAAGGATACGTTAGTCTCATTTGGGACAAAGATCAACTTAAACGTATGTCAAGGATACGTTAGTCTGATTTTTAGACTAAGATCAACTTAACAGGATCGTTTAGATCCAACAAGAGAGCATTTGGGCTCTATTGCTTAGTTTAGGGATATTGCGGTCGATTAGTTTAAGGACATTACGGTCTAATGTTAGTTTAAGGACATCTCGGTCCAAGGTTAAGGACATCATAGTCCGTGAGTTTAAAGACATCACAGTCAAGGTTAAGGACATCATAGTCCGTGAGTTTAAAGACCTCACAGTCAAGGTTAAGGACATCATAGTCCATGGGTTTTAAAGGACCCCACAGTCCGTGGAATGTTTGGTTGTCGGGACCCATCACCTCTCTGAAGACGTTCAAGGATTACAACGACAAATATCAGAGGAGTAAAGAGATGTACCCTCGAACCGATGTGAGTTGGTTGAAAGATCTGTAGTCCAATTTGGGGCTAAGATCTGTTAACATATTTATGAGCAGATGAGCTCAATTAATACGAGTTGAGGACTTATGGCCAATCTTGGGCTAATACAATCAGATTAAAATATTTAACATTTTTTTTATTTTGGGCTGTTGAGCCTTTATTTGGGCTTGGCCCTTTTAACAATGCTGAGCATTGATTTATATCTTTGACAATGTTTTTGTCTTTTATTAAATGCTGAGCATTCACAGAGCTCTGGTCTTATTAAAGAACAATTTATGTTCTGTCAGCGCAACACGTGGTGCGCTAGGAACTTTGCGCCAGTCAAAAAGCGCAGTGCTCTTCTGCCACGTGGCGCACATGTAAGGGACACGTGTCGCGCTTGGCGCTAGGCACCAGATGATGAGCGCATGATACCAGTTTATGAGCGCTGAGCGCTAATCCATGAGCGCATTGCGCTTTCAGTTTAGTGGCGCACACGTGAGTGACACGTGGTGCGCTTGGCGCTGAGTGCCAGCCCATGAGCGCAGTGCGCTATTTCAAGAGCGCAAAGTGCTAGTGGTTAATTGGTGCATACGTGATTGACACGTGGCGCATTTAGCGCTGAGCGCCAGTCCAGAGAGCGCAGAAGCGCAGTTCAAGAGCGCGAGGCGCATTCGATCAATTTTATGATCTGAGCTTTTTAAAAGAGACTTTGTCTCAAGATCTAAGAACAACCGTTCTTATTTTGTTTCAATCTCTTATATTGATGAAAGGCTTTGCCTTTATGGATCTATGATCCTTAAGAGAATTGAATTATTCTCCTTTTTATAATGAGATGTTCATGATCTCTTTGAGAAATACTTTAGTCTTATAGATCTATGATCTGTGAGAAGTAAGTTCTTCTTTTATTTTATGATGAGATCTTTTGATCTCTTTGTGAAAGACTTTTTGTCTTTGTAGATCTATGATCTTTTTAAAGAAATGAATTCTTCTTTTTATGAGATGATTTCATCTCTATGTTCATCATCATAATTTTTACCTTGAAGAAAGATCTTCTTGCAAGAGCTTGCTCTTTGAATTTTCTCAATGTTTTTGGGGAGGTTTCTCTCTCTTTTTGTATATATCCCTGTATATCGAGACTTGAAGTCTAGGGGCCTTTTTATAGGGTAGGCTGATTTGTTGAATCATTTAAAGAGATCTTTCTCTAATTGATTTGGGGATGTTTCCCCACCATTGGATCTATGATCCTAGGGCTTCTGTTTTACAGAAGTCAATCTTCTTGTTTTTAACAAGATTGGAAAATCTTTCCATACAGAATTTATTCTGTCTTTTGGTAATTTTTATTTACCATTGGATCATTGATCCAACGGTGCTCTGATTTACAGAGCACAATCTTGTTATTTGGAAAGATTTTGAGGAATCTTTCCTTAACAGAATTTAACTCTGATCAATTAATGATTTATCATTATTATTAGATCTTTGATCTAACGGAGGGGAGCTTTTAGTTTCAGCGCTAGCGCAACCGTGCTCTGCACGTGGTGCGCTGCTTGAAGGGCAGCGCAAATTGCGCTAGCGCACCTGTGTTTAACACGTAGTGCGCTGCTTGGAGCGCAACGCACCTAGCGCTAGCGCACACGTGCTTTGCACGTGGTGCGCTGCTTGGAGCGCAGCGTACCCAGCGCTAGCGCACATGTGCTTTGCACGTGGTGCGCTGCTTAGGGCGCAGCGCACCTGGCGCTAGCGCCCACGTGCTTTGCATGTGGTGCGCTGCTTAGGGCGCAGCACACTTGGCGCTGCATCTGAAGCGTTGCTTCATTTCAAAAATTTGATTTTTAAAGAGAGCTTTTGCTCTGATTGGGGGAAACATTATCATATCAGCTTCTCTAGTTTTAGCGCAAGAGCGGGCTATTTTGTCGGTATTGAGATCTAATCGGCAAGCTTTTGGTTGGACAATGGCGGACATCAAAGGGATTAGTCCCTTGATGGTTGAACATCATATACATTTGAAGGATGAAGCCAAACCAGCCCGAGACCCATGTTCCCACCAAAATTTTGGTTCAAAACTTGCTCCCTTATAAAATAATAACAATAAAATAAAAATAAAAATAAAGGGAAAGCTCCATATGCAAAGTATGTAGGTACAACCTCGGATAGAATTAAATCCTATGATGGCGCCTCACGTGCTCCTCACGCGGACGCCAATGTGCAAAGCACAAAAAAGAAATCTATTAAATAAGAGTTAAAAACTCTAAGGCAGTGCCTCACGTGTCTTGCACGAGGGCGCCAGCGCCTCACGTGCCTTGCACGAGAGCGCCGGCGCCAAGAGTTAAAAACACTGAGGCAGCGCCTCACGTGCCCCGCACGAGGACGCCGACGCTAGAACTAAAAGTTCTCTGCCGTTGGATCAAAGATCCAACGGAGATGATAAATCATCAAAATACAGAATTAAATTCTGTTGTGGAAATATTCCTCAAATCTTTCTAAACAAGAAAGATTATTCTTTGTAAAACAGAGTACCGTTGGATTAAAGATCCAATGGTGATTAAAAAATCACCAAGCTACAGAATCAGCTCTGTATGAGAAAATATTTCCCCAATCTTTCTAAACAAGAAAGATTACGCTCTGTAAAACGGAGCACCGTTGGATTAAAGATCCAATGGTGATTAAAAATCACCAAGCTACAGAATAAACTCTGTATGGGAAAATATTTTTCCAATCTTGTTAAAAACAAGAAAAATATCTTCTGTAAAACAGAAGTCTTTGGATTAAAGATCCAACGGTGGATAAAATCTCCAAATCAATTAAGAATCTCTCAATAAGAGATTTCTTTAACTAAATCAACAAACTTGCCTCCACTATATAAAGGCCCCAAGACTTCAAGTCTTGTACAGAGGAACCCCCCATAAACTTCAAGTTTAAAAAGAAGAGCAAGCAAAAAAAGAGCTTTAAGAGAGAAGAAGGAAGAAGAACTTTCTTCAAGATAAATAAAGATAATAGAGATCAAAGCATCTCATCTGCATATCCAAGGGTTTAACCCTCATAAAAGAACATAGTTCCTTCCCTGGATCTGAGATCCATGAGACAAGTCTTCTAAAAATGAGAATTTAGTTCTCGTGGGGATGAATTTGTTCTTGGGGATTGAAGATCCAGGGGGAACAAAGAATCGGACTCTTTAGAAAACAACACAAAGAAAGAAACAGCGCCGAGCGCGTCACATGCCCCTCACGTGGGCGCTGCTTAAAAAAGAGCGCTTAACACTTAGTGGTTGGCGCCCAGCGCCAAGTTTCCCACGTGCCCCTCACATGGGCGCTGTTTAATAAAGAGTGCTTAGCACTCAGTAGTTGGCGCCCAGCGCCAAGCGACCCACGTGCCCCTCACGTGGGCGCTGCTTAATAAAGAATGCTTAGCACTCAGTGGTTGGCGCAAAGCGCCAAGCACCCCACGTGCCCCTCACACGGGCGCTGCTTAATAAAGAGTGCTTAGCACTCAGTGGTTGGCGCCCAGCACCAAGCGCCCCACGTGCCCCTTACGCGGGCGCTGCTTAATAAAGAGTGCTTAGCACTCAGTGGTTGGCGTCCAGTGCCAAGCGCCCCACGTGTCCCTCACGTGGGCGCCATAAAAAGTGTTTAACACTCCATAAAAAAACAAAAAAAGAGGGTGAGCGTCTGAGCCCATATCAATGCTCAACATTGTTGCACATAAAAAGGACCGATCCCAAACAAGTGTTTAACACTTTATTCAAAGACTGAGTGGGCTGAGTCTAAGGTGACCAAAAGTCCCTAATTCAGATCAACCGAGCCCATGTGCTCACATTCTTTCCAAATTGGTCTTAGTCTCAAACACGACTATTGATCTTCCGACGAACATCGGTACAAGGGTACATCTCCTCACACCTATGATAAATGTCGTTGTAATTCTTCAGCGTCTTCAGAGAGGTGGTGAGTCCCGATAACCAACAACTCTTTAGTATACTCTCAAATGGACAGACACATCCCAATACGGACTGTAATGTCCTAAAACTAGCTATGGACTATAATGTCCTTAAACTAGCTGTGGACCGCAACGTCCTTAAACTAAAACGATATAGCCCAAATGCTCTTTCATTCGATCAAAAATGATCCCGAAACCCCGTTAAGTAGATCTTAGTCTAATATCGGATTAACGTATCCTTAATAAATATTTTAGTTGATCTTAATCTCAAACAAGGTTAACAATCCTTAAATCAAACCAAACCCAAATCTAAGAAAATACGGATTTGGACTAATCCACGCCCTACGGGCGACAACAAAAATTAGTCTCCGTATACAATCCACGGGCAACCAAAAAATAAAAAAAACACACACGACACGAAGTGACCTTCTGGAGCAGGAGAAAGTGGTTATCGCTACGCGGTAACATAATTAACTGCAGGGGCTTGCGCCTGCAGGAAAGAGCGTCCCCACAATCAAAAACCCCTCACAACGAGGGGGAATCTGACGAAGTCTGCTACAACGTCCGCATCTGTCTAAACCTCCGATACACGGCGCCATAAATCAACTTAGCATCTTCGGAGAGGCAGACAGATAAAACCACATAGCATCTGCCTCCAAATTCAGGCAAGACGTTTTTCTTCCCGGTTTTCGGCGGTAAACAGATTCTGGCACGCCCGGTGGGACATTTTTCTCTTTCCACTCCACACTTCATGTGTCGTGTTCGCGAAAGAATCGCGGTTTAATATGGTTGCCCCTGGATTCGAGGTACTAAGATTTGGTGTCTTGCTCCATGCAGAAGAGAAGATAACATCAATGGCTTCCAATTGCACCAATTGCAACAACAACTCCCACTCCGTCCCTGCTGGAGGAGTAACTTATGGGCCCCAAGCGGCCTCCATCTTTGCAATGCCAGTGGAACAGGTGACTCAGGCCACCACTGGACCGTTCTTCAGGACCATGCTCCCGTCGATGAGCTTCAATGCTTCAATATCATCACATGAAGCCCCAAAGAAGTCGGTCTTCGATCGGCTTGCAACTACTACGGCCCCTTTCAACGGGTCGTCCAAGTTCGCCGCCTCAGTCTTCGATAGGCTGAGCCAAAGCTCAAGTGGGCACGCGAAGAGGCCCGCGATACCTGAAGGGGTAGTCCCGAAGCGGATAGCCATTCCAGCTCCGGTAAACAAAGTCATCAAAGGGGCTTCTCCTGCTAAGGGATCAGTGTTCGCAAGACTGGCCGTTCCAACTCCTGCCGCGGGTGAGGTCGTTAAAAGTACTTCCCCTATTCGAAAGTCAGCCTTTGCAAGATTGTCTGTTCCCTCTCAGAGGACGTCGATCTTTGACAGGCTGATACCAACAACACCCCATTAGAGTAGGGGCATGACGAAGCCACTCCCGTAACTGAACCATTCCCATCTGCACGACATTCTTGACGTTTCCACTGGCGCCGAGTAAGGAAGGCTGGGGGAAGTTCCCCCTCTGGACTTACCCCACCAGCTCCAATGGTGGGAATTAACGCTGCTGTTCCAACTGGGAACAGCTTCGAGCTGATCAGGAGGGTGCGCAAAAACTCTCCAACCGCCATATTGAAGAAGTCTACTTCGCCTGCTAAAAGTACGACACAGGTGAAGCCGGAACAGCCTCCTCAGCGGTTGTCCTCCAAAATCTACAGAGTCTGGAGGAAAGTCCAAGACTTTGTAATTGACAAAGATTACTCTTGCCGGTTGAAGAAGACGAAGATTCGGCAAGAAGAGGACCATCCCTCCGTCGTACCACGGAAGGTGTCATCTACGTGGGTGCCTGTTGCAACGGCCCCCTCAACTTTGGTCTCCCACAAAAAGAGAAGGCCTGAGAATCTCCCACCACCGATGGCAAATATCAAAGGCAGTGGACCCAAATGCCCCAAGTCTGGGGGCATGATTGTGCATACCGTCTACATGGTATCCGGAAAAGAGGATAGTCATGCTTCCATGAGTCATCGACTACTTACACGGTCTGTGACGAAAGCTCAGGAGCAACAACAAAAGCTCCAGGAAATGTTGACAAGAATGGCTGCACTCACTGGGCAGAAAGAAATACCAGAAGCATCGTCGGAACAACGCCAGGAGCAGGAGACCGACACCGAATTCCTACGGAGGGTGCTTGAAAAGAAAGATAAGGAGGCCGGGGAACAAGCGGCTAATATAAAACAGAAGGCGCTTCTGTTCCATGACATGGTTGGGATGATGATCCAGCCGGATTCTCCAGCTGAAGACCCTCCAATAATCATTGAAGATGACAAAAAGGAGACATCGAACCCTCCTCCAGCTTTATCGGCAGCTAGGGAGGAGACGATCTCTAAAGCTACCCTTGATGACTACATAGCTCAACAAATACGAGCTCATCAAGCGAACGAAACAGCATGCCAGGTCGTTAGAACTGGGCGACCTTACCGAGGCTGGTACGACCAAATTAAGTACCTGCTAGGATATACGATCCCCAAATTCCATGTTTATAAGAGGACAGGAAATCCGCACCAACACGTTGCTCAATTCAGAGCTTTGTGTGGTAACACCGGGGGTGATGGCAAATTATTGCTTCGCCAATTTGTTGGCAGCTTGGCGGAGACAACATTTGAATGGTATTTGGAGCTTCCGAATGATTCCATCAAGACATTTGCAGAAATGGAGCTACTGTTTACACAAAGGTTCGCAAGCGCTAGCAAGCACACCCCGATTACGACATTAATCAACGCCATGGTGAAGCCGGGAGAAACCTGGGTTCAATACGCAATTCGGTGGCGGACCCTATGGTCGAAGTGTGAATAGTGCATAGAAGAAGCTCCTGCTGTGGGCATGTTCGTGGGGACCCTCGACCCTCAGGCAACTATAACCTAATTTATGATGTTCTTCAAGCCGACCACCTTTCAGGCCTTGATTGACAAGCTGGCCCAAATGGATCAGATGGGCCATAGGCCGTCTTTTTTAAAAACGGATCTCCGGAATGAAAAGGGGAAAGGGAAAGCGACTTTCGTCGCCAACGCTCAACAATAATTGAGTGACCCGAAGCTGGTGGCTCGCCAAAACAACAGACTGTGAGCCCTCGAAGAGAAGTTGAGACGTCCTTACTCCTTCCCCAGAGATAAAACGAGGAGATTATTCGAACTGGCGGTGCGCAACAGGCTCATCACTCTGCCGGATCCGAGACGCCCACTACAATCGGGCGACGTCAACAATCCCAATTACTTCCCCTACCACCGAATAGTGGGCCACCCAATCGAAGATTGCTACGTTTTTAAAAACTGGGTCAAAGACCAGTATCGGCAGGGGAAGTTCGCGCTGTCCGAAAACTGGAAGGTGAACCCGCCGCAGCAGCACGCTCCTAAGAAGATGGACATGCCGCGGGCATCATGCTCATTTATAGAAGAAGCCCCGTGGGAAGTGGTCCTTTCAGCTAAAACTAAAAGAATGCTGAAGGATCTTCAAGCATGTCCGGCGATTAGGTGGAAAAGCCCGCTGGAGCCAGAAATTATTGACGGAATGCTGAAACCACGCCCAACGCCAAAAGTTGGTAACGATGGACAAAACCTCCAGGCCAAGCCTCCGAAGTCTTCAAAGAAAAAGAAGAAGGCCAAGAAGCACGTGCAGCTCGACGGCAATCATACGGGTCTGCAGAAATACATCGATGCATTGGAGGAATACAACCAGGAGGCACGGACCCCAGTCACTCTGGAAGAGTTCTTCAAGCATGTTCTTAAGAACGGAGATAGTGACATTGATGAAGGAGACGACTCGTCAAAAGAACCCGAGGAGTATGTGGCGAGTTGCCACATGATCTCTCACTCATCGATAAGCGACAAAGAAGCTCCCGACGTAGAGAAACTGGGGGCAGATCCAGAACCAAAACCCATGGAACCGTCGGATGACCTTATCGACAAGCTGCTGAACGAAGCTCATCAAAAGTGCAAAGCTGATCGAGAACGTGAGGCGGCCATTTACAAAAAGGCCAAGCGTCGGTGTCAGGACGAAAAAGCTCCGGTGATGTGAAGCCATAAAGTACCTCAACCGGATCAAAGTGACCTTGCCACCAGCAGGAGAAGAATCAAGATAAGGAAGCAGTTAGCCAAAGCTCTGTCAATGGGAATGAAGCTGCCACCTTCCAAAGAAAATACTTCCGGGAATACGTGCCCCGATGAACCGGATGCCCATCCGAAATACTGCTTGTATCATCGGAGGGTCACACACCCTACCGAAGAGTGCCGTGCCTTCAAGAAGTGGTGGCAGGGATATGTTGCCTACCGACAACACTTCAAGCGGGTAAAGCGCAAAGCCCGTCGGGAACAGAGAAGCGGGGAAGACGAGCATGAAGGAACAGCCGGTAACTGTCATATGGTTGATGCCATCCCGACAAGAGCAAAACCTCAAGTTCTTACATTCGGGAGCGATTCTGACGAAGAAATAGCTCTCGGCCCTCTCTTCAAGGAATCTACCTCTGAAAAAGAAGAGGAAATGAAGAACTGTGAGAATATTCAGCTGCGTAACCGTACGTTGCCTGAAAAGAATCACGGACCTTCAGACAACGGTTCGGGAAAAAGGGACAAAGGGAAAGAAAAAGTCCCTGAGGAGATTGCCCTCGATGATAGAGTCGTTGAAGAGCTCACAACCAAGGACCCACCCAAGAAGAACAATATGGATTACAATTTCCTGGCACATCTGAGGAAGACACCCTCACAATTGAGTATTTTGGATGCCCTTCTCCTGTCTAAAGAAGCATAAGATTCCCTGATCAAGGCATTACAAGAGCCCGACCAGTTTGAAGCCTTCCTGGCGGAAGAAAAGATGAAAGACGAGCTGGAAGAAGTCCACACGGCTGATATCACCTTCAGCGATGAAGACTTCTTTTTCGGAATGTGCGAGCACAACCGTCCGCTGTATGTAACCGGGTCTTGTCACGACATCAAAATAGGGAAGATCCTAGTCGACAACGGGTCCTCTGTCAACCTTCTTAATGTAAGAGCGTTGAAGGAGATTTGCATGAACGTTCAGCACTTGGCTCGGGACAAAATTACTATCTCCGGTTTTGACTACCAATCATCACAAACGCTCGGGTCTGTAATACTGATATTACGCTTCGAGCTGCTCGTCACTGACATCAAGTTCTATGTTATTGATGCCAAGACTTGCTACAACGCTTTGCTCGGCAGGCCTTGGTTACATGAGTACAACGTCATCCCTTCTACACAATATCAGTGTATGAAGTACTTCAAGGATGGCCTCGAGTACACAGTTACAGGGGAGTTGAACCCATTCTCCGTAAATGAAGTCCGCAAATATGAAGACGCCAAGTACTTTTTACCAGACTTCGAAGACATAGAAAGATGTCGCAAACCAGAGAACAAGCAAAAAACCATCGCCACTATCCCGATATTTGGGAGCGATACCGAAGAGGATGAAGAGATGGTCTACTTGGGACAACCCCAAGGCAACAGGCCAGAACCATCCACTCCTATTTTGGTCTTTGGCAGTGACTCTGAAGACGAGGCCAACGCAATGTTCTCCGTCCGCCCGTCAATACAGACCTTTGCCGGAGCTAACCAGAGTTTACAGATTACCCTGGTTCCGCGGCGGAATTATAAAGAACTTGATGCACTTGATACGTACAACGTGCAAGAGCTGCAGACCTTCTACGTCCCTCCTCGCCAAAGAGGTGAGAAGGTGATCCTTTTCTACCAATTCACGGAGACTAAAGTGGAGAAAGAAGTATGGCACGGTGCCGAACCCGCGCTCGACAGGCTTCAACCAATCCGTTTGCCCAGATACTACGCAGAGGGACTGAAAAGGCTATTGAGATGCTAGGCGTACCCTTTAAACAGACTGCTCGACAACCCCAGTTCTATAACAAGATTTGGGACGTTCCTGGGACTCAGCGGAAGATGCCCAACGGGAGAATGGAGACGACTGGCCTTGGATACGTTCGGCCCAATAAAAAGGAGCGATTCCATGGCTGCCATGTCATAAATAATTCGGTGGAGAAACAAATGTGTTTCCAGATGGCATTGATGTCGAACCAGAGCGAGATCCCGCCGTGAAAATACCAAGCCCGTCATTCGAAGAACAAATTGATAAGTTAATAAGAGAAGCGGGTCAAAAGGTTCGGGATGACCATAGCCGTGAAATGACCATTTACGAGAAAGCCAGGATGCAACGTATCATTCAGCAGGCTACGGAGGATGACGATCCCCTTCACTCTCAACCCGCTGTGCGCTCCTGTGGCAAAAAGAAAGCCTGACGTAGAAGCAACAATAAGGTAAAGACCGGGAATAACGTTTGAAAATAGCGAAGCGGATCCAAGAAGCCACGCGATTGAGAAAAAGTCAGCTCGAATCCGTCTTTTATGAAGAAGATGGGTCGGGAATACTCTTTCCCTCAAGACAAGACAAGGAAAATATTCAACCTTGTCATGAAGTATCAAATGATGACGCTCCCAGAGTCTCGATACCCTAAACAGATGGACGAGGTCCATCACCCGGATTATTTCTCCTACCACCGAATAATGGGACATCCTCTTGAAGATTGCTTCACCTTCAAAGACTGGGTTGGGGATCAGTATCAGAAAGGCAGGTTTGCTCTATCCAACAGTTGGAGGGTAGTCCCGCCACGAAAGCATGAGCCGAAAGCAACCTACACTACAAGGGAAAGTCCAGATCAATATCGAACTTGGAAACGAACTCGTACCTGTCACCTGATAACATTCTCAAAGGAGGAGGAGCATGAGAATATGGATGACCTCTCCCAGTGCTTCATAAATGAAGATGAGAACGAGGTGATCTCAGAATTTCCACCAGCACCAAAAGAGTTGGAAGATGGGATATACACCACATCAGACAACTTGAGAAAAATCGACTTGGGGACGACAAACGACCCAAAGCCAATGTTCGTCAGTGAGCTGCTATCTGAGAAACAGGTAGCCACGTTAAAGGACGTGCTTATGCAGTATAAAGACTGTTTCTCATGGAACTATTCCGAGATGCCGGGATTAGATCCAGAGATAGCTGTGCATAAACTGGCGATATTGCCGGACGTCAAGCCATTCAAACAGGCGCCAAGAAGAATGCGGCTCGAGCTTGAGATGAGTATCAATGCCGAAGTCAAGAAGCTAATTGACTCCGGATTTATCCAGGAAGTACAATACCCTGACTAGATCACCAATATCGTTCTGGTAATGAAGAAAAATGGGACAGTACGCATCTGCGTAGATTTTTGGGATCTCAACAAAGCTTGTCCAAAAGATGACTTCCCAGTGCCCGTTACCGAGTTGATGATCGATAACATATCCACCCATGAAATCTTCTCCTTCATGGATGGATCCTTAGAGTACAACCAAATCGAGATGCATCCTGAAGACCAAAAGCACACTGCTGGGCATATTCTGCTACAAAGTGATGCCATTCGGTCTGAAGAACGCTGGCGCCACCTACCAGAAGGCCATGACAAAGATCTTCGACGACCATGTACATGAGATTGTTGAATGTTATATCGACGACCTCATGGTGAAGAGCAACTCATACAAGGAACACTGGGAGCATTTAAAAATAGTGTTCCAGCGTCTTCAGAAATATAATCTGAAGATGAATTCTCTGAAATGCGCGTTTGGAGTTTCCTCAGGCAAATTGCTAAGATTCATCGTACGACACCGGGGCATCGAAATAGACCCGTCAAAGATCAAGGTGATTATGGAAATGCCTTCGCCGAGAACTCTCAAGTAACTACGGTCTCTCCAAGGAAAGCTCATGTATATCCGGCGGTTCATAGCTAACCTCTCCGGCAGATGCCGCCCCTATAGTCATCTAATGAAGAAAGAGACCCCGTTCGTTTGGGATCGTAAATGCCAAAACGCACTGGACGAAATCAAGCAATATCTGCAAAACCCGCCGGTACTAACCGCTCCGGTCAAGGGAAATCCCTCATCCTGTACACAACAGCCCTTGAAGGTTCTTTAGGCGTGCTATGGGCACAAGAGAACGGCCAGGGGAAGGAAAGAGCTCTCTACTATTTGAGTCGAGTCCTCCTGGGGGCAGAAAATAACTACTCCCATATCAAAAAGTATTGCCTTGGGCTGATCTTCGTGGTAACGAAGCTTCGACATTATGCATTGTCACATGAGGTCCAACTCATATCAAAGGTGGATCCTCTCAAGTATTTGATGTCAAGAGCCATGCTAACGGGATGGCTTACCAAATGGGCCCTCCTCTTGATGGAGTTCTCGATAGTATATCGACCCCATAAGGCAATAAAAGGCTAGGCCATCGCTGACTTTCTTGCTGAACATCCGATACTTGCCGACTCTCCCTTGAACTGCGAGTTACCGGACGAACACACGTTTGACGGAATTGACGTGGAGAAAGAAGGGAACGATACCCGATGGGAACTCTACTTCGATGGAGCGTCCTCTTTGAAGAAGCGAAAGCAAAACACCCCCATGATTAAAGCCGGGGTGGGCATTATCTTTGTGACTCCATAAGGAGGGATAATGCGTTTTGCCCTGTCTTTAACAGAGCCGAGAACAAACAATGAGGCTGAGTATGAAGCTTTGATAGCAGGTCTTGAGATTGCTGTCGACATGAGCGTCGAAAACCTCCTCATATATGGAGACTCCCAGCTGGTCGTTAACCAAGTAAATGGAGACTACCAGACGTGCAAACCAGAACTGATCAGGTATGGTGAAAGAGTGCAGCAACTGCTAACCTAAATCCCCTCCTACACCCTGAAAAGCATACCGTGTGTGGAAAATAGCAAGGCGGATGCGTTAGCCAAGCTCGCTAAAGAACTGGCCGACGAAAACCTCGATGGCGTAAAGATCATTGTGCAATGTTGCCGGATTCTCGCACCAGCAGAAATATCTTCGAAGACGTCTAAAGAAGAGGAAGCAACCGAACAAGAGGCCTTCCAATTGGAGGATGAAGAAAGGGAGAAAGATTGGAAAGAAGTCTTTATAGACTACTTCAAATCCCATCGAACGCCCAAAGACGCGTCGTCAAGACATCAGCTCATGAAGCGAGCCCTGTCTTTCACCTTCGTCGATGATACTTTTTATAAGAGATCATTCGACTATCTATGGTTGAGATGCCTAGTACCGGAAGAAGCAAAGAGGGTTGTCCAAGAAACTCATGGCGGACTCTGCGGTTCCCATCAAGCTGGGCCAAAGATGAAGCTGAAGATCAAAAGTATGGGCTATTATTGGCCCACGATGATTCAGGACTATCTCGAATATGCGAATCAGTGTCACTCATGCCAAATTCACAGGGATTTCATCCACCAGCATCCGAATCTGCTACACCCAACATTGACTAGCTGGCCATTCAAAATGTGGGGAACCGATATAATCGGGCCCATCAAACCGGCATCATCCACGGGACATCGGTTCATATTGGAAACGACCGATTACTTCTCCAAGTGGGAACAAGTAGTACCGCTAAGAGAGGTGAAGACGGAGAACATCCTCCATTTCTTCAAGACACATGTCATCTACCGGTTCGGCACTCCGCGATGGATCATCTCGGATAATGGGCCAGCCTACATAAGCCATAAGATCAGCCGCTTCGCACAACAGCATAAAATATATTGGAGATACTCTTCGGTCTATAATCCTCGAGCTAACGGTCTAGCTGAGGCTTTCAACAAGACCTTGACAAAGATCATAAAGAAAATGGTATCCAGAAATAAAAAGGACTGGTACGAGAGATTGCATGAAGCTCTCTGGGCCTATCGGACTACGTTCAAGACGGCCACGAACACAACGCTATTTGCGTTAGCGTTCGGTACGGAATCGGTACTTCCCTTGGAGATAGAGATACCCTCTCTACGAGTGGCGTTTCGGTACGAACTAACGGACGAAGAGAATTCCCATCTTCGGCTTGAGGAACTAGACGCCCTTGATGAAACTCGTCTCATGGCGCAGCAAAACCTAGAGGCTTACAAAGCAAGGATGACGCGCTCATACAAAAGATTGACTAGGCCGAGAACATTCTGCCAGGGCGAACTTGTGCTAGTCGTAAAAAGACCTATGATCTCCAACTGTGCCAAACGGGGGAAATTCGAGCCGAACTATGAGGGCCCGTACATCATAGATAATGTATAACAAGGTGGGGCCTATTTGCTCATGGATATGCATGGCGAAAGACCCTTCCGTCCAATAAACGGCCGGTTCCTTAAGAAATACTACGCTTGACAAGTCACGGCTCAGGTTAGTGATGGATGACGACGCTCGTGTCCGCTCGCTATCTCCCAGAGTCCAAACTCTATAAGTAGTATCCAGCGAAATCTCGCCTCGAAATACAATGGACCGCAACGTCCTTAAACTAGCTATGGACCGAGATGTCCTTAAACTAACGATGGACCGAGATGTCCTTAAGCTAACGATGGACCGTGATGTCCCTAAACTAAATACGCCGCCTCAAAAACTTGGCAACAGTGGAATCCAGGTCCATAAGTCCTAGCAGCGAGGATTGCAACTTAAGTCCCTCTGGCGCCGTAGCTACCCCGGTTGGTGAAGCCCCGCCACCGTAAAAAAAAAGGTACGTCCGAAAGAAAAATGGGCACGGATGAAAACCCGAAAGGGCTCCGTGAGTAAAAAAGCAGGACTGCCGGCGAGTTCGTGAATACCCGAAAGAGAGCAGACTCGTAAAAAAAAAATTCATGCACAATTGCGAGGTCCTCTCGACCTTGTGAGGAGAAAACACCTGCGTGAGATCCTTACGACTCACAAGGAAGAAACACACTTAGGGATCCCCACGATTCCTAAGGAGAAATTACACTTATGAGATCCTCACGACTCGTGAGGAGAATTCCCCCTGCGAGACCCTCACGGCTCGTAGGATTTGAAAGTCTTAAGTTACAGGGATCTGAACCTGTTCTTAAGCCATCATATTCCCCAGATTACCCTACAAGAGGTTCAATATTGACCCTTGTATACAATCCACGGGCATAAATAAACGTTTCCCTACCAAGTTCCACCAATGGCGCGAAATTTCCCCATTTGGTGAACGACACTTGTAAGTCCTCTCGACTTATAAGAAGAAAACACTCTTGTGAGATCCTTACGACATATAAGAGAACACTCACTTAAGAATCCTCACGATTACTACGGAGAAAACGCATCTACGAGATCCTCACGACTCGTAGGGAGAAACACCTTTATGAGACCCTTACGGCTCATGAAGTCAAAAGCGTTAGTCGACAGGATCCTAACCCTGTTTGCTAAGCCACCTTTGTTCGAATAGACAAAATCAAATGATGATTCGCTCCTGGTAATATCCCAGTTGTAGCGATGCTGATGCCTAAATCAATATCAAATTCTGAGTCCTTTCACGGAAAATGATGATTCGCTCCTGGCAATATTCCAGTCGCAGCGATGCTGATGCCAAAATTGGTGTCAGATCTCAAGATCCATACTCGCAGCAAAAATCGGCGAGCCAAAAATGCATATGAAATATCCAAAATGATAGGGCAACTCGCAACAAAAATCAGCGAGTAAAATATATGCATATAAAAATAGCCGAAATGATTGGGCAACTCGCAACAAAAAGCAACGAGTAAAGAAAAGAAAAATAACCGAAATGATTGGGCAACGCGAAAAATAGCCGAAATGATTAGGCGATCGAGACTTTCGCGATATAAAAAGCTGAAATGATAGTGCATCGCGGAAAGAAACAAAAAATAAAAAACGAAACTTCTGCCCTGCAGGTGAGATCACATCGACCCCTGTATACAATCCATGGGCACAAACGAAAAGGGAACCACATTTTCCCACCAGGCTTCGTCAAAGGGAAGCTAGATCTCGATGGCTACATCTACAACCTAGAAATCAACAACGGCGTTCCTTCTCGTTCCAACCAGAAGCAGATACGACGTCAGCAAAACGGAGCCACGACAAAGTCCCCTAGTTCCAAATCTCGACGGTTCACAGACAACCTAGAGACTACCTCGGAGCCATGGCAGAGTCCCTAGTTCCAAGTCTTGACGGCAGCATCCATAGCCTAGATATCAACAAAAGTGTTTTTTCTACCTCCAGCACAATACAGACAAGACATCAACAAATGGAGCCATGACAAAGTCCCCTAGTTCCAAATCTCAACAGTTCACAGACAACCCAGAGACAACCTCGACATTCATCGCAATATTGCAGACACGACGTCAACAAACGAAGCAAAGGAAGATTCCTAGCTTCAGTGTCTTAACGGCAAATCAAATGAGACCTGAAAGACTATTGGAGACCATCCCACTCCAACGCGGAGTGGTCATGACTCATCGGGGCTCCCAAACCGAGCCTAACCTCAAGTAAAAAGCGACATGGAATATCCCTAACGCTTGCTCTTTCGACGGTAATATTACCTGAAAAATTACTTGAAGACGTCTTGTCCATCCCCCGAAGGGATCAGAGACACGACAGTCGTGGGGCTACCCGAACAACAAGATTGCATATCGGGGAGTATATCAGCCAACGCGACGGTGCGACGAGTAAAAAAATTAGTACCACAGACCCTAACGGACTTATATTAGCAGGAGTTAACTATGACGTTAGGACACCCTTGCGAGAACTTCTCGATTCGTCTCGACTCGTGAGGAAATTAGTTTCCTTGCGAGAACTTCTCGATTCGTAGGGAAAATCCTTAGGCAATAGGGATAAGGACCTGTTTTCTAAGCACCGGGGCCCTGCAAGTCAGTCCAAGATGGACTATTGCATACTATTCACGGGCCACACTCTCCAAAGTCGAATATCGACAATGAGGGAAACAACCACTTACGAGTCCTCTCGACTTGTAAGGGGAAAAAATTCTCTTGTGAGATCCTTACGACTCTTAAGAGAAAACACACACTTAGGAGTCTTCAGGAGAAAATACACCTACGAGATCCTCTCGACTCGTAGGGAGAAAAGTCTTTATGAGACCCTTACAGCTCATAAAGTTGAAAAATCTTAGGTGGCATATCTGAGCCTGTTTCCTAAGCCATCGCTACCCTGCAGGTGAGATCATATTGACCCTTGTATACAATCCATGGGCACAGACGAAAAGGGAACCACATTGTCCCACCAGGCTTCATCAAAGGGAAGCTAGATCTCGATGGATACATCTACAGCCTAGAAATCCACAACGGCGTTCCTTCTCATTCCAACCAGTAGCAGATACGACATCAGCAAAATGGAGCTACGACAAAGTCCCCTAGTTCCAAATCTCTACGGTTCACAGACAGCCTAGAGACTACCTCGGAGCCACGGCAAAGTCTCCTAGTTCCAAATCTCAATGGTTCACGGACAACCTAGAGACTACCTCGGAACCATGACAGAGTCCCTAGTTCCAAGTCTTGACGGCAGCATCCACAGCCTAGAGATCAACAACAACGTTTTTTCTCCCTCCAGCAGGATATAGACGCGACATCAACAAACGGAGCCATGACAAAATCCCCTAGTTCCAAATGTCGACGGTTCACAGAAAACCCAAAGACAACCTCGACATTCATCGCAATATTACAGACATGATGTCAACAAACGAAGCAAAGGAAGATCCCTAGCTTCAGGGTCTTGATGGCAATTCAAATGAGACCTGAAAGACTATCGGAGACCATCCCACTCCAACGCGGAGTGGTCATGACTCATCGGGGCTCCCAAACTGAGCCTAACCTCAAGTAAAAAGCAACATGAAATATCCCTAACGCTTTCTCTTTCGAAGGTAATATTACCTGGAAAATTACTTGAAGATGTCTTGTCCAGCCCCCGAAGGGATCAGAGACACGACAGTCGCGGGGCTACCCGAACAACAAGATTGCATATCGGGGTATATATCGTCCAACGCGACGGTGCGATGGGTAAAAAACCTAGTACCATAGACCCTAACGGACTTCTATTAGCAAGAGTTAACTGTGACGTTAGGACACCCTTGCGAGAACTTCTCGATTCGTCTCGACTCGTGAGGAATTAGTGTCCTCGCGAGAACTTCTCGATTCGTCTCGACTCGTAGGGAAAAGCCTTAGGCAATAGGGATGAGGACCTGTTTCCTAAGTACTGGGGCCCTGCAAGTCGGTCCAAGATGGACTATTGCATACTATTCACGGGTTGCACTCTCCAAAGTCGAATATCGACAAGGAGGGAAACAACCACTTACGAGTGCTCTCGACTTGTAAGAGGGAAAATTCTCTTGTGAGATCCTTACGACTCTCAAGAGAAAACACACACTTAGGAGTCCTCACGACTCCTAAGGAGAAAATACACTTACGGGATCCTCTCGACTCGTAGGGAGAAAAGTCTTTATGAGACCCTCACGGCTCATAAAATTGAAAAGTCTTAGGCGGCTGATCCAAACCTATTTCCTAAGACATCGCTGCTCTACAAGGAGGTCAAGATGGACTATTTGCGAGCCGCATTTACTAAAGCCACATTCTCCAATGAAATAAAGAAGCTACTTACGGGTCCTCACGATTCGTAAGGAAAAATACCCGAGTGAGATCCTTACGACTCATGGAGCCGATGAACACTTAGAAATCCTCACGATTTCTAAGGAGAATTTGCACCTACGAGATCCTCTCGACTTGTAGGGAGAAAAAACCTTCTTGAGATCCTTACGGCTCATGAAGATGAAAAAAAGTCTTAGGCTACAAGGACCCTAAACTTGTTTCCTAAGCCCTCAATTCTATGGTCATGCATAACTCTGCACTACTTCACCCACGTACGTACTTACATGGGCAAAGTAGTGAGGGGCATTTATTCCCACCAAAATTTTGGCTCAAAACATGCTCCCTTATAAAATAATAACAATAAAATAAAAATAAAAATAAAGAGAAAGCTCCATATGCAAAGCATGTAGGTACTGCCTCGGATAGAATTAAATCCTATGATGGAGCCTCACGTGCTCCTCACACGGGCGCCAATGTGCAAAGCACAAAAATGAAATCTATTAAATAAGAGTTAAAAACTTTAAAGCAGTGTCTTACGTGCCTTGTACGAGGGCGCCAGCGCCGAGAGTTAAAAACCCTGAGGTAGGGCCTCACGTGCCTAGCACGAGGGCGCCGACACCGAGAGTTAAAAACTCTGAGGTAGGGCCTCACGTGCCTTGCACGAGAGCGCCGGCGCCAAGAGTTAAAAACTCTGAGGCAGCGCCTCACGTGCCCCGCACGAGGGCGCCGGCGCTAGAACTAAAAGTTCTCTGCCGTTGGATCAAAGATCCAATGGAGATGATAAATCATCAAAATACAGAATTAAATTCTGTTGAGGAAATATTCCTCAAATCTTTCTAAACAAGAAATATTACGCTACGTAAAACAGAGCGCCGTTGGATTAAAAATCCAATGGTGATTAAAAAATCACCAAGCTATAGAATCAGCTCTGTATAGAAAAATATTTCCCCAATCTTTCTAAACAAGAAAGATTACGCTCTGTAAAATAGAGCACCGTTGGATTAAATATCCAATGGTGATTAAAAATCACCAAGCTACAGAATAAGCTCTGTATGGGAAAATATTTTCCCAATCTTGTTAAAAACAAGAAAAATGTCTTCTGTAAAACAGAAGTCTTTGGATCAAAGATCCAACGGTGGATAAAATCCCCAAATCAATTAAGAATCTCTCAATGAGAGTTTTCTTTAACTAAATCAACAAACTTGCCTCCACTATATAAAGGCCCCAAGACTTCAAGTCTTGTACAGAGGAACCCCCCATAAACTTCAAGTTTAAAAAGAAGAGCAAGCAAAAAAAGAGCTTTAAGAGAGAAGAAGGAAGAAGAACTTTCTTCAAGGTAAATAAAGATAATAGAGATCAGAGCATCTCATCTGCATATCTAAGGGTTTAACCCTCATAAAAGAATATAGTTCTTTCTCTGGATCTGAGATCCATGAGACAAGTCTCCCATAAATGAGAATTTAATTCTCGTGGGGATGAATTTGTTCTTGGGGATTGAAGATCCAGGGGGGAACAAAGAATCAAACTCTTTAGAAAAAAAGCATAAAGAAAGAAACAGCGCCGAGCGCCTCACTTGCCCCTCACGTGGGCGCTGCTTGAAAAAGAGTGCTTAGCACTCAGTGGTTGTGTCACGACCCAAGTTTGGATGTGACCGGCACTTAGATTGTATCATATCTAAAGATATGCACACAGTCCAAGTAAGCCGAAAACCAAGATCAAAATCCTTTTTGCGGAATTCTTTATATAGAAAATTTAATTTTTAAGTAAAAATCACATGTTATGAAGTTAAAAGATTAAACAAGTATAAGGTGTTAAGTTTGGTTGCATCCCTAGTTGGGATCAACAATATCAACAGCAGAAAATAAAACCTCAGTATATAGAGCATCAATACAAATCTCAGACATAAGATATGAAACCGCAATTTATAGAACTAAACGATCTCAACTGCCAATAATATACATATCATCTCTCACTCTAAGTCATATACAGGTCTGATGAAGATTTTCTAGATACAAAATACAATACCAAAAGAGAAGGTTACTACATATGTAACCCACCTATCAAAAGATGTGATAAAGCTGCAAAAGTAGATCTGCACCGCAGCTAACCATCGACTCTACCCATGCAAGGAACTGTGGCACAACGGGGGTGAGTTGCCAAATCAGTGAATATAACTAACATATAATGGTTAATTATGTAAATATGACGATCATACTAACTGAGATGTGAACAAGTATAATGTATGATTATATGAAAAAAATCAAGAATCTATAACATGAACCTCATAGTCCAAACTGAAATCTCATCATTTATTCCCAATAAAATTCATTTCCCCGTGTCCATCATCGACACAAAATTTCCGTTTCTCACAGGCATCATTCCTCGAATGATCCTGAGATCAACAATACCGGTCTTTATCCTCTAGATATACGCCGTATTTTTACCACTATATCCGGTATCGAGTAACCTCGCTAGGCTCACCCGCCTCAATGCGGCTATCCTGTCCCTCGGTCTCGACCGGGTCCACCATGTATCCGACTGTATATCTCCCCCACTCAGTATGGATAACGTAAAATCCGCGACCGTATATCTCCCCCACTCGGTCCGGAACAAAAACAAATCATAAAACCTCTCATGGTGGACATGACACATCAATCATGAAAATCACTGGATTTATGTAATAGTATTCAAAACTCAAAACCATAAATCCTCAATAATACGTTTACCTCTTATATCAACAAGAAATACTAAAACATGATATTAATGATGCAATTTACTACTATTTATTGGTGTGTATGATACGATATGAATCATTTTAATAAGAATTTTGCTAAGTGTAAAAGTGACATGGTAATATCGACGATATGTGTGTAACATATAAGATGTGCACGTGGCATGACTCGTCGATAATTGTGTAGTGTTCTAGCAACTAAGCAAGATATGGTGACTTATGAATACATAGTGTTAATTTAGCATATCAAATAATTCATTTATTTAAATACAACTACGGGCGTAAAACGCCATCTTTACAAAATTTCCCGGTAGATGTTTAATCTACTCACCGGAAACGTTGAATCTATTCAGGAATTGCCAATCCTTTCCCTTTCCTTGCTGCCTCCGTAAATCCCGTATTCGAATCTAATATCACAATTTAATTTATATAAGTAAACGGCTACTCCGACATGACGGAAATGAAAAACACCCGTTCCCACGTACTATTTATATTGTATACGACTATATCGAGCTATTAAACACTTAACCTTACTGGATTTTAACCCTAGCCTGCATCGCTACAGGATTTAAATCGCGATGCGTTTTAATCGTGTCGTATTGGGTGTTTTAAGATATCCTTTTCGACATACGCTTCCAGATTCTATCTGTAGTGAAACTAATTTAATTAAATAACACCAATTTAGCCAAAATTATACATTGAAGCCTACCCAACAAGCCAAAACACCCTAGCTACCTACAAAACCGGCGACGCCGGAATTCCCCTTTTGGTCGCCGGCCCAATTCCGAGCCCTCTGGTTCGTGATCCTATGGTCTTCTCTAGGTATTACATACATTATTTTAGCACTGTTTAGTTGAGTTTATTATCTTACCAACAAGAGCAGATTTACACAGAGCCTAGTTTGGAAAAAAATACGAATTTATAGGACATTGTTCATTTCAAATTAACTAAGCTATAGAACTTAAATCTCCTACCGTGTTTAAGAATTTTAACCTCCAAAAAGTTGTTGGAATAATCCCTCCAAGATGCTAAGCCCCTCCTAGCTTGATGGTGAAGAAAACCTAGAACATAGCTTCTTTCACCTTCTTCTTCCTCTTGTTCTTTCTTTTTCTCTTTATTTTTCTTTTGATTTCAGAAATTTTCAGAATTCTTAATTAACTATGATCTGAACATAACCTATATATATATAAGAAGAAGGAAGGGTGAGGTAGTAGAAAGAGGTGTCAAGGGTTGAAGGGTGCTCATTTCATGCTAGGAGGAGGTGTGAGATGAGTGTTGTGCATGCAAGTATGAGGTGTGCTAGCCTTATCCTTTAATTTTGTTTTAATTTGAATTTAAATTCTGAACTAAATGATTTTCCATCCCATTTTCATTTACACCCTTAACAATTTTCTATTTGCACAAAAATTCTAAACTTTACCTAAAAACCCCTCATAACTTAGTTTATTATAAAACACACATTTTATTAAAATGAAGCTAAAATTGTCACTAAAACCCTTATAACTTATTTATGTTGCACACTAAATTTTTTATTTAAATTGTTTTACATAGAACTTATGAAAATTGATTTATTTGTTTTTAACAACTTGCGATTTATCATATTATTATTAAATTACTTAATTTTATTTATTTCTAAATTTTCAGAATGCTACAATATCCCCCCTTAAGAAAATTCGGTCCTCGAATTTAAAATAATTAACTAGACATACCTTCGAAATGATGTGGAAATTTCTTTCGCATCGCATTCTCGGTCTCCCAAGTAATCTCCTCGCGATTCTTTCCTTGCCAAAGAACCTTTACAGACGGAAGTACCCTCGATCGTAGTTTCTTTGCCTGCCTGTCAAGAATAGCGACTGGCTGCACTGTGTAGGATAAATCTGGCTCAAGCTGTAAGGTCTGATGCTGGATCGCGTGAGATGGATCGTGAAGATACCTGCGAAGCATCGAAACGTGGAACACCGGATGCACGTCGGGAAAACTCGGTGGAAGTGCTAAGCGATAAGCTACAACACCCACTCTCTCCAGAATCTTGTAAGGTCCGACATATCTGGGGCTAAGCTTCCCCTTCTTCCCGAAACGCATCGCACCTTTCATTGGAGATATTCGAAGGAACACATGATCTCCCACTCCAAACTCGAGTCTACGACGCCGTCGATCTGCATACAATTTCTGTCTGCATTGGGCCACCTTCATTCTATCCCGTATCAATTGAATCTTCTCTGTAGTCTCCTGTACTATCTGCGGTCCCAATATGCAACTTTTGCTCAGTTCCGTCCAGCAAACGGGTGATCGACACTTCCTCCCATACAAAGCATCAAAGGGTGCCATCTGGATCGTCTCCTGAAAACTGTTGTTGTACGAGAATTCTATCAAAGGTAGGTGACGATCCCAACTACCACCGAAATCAAGGCTATAAGCCCGAAGCATATCCTCTAGTGTCTGAATGGTCCGCTCCGACTGACCATCTGTCTGTGGGTGAAAAGCGGTACTAAAACTCAACCGTGTACCCAAAGCTTCTTGAAATCTCTGCCATAGCCTACTAGTAAACTGGGTACCCCTATCTGAAACTATGCACGCCGGAACTCCATGCAGACGTACAATCTCATCGATATAAATTTGAGTATACTGTGCAAAACTATACGTCGTCTTTACTGGGAGAAAATGAGCGGCCTTTGTCAATCTATCAACAATCACCCAAATAGAATCGCACCCTCTGCTAGTCCTGGGTAGACCCACCACGAAATCCATGGAAATCTGTTCCCATTTCCACTCTGGAATGGGTAAGGGCTGCAACTCTCCGGCTGGCCTCTGGTGTTCTGCTTTGACTTGCTGACAAGTCAAGCATCTCGAAACATATTCCGCAACATCCCTCTTCATTCCTTCCCACCAGTAAACATCCTTTAGGTCATGATACATCTTGGTGGAACCAGGATGAATACTGTATGCTGATCTATGGGCCTCCTTTAAAATCTCACGCCTCAACCCGTCAGAATCTGGCACACAGAGACGAGTCCTAAAACGTAATACTCCATGATCATCAACCAAAAACTCCGTCTCCCTGCCCTGCCTAACCTGATCCATAATCTCCACCATACGAGTATCTGCGGGCTGTGCCTCTCGAATGCGATCCAATAACTGAGGTCGGGTGCGAACATATGCTAGATGGCCTCCTGTCGCTGTAAACTCAAACTGTATACGACTATCACATAAACCTTGCCAGTCTGTAGAAGACTGTCTCTGCAAGATGCGCAAATGAGATAAGCTATCTCCAGGTCTCCGACTCAAAGCATCTGCCACAACATTCGCTTTGCCTGGATGATACAAGATCTCACAATCGTAATCTTTCACCATTTCCATCCATCTACGCTGCCTTAGGTTCATATCTCTTTGCTGAAAAATATACTTTAAGCTCTTATGATCTGTGAAGATTTGACACGACTCTCCATACAAGTAATGTCTCCAAATTTCAATGCGAATACCACAGCAGCCATCTCTAGATCATGAGTGGGGTAGTTTTGTTCGTGCCTCTTCAACTGTCGAGAAGCATAAGCTACAACCCTGCCGTGCTGCATCAGCACACAGCCTAAACCCACTCTAGAAGCATCACAATATACAACAAAACCACCTGGCCCGAAAGGTAAAGATAAGATAGGTGCAGTCGTCAAGCGCGTCTTCAACTACTGGAAACTCTGCTCACATGCATCTGTCCACTGAAATGGAACCTCCTTCCTAGTCAATCCGGTCAAAGGTGCAGCTATCCGTGAAAAATCCTGCACGAAGCGTCGGTAATAACCTGCCAGACCTAAGAAACTCCGAACCTCTGTAACTGACACAGGTCTGGGCCAGTGCTGTACCGCTTCAATCTTCTTTGGGTCCATACATATACCCTCTCTCGTAACTATGTGACCCAATAACTCCACACTATCGAGCTAAAAAGCACACTTAGAGAATTTTGCAAACAGCTGATGCTCCTTCAAGGTCTGCAACGTAATATGCAAATGCTGCTCGTGCTCCGTCCGACTCCGAGAATAAAAAAGAATGTCATCTATGAACACTATGATAAATCGATCAATGAAGGGTCTGAAGATAGTTCATCATATCCATAAAAGCCGCTGGAGCGTTGGTGAGTCCAAACGACATCAACAGAAATTCATAGTGCCCATATCTTGTACGAAACGTCGTCTTCTGAATATCGTCCTTCCGAACCCTCAACTGGTGATACCCCGATCGCAAATCAATCTTCGAGAAGTAACCAGCTCCCTGCAACTGATCGATTAAGTCATCTAAGCATGGTAGTGGATACCTGTTTCGCACAGTTACGCGATTCAGCTGTCGGTAGTCGATGCACAGTCTCATACTACCGTCCTTCTTCTTTACAAATAAGACAGGAGCTCCCCACGGTGATACACTAAGATGAACAAGTCCTCTATCTAAAAACTCTTGCAATTGGCTTTTGAGTTCCTTCAACTCTGTCGGTGCCATTCGATAGGGTGGTATAGAAATATGCCCCGCACCCGGAATCAAGTCGATGCAAAATTCAATGTCGCGATCGGGTGGCAATCCTAGTAACTCAGCAGGAAACACCTCAGGAAATTCTCGTGCGATCGGAACCTGGTCCAATGGAATCTCAGCGACCCCTAAGTCCTGAACAAAAGCCAAGAACCCATGACAACTCTTCTTCAAGAGTCGCCCCGTACAAAGAGCAGAAATCATGTTGGCAGGAGTTATTTTACAATCCCCCTGCACAACAAACACCGGTTCACCTGGAAAACAAAATCTAACCGCCTTTCCCCCTGCACAACAAACACCGGTTCACCTGGAAAACAAAATCTAACCGCCTTTCCCCGACAATCTACATAGGCATGACAGGCGGCTAACCAATCCATACCAAGAAGTATATCGAAATCTAGCATATCCAGGAGAATCGGATCAACTAGCGAATCTCTATCACCAATACGCACAGAACATGACCTGAATACGTGCCGAGCTATAAAAGAATCTCCCACTGGGGTAGTCACCACTAATGGTAACTCTAACAACGACGACTCTTTCCCCAAAGAAAGTGCAAATCGTGAAGATACATAAGAATGTGTAGAACCGGGATCAAATAAAACATGTGCCTCTAACGAGCATATTGTAAGAGTACCTGTCATGACTGCATTTGATGCCTGGGCATCCTGTGGAGGCAGCGCAAATACCCGTGCCTGGCCTCTGCCCGCATCCTGTCGTCCTCTACCTCTATCTCCTCGACCTCTCTGAGAACGTCCCGCAAAGCCTCGACCTCGTGGTGCAACTGCTTGGCGTGTAGCGCCAACTGGGGGAGGAAGTAAAGCCATCGACGTAGAAGGTGGAAGGGGTAAAGCATCCTGTGGAACAACGGTCCCTCCCTGGGATCTACAATCCCACGCAAAGTGTCCGGGAAGTCCACAACTAAAACATGTAGATGGAGGCCTCTGATCATCGGGATAAGAACTGAACATTTGGCCCTGGGTCCAACCTCGTCCGACACTGCGACCTAGAGTATATCTGCCTCTACCTCTGCCAAACTGTCTAGTCATTTGCCCGATCGGTTTACTCCTCTTTGGCTCTGGAACAACCACTGACTCGCTCAAACGCTCCTCCACTCGTATCGCTGCATCCATGGACTGCGCATACGTATCAAAATGCTGGGAGCCTATATCCAGATACAACTATGTGTCCAAACTCCTTAGGAACCTCTTCACCCGGAGCTCCTCCGTAGGTACTAAGTATGGGGTATAGCACGACAGCTGGGTGAATCGTAAATCATAATCTTCCACCGACATACTTGCCGATTTCCGCAACGCTTCAAAACTGCTAGCTCTAGCGTCCCTCACACTGTGGGGAAGAAATCTGGCAAGAAAGACCGTGGAAAACTCGGTCCACGACATCGGAGGAAGACTCGTGGCTCGCCCTCTCTCCATTGACTCACACCTTTCCTGTGCAAGTCCTTCCAAACGAAAGCTAGTCAGCTCAACTGACCTCGCATCAGAACATCGCAATGATCTGCCAATCCTCGCCATCCTATAAAGAAAGGACTGAGAATCTTCCGCTACATCGGTACCCGTAAATACCGGAGGCCTCAATCTCATAAACTCTGCAAGTGATACCTCCATCACTCTCGTATCTACAAGTGCTACCGTCTGCGTAGGCTGTACCTCGGACTCTGCTACGGTCGGTGCCGGATCCTGTCTCAGTACTCGAGTGGCCTCAGCTAACTGTCCTACCACTCGCTGTAATCCCAACATGCCCTCCTCAATCCTAGTCATGCGATCTGGAGGAGGAGGATCAACATGCTCATGCACCGCCGGAACGTCCAGTGTACCAGTCGTCGTTACAGGCGGACTCGCCCTAGCTGCATCTCTTGCTGCAGCTCGCCTAGTCCGCTAGCCATAGCAACTGGAACAAGAAACGAGAGTTGATAAGGCGTATGAATAGGAACAATCAATAACGGAGAATCAACGGAGGAATAGATCAAGATACACATCCTAAGGTTAGTTAGGCTGAATACGATAACGTAAATATGCCGCGGAACATACGTACGGTACTGCATTCATCCCAATTCACCTACTCCATCAAACCAAGGTCATCCTAACTCACGGACTCACGTCAACCTATTTTAATTCCCTACTTAATCCCGTAAGGTTATTCCTAAGCTCTGATACCAACTTTGTCACGACCCAAGTTTGGATATGACCGGCACTTAGATTGTTCCATATCTAAAGATATGCACACAGTCCAAGTAAGCCGAAAACCAAGATCAAAATCCTTTTTGCGGAATTCTTTATATAGAAAATTTAATTTTTAAGTAAAAATCACATGTTATGAAGTTAAAAGATTAAACAAGTATAAGGTGTTAAGTTTGGTTGAATCCCCAGTTGGGATCAACAATATCAACAGCGGAAAATAAAACCTTAGTATATAGAGCATCAATACGAATCTCAGACATAAGAAATGAAACCACAATTTATAGAACTAAACGATCTCAACTGTCAATAATATACATATCATCTCTCATTCTAAGTCATATACAGGTCTGATGGAGATTTTCTAGATACAAAATACAATACCAAAAGAGAAGGTTACTACATATGTAACCCACCTATCAAAAGATGTGGAAAAGTTGCAAAAGTAGATCTGCACCGCAGCTAACCGTCGACTCTACCCCTGCAAGGAACTGTGGCACAACGGGGGTGAGTTTCCAACTCAGTGAATATAACTAACATATAACGGTTAATTATGTAAATATGACGATCATACTAACTGAGATGTGAACAAGTATAATGTATGATTATATGAAAAAAATCAAAAATCTATAACATGAACCTCATAGTCCAAACTGAAATCTCATCATTTATTCCCAATAAAATTCATTTCCCCGTGTCCATCATCGACACAAAATTTCCATTTCTCACAGGCATCATTCCTCGAATGATCCTGAGATCAACAATACCGGTCGTTATCCTCTAGATATACGCCGTATTTTTACCACTATATCCGGTATTGAGTAACCTCACTAGGCTCACCCGCCTCAATGCGGCTATCCTGCCCCTCGGTCTCGACCGGGTCCACCATGTATCCAACTGTATATCTCCCCCACTCAGTATGGATAACGTAAAATCCGCGACCGTATATCTCCTCAACTCGGTCCGGAACAAAAACAAATCATAAAACCTCTCATGGTGGACATGACACATCAATCATGAAAATCACTGGATTTATGTAATAGTATTCAAAACTCAAAACCATAAATCCTCAATAATACGTTTACCTCTTATATCAACATGAAATACTAAAACATGATATTAATGATGCAATTTACTACTATTTATTGGTGTGTATGATACGATATGAATCATTTTAATAAGAATTTTGCTAAGTGTAAAAGTGACATGGTAATATCGACGAGGTGTGTGTAACATATAAGATGTGCACGTGGCATGACTCGTCGATAATTGTGTAGTGTTCTAGCAACTAAGCAAGATATGGGTGACTTATGAATACATAGTGTTAATTTAGCATATCAAATAATTCATTTATTTAAATACAACTACGGGCGTAAAACGCCATCTTTACAAAATTCCCCGGTAGATGTTTAATCTACTCACCGGAAACGTCGAATCTATTCAGGAATTGCCAATCCTTTCCCTTTCCTTGCTGCCTCCGCAAATCCCGTATTCGAATCTAATATCACAATTTAATTTATATAAGCAAACGGCTACTCCGACATGACGGAAATGAAAAACACCCGTTCCCACATACTAGTTATATTGTATACGACTATATCGAGCTATTAAACACTTAACCTTACTGGATTTTAACCCTAGCCTGCATCGCTACAGGATTTAAATCGCGATGCATTTTAATCTTGTCGTATTGGGTGTTTTAAGATATCCTTTTCGACATACGCTTCCAGATTCTATCTGTAGTGAAACTAATTTAATTAAATAACACCAATTTAGCCAAAATTATACACTGAAGCCTACCCAACAAGCCAAAACACCCTAGCTACCTACAAAACCAGCGACGCCGGAATTCCCCTTTTGGTCGCCGGCCCAATTCCGAGCCCTCTGGTTCGTGATCCTATGGTCTTCTCTAGGTGTTACATACATGATTTTATCACTATTTAGTTGAGTTTATTATCTTAGCAACAAGAGCAGATTTACACAGAGCCTAGTTTGGACAAAAATACGAATTTATAGGACATTGTTCATTTCAAATTAACTAATCTATAGAACTTAAATCTCTTACCGTGTTTAAGAATTTTACCCTCCAAAAAGTTGTTGGAATAACCCCTCCAAGATGCTAAGCCCCTCCTAGCTTGATGGTGAAGAAAACCTAGAACATAACTTCTTTCACCTTCTTCTTCCTCTTGTTCTTTCTTTTTCCCTTTATTTTTCTTTTGATTTCAGAAATTTTCAGAATTCTTAATTAACTATGATCTGAACATAACCTATGTATAAGAAGAAGGAAGGGTGAGATGGTAGAAGGAGATGTCAAGGGTTGAAGGGTGCTCATTTCATGCAAGGAGGAGGTGTGAGATGAGTGTTGTGCATGCAAGTATGAGGTGTGCTAGCCTTATCCTTTAATTTTGTTTTAATTTGAATTTAAATTCTGAACTAAATGATTTTCCATCCCATTTTCATTTACACCCTTAACAATTTTCCATTTGCACAAAAATTCTAAACTTTACCTAAAAACCCCTCATAACTTAGTTTATTATAAAACACACATTTTATTAAAATGAAGCTAAAATTGTCACTAAAACCCTTATAACTTATTTATGTTGCACACTAAAATTTTTATTTAAATTGTTTTACATAGAACTTATGAAAATTGACTTATTTGTTTTTAACAACTTGCGATTTATCATATTATTATTAAATTACTTAATTTTATTTATTTCTAAATTTTCAGAATGCTACAGGTTGGCGCCCAGCGCCAAGCGCCCCACGTGCCCTCATGTAAGCGCTGCTTAATAAAGAGTGCTTAGCACTCAGTGGTTGGCGTCCAGCACCAAGCGTCCCACGTGCTCCTCACGTGGACGCTGCTTAATAAAGAGTGCTTAGCACTCAGTGGTTGGCGCCCAGCGCCAAGCGCCCCACGTGTTCCTCATGCGGGCGCCATAAAAAGTGTTTAACACTCCATAAAAAAACAAAAAAAGAGGGTGAGCGTCAGAGCCCATATCAATGTTCAGGATTGTTGCACAGAAAATGGACCGAGCCTAAACAAGTGTTTAACACTTTATTCAAAGACTGAGTGGGCTGAGTCCAAGTTGACCAAAAGTCCCTGATTCAGATCAACCGTGCCTATGTGCTCACAATCTTTCCAAATTGGTCTTAGTCCCAAACACGACTATTGATCTTCCGACGGACATCGGTATAAGGGTACATCTCCTTACACCTCTGATAAATGTCGTTGTAATTCTTCAGCGTTTTCAGAGAGGTGGTGGGTCTCGATAACCAACAACTCTTTAGTGTACTCTCAAATGGACAGACACATCCCAATACGGACCATAATGTCCTTAAACTAGCCGTGGACCGTAATGTCCTTAAACTAGCTGTGGACCGCAACGTCCTTAAACTAAAATGATATAGCCCAAATGCTCTTTCATTGGATCAAAAATGATCCCGAAACCCCGTTAAGTAGATCTTAGTCCAATATCGGATTAACGTATCCTTAACAAATATTTAAGTTGATCTTAATCTCAAACAAGGTAAAAGATCCATAAATCAAACCAAACCCAAATCTAAGAAAATACGTATTTGGACTAATTTACGCCCTACGGGCGACAACACAAATTAGTCTCCATATACAATCAACGGGCAACCAAAAAATAAAACAAACACACACGACACGAAGTGACCTTCTGGAGCAGGAGAAAGTGGTTATCGCTACGCGGTAACATAATTAACTGCACGGGCTTGCTCCTGCAGGGAAGATCGTCCCCACAATCAAAAACCCCTCACAACGAGGGGGAATCTGACGAAATCTGCTACAACGGCCGCATCTGTCTAAACCTTCGATACACGGCGCCATAAATCAACTTGGCATCTTCGGAGATGCAGATAGATAAAAGCAAATAGCATCTGCCCCCAAATTCAGGCAAGACGTTTGTCTTCCCGGTTTTCTGCGGTAAACAACCCACAAAGACGGTTGAATCCCGTCATGAAGGAGTCGGTAAAGAAAGAAATCGTTAAATGCTTAGATAATGGTATAATTTACCCAATATCTGATAGCCAATGGGTAAGTCCTATTCATGTGGTCCCTAAAAATTCTGGTATCATGGTCATAACTAATGAGGCTAATGAGTTGATCCAAACACGTACCCAAACTGGGTGGCGGGTATGTATTGATTATAGAAAACTTAATGCCGCAACGAGAAAAAATCACTTCTCTCTACCTTTCATTGACCAGATATTGGAATGATTAGCCGAGCATGAATACTACTGTATCTTGGACGAATACTCCGGCTATAACCAGATTCCCATCGCCGAAAAGATCAAGATAAAACAACTTTTACTTATCCTTTCGTTACTTTTGCTTATAGACGCATGCCCTTTGGGTTATGCTATGCTCCCGCTACATTTCAACGGTGTATGATGAGGATATTCTCGGACATGGTCGAGAATTTTCTGGAGATATTTATGGACGATTTCTCCATATTTGGGGACTCCTTTGAGAAATGCCTCGTCATCTTGACGCTATTCTTACCCGCTGTAAGGATAAGAATTTAATTTTGAATTGGGAAAAATGCCATTTCATGGTTCAAAAAGGTATTGTTCATGGGCATATCATTTCACGAAAATGCATTGAGGCAGACAAAGCTAAAATAGATGTCATCTATAACCTTCCTCCTCCCAAATGCGTCAAAGATGTACGATCCTTTCTTGGTCATGCAGGATTTTATAGGCGATTCATTAAGGACTTTAGCAAAATTGCTAGACGCTTAACTCTTCTCTTGGCCAAGGATACCACATTCCACTTCGATTCGGATTGCATGGCTGCTTTTGAATCGCTTAAAGGTTCCCTCACTACAGCCCCTGTTCTGTCATCTCCGGACTGGAGTCACCCTTTCGAGCTTATATGTGATGCATCCGATTTTGCTATTGGTGCAGTCTTAGGATAGCACATTGATAAGATGCCACATATAATTTACTATGCAAGTAGGACCTTGAACGATGCCCAAATGAATTATACAACTACCGAGAAAGAACTCTTGGCAGTTGTATTTGTATTAGAAAAATTCATGCCCTACTTAATTGGCTCTCCAGTTGTAGTTTACACCGATCATTCTGCCATAAGACATCTCTTATCGATGAAGGATGCTAAATCTAGGCTAATACGTTGGATCCTTCTGCTACAATAATTTGATCTTGTAATACGAGACAAGAGTGGATGTGAAAACGTAGTAGCCGACCATCTTTCATCCCTTTCTTCTTCGCCAACGTTGACCGTGCCAATAAACGATTCCTTTCCTGACAAATAGCTCTTAGCCATATCCTGCGAACCTTGGTTCGTAGATATTGAGAATTATTTAGCAACGAGACTTCTACCCAGCGAATGGTCCAAACAAGACAATCATCGATTTCTATCCCAAGTAAAACATTTTTACTGGGATGAACCTTATCTGTTTAAGTATTGTCCCGATCAAATCATTCGCCGATGTGTCCCTAATGATGAATTCAAGAGTGTATTGTCTTTCTTCCATGATCAGGCATGTAGCGGTCATTTTGGTCCAAGAAAAACTGCGGATAAAGTTTTGCAATGTGGCTTTTATTGGCCAACGTTATTTAAAGATGCATATGATTATTGCAAAACTTGTTCATGGTGTCAACACATGGGTCGGATTTCACGGATGAATGAGATGCCGCTCTAACCTATCTTGGTTGTGGAGATATTTGATGTTTGGGGAATTGATTTTATGGGCCCATTTCTCAACTCTTTTAGGAATTTATACATTTTATTAGCGGTTGATTATGTATCTAAATGGGTGGAAGCAGTACCGTGTCGCACTAATGACAACAAGGTTGTTATTAAGTTCCTTAAAGAAAATATCTTTTCTTGATTCAGACACCTTCGTGTTATAATTAGCGACAATGGGACACATTTCTGTAATCGGTCTTTCGAGACTTTGATGCGGAAATATTCAATCAACCACAAACTTTCTATGCCCTATCATCCCCAAACGAGCGGGCAAGCTGAAATCTCTAATAGACAGATCAATTTTTTTTAGAGAAAACGGTTTCTACGAACCGTAAAGATTGGTCCACCAAATTGACGGATGCTCTTTGGGCATTTCGTACGGCATTTAAGACCGATCTTGGCATGTCTCCTTACCGACTAGTGTATGGGAAGGCTTGCCACCTTCCTGTCGAGATCGAACATAAAGCAATGTGGGCTATTAAAGAGCTTAATTATGATTTTGATCAAGCAAGCAGCTATCGGAAATTACAATTAATTAAGCTAAGAGAACTTCGTGATGAAGCTTACGATAATGCGGTTATAGTAAAGAATCGGACTAAAGTGTTCCACAATAAAACCTTTTAAGAAAAACTTTCACACCGGGACAACAAGTCCTTCTTTACGATACCCGTCTCCATCTTCATCTAGGTAAGCTAAAATTTCGTTGGAAAGGACCTTTTGTGGTGCGGTATGTATACCCGCACGGTGCAGTGGATATAGAAAATGTTAAAAACGGTTCTATTTTTAAAGTAAATGGGTATAGATTAAAACCGTACTTTTGCGCTGACCCATCGGAGGAGCTCCTGTTCTTACAAGAGCCGCTTTTTCATAACTAACTTTCCTCCGCCTCATCTCCATGTTTCGGTAATACTGTTTCATCTGAGAATGGAGGTGAGTATAAAAATATATATAATTGAAGATCTGTGTGTGCCAAATAACAAGTTTGGGGGTAGTTTTTCATTTAACTATTATTTTACCCCTATTATTTTCATCCCTAGTCTACAGGTCTATGCACTCAAAGAACAACATCAGTAAGGACACTGCTGCAAACAGGTTTGGGGGGGTTTGTATTTACTGAAATATCATTTGGCACTAGGCACTATATATGAAAAATATGAATGAATAAATGAAAATTCTCTTGAAAATAAATGTTAGAAAGTGAAAATACATATGAAAGATAGGAAGAGATTTAAGAAAAGAAAGAAAATTAGATGTTTTAAAACAAAGCTAGTAATAGGTAGTCATGAGCTGTTGTTCCAAAGGTTAGAAGATGAAGGGAATCACTAATCTGAGAATAGAAATAAGTCTGAAAAATAGTCTCTATTCTTGAGTCCAAACATCTGAACGTTGATACCCTACTATACGCACTTGCACACATCTTGAAACTTGATAGTAGAGAATACCTCAAAATGCTCTTGTCTAAAAGCCTTAGTATGAAGGAAAAAAAAATATAGACAAAAATATAAATCGTGAAGAAAAATGAACACTGATTTTGTAATTACTTAAGGCAGCATAAAAAAATATAGCGAGGGTGCCTTATCACTTAGTGCTTTAGACCAACTGGTTTGGGAGCCACTGCTAAGTCTTAGGTGTTGCAAGACTAGGATATAGCTAATTACGCCTTAATGAGTAAGCACATTTGGTTATCGGTTGGTTAGCACCTCAAGAAGTATTAACGGTCGCATGAAGAATGTGTGATCAATTCCCTATGAAAATATTCACCAACTAAAAAGTACTAACGAAGATGGACAAGAGTATGATAGCTTGAATTGAATTCTCTAAGTGTAGGGATGTCTTTTATACACACGTAAGGATATATGATCGATGTTTGGAAGAAAGGGTAGGGAGGAAAACTAAAGACAGTGTTTTATTGAGGGATGATATGATTTCTGACATCTTTTCATGACTATTAAGATAGGGCTCATGGCAAGTAAAAAGCTAGTCTAGTTTGAAACTCTTATTTTCAAGTTCTTTCTTTTATATGTTCCTTATCTTTGTATGTAACTTTCATTTCTTTTTTTTTATTATGGGATTTTGTGGGTGTAATCCGCTGAAAACCCTCAGGAGATAACACTCTTCCTACTAGGGACACCTAGAGGCTTAAAGGCTTGTTGCACGTGTTTAGTGCAATCGTGTTGCCTACGAAAGTGTGCTAGTTAGTTTTTTTTTCTTTTTCTCTTTAATAACTAGTTTGCTCGGGACGATCAAAGTTATGTTTAGGGGTATTTGATTAGTTTAAAATATTGCACATTTGAATGAACATTTTCCCTACTATTGTTAAGTACTAAAATGTGTTTATTGTAAATATAGAACATATGTGGGTTTATTTGTAAAATGTTTATTATCATATGTTTCTACATTATAATTAACATAATTAGGGAAAATATATGCATATAATATTTAAATGAAATCTTAATAATTAAAAGATGCATATCATATCAAATATTCCTAATCAATATTCTTAAGATATTATATTATTTAAATGGTTGGAACAATATCTCAAAAATACCAAATACTACTAACACTTTGATTTGAGATATTGTGCAGATATTAGCTGGGGTCTAGAATCCAAGTAAGAGATCCGCGTCAAATCGGGATATCGAAACCAAATCTACCAAAATTTAGAAGCAAATCGAGAGATCTAACAACGACAGAGACTCAGAGTATTATTTTCAGAATCTAGACATTAAGAGGATCTCCACATGTCAACACAAGAGACCAGAAGAAATTCCAAAACCTAATTCCACCAAGTTGCAGCTGAATCGCGGCCAAATAGGGTGAAACACGGAGGATCCGCGGCTCATTGGTAGCCGTCGGATGTAAGATTTTGTGGCTTGGATCGTAACAGTATATACTCTCAGATGGAATCTAGGGTTTCTGGTTTCAAGGACTATATAAAGGACCAAGAGCTGTACATTAAAAATCATCACCGAAGAGATCAAGAGATCCACGTATCCGAGTGATCATCATCTATTCATCTACCTCCAACAAGAGCGAGATCTAGAGCAAACTAAGGTTCTTGTAATCGACTTTATAAGAAGAATTGTAAATGCAATAGTTGATTCATAAAGGTAGTTTTTATTTTAATTCTCTTTGAATTTATTTTCCGCATTTAATTTCTGCACTTACTTTACTGCATCTTCATTATGATTTCATTTTTCAACATTTCTTCTAACTTAACCATGAGCAAGTAATTCCTAGCTTGCTATGGTTCGTAGGATAAGGTAGGATAATAGATGAAAAGATCTCTTAAGCTTCTTTTATACATTTTAAAGTTTATAAACTTTAGCAAAATAAATGTTAACCTCCTTATCGGGCGCGCTATCAATTTATTGATAGGCTCGACCATGATTTGAGATCGGTTTAACACTTGTTTTGTTAAGGGCTAGACATGAATAGAGATCAATGAAAGGATAAGGGTTAATAGTGGGGAAAACCTAGTTTCTTCCAAAAAATCCTAATCTACATTCATCACTATCGATCTAGTTTTAAACAATTAAAAGATAAAAGAGTCATTTTTAATTATTCATCCATTACTACTAAGTCCTATGAATCCTACAAGCCATTTCATTATAAATCTTATATCCGTTTTAAAATATAACAACAAACAATCACCCATCTTTCATCAACTCGTCTAAAACAAGAAAAGAGTTCACGTTTCCCTATGGACGACCCATACTCATCGCGGATAGCTACTAGCGACACCGTCTTGATTGCGGTTATTTTCAAACATACTTTTTAACGATCAATCAAAGTGCTTAGCACTCCTGCTTAAAAAAAGGGCTGAGCAAACAGAACCCAAATAAGTGCTTAGCACTTTTGAATAAAAAAAGAAGAAAGAAGAAAAGACTGAGCAAACCAAACCCAAATTGATTAAAAGTCTCTCTAAAATTTCTAGCATCTGAGCCCAAATGCTCTGTTGTTCAATCGTAATAAAATTTGATGATCCTGAAAATATTGCTAAGTTGATTTTAGTCTCAACTAGGACTAACGTATTCTTAGTTTAAAAAAATAAATTAAGCCCAAACGCTCATATGTTTAAGCTGATCTTAATCTCAAACTAGATTAACGATCCTTAAACCAAACAAACTATTTTTGAATTAAAGGAATATATAACCTAAGTTTAAAACCCAAACCCAAATCGAAAATATATGGATTTTGACTAATCCGCGCCCTATAGGCGACGACATAAAATATTCTTTGTATACAATCCATGGGAAACCTTAACAAACAAAATAACAAGCGAAGTAAAGTGAACTGCTGGAGCAGGAGAAAGTGGTTATCGTAATGCGGTAACGTCTTGCGCCTGCAGGGAAGAGTGTCCCCACAATCAAAAACCCCTCACAAATGAGGGGGAATCTAATAAAGTCTGCTACAAAGGTCGCATCTATCTAAACCTCCGATATACGATGGCATAAATCAACTTGGTATCTTCGGAGAGATAGATGGATATGTCCAAATAGCATCTGCCCCCAAATTCAGGCAAGACGATCTATCCTAGTTCGTATCTGTTTTCGGTGGTAAACAGATTCTGGCATGCCCGGTGGGACCTTTTTCTCTTTCCACTCCACACTTCGTGTATCGTATTTCACGAACAAAATCTTGGTTCATTATGGTTGCCCTTGGATTAAAGGTACTAAAACTTGGTGTCTTTATCCTATGCAGAAAATCAATGGCCCTCAACTGCACCTCATGCAACAGCAACTCCCACTCCACCCCAACTAGAGGAGTGATCTATGGGCCCAACACGGCCTCTATTTTCTCAATTCCGGTGGGGCAGGTTATAAAATCCACTACCAGACTGTTCTTCCGGACCATGCTCCCACCTGTGAGTTGCGGTGCCTCAACGCCGCAAGAAGAAGCTCCTAGAAGGTCGGTCTTCGATCGACTGGAAACCACGACGGCCCCCATCAGCATGCCCTCAAACTCTGTCGTCTCAATCTTTAAAAGGCTGAGTAAGAACTCAAACGGGCCCGTAAAGAAGCTCGTGGTACCTGAAGGGGAGACCCCAAAATGGCTAGCCCTCCCTACGCCTGCTACAGACGAAGCCGTCAAAGGTGCTTCACCCATCAGATGATCAGTCTTCGAAAGATTGGAAGGCTTTCCTCAAACACCATCAAGGACGTCGGTCTTCAACAGGTTGACACCGATTGAAACCCTTGAGCAAAGCCGAGGGCATGATGAAGTCGCTTCCAAAACTGAGGCGGTCCCTTCTGCGAGGCACGCTCGACATCGCCACTAGCGCCGAGTGAGAGAATCTGGGGGCAACTCCCCCTTTGGATTCACCCCACCAGTTTCTATGGTGGAGGCCGACACTGTTGTTCCAACTAGGAACAGTTTTGAACCGCTTAAGAGGACACATAAAAACTCCCCAACGGTGGTGTTAAAGAAATCACCCCCACTTGAAAAAATTATAGTGCAAGCAAAGCCGGAGCGGCCTTATTAGCGGCTCTTCTCGCAAATTCATAGGGTCTGGCGAAAAGTCCAAGACTTTGTGATTGACCAAAACTACTCTCGTCAACCAAAAAAATCAAAGGTTCGACAAGAAAAAGACTAATTCTCCACCATACAACGGGGGACTTCTCCTAAACAGGTGCCTGTCATAACGGCTCCTTCAACTCCAATCTCTCATAAAAGGACGAGGCTGGAGAAAACTCTACCGCCTGCGGCAAATTCCAAAGGCCATGGATCTAAACGCCCCAAGTCTGGGGGCATAATCGTCCATACGATCTATATGACCAATGGGCAAGAAGGGAGCCGTGCTTCGGTGACTCATCGACCAAAAACTTGGTTACTGACAATGGCTCAGGAGCAACAACAAAAGCTCCAAGAAATACTGAACAAGATGACGGCACTCACAAGACAGAAAGAAAGTCCGGACAAAAAGGCCGAACAACGCCATGAGCAGGAGACCGATACAGAGTTTCTATGAAGGGTGCCCGAGAAAAAGGTTAAAGAAGCCGCTGAACAAGCAACTAACATAAAGCAGATGGCTCTCTTGTTCTAAGACATGGTTGGAATGATGATCCAGGCAGAACTCCCAGCCGAAGATCCACCGATAATCATCGAGGATGATAAAGGGGAAACGTCAAACCCTCCTCCAGCCTTATTAGCGGCCAAGGAGGTAACGATCTCCAAGGCCACTCTGGATGATTACATCGCTAAGCAAATAAGAGCTCACCAAGCTAATAAAGCCGCCGGCCAAATTGTCAGAACTGGACGACTGTATCCAGGCTGGTATAATCAAATCAAATACCCTCCGGGATATACGATCCCCAAGTTCCATGTCTACAAAGGAACATGCAACCCTCACCAACACGTCGCGCAATTCAGAGCTCTGTGCGGCAACACTGGAGGCGACGACAAATTGTTACTTCGCCGGTTCATCGGTAGCTTGTCAGAAACAGCTTTCGAATGGTACTCGGAGCTCCTAATGACTTCGTGAAAGCATTTGCAGAAATGGAACTGCTGTTCACACAGCGGTTCTCCAGCGTGAGCGAACGCACTCCAATCATGGAATTAATCAATGCTAGGGTAAAGCCGGGAGAAACATGGGTCCAATACACGATTCGGTGGTGGAACCTGTGGTCTAAGTGCGAACAACGCATTGAAGAATCTCCTACCGTGGGCATATTCATCGGGACCCTTGATCCTCAAATGACTGTATCCCAGTTCATGACGTTCTTCAAGCCTACAACCTTTCAGGCCCTGATAGATAAACCGGCCCAGATGGACATGGGCCTTCCTCCTTAAATAAGGACCCTCGAAATGCTAAGGGTAAAAGGAAAGCAGCCTTCATTGCCAACACGCAACAACAGCCAAATGACCCAAAACCAGCAGCTCTCCAATACAACACGTGTCCGTGCCCGTCCTTGGAGGAAAGACTAGGGCGCACTTACTCGTTTCCCCACGACAAGACGAGGAGACTGTTCGAATTGGCAATGCGTAATAAACTTGTCACGCCCCACTTCCCAGTAGACGGAAACGTGACGTGGAAGGACGCAACGTATTACTATGAACTAAATACGTTAAGCGTAATTAAGCAATATATAATGCACAAGAATGACAAAAGAATTAAAATAAACAGCAACTTTTATTTACATTCATCTTTACATACAACTGTTTTGAAAAGGAAAGATACAATGAGTAAAGCAGTGTCTAAACGGTGGCATACAAAACTGAAAGTAAGTACAAGGAGAGCTAGTAGTCCGGCTGGGCGGTGAGCTGGTCCAAATCCTCCTGGCTAGGCTCGATCTCCTGAGGGTCTGGTTCTCCTGACGAACATTCCAAAGAAAGAAATAGAAGGAATGTCCTGAGGGTCCGGTTCTACTGGTAAATTGTACAGGTATATGCTTGTTATTCTAACGTAGTTTTTTGTAGCTTGGTACAGAAGGTATTTGTGTATACGAGAGGAGTCCATGTTACCCCGTGGACTATGGTAACATGTAGTACAAGGCCCCGTCAAAACCCACGGGACAACGGCACGAGAATTCATGTAGGTGTCTTTTAAGTGACCATCTCGCGTCACGTTAATACGTTTCGTATCAATCTATCCCATTATCTCCGCGTAATGTATTGTATGGGTTATATCTACAAGTCTTGCCGAGACCATGGATACAAATTGTTCAAGTAATCAGGTTCAGAATGTAATCATGTATTCAAGTAGTCATGTCAAGTTATAACCATGGTTCGGTCAAGTCAAGTCAAGTATTCAGGTTTGATATTGGTGTTTGAATTCAAGTATTCAGGTTCATGCTCAAGTATTCATGTTTGACTTTGGATTCAGGATTGAAATGGACTCTGACTGAGTCAGACAATTGTAACCGATTTAGATCTTGAATTAGGTTCGGGAGTCATCGGTAACTGCTGCACATGGACGGCATGATTTGTGTCTTTTTCTGAGACAATTACCATTGATAACTCCGTTATGTTGTCTACCTTAAATAGGCAAGCACTCACTTTCTCTGTCTCCCTGGGCTCAAGAGAATTGATTCCGCTTAAACCTATATTTACTAAAGTCCTTAAATATTGTTTTATATAACTCGAGGTGGTTTTATGAAAAATATTATAATATAGTTAAAAATAAATCTCGAGGGGTTATTTATATTATTAGGGTTTTCATGGGCATGGGTTTTAAGGATTTGATGTATTTTAGTGATAAACAATTAACTTTGGAAGTTCATGGTATTTTATTAAAAAGAGTTGTCTTTTGGTAACTTGATTGTATTTTATTGAAACTTGTTAATCTTTTCAATTTTGAAAAAAAATAATTTTATTATATTTTGAAAATAGCGATTTATACTTTTTATATAATTATTAAAATTAAATTTCTTTATTTATCTAGAAAATTCGTTTTTTCATAAAAACCGTATTTCAAACCTTTCGAGACCGAATGCTCCGTGAGAAGGTCTGCATCTCGATCTACTAGCCCAAGGATGTGCGATAATCTGCACCATCCATTAGCGGGTCTACTAAAGAGGGTTGTAGAGACATAATTGCAAAGGAATCGAAATACTGTTTTAAAAGATAACCGTTTTTAAGCAAGTGGTATTTTAATTTAATATTTTCCTCGAAACAAAAATTCACACAAAAGGAAGTATCGTGCTATAGAACCAAGTGTGTGTTTGGGGTAGGTCGTTACCCCGTGAAGTTTTTCCTAAAGGTATAGTTTTTAACAAACTAAAGGAGGTGTTTATAAAGTTCATGGTATTTTAATGAAAAAGTGCTGCTATTGTTATTTCACATGAGAATTTTTGATGAAATTTGATTCTAATTATTAGGGTTTAAGGTTACAAGCGATGTAGTGAAGTTGGATTGATTAAAATGTAAAGGAAAAGGGAGTTATGCGTTTTAGAAATGAAGATGTTGGTATAACTCCACTTTTACCGATAAAAATTTGAAAAGGAATTACAATAGAGAGGAAGGGATTTAGAAGGGAATTACTACTTGGTTATGTTAAGAAGAGGTAGAAAAAGGAGAGTTGATCTTCGTGGCATCGTGGGAGCTCCGGAATAGCTTCGATTCTTCGCCAGAAGTTGACCGCTTGCTAACTCCTCTTTACTCCACTTGTACTTAGAAATTTTTTGAGAGTTTTGGCTAGAAATTTCAGAATGATGTTGAACCAAAGTGTGGGGTGGTATTTATAATGTAGAATTAGGGGTTTGGAATTAAAATGACGGATTAAAAAGCATTAAAATTTGATTTAATGGTGAAATGAAGGGTCTCTGTTTGATTGCAGGGAAATCAAACAGTGCAGGGATGTTAGGGGTAGGTGAAGGGGTTAGTGTGCAAAGCCCGGGCCTCATTGGGCTCGGTTCAACCGTCGGTGCCGGCCTAAATGAAGTTTCTGCCGGTCGATCTAGGGCTTTGGGGCTCTGGATTTGTGCCACGTGTACATCTCAGTGTTTACTCCATTTTCCTCATGTTTGATTTTTCTGACTTTTCATTTTTCTGTGCATTGCACGTGTAGAATTTTGGGCTTTCAAAAAGTTAAAAAGAAAAATCAGAAAAAAAATAATGTGTCTGATGGGGATCGAACACAGGGGCTACGTCACGACAGTGCAAGGGCTTTACCAGTGAGATACGAGTTGTTTCTTACTGTTATTTAACAAAATTTACTTAAAACTCAAACTCAGGCTGTAAACTCATTTCTGTACCTTAAACTGGAAAATTTCGTACAGTAAATTCAGAGTCATTACAAAACTCATCACATTGCCAGACCCGCGGCGTCCACTGCAATACGGCGACGTCAACAACCCTAATTACTGCTTCTATCACAGAATGGTGAGCTACCCAATTGAAGATTGCTACGTCTTCAAAAACTGGGTCGAAGACCAGTATCAACTCGGGAAATTTGCGATGTCTGATAACTGGAAGGTAAACCCACCCCAGAAGCACACTCCCAAAAAGGTGGATGCGCAGGGGGTATCATGCTCACTCGTGGAAGAAACTCTATGGGAAGTCGTTCTTTCAGCAAAAAACCAATAGAATACTGAAAGATCTACAGGCATGTCCGGCAGTCAGGTGGAAAAGCCTACTTGAACCCGTAATAATTGAAGAGATGCTAAAACCTCGTCCTGCACCGAAAATTGTTAACAAGGGGAAAAGCCCCCAAGTCAAGCCTTCAAAGTCATAAAAAAAGAAGAAGTCCAAAACGCCTGTGCAGCCTGCCGAGAATGACGACAAGCACACAGATTTACAAAAATGCATAGACGCGTTGGAGGACTATAACCAGAAGGCGCGGACACCGGTCACGCTTGAAGAATTCCCCAAGCATGTTATTGAGGGCGAATGCAGTGACAACGATGAGGAAAACGACTCATCAGAAAACACCGAAGACCGTGTAGCAAGTTGCCATATGGTCTTCCATTCGTCGTTATATAACGAGAAGGCTCCCTCAGTGTCAGAAAACAACGCAGAGGAACTAGGGGCAGAATCAACGCTAAAATCCCCAGAACCGCCAGAAGAAGACCTGATTGAGAGGCTACTAAACGAAGCCTTTCAAAAAAGCAAAGGTGACTGAGAACGCGAAACAGCCATATATGAAAAGCCTAAGCGTCAGCGTCTGGATAAAAAAGCTACGGCGAGGACGGGTCGTAAATTACTCCAACCAAACCAAAGCACACCTACAACAAATAAGAGCATGATCAAAATAGAGAAGCGGTTCGCCAAAACCCTGTCAATGGGGATAAAGTTGCCACCTCTCATAAAGAACACTCCTGGGGTTATATGCCTCGATGGAGAAGAATCACATCCAAACTACCGTCTATATCATCGGAGGGTCACCCACCCCACCGAGGAAAGCAGTGCCTTCAAGAAGTGGTGGTAAGGATACGTTGCCCATCAAAAACACTTCAAGAGGATGAAGCGCGAAGCTCACGCTCATTGACGACAAATTAGTAGGAAGAACACACATGAAGAAACGACTGGAAACTGTCATATGGTTGGTACCAGTTCGGAAGGGGAAAACCCCCAAGTTCTTACCTTCAGGAGCGATTCTAAGGACGAAACACCTCTCAGCCCTCTCTTCAAAGACTCCGCCTCCGAAAAAGAAGTGGAGAAGAACTACAAGAATATTCAGCCGCGTAACCGCATGCTGCCTGAGAAGAACCTCGGACCAACAAAAAAAGATTCGAGTAAACACGACAAAGGGAAAGGGAAAATCCCTGAGGAAATTGCCCTCGACGACGGAGTAGTAAAAGAGCTTACTACAGAAGATATGCCGAAGAAAAACAAGGTGGATTACAACGTCCTAGCACATTTGAGGAAAATATCCTCACAACTGAGCATATTGGATGCTCTCCTCCTGTCCAAAGAGGCACGATATTCCCTGATCAAGGCATTACAAGAGCCCAATGAGTTCCAAGCTTTCCTCACAGAAGAGAAGATGAAAGATGAACTGGCAGAAGTCCACACAGCCGATATTACATTCAGCGATGAAGATCTCCTTCTCGGTACATGCGAACATAATCGCCCGTTATACGTCACCGGGTACTGCCACGACATCAAAATAAGGAAAATCCTTGTCGACAACGGATCCTCCATTAACCTTCTCAATGTGAAAATGCTGAAAGAAATTTGCATGAACATTCGGCACCTTACCCGAGATAAAATTACCATCTCCGGGTTCGACTCACAGTCATCACGGACGCTTGGATCCGTAATACTAACGCTACGCTTCGGGTTGCTTGTCTCTGACATCAAATTTCACGTCATTGACGCCAAGACTTGCTATAACGATTTGCTCAGCTGGCCTTGGTTACATGAGTACGATGCCATCCCTTCTACACAACATCAGTGTATGAAGTATTCCAAGGATGGCTCGGAGTACACTATCACGAGAGAGCTAAATCCGTTCTCCATAAATAAAGTCTGGAAATATGAAGACGCAAAATACTTGCTACCAGACTTCTAGGATATTAAAAGGTGCCACAAGTCGGAGAATAAACGGAAATCCGTCACCACTATCCCGATCTTTGGGAGCGATACCGAGAAAGATGAAGAAATAGTATACTCGGGGCAACCCCAAAAAGAAAACAATAATTCCGGACTATCTACTCCTATCTTGGTCTTTGGCAATGACTCTGAGGATGAGGCCAACGCAGTGTTCTCCGTCCGCCCGTCAATGCAAACTTTTGCCGGAGCAGACCATAGTCTAAAAATTACAATAGCTCCATATCGGCATTATAAGGAACTTGATGCGCTCGATACATACAGTGTAGAAGAGCTACAAATTTTCTACGTGCCTCCTGGGTGAAGGGGTGAAAAGGCGATCCTCTTCTACCAATCTACGGAAACCTAAGTAGAAAAAGAAGTTTGGCATGGTGCCGATTTTGCACTCGACAGGCTTCAACCCATCCTCCTGCCAAGATATTACGCGGAGGGATTGAAAAGACCGTTAAGATGCCAAGGTGTACCTCTCAAACAAACTGTTCGACAAGATCAATTCTATAAAAAGATTTGGGATATTCCCGGGACCCGGCGAAAGATGCCCAACGAGAAGATGGAGAAAACCAGGCTCAGATATGTTCGTTCTAAGAAACGGGAGAAGATCTACAGTTGCCACATCGTAAACAACTTAAGTGAAGCGGAAAACGCTCTTCCAAATAGCCGTGACGTCTAATTGGAGCGAATGCCCGCTCTAAAAACGTTAAGTCCGTCGCTGGAAGAACAAATTGATAAGTTAATAAAAGAAGCTTTTCAAACAAGCTGGGACAACCGCAGTCGCGAAATGGCCATTTATGAAAAGGCCAGGACGCAGCGTCTTAGTCAGCAATCTGCGGAGAAAGTAGACCGTAATGCTCTTCATCCCCGGCCCGATATATGTTCTCGCGAAAGGGGAAAACCCCAAAATGAAGGCAAAAATAGGGCCAAGAATGCAAAAAACGTTCGAAGACAACAAAGCGGATCAAAGACGCCGTTCAATCGAGAAAAACTCGATTGGAGCCCGTACTTTATAAAGAAGATGGGTTGGGAATACTCTTTCCCTCAAGACAAGACAAGGAAAATATTTAACCTTGTCATGAAGAACCAAATGACGACACTTCCGGAGTCTCGGCACCCCGAACAAATAAACGAGGTCCGTCATCCAGATTATTGCTCCTATCACCGAGTAATAGGTCACCCCCTTGAAGACTGCTTCACCTTCAAAGACTGGGTAGAAGACGACAAGGCAGGTTTACGTTATCCGACAGCTGGAGGGTAACCCCGCCATAAAAGCATGAGCTAAAGAGGACCTATACTGTTAGGATAGGACCATATCAACATTAAGAATAGAAGCGGACTTATACCTGCCATATGATAACACTCTCAAAAGAGGGAGGGCACGAGACTATGAATGACCTCTACAGGTGCTTCGCCAACGAAAACGAGGACGAGGTGATCTCAGAGTTTCCACCAGCACCAAAAGAGCTGGAAGATGGGATACACACTATGGCGAACAACCTAAGAAAAATTGACTTAGGGACGAAAAATGATCCGAGGCCAATGTTCGTCAGTGAGCTACTTTCTGAAGAACAGGTGGCCACATTAAAAGACGTGCTCATACAGTATAAAGATTGCTTCGCCTGGAACTACTCTGAAATGCCGGGTTAAGATCCAAAAGTGGCAGTACACAAACTGGCTATGTCTCCAGGTATAAAGCCAATCAAATAGGCGCCAAGAAGGATGCGACTCGAACTTGAGTTGAGTATCAACACTGAAGTCAAGAAACTAATTGACTCCGGTTTCATCCAAGAAGTTCAATATCCCGAATGGATCACTAACATCATTCCAGTGATGACGAAAAATGGGATGGTGCGCATCTGCATGGACTTTCGGGACCTCAACAAAGCTTGCCGAAGGACGGCTTCCCGGTACCCGTTACCGAACTTATGATCGATAACACGTCTACCCATAAGGTCTTCTCCTTCATGAATGGTTCTTCAGGATACAACCAAATAAAAATGCATTCTGAAGATCAGAAGCATACCGCCTTCTGAACCCCGCTGGGCATATTCTGCTATAAAGTGACGCCCTTCGGTCTGAAGAACGCTGGCGCTACCTACCAGAGGGCCATGACAAAGATCATCGATGACCTCATACATGAGATCATCAAATGCTATATCAACAACCTTGTGGTAAAGAGTAAATCACACGAGGAATATTGGGAATATCTAAAAATAGTGTTCCAACGTCTTCGGAAGTATAATCTGAAGATAAATCCTCTAAAATGCGCGTTTGGAGTTTTCTCAGGCAAATTCCTAGGATTCATCATACGTCACCGAGGTATCGAAATCGATCTCTCAAAAATCAAGGTGATTATGGAAATGCCCACGCCAAGAACCCTCAAACAACTGCGGTCACTCCAAGAAAAGCTTGCGTACATCCGGCGGTTCATATCCAAGATCTCCGGAAAATGCCGTCCCTACAGTCATCTGATGAAAAAGGGGACCCCGTTCGTCTGGGATCAAAAGTGCCAAAACACACTGGACGAAATTAAGTAATACCTGCAAAATCCACCGGTATTGACCGCTCCGGTTAAGGGAAAACCCCATATCCTATATACAACTGCCTTGAGAGTTCTCTAGGCCCATTGTAGGCACAAGAGAATAATCAGGGAAAGGAGAGAGCTCTATACTATTTAAGTCGAGTTCTCCTCGGGGGCATAAAACAACTATTCCCCCATCGAAAAGCATTCTCTGGCGCCGATTTTCGCAATAACAAAGCTCAGACATTACGTCTTGGCAAATGAGGTCCATCTCATATCAAAAGTGGATCCTCTCAAATATCTAATGTCAAGGACCATACTGGCAGGAAGGCTTGCTAAATGGTCCCTCCTCCCGATGGAGTTCTTGATAACGCATCGACCCCTCAAAGCAGTGAAGGGTCAGGCCATTGCCGACTTTCTCGCGGAACATCCGATACCAGCCGACTTCCCCTTAAATTGCGAGTTGCCAGACAAACATACATTCGACACAATCGAAGAAGAAAATGATTCCCAATGGGAACTCTACTTCGATGGAGTATCATCCATGAAGCGGCGAAAGCAAAACACTCCTATAATCAAAACTAGGGTGGGCCTTATCTTCGTGACCCCGTAAGGAGGGATATTATGTTACGCCATCTCCTTAAGGGAGTCAAGGACTAACAATGAAGCTGAATATGAAGCTTTGATATCAGGCCTCGAGATCTCTATCGACATGGGAATCAAAAACCTCCTCATATATGGAGACTTCCAGCTGATTGTTAGCCAAGTAAACGGCTACTATCAGACATCTAAGCCAGAGCTGGTAAAGTATGGAGAAAAAATGCAGCAACTGCTGACACAAATCTCTTCATATACCCTGGAAAGCATACCGCATGCGGAAAACAACAAGGCGGATGTATTGGCTAAATTGGCTAAGGAACTGGACGATGAAGACCTTGATGACGTGTGAATCATTATGCAAAGCCGCAGGGTTCTTGCGCCAATAGATATATCTTCGGAAGACCTGAGAGAGCCATTCGAAGGAAAAGAAATGATGGAACAAGTAGCCCTTCCAATAGAGGACGAAGAAAATGCAAGGACTGGAAGGAAGTCTTTATAGACTACTTTAAGTCCCAACGAACGCCCGAAAATGCGTCGTCTAGATATCAGCTTATGAAACGATTTTTGTCTTTCGCCTTCGTCAATGATACTCTATATAAGAGATCGTTCGACTTTCTATGGCTAAAATGCATGGGGCGAAAGAAAGTAAAGAAAGTCATCAAAGAAATTCACGACGGACTCTGCGGTTCTCATCAAGCTGGGCCAAAGATGAAGCCGCAGATAAAAAGAATGGGTTACTATTGGCCCACGATGATCCAGGATTGCCTCGAATATGCGAAGCAGTGTCACTCGTGCCAAATTCACGGGGACTTCATCCATCAACATCCAAATCCGCTACACCCGATAGTGGCTAGCTGGCTGTTCGAAATGTGGGGAACCGATATAATTGGCCCTATCAAACCGGTATTATCCAAAGGACATCGGTTCTTATTAGCAACAACTGACTACTTCTCTAAATGGGCAGAAGCAGTACCCTTAAGGGAGGTGAAGAGGGAGAATATCCTCTACTTCTTCAGAACCCATGTCATCTATCGGTTCGGCACTCCGCGATGGATAATCTCGGATAATGGACTAGTTTACAGAAGCCATAAAATAAGCCGTTTTGCACAGCAACATAAAATAGATTCGAGATTCTCTTCGGTCTATAATCCTCGGGCCAACGGTCTAGCTGACCCTTTTAATAAGACCTTGATAAAGATTATAAAAAAGGCGGTGTCCAAAAACAAAAATGGCTGGCACGAAAAGTTGCATGAAGCTCTCTGGGCGTACTGAACAACGTTCAAGACGGCCACGAATACAACACCATATGCTTTGGTGTTCGGCATGGAAGCAGTGCTCCCATTAGAAATAGAACTCCCCTCTCTACGAATAGCGGTTCGATACGAGCCGACAGATGAAGAAAATGCTCATCTTAGGATTGAAGAGCTCAATGCCCTTGACGAAATCCGCCTTATATCACAGCAAAATTTGGAGGCTTATAAGCCAAGGATGACACGGTCATACGAAAAACTGATCAGACCGAGAACATTCCGCCAAGGCGGACTCATACTAGTCGTCAAAAAATCAATGATCCCCAATTGTGCAAAATAGAGGAAGTTCAGGCCGAACTATGAAGGCCCATATATCATAGACAAAGTCTATCAAGGCGGGGCCTACCTGCTCATGGATATGCATGGCGAAAGACCCTTCCGGCCAATAAACGATCGATTGCTAAAAAATACTACGCTTGACGAATCATGGCTTAGGTTAATGATAAATGACGACGCTTGTGTCCGCTCGCTATCTTCCTGAGTCAAAACTCTGAGAGTAGTATCCAAAAAGCCTCGTCGCCCCGAAACACGGGAATAATAGCCCGAAACTTCCTTAAACTAAAAATGGACCGAAACGTCCTTAAACTAATACTGGACCGAAACATTCTTGAACTAATACTGGACCGAAATGTCCTTAAACTAAAATTCGTCTCCAAAATGGGAATGCTGGACCGAAACATTCTTAAACTAACAATGGACCGAAATGTCCTTAAACTAACATTCGCCCCCAAAACGGGAATATTGGACCGAAACGTCCTTAAACTAGCATTTCGCTCCAAATACGACGATAAAGGACCATCATGTCCTCACACGTTTAGCCCTACGGTGAATCCCCATATCGATTACCGTATACAATCTACGGGCCTAAATGATTAATAACTTTCCCAAGTCCCACATGATGAAGTCCTTAGAAAAAGATCAGAACATACAGCTAATGGTGCGTTACCTTACGGGCCGCCTAAAAAATCGGTATGTCCATAAGCGAAATGGGTACGGATGAAAACCCGAAAGGGCACCGTGAGTAAAAACAGCAGAACTACCGGTGAGCTTATGAAAACCCGAAAGGGCGCAATCTCGAGAAAATAGAAAATATATACTTGCAGAGTCCTCTTGACCTTGCGAGGAGAAAATACCTGCGTGAGATCCTTATGACTCACAAAGGAGCAACATACTTAGGAGTCCCCACGATTCCTAAGGAGAAATTACACTTGCGAGATCCTCAGGACTTGTAAGGAGAATTCCCCCTATGAGACCCTCTTGGCTCACAGGATTCAAAAGTCTTAGGCTACAAGGATCTAAACATGTTCTTAAGCCGTCATATTCCCCTAATGTTGACCTACAGGTGGTCTAATATTGACCCTTGTATACAATCCATGGGCATAAATAAATATTCTCCCACCAAGTTCCACCAATGGCGAGAAATGTCCCCATATGGTGAGCGACACTTGTAAGACCTCTCGACTTATAAGGAGAAAATAATCCTGTAAGATCCTCACGACTTTAAGAGAAAAACACACTTAGGAATACTCATAACTCCTAAGGAAAAAAATACACCTACAAGATCCTCTCGACTCATAGGGAGAAATACCTTTATGTGACCCTTACGACTCATAAAGGCAGAAAGCCTTAGTCAACAGGATCTTAACCCTGTTTGCTAAGCCACCTTTGTCCAAACTAACAAAAATAAATGACGATTCGCTCCTGGCAATATCCCATTTGTAGCGATACCGATGCCTAAATAAGTATCAAATTTCAAGTTCTCTCACGGCAAATGATGGTTCGCTCATGGCAATATTCCAGTGGTAGCGATGCTAATGCCAAGATTGGTATCGGATTTCAAATCCCCAACTCAAAAAAACCCCGAAATGATATGGCAACTCACAATAAAAAGCAACGAGTAAAAAAAGCTGAAATGATAGGGCAACTCACAATAAAAAGCTGCGAGTAAAAACAATAAAAGTCGAAATGATAGGGCAACTCGCAATAAAAAGCAGCGGGTAAAAAAAATGGGCGAAATGATTGGGCACTGTGATAAATAGCCGAAATGATTGGGCAATCGCGTCTTTCGCGATATAAAAGCTGAAAAGATAGAGTATCGCGGAAAGAAACAACAAAAATAAAAGAAAATGAAACTTTTTTGCCCTGCAAATATGTCCACATTGACCCTTGTATACGATTCATGGGCACGAATAAAGGAAAGGGAACCGTATTTTCCCACCATGCTTCATCAAAAGGAGAACCGAGTCTCGACGGTACATATACCTCCTAGAGACTATCCCTGTGTTCCCCCCTCATTCCAGCAGAGTGCGAACACAACAATCAAATAAAAGTGAAGTGACGGAAAAATCCTAGCTTCAGGTCTTAATGGCAACATCTACAGCCTAAAGATCATCCCGGCGTTCCTTCTCATTGTAACAGGATGCCAACACAACGTCATCATCAAAGAAGAAAGACCCAAGGGTCAAAGAAAAAAATGGAGTAATGGCAAAATCCTAGCTCCAAGTCTTGACAGTTCATACGCAACATCATCATCAAAAAAAGAAAGACCCAAGGGTCAAAGCAAAAAATGGAGTAATGGAAAAATGCTAGCTCCAAGTCTTGACGGTTCATATGCAACGTCATCATAAAAAAAGGCCCAAGGGTGAAAGCAAAAAATGGAGTAATGGAAAAACCCTAGCTCCAAGCTTTGACGGTACATATACAACCTAGAGACTATCCCGGCATTCCCCCTCATTTCAGCAGGATACGGACGCAACTATTAAATGAAATTGGAGTAATGGCATATTCCTAGCTTCGGACTTCAATTGCAATACATATAGTATAGAGGTCCTACAGATGTCCACCCTACTTCCATAAAGAATCGGCGTGAAATCGTCAAAGTAAAAATGAAGTGACGGCATATTTCTAAGTTCGGGTCTTGACGGCGGTACATACAAAGCCTAAAGACTGTTGGAGATCATCCTACCCCAGAAGGGTACGGTTATGACTTATCGGGACTCCAAATTGAGCCTAACCTTAAGTAAAAAGCGTCATGGAAAATACCTAACGCTTGTTCTTCCAACGGTAATATGACCTAAGGAGATTACTTGAAGACGTCTTGTCCAGCCTCAGAAGGGATTAGAAACACGACATTTACGGGGCTACTCGAACAACGGCTTAAAGACTTCATATCGAGGAATATATCAGCCAACGCGACGGTACCACGGATTAAAACCCTAGTACCACAAACCTAACGGACCTCTATCATAAAAGAATGAAGGTTATCTACATACAACGTTAGGATAAATTTGCCTGTAAATCCAAGGGAGGTAAACTAAAAACACTCCGAAATGAGTACATAAATTAGAGACTCCGAAATGAATGAATAAACTACACACTCCGAAATGAGTACATAAACTAAAGACTCCAAAATGAGTGAATAAACTCCAAACTCCAAAATGAGTACGTAAACTAAAGGCTCCGAAATGAGTGAATAAACTACAAACCTCGAAATGAGTACGTAAACTAGAGACTCTGAAATGAGTGAATAAACCACAGACTCCAAAATGAGTACATAAACTACTTCGCCCTGGATTAAGACATCAAACACAGAAGAGTTCATGCAAAAGAAACGAATGTATACTCTTTATTCATGAATCAAAATGTTTGAAAGATACAATTTATATATAAAAAAGATACAATTCTAGCCTCTAAGAGGGCAGGGCTTTCAATAAAGCGGCGACCCACTCATTCTCTTGCCGCAACTCCTTTCCACGCTCCACTATTGCGGCTAGCATTGCTTCGACTTGAACCTATTATTGCAAGCACAAAGAAAGCTTCTTAGAAATTTCCTACTTAGCAGCTTCAGAGTCCCGCATTCCTCGCTCAGTGGAGTCAATATCCCGCCTCAGTGCCACTCCTTAAAAAATGTATCGTTGAAGATTTTCGAAGATAACTCGGAGACGCGCATCATTTGCTTTTACCCGGGCACGTAATTGGCTTGACTCGCTAAAATCCATCTCATGCTCCTTCTGCTTCAGGACCATGCTCCTTCTGCTTCAGGACCAACTTCTACTTGAAATATTGAATGGAAGCGGCACTTTGTTTAACCCACGTGACTAATTGAGCCTTTGAGGATAATGCCTCAAGCGTAAGATGTTTGCGCTCGATCTCATAGAGGCAAGCCTCGATTCGCTTACAATAATCAACCCAGATGCTGACAAAATCTTCATTATGGAAAGTCACAAGAGTCTCCAGCATAGGGTTGACTTCATCCGTAAAGTCCGCAGCAGATGTGAGAGCTTTGACATTAAGTTCTTTGATAAATTCGCTTAGCTTGTGTCTGCTATTTTCTGCGCCATTGGAAGATTGGCATTTAGCGAAGGGCCCTGTGGGCATAGAAATACGGGACTCGAAAGGAGCCAAAGCCAGTGGAGCTGCTACGGAATAAGACATATATAAAGAAGGGTCAGATTTCAACCAAAAATAAAAAAAATTGAATGCGATCTAATATACCAATAGTTAAAAGCGGCAAATTGGGAAGCATAGAGAGCTCAGCTATTTCTTCGTCTTCTCCTTCGAGCCGTAAGACTGTAGTCAGTACAGAGAAAAGCCTATTAGAAAAGGATTAATCGTGGAAAGATGAAATAAGAAATGAAAGATATACTAACCAACGCCGGAAGGAGGGACGGATCCTAATTGGAAGGCGAAGTGCGAGACTAACATTTGGCACAGATAATTGAAAAGCACTCTTGTAAGATTGCAACAATATATGTTAAGAAATTAATCCAAGGAGTAATATCAATGCTAAAACAAAGAAATAAAAGAGTTTTACCTTCCGTCGCTGAGCCCGAGAAAACTCAGGGAGGTGCAAAAGAGATGGATGGAACAACAATGGTCATGGTACCAGCTGACGGGGGTTCTTCAATCAGCAGATCGCCAGGGTTTACCGTAACTATATCGAAAATAAAGGAGATGTTAGCGAATGTGTCTAGCAGGATTAATGATCCAAAAGTAATAGAACGGAAAATACCCGACGGTGTGAAAACCATAGTTATATCTAGAGCATCACTAGTTGCGACAGCTTCTTCGATTTCCATCATCATTGGGAATACGGATTCAACATTTGCACCGTCATCTCTCGAATCAATAAGGGTCGTCGCTATGCTAGCATCACCCGCGGATATTGGGGATCCATAAGGAGAGGAAGTGCCAACTGGAATAGTCTCGGACTCAAAATGAAAGCCTGTTGCCCCAGAATCCCTAGATGCTGGCACATCATTCGCAGTGTTGAAGGAAAAGTGTGTTATAATTCCAATAAACTGCTATGGAAAGAAACTTGAAGAAGTAAATAAGTCCTACCAGGTTTCGTTAAAGTGTCGTGCACTGTCTCACCTTGAAGTAAACGCTCAGCCTCTTCATGAGCTGCACGCGCGATCTGCTTATGAGCGGTTGACAAGGCAGAGAGAATGTCCTCCATAGGAACATCGGGGGTCGTATCTCACTCGAACCCGCAACTGTGGCCAAGCTAGTCTGACGCTCCCTCGCTGCATGCTTCCGACGCTTCTTCTCGGCTATAGAAGTATGGAGAGATCTCTCCAGAACCACAGACAGAGGAACGTCTTCATCTGAATCAGACTTAGCCTCCGGATCTACTATAATGTCTGTCATCGGCTGCTTTAGCGACGCTTCCCGTAGTGGCCCTGAAGTGGCCTCAATGGTAGCTGATAGCTCTGAAGGTTCTGTAGGGGCTATCAGGAGAAGAATATCCTCTGCAATACCACCTAAAGATGACAACGCACTCGGAACAACACTAGCAGTGCTGGTTCCTGTAATGAAGAAAAAGGATTCAGGGCATGGAAAAAATAAGCTAAAATATTTTAAGGACGCTACAAAATAAATCATACCAAAGGCCATAGAAGAATGAAGCCTCTCCTCTTCCTCGAATGTTCTGATGAACCCCAGAAGAGCCTCTTCAGTAGAGATTCCTGTTAAGAAAGGAGTGTCAATAAAGCAAAATAAATTCTAAAATATACGAAAGAGTATAAATGAGATGTACCTGACGCTGCAAGAGAAGCAAGTGCTGCTTGCTCACGGGCTAAGCGCTCAGAAGCCTCAATAGCAGCTTGAAGGTTAGTCGCGGCGTTCTCATCAGTAGAAGCTTCAAAAAGATTGTCGTTGGTGCCATATTCGGACAAGCCTTCTCTATAGGGAGCATGAGGTTCTTGACCAAATACAACGTCAGATGAAAACATGGATTTCTTATTCTTCTAAGAGCCGGCAACAACACCTGATGATAAGAGCTTTCACTTTACAGGCCTTTTGGGATGGCAAGTCTCGATTTCTGAGCCAATATCCGACTCAGAAGACGCTGCTGCCATCACGCCGCCAGAAGCACCCACGTCCGGTCGTGGCTTAGCCGTCGACACCATTGGAAAGGCTTGTGGAACTACGACCGCATCGCTCTCTCTCAAGGAAGGACGGACAACTGCTCGTCGTTTTAGTGGAACCGCGGGGTTACTGGCCGGGACAGAATCCTTTTGATCAAGGAGCATCCGCCTTTCTTCTTTGATAACAGTGACCGTCGCATGCTGATACCAAGCTATATATTCATTTGGGACCTTCGTAATATGACTCGGCTCAGCAGTCAGAAAATAAGACCTTGTATTCAGCCGCATAAAATGGTGCACCACGTTGTGGACGATCTCCTCTGAAGCAATCGGATCGACAAGAAATGCTTCGAGGGGAACGCCTTGGTTATAGCCGAATTGTTGAGCAAAGCGATGCGGGTTATACCTCATGAATAACACCTAGGCATTTTGCCTGAATACTAGGAAACCCGGCCTGATGGAATACAAATGCACGATTTCCCGGGACTTCAAAGAAGAAACCCCATCCTTAAAGACATCATGAAGCGGCTGGACCACTTTGGAGGGTTCTTTACCAATGGTCAGGACCCTATCAACAAAGATCATGTTGTTCCCAACCATGCGGGGACACAGAAACAATCGCCGAGCCTCTTGCTGTGTTGGGTCTGGAGAAGAAGCGTCGACCAAATGTATGACCCGGGGTAAATTGTACCCTTCATAAAATTTAGGTCTCTTGTGCACACCAAAGGCACCCAACACATGCATCTCGATCCATGAGGTGAAATAATGTAAAGGGAGATTTACGGGGTTCAAACCCGGCTGGGTGGTGTCGGCTGCTATGCTTAGGCCATTATATAAATGGGCCAATCCTGCAACTCCAACATCCATACGTGTCCCCGCCGCAACACGATGAGCCGGATAGAAAATATACGATCTCATATAGTGAGGATGCATTGGGAGTGCAAACCAGCTCAGCCACAAACCAATGAGGCCTAAGAAAAACGTTTCCTCGTCAATTTCCGGAGCAGCAATCTCTGCAAAAGGGATGATGGGGGTGTCCGGAATAAAGAACTACGTCAAATCCACATCAGCAGTCGGCAATTTGTCCATTCCAAACCCGAATGAATTATCAAGCTTGGCAAACTTCGCAGCCTTCTTCGATAAAACCTTCGGACGAAGGAAACGGGCGACGAAATCCATAAAGTTAACCCCATGCCCCCCGGACTCTAAAAACAAGATTTCATAAATATTCAACACTTTTATCAGACTCGAGAACTTGTGTTGGATAGCATTTTCCGGAGTAAGGCCTATGACTACTGATTCGGTGGCGAAGATATACCCGTCAGGAGGAAGTATCTCCTCATAATGCTCCCCTCTGACAGGTAATCCAGAAATATCTGCGAATTCTTCCAGCGAAATCGATACTTCCCGGTCCGATAATAAAAACGTGTTGGTCAGAATATTCCACTGTTCCAAGAAAGACTTAACCCACCACACATGAGGAGTATGGTAATAGAAGAGAGATGCGTAGACCGCTGGGTATAACCCGGTTTTTAGCAGCAACGATTTCTTGGCCGATAAGATGTAGTGGGCCAGAGGAGGTAACCAACCGGATGTCGAGGGGTCACTCATATTGTATAAACCTGACTCTAAGGATGCGCCTTTCCTTGAAATATATGACGCCCCAAAATATCTAGGGCCATCGGCGGCTAGACTGGTAACGATACCATGGAAGGTTGAAGACAACCCACCACAGTCCAATTGACCTCTTCCACAACATAAGCAACCGGCGGAGGGTCAGCATAACGAATCGAGGGGATCGGTTCTGATGGCGCCTCAAAAGTAAAGCTGTGTCGACCCTGGATAATGTAGCTGTACCACGCTCCCCATAGATGAAGAGATTTCCATTCCAGATCGTAGTCCCGGATTAAAGCAACGACTTCACGATCAGTAGGGGTGTCGGCAAAAGCACTCTTCGAACGAACATAGAGAAAAAAGGAACAAGAAATCATGGTACCTGAAAAGAAAACCTGTGGAGGGTTAGCAATCAAAATGCTAAAATCACTAAGTCTAAAAAAACAGTGGGCCCTACAAAATCAAAATGGTGAATCATCAATGATGAGACGTGCGCCCATTGTGAGAATTCAAAAGGATTCTCATTAAATGAATAGTGCTCATTAAACAGTGGAGTTTAAAAAAACTCCCAATATTCCCCGAAAGGCGGGCTCTTTAAAACAAACAACAGATTCAAATCTGTGAAAAGAAGAAGAAAATGGATTAAAACCCCAAAAATTCAAAAAAATGGGGGGGGGGACCTCCAAGAACAGTAAAGCGAATAAAATTCCCCAAAGTTCTTAAGATCCAAATCAGAGCTAAGCTCTGCAAAAAAAATTAAATTCCCCCAAATAGTGGGATTAAATTCCAGAGAGCCCCATGTTAGAAAAACTCATGAGATGAATGATAGAATCAAATTCCAGGAAATCTCAAATGTCAAGATTGACAGTAGGGTAAATCCCTAAAGAAGAGAATCAAAAAATTTCATGTATTGGATGTGGACATCAAGACCCACGATCTATATAAAAAATGGGAGTTTTTTTTAGATCTCCAATAAATCGATTAAAAAAAAAGAGCTAAGCTCTGTCGAATCTGATAATGGACTCAAAATCCAAAACAAAGAAAATATATATGCTCAAAAGGAGTTAAAGAGGTAAGCTCTGTTTATAATCCTTACCAAGAAATTTAGCAGAGTATACTCTATTCAGAAGAGTTCTTGAGGACAGAGATCTAAGGCTTGGAACGAGAGTTAAATTCTTAAAAGAAGAGTACGGCTCAAGGAAGAAGATGATGAGACAATAGTCATCTCAAGGGCCAAAGGCCCTATTTATAAGACATGGAGGGGAACCGTTCAACTTCCTAGGTGATCCAACGGTGGTAAAAGTGACACCGTTGCACTCACGTGTAAGCCACGTGAGAACAACGATGGGGGAATTTGTTCTCCTAACAATTAAACATAATAAAAAGTGCTAAGCTCTGTTAAATTTCAATGAGGCAGCGCCTCACGTGCTCCCCACGAGAGCGTCGCGCTGGTGCCAGTCTTATAGGATTAAGTCCTATAGTGGCGTCACACGTGAAGTTCACGTGAGCGCCAATACGCAAGGCACAGGAGAGCCTGTCATAAATAAGAATTTAATTCTTAAGTGGCGCCCACATGCATAACACGAGACCGCCGGAGCCCGAACTAAAACAGGTAGAATTAAATTCTACATGAGAATTATTTCTCTAAAAAAATTGTGATATTCTCTATTAAACAGAGCCGTTGGATCAAAATTTCAGTGGTGATGATAAATTATCAAATGATAGAATTAAATTCTATTAGAAGAAAATATCTTCCTAATCATTCTAAGTGAGAAAGATATTCTCGGTTGGATAAAAAATCCAATGATAGAATTGAATTCTATTTTTGGGAATATATTTCCCCAATCTTTCTAAACAAAGAAAGATTTTTCTCTGTAAAACAGAGAGACATTGGATTAAAATCCAATGATGATTAGAAATCACCGTTTGGCAGAATAAAATTCTGTATATATTGAAAATATTTCCCCAATTTTGATAAAAACAAGAAAACATATTCTGTAGAATAGAAAATTACTGGATCAAAAATCCAACGGTGGATAAAATCCCCCGAATAAATTTTGAGACCAATTAAATCAATTGGTATCTCTCAAATGAAAGATTTTCTCAAACTAATTAACAATTTGCCTCTACTATATAAAGGACCTGAGACTTCAAGTCTCGGGAGGAGGACAGATAGAGGATTGTCCCCATAAGTTTCTTCACAAAAAGAAAAATAAAGAATTTAGTTCTCAAAAGAAGAAGAAGATCTCCCTCCTTTCAAACACTAGGTAAAGAAAAAGAAGAGATCAAAATATCTCATTTGCCTAGTATAAAGAGAATTAAGGGTTTAACCCTTCATATAAGAACTTGGTTCTTCCTCTGATTTGAGACTTGCAAAGCAAATCTCCCCACAAGTTGAGAATTCATTTCTCATCAGGGAGATTTTGTTCATCAAACACAAAATCTAGGGGAAAAAACTAGGTTAAAAAGAAAGAGAAAGGAAAAGAACTTATGTTCTAAGAATTTAATTCCTCTAAATATAAACTTTAACCCTACGAAAATAACTTAGTCCTCATAAAAAAAGAATAAGAACTTAGTTCTTTAAAAAAATTCGATCCCAGAAACAAAGATCTTGGTGGTCATTAATGGTCAAAATACCATTAACAGAGATTCAATCTCTGAAAACAAAAAAAAACTCGGCGCCTCACAAAAAAGTCAGCGCCTCACATGCTTCACACATGGGCGCCCCCAAACAAAGGACTCGGTGTCCCACGAGGACGCTCAAAACAGAAGACCGGCGCCTCACATGAAAGACACGTGAGCGCTGAGTAAAAGTGCTTAGCACTTCATATGCAGCCAAAATGGCTGAGTGTTCAGCACTGATTGGGGAGCGCCTAGTGCCTCACATGAAACACACGTGGACGCCAAACAAAATAAATTAGACAGCGCCTCACGTGCTCTCCATGTGGACGCCATATAAAAGTGCTTAGCACTATACATGTTTAGTCAAAATGACTAAAATGCTTAGCACTTATTGGACAACGCCCATGACTGAGTGATACGCATATGAGCACCAGAGATCCAAACAAGTGCTTAGCACTCGTGCATAAAAAAAGGGCTGAGCAAACAGAACCCAAATAAGTGCTTAGCACTTTTGAATAAAAAAAAGAGAAAAGAAGAAAAGACTGAGCAGACCAAGCCCAAATTGGCTAAAAGTCTCTCTGAAATTTCTAGCGTCTGAGCCCAAATACTCTGTTGTTGGGTCGTAATAAAATTTGATGATCCTGAAAATATTGCTAAGTTGATCTTAGTCTCAAATAGAACTAAAGTATTCTTAGCTTAAAAAAATAAATTGAGCCCAAACGCTCATATGTTTAAGTTGATCTTAATTTCAAACTAGATTAATGATCCTTAAACCAAACAAAACATTTTTGAATTAAAGGAACATATAATCTAAGTTCAAAAACTAAACCCAAATCTAAAATATACGGATTTGGACTAATCCGCGCCCTACGGGCAACAACATAAAATAATCTCCGTATACAATCCACGGGCAACCTTAACAAACAAAATAACATGCGACATGAAGTGAACTACTGGAGCAGGAGAAAGCGGTTATTGCAATACGGTAACATAATTAACTGCAGGGGCTTGCGCCTGCAGGGAAGAGCGTCCCCATAATCAAAAACCCCTCACAAATGAGGGGGAATCTAATGAATTTTGCTACAACGGTCGCATCTATCCAAACCTCTGATATACGATGCCATAAATCAACTTGGTATCTTCGGAGAGGTGGATGGATATGTCCAAATAGCATCTGCCCCTAAATTCAGGCAAGACGATCTATCCCAGTTCATCTCTGTTTTCGACGGTAAACACCATATATTACAACATGCACGATATTATTATTATTATTATACTTATGTATACACGACCACCCTTGTTACCACACGGTATTATATTATTATATTACTATATGGCCTAGGAGATCGCCATACATTCGATTTCTACCTGATGATGTCTTCTACTCATGAGTTGGCCTCCCGTTGTGCCATAGTTTTCTTGCAGGATCGACCTCTCGGATTCAGTAGCGGCTTGCTGGTACATTGCTCCTTTCTAGGTAATTTGCATTGGTAGGTAGGTTACAGTACAGAGCATAACCACCGTTGTATATTCATTATTTTTTTGTATCTAATTAAAAGCTCCATCAACCAGACTATGTATGTTTGGTAGACCTAGAGACCAGTTTGTATATTCTTTGTATTTCGAGTCGAGACTTGTATATATTCCTGTATTGGATTTGATAGTGTTTTGGTTTTTCTTTATTTTCTTTCTGTGTTGATCCGCGCCTTGGGCGTCATATATTTTATTGTGTGGTGGTGTTTCCACCAATTGGCGAAGAGCTAGCTCCCGCTTGGGGATGCCATATTATTATTGATTATGTACTTGTTTTTATCAAAGTTTACAAAGAAGGTGCTACCCAAATTTCAATAACGAAAATATTTTCAAATTATAGCATATAATTCACTTGCTTTTCAAATGAACTTTATATATACTTTAAAAAGAAAGAACTTGACTTTAGTATACCTTTATTTCAAAACTTCACCTCCATTATTTTCCTAAAAGGTTTAGATTTCTAGGCTTTCGACTTACTTGGGTTACGGTATGGTCCTATAAACTTTCCGTGATTCAAGTGCCGGTCATGTGCCAATTCTGGGTCGTGACAAAGTTGGTATTAGAGTATAAGGTTTAACCTTGGTTCGAGTCTAGGTTTGACTATGCGGAGTTTAGGGCATCGAAACCTAGGTTTGACCTTACAGAACTTAGAATTGACTGAGGGGCTATTAGACCCAAACTTTCGTTACGTAGGTTGACCTTGGTTGATGGAGTAGGTAACTCAAGTAGAGTGATGTACCGTGTGTATATTCTGCGGCATACTTACGATATGCTGCTCCGATTAAGTAACCTTAAGATGTGCATTATTTTGAGACCCGTATTTCTATTCGTTCTTATGATCTATCCTCATCGATATTTGATTGCGGTTCCTGTTACCTTGGCTACACGAGCTGAAAGGGCTGCGGCTAGAGATGCGGTCAGAGCGAGCTCGTCAGGGACGAGGACCGACCGGGGCATTATTCCGGTGATGCGGAAACGTATTGATTTATTGTTTATAGTAGGATCTCTCGTTTGAGACGAGCGTTCGGGATCTGCACTGGATGATCGGGCAATTGCTTAAGGCCAGCCAGATTGAGAGGACTGTTGACGTACAGCCTACTCCATAAATCAATGTGTTGTCTACCATGCAGACAGATAAACCAGTTGTTGCTGAGATTGACGGGATGTCGCCTCCAGAGTTTATAGAGCTGAATCCATATGAGTTTACAGGCAGGGATGTGACAGAAGATCTCTAATCATTCTTGAATGATGTGACTAGGATAATTCATTGGTTAGTATGCCCCGATGCAAGGTCAGTTAAGTTGGCTAACATCAGTTTGACGGGTCTTGCTTAGACCTGGTGTAAGTCGATCAAGAGAGGACGAGCAAAGCGTATTCCTCCGATGACTTGGATGAGTTTCAGAGGACGTAATTGTTCAGCTGTCTTCCACAGAGTGTTGAAGATACTGAATCCGCAGTTTCGAGTTCTTGCGAAAGACTCCAGATTGACTGTAACCGTAGATGAATTGCAGTACGCAGCCATTAAGATATGATTCCGATTAGGAAGATAATGAAGAAAAGTGGACTAAAAGGTTCGTGTGAAATCTTAACGAGTTGTTGTTCCTCCTCGTTGATGCCAGATGCTTGATACGTAAGCAGAGGCGTTAGATACGACCACATTTCTAAAGGAAAGTCGTGATGAGATTGCAACTGTTCCAGAACAGGAACAGATTAAATTAAGAGTGTCAACTTCGGGGCAGTTCGATAGGGATGATATTGGAAGAGAACATGGCAGGTTCTTTCCGGAGTACTTCAGTGATAAAGATTTAGACCCAAGATCAGTTGTATGGCATGCACTCAGAGGGCCAGAGGCCGCCATCATTGACGTGCTACATTACGAGTGGCCATGTTAATAGGCCAGGAGACGTTCAGAGAGGCGTCAGAGAGGGACTATTTCCGTCATTACTCTTAACCGGGCCGTCGAGCCGAGAGATCATGGAATTGGTAATCCACAGAAAAATAAGGACCTAGAGACAGAGAATGCCAGACCGTGGGAAAAAGACAAGTAGAAACTCTTGCTCTTCCAGCTCCGGGTGCACCGGAACCTTTTGACATTGAAGGAGGTGTATCTCAATGTCATTTATTTTTTATTTGTGTTTAGTGATCCGAGAATCATGCTTTTATTGTTTTGGACCTTTGAGTTTTGATGATCTAGTTTCGTGATTGATATTTTCGTGCACCATAGCTGCACTTAATGGATATTTCCTTTGTACACAATAGTTGCACTTAATTCATATTTTTATGCACCAGCTATACTTGATTTTTGTTTTTGTGCATATCCATTGCACTCGATTTTGTTTTGTACACACAGTTGCACATATTTATGATTTCGTACACTTCGGTATACTTGATGTTGATTTCGTACATGTTATATACCGCGGATTTTGATTCATACACTCGATGTTGTTCCTATGCGCTTTCGATGCATTGATGAGTTTTCATGCACCTAGTGCACTTGATATTTGTTTTCGTGCACCCTGTTGCACTAGATTTATGTTTTCGTGCACCGTGTGTACTTAATATTCATTTTCGTGCACCCTTTTGCACCAGATGATTTTGTGCGGACCCGACGCACTTGATTTATATTTTCGCGCACACTTGACGCACTTGATATGATTTTGTGCACACCAGATGCACTTAATTGAGATTTTTCGTGCATGTTCACCCCCGAAAGACAAAGACCGGGACGTTGGGACGTCTGGCCTGAATTTTAGGGGCAGATGCTATTTGGACATTTCCATCCACCTCTCCGAAGATACCAAGTTGATTTATGACACCATGTATCGGAGATTTGGACAGATGCAACCGTTGTAGCAGACTTTATCAAATTCCCCCTAATTTGTGAGAGGTTTTTTTATTGTGAGGATACTCTTCCCTACAGGCGCAAACCCCTGCAGTTAATTACGTTACCGCATTGCGATAACCACTTTCTCTATCTCCCGCAGTTCACTTCGTGTCGTGTCGTATTTTTGTTTGTTTTGGTTGCCCGTGGATTATATACGGAGACCATTTTATGTCGTTGCCCGTAGGGCGCGGATTAGTCCTAATCCGTATATTTTAGATTTGGGCTAGGGTCAAGGTTTGCTTGACGGGGTTTTGAACTTAAGTTATATATTCCTTTGGTTCAAAAATATTTTGTTTTATTTAAGGACCGTTAATCTAGTTTGAGATTAAGATCAATTTAAATGTATGATCATTTGAGCTCAATCTATTTTAAACTTAGGATACATTAGTCCTGTTTGAGACTAAAATCAACTTAGCAATATTTTTAAGGATCATTAAATTTATTAAGATCCAGAGCATTTAGGCTCAATTGCAAGAAAGACTTGGCCAATTTGAGCTCACTCGGCCTTCTTTTGTTCTGTTCAGAAGTGCTAAGCACTTATTTGGGCTCTGTTTATTCATCCCCCATTTTATGCAAAAATGCTAAGCACTCATTTGACATTTTGACACTCACATGGATATCATGTGAAGCATTCAATTATGGGCGTAGCCCAATCAGTGCTAATCACTCAGCCGTTTCGGCAGTATATGAAGTGCTAAGCATTTTTATATGGTGCCCATGTGAGGAGCACGTGCGGCGCTGGGTGCTGTCCAATCAGTGCTAAGTACTCAGCCGTTTTGGATATATATGGAATGCTATGCACTTTTGTGTGGCGCCTACGTGAGGAGCACGTGAGGCACTGGGCGCTGCCCAATCAGTGCTAAGAACTTTGCCGTTTTGGCTATATATGGAGTGCCAAGCACTTTTATTCAGCGCCCACGTGTATTTCACGTGAGGCACTGGCCTTCTGCTTTGGGCGCTCGTGTGTTTTTCACGTGAGGTGTTAGGCGCTGTTAAAAGGGCGCTCACATGGGAAACACGTGAGGCGCTGGTATTTCCCCCCTTTTTTAGAGATTAAATCTCTGTTAATGGCATTTTGATCATTAATGATCACCAAGAACTTCGTTTTTGAAGATCTGGAATCATATTTTTCTTTAATAACTAAGTTCTTTTATAGGTTCTTTTTCCTTGTGTTTTTCTTTTGGACCTAATTCCTTTCTGAATATTTGATTCTTAAGAACAAGATCTTCCCGATGAGAATTAAATTCTCAACTTGTGGGAGACTTGTCTTGTGAATCTCTGATCTAGAGAAAAAACTAAGTTCTTTGAGAAGGGTTAAATCCTTAAAATAGGTAAAAGAGATATTTTGATCTCTGTGTTATCTTTACCTAGGTTTTTTTTGAAAGGGAAGTCTTCATCTTTGAAAATTAATTTCTCTGTTGCTTCAAGAGCTCATTGTATTTTTGCAGAAGTTTGTAGGGGGTTTTCTCTTCTATATGAGACATGAAGTCTCGGGTTCTTTATATAGTAGAGGCAAATTGTTAATTAGTTTTGAGAAAATCTCTCATAGAGAGATTTTAATTGATTTAATTGGTCTCAAAATTGATTTGGGGAATTTTACCCACCGTTGGATCTTTGATCCAAATGTTTCTGTTTTAAAGAATATGTTTTATTGTTTTTAGGAAGATTGGGGAAATATTTTCCCATATACAGAATTTATTCTTTAAAATGGTGACTTTTAATCACCATTGGATTTTTAATCCATGGGTTCTCTGGTTTACAAAGAGCAATCTTTTTTTGTTTAGAAGGATTGAGGGAATATATTCCCAAAATAGAATTTTATTCTATTATTGGATCATTGATCCAACCGAAAGTATCTTTCTTATTTAGAAAGATTTTGGAGATATTTTCTCCAAATAGAATTTAATTCTATATTTTTATGATTTATCATCTCAATTGGATTTTTGATCCAACAGCTCTGTTTAACAGAGAGTATCCTAAATTCTCGTGCAGAATTTAATTCTATTGATCTTGACTTATGCGCTGGCGCTCACATGTTGTGCATGTGGACGCTACTTAAGAATTTAATTCTTATGATGGGTACTCCTGTGCTTTGCACATTGGCACCCGCGTGATGAGCACCTGCGGTGCCATATAAGAATTAATTCTTATTCAGAAAGCGTTTCTGTGCTTTGCACATTGGCACCGGCATGAGGAGCACGTGCGGTGCCACCATAAAATTGGTGCTGGCACTGGCGCCCTCGTGAAAAACACGTGAGGCGCTGCCCCATTAGCTTTCAACAGAGTTTTGCTCTTTCTATATATTATTATTTTTTATTTCTGGGGGAACAAATGCCCCCAACCGTTGTTCCCACGTGGCTCACACGTGGGTGCAACGGTGTCACTTTTTCCCCCGTTTGATTTTCTAGGAAGTTGAACCGTCCCTTAACATCTTATAAATATGGCCTTTGGCCCTTGAGATAACTACTGTTTCGTCATCTTCATCGAGAATTTAATTCTCTTCTCAGAGCTTAGATATCTGCCCAAAGAAACTCTTAGAGTTGAACCCTGTTTAAGAAAATTGGTAAGGATTATGACCAACTTTTTAACTCTTAAAAGAAACTCTTTTTTGTTTTGGATTTTTAACCCATTAACAGAGCTTGGCCTTTTTTCTTGAAAATGATCTCTTAGAGATCTTAAAAAAATTTTATCTGGGTAGACCATAGGTCTTAGAGATCTTAGGGTTTTACCCTATTACTAACTCCGATCTTTGAGGGTTCTCTGGAATTTAATTCTAGTATATTTCCCATGGGGATTTCTGGGATTTAATCCCATCATCGGAGGAATTCAATTCCGATTTGTACTGCAGAGCTTAGCTCTGAGATTTTTTTTTTGAATTATTTTGGAAATTTTATTCTTCTTTCCTATTTTCTTTTTAGGGTTCTGTTGTAGATTCTTCTCACAGATTTAGATTTGTTGTAGAACACGTTCTTCGAGGACATTAGGAGTTTTGAACTCCGATGTTCAATGAGATTTTTCATTTAATGAGAATCCTTTTGGATTCTCACAATGGATGCATGTCTCATTATTGATGAGGCGTCAACTTGATTTTGTGGAGCCAACTTTTCTTGGACTGTAGTGTTTTTTAATATACTGTAATGATGTACAGATTTGGTTGTTTTGAGAATGCCGATAACTAACTCTCCGCGGTTTTTTCTTCTTCAGGTATTATGGCTTCTGATTCCTTTTTCCTCTATGTTTGTTCGGAGAGTGCTTTTGCCGACGCACCTACAGATCGTGAATTCTTTGCGTCAGATTCATTACGCTGCATCGACCCCAGATAATGTAACTGTACCATGACCCCTACAAATGAAGAGACTTCTATTCTGGGTCATGGTACAGTTACATTATCTGGGTCGACGCAGCTTTACTTGTGCGGTGCCGTCAAAATTGATCACGTCGATTCATTACGCTGACCCTCCGCTAGTCGCTTACGCAGTGGAAGAGGTCAACTGGACCTCGGAAGGTCGTCTCCAACCTTCCATGGCGTCGATACCAGTGCAGCCACCGATGGCCCTAGACATTCTGGGGCATCGCATATGCTAAAGAGAAGCGCATCCTTGGGGCCAGGTCTATACGATAGGAGTGACCCCCCATCATCCGGCTGGTTATCTGCATTAGGCCTGTTACATTTTGTCGGTCAAGAAGTCGCTACTGCTGAAGACCGGGTTATATCCAGCGATCTACTCGTCCCTCTTTTATTACCACACTCCCTATGTGTGGTGGGTTAAATCTTTCCTAGAGCAATGGAATATCCCGACCCACACATTTCTTTTATCGGATCGGGAGGTGTCAATCTCGCTGTAGGAATTCGCGGAAATTTCTGTTGGAGATAGTGCCCTCATAGTCAATTATTGGATCGCAGGTACGTGATTGCAATGATTGCGGAGGACCTATCCCGGTAGGACAGTCTTACTCGAGATGATAGTATGCTATCTGGTTTGCCTTTATCAGTCGTGTACATGTTCAGGTGACTGATTGCATGTTACACTTTGATAGAGCCCTTAGGATCTTGCTTTACTACCAACAGTATGATGGCGATCATATACGTGAGAGTTGGGTAGTTTATATGCATATCCTTAATTGTGGTCTCTAGTCGTGGGAGTTTCGAGACAGGGCATCGATACTCCGGAGTAGACTAGTGTATACAGTCGAGACCCCGACGAGGGGCGGTGGCCGGTCTCACAAGCCACTGGTGTCAGTTGGATCACCTAAGATGTATACAGGTGCTCATTGGGTTATGAGTACACCGGACAGGACTCGCCGGGAATCTGCTAGTTAGTATTATATCTATCGTCAGATAGCAGTTCCCTGGTGACATGTGTACAGGTTAGTTTATCGACCTGAGGTCGTCATTTGTCTCGTGTGAGTTCCCACTGTGCTTTGATTTCTACCCTACCACGGCTCAAAGGAGTCGTGCAAACAGGTAGCTTTTGGGTACAGTCCCGAGCCATATGGAGGCACGTGAGCGGATCGGCAGGGGATTCGTCTCTCCCGGTATTGGGGGCGAGGTCGTGCTGTGTCTAGGAGAGCCATTACACAAAGTCCATGGCCATGGCAGGAGATTTACTGGTAGGTACTCCAGTAGTATCTCAGGGTGTTATTGGGCTTCACTCCGACACGACTTATACTGCTATTGGGGGTCTGACGTTGCTAGCCCCCTAGGCAGATATGCGATACTCATTGACGAACGGACCGGACTGTATATACATTGTCACTGTTAGGCTCAGTAGGGTTTTCGGAGGAGTTCGCTCATCGGTCTCCCTTGAGTTCGCTCCTCGGCCACCCTTGAGGTCAGTCCGTGGGCAGCCGTTACGCATAGCTAGTGCCGCTGACGGTTTGTGGTTAAACCCACTGCCAGGGTGCTGACGAGTCATTAGAGTCCCCCACAGGCAGTTTCCCAAGTTCGGGCGAAAAGTTGTAGAGGCCGTATGGTTTTATGGCAGGGTTCGGAAATTGCACGTGCGTTTACGCACGTGTCGATTTTCGGACAGATGATACTGGTCGGCTTTGGTTTAAGCCGGATCCGAGTATTATATTAAGTAGGTATAATATCTTTGTCTCAGTTGCATTTATATTCGGTCGTAATATAAATGCGGGTATATTTATACAGTTTCGGGGTTATCCTGAAAGTCGTTTCAGGATCACTTTTGGAAGTTGCCAGTTTCCAGTTTTCTATCAGCCGTCTTTTAACATTCGGTTAGAGACGGATTTATCTTTTCTTGAGATGAGTGTGGATTCTTCTAGAAGTTTCTAGATGAGGTGACTAGGCTTATTGGTGTAGGGTTTTCATTGGTTGCATTTATTAAGTGGTGACTATGCTTAATGACTCATGCTTTGTAGTTAATGCATTTTGTTTTGGCTAAAGATATTTAAGTGAGAAGCTTTTGGTTTATGGTCACCTCCCTCCTCCTACGGTCACCTCCCTCTTCCTTATAAGGTGGCCGGCCCCTCTCTCTCTCTCTTGATCGATCTCATTTCACTTGAGGTTTCATTTCGGTTAGAAAAGATATGATAGTTTTGGGGTGTATGGAATTCACAGTCCATTTCATTCCATCACCCGATTTCCACGGCAACTTCATTAACCGATCGTCCACGGATTTGGACGAAGTGAGACAAAGTCATCTACTCATTCTCTACATCAATCTTGGTCGTCTCTTTTAGCAAACTTGACGATCGAGTTGCCTCGAGTCAGAGGCGGGAGCCCGTTTAAAGAACCGATCATGTGGTGCCACCTCGACGAAGGACATCGGAGATCGACGAGATCGGAGCAGCCGCAACGGAGCGTGGGATGATGGTTGAAGAACGAAGGACTCGGATCGTTCGGTATAACATTCCTACACTCTTTACAGTTTGTTAGTTTAGCAATAATGGCAGATCCGGGTTAAAGTATACGATAGCACCAGTTAAAAAGTTTTTGTTCCGCATTTGGCGTCTGTAGACTGCCGGGGTGCTAGCGTAGATTTACATTGGTATCAGAGCCTAACCATTTTGCTATACTAACTTGTGCTAACGTGTTCAAAACATCGATCGAACCGAAACTCAAAAACGACAAAATCCTATATTGACAGTTTCTGTTGTTTTTAAACGGTCTCAAAAATTATTTCTGGATGTCTTAAAAATCCGTGCAGGGAATTATAAGACCCACGACAAAATTTGGGGTCGTGATCCCTCCAAGTCGCCGCGGAAGGGCGGCCAAACCCATGGTTTGGCCGCGCAACCGCGGCCACGTGGGGAGCACGTGCTCCCAAATTTTGTCAGTAGGTTTTGTTTAGGATTTTGGGGTTTTTGGTATATAAAGTTTTGGCCCAGATTTTGTTACTGTTCACCAGTAAGCTGTGGGGCCCACTTTTCAATATTTGGTCTTTGGTCGATCGAAATTTAAACACGTTAGTTTACAGTGCTTACATTATATCTCCGACCGGGAATGTCATTTGATCGGTAAACCGCGTTTGAATGCTATAGTTCTTTTAGACGGGTTTGCGAACGTGACATTCGCGTTGATGTTCTGTGTTGTGCTGTAATGTTGCGGATTTGTCGTGGTGGATAGCAGTGTGCAATGATTGTACAGTTTGAGTTTATTTGTACATTTGATATTGCGGGGCGAGCGTCCAACTTGTGGACAGCCGTCACTGCCTGTTGTATAATATTATTTTGGGGCACGACCAGGTTGCGGTCGATATACCTATTGTACTATTTTTCATTACTGTACTAGGTTTTACCCCGCGACGGAGTGCACGGATAGCCGGGTTCGGGAAAGCAACGGGTCCGCATCTCATGGCTTTGAGAGGCAGAGGGGCCCCACTTCAGAATTGGCAGACTATTCGCCGCACTCGTAGGGGGTACAGGTTGACCCAAGGAGGGGTGCCCAAGATTACCGGATTCCGTGAAGTGCCGGGTGTTCCATTCACTATGCTGTGGGGACTACCTCGCTTCAGGTTTTGGCGGGTAACTTGCCGCACCCGTAGGGGTCTAGGTTTCATTGCATAGGCTATCCACACGACAGGGGAACGTCGAGTTTCAGCAGCGGCTCTGTGAAACTCGGGGATCCCAGATATCTGTATTGTTCTGTGATGCTTATTACTTTTCTGTAATGTTGCATACTATCACGCCTGGAGCGATTATTGTATATTGGTTTATATACTATTAGATGTTGTATATGTTTTACACCCGCGCTAGTCCAGTCCCCGCTCTGTCGTTAGTTAAGTAACCTAACGGGTGATGACGGGACCCAGTGACGAATGCGGATGGCATATACGTACATTTTATTTTCGTTCTTTTCAGGTGTGATCGAATGATGGGACTGCGTTGATTCTGATCAATGCAAAGTTAAAACAAACCTGTTTACAGTTGTTGGAACAATTTAAAATGTGTTATTGCAAAGACGTTTCCTTTTGTTATGCATAGCGGTATTCAGTGGAATATCCTGCACCTCATTCGACGGGGCAAGGGCCGATATCCCTTCACCGGGACCGACCCCTTGGACAGAAGTTTGCGTCAGGGTAATAACTTTACTATAGTCGATTACAAGTTGCTTTGCATAGCGGTATTCAGTGGAATATCCTGCACCTCATTCCACGAGGAAAGAGCCGAGATCCCTTTACCGGGAGTGAACTCTTTAGCAAAAGGTTTTCGCCACTATATTTTAAAAAGCTATCAGGTTCCTTCAGCGATATCAAGTTCACTACGCTAAAGGTTTTTTCGCCAAAAACCAGTCGTAGCCCTCCGTCACTTCTTTTGGGTATTCAGTAGTATTCAAGCTACGTATTTTGACCAACGCCAAGGCATAGTGTTTGGTAGCTGCTGGGTATTCAATTGTTGCATAGATAGATGAGCTAGTTTGGGACAGTCGTTCTGCCATTTTGGCCAACGTCAAGGGCATGTGCAGGTGGATTCAAATTGACAAGATAGTGACGGGTAGAACTTGGCATGTGACTTATGACATTTTGACCAACGCCAAGGTTATAAGAGCATGGGGCAAAAATAATATCAGGAGTTTCTAAAGAAACTGAAACTTGCCGAGTATGCGCATACCTTCTGGAGTATGAGTAACGTGGATGCATTCCATCACGTTATCATGCGATGAGAGTTGGATCCTGATTCCCACTGATGAGTTGGTTTACTCTTCGGGTAATCCCGATTGATTCTTCTTTAGGTTTGGAGGAGAATTTGACAGAACAGTGGGAGGTTTCCGGATTAGATAAAATGATGACCATTCTGATCTAGGATAGAGTGCACGCAGAGTGTTTCTTTTCTCTCTCTCTCTTTGGCAGCGACCTTTGACCGACCCTAGACTATGACTCAGTGACCAGGTTGACCGAACCTTCTTAAAATACTGGCTTTTGGATTGTCTGAGTTGCATAAGTCATTGCCACTCCTTCTTTTACCCTTTGTATTTTTCAGAACACCCGTATTACTACGGATATCCACTTCCATTGGATAGAGCCATCGTATGGTTATATACGAACTCGAAGGGACTTCTTCGAGGATGGATCCATGTTCAGGAGAAATAGAATTGGTTTATTCAGTTGTCTTTTATTATCACCTTCTCTCAGGTTGCGAGAGCTCCTTGGTTTAGGAGAGTACACCTATTACGCCTATTGGATAGTCTTATTCCAAACCATAGGCTGGTGCCGAAAGGTAGGGAATGAAGAAAACCAATTAGCCTAAGTAGGGTGTGCAGAAGGTAATATGTAAAGACAAAATAAAGGGATTAGAAAGAGGGCAAAGTAAATTGCGACTGATATCATTCACGACCAAAACCGCGTACTTCATCGCCGCTCCTATTTCACCTTTAAAAGAATAAGGTATTATTCAGTTGTCTTTTATCATCACCTTCTCTCAGTTGCGAGTACTCCTTGGTTTAGGAGGGTACACCTATTATGCTTACTGGATAGTCTTCTTCCAAACCATAGGCTGGTGCCGAACGGTAGGGAGGAAGGAAGAAAACCATTTAGCCTAACGATGGTGTACAGAAGGTAACGACTAAAGACAAATAAAGGGATTTGGAGAGACGGCAATAAAATATACGGTTGAAGTCATGAATTGGATTATGGAAGAGGCATTGCTATGAATACCAGGATACCCCTACGAAACATTTTCATGTTTCAGTGCATTGTTAAAGGAAAAACTGTTTTCCTGATTAGACACTTACTCCAAGGGTATGTATTTACCAGGTTTCATTCTCATATCAGTATGGTTTTACAGATGATGAGTGGGAGTAAGATATTGGGAATTAGGTGATCATCCTCATTATATCGGAATTCGTTGTAATTGGTGATATTTGAGGAAATCGCCAGGGTACAGTTTTCCACCGACAACGCACAAGTTATGAGTTGTTTAACTCAGCGGACTTATACAGAGTATTGTATGTTGTCCAGTGTCCATCAGGACAAAGGGGTAGGTCCTCGTACTATGTTCTGTTTACTTATAACTTCTCTAGTATTTAGACGAGTGTTTCGTAAAAATACAAGGTCTAAGTTTTGAGAAGTTGTGGGTATAAGAATAAAGTAGAGAACCAGGTATCACAAGTATCGGGATTCTTCAAAGAGATCGAAGATATAGATTCTTGTGATTGGTATTCAGATGATAGTGATGGTTTTGAGAAACGTGTTTCTCTTTCAGGTTACTCACAATTGGATGGATTCCTAAGTTGAGCAATGCTGATTAGCCTCTTTCCGTTAAGATGATATGCACTGGAGACAGATGCATGGATTGAATCTTGGTTCCAATTAAATAAGTGCCAATGTTTCTATATTGGATATAGAATAGTTCGTACCTTAAAAGAAATTAAGGTACGGGGAGTTGTCCAGCTTATGCTTAAAACCAGACACTGGATAACTCAGGGCACATTTCTGTAGTGGCTGTTTGTGGGTTGACCCTGGCTATGACGAGGGTTGATATTCTACCATTTGGAAGATCAATAGTGATATTGTTCTTGACTCGTTACAGTTTTAGTAAAAATGGATCTTTTTCAGAAAACAGTAGTGGGAGTATGGTAGAACTGGAAGTGATTCCAGAACCGCGAACGATTACGGAAAATTTAATAGGACCTATACATTCAATTAGGTTTGACATTCCAATAGCCACTCCGCAGGTATAGTAGGTAACCTCAGACACCCGAGAGGTACTTCGGTAGGCTCAAGGACGGTGACAGGGAGGTTCTTATCTACCCAGACTTGACACTACTGTTGTTCCAAGTTATGAGACCCGGTAGGAGGGTTGTCGTAGTCAGTGGGAGCAGCGGAAGTATAGTGGGCAAGATGCTTATATCTATTTATAGACTTGAGCAGTTATAGCGGAGATAGATCATCTAATTTTGATGTGACAGTCATGGGTTTGACTTCAATCAGAATAGGGGATGGATCAGTTAAGAAGGTAGTAGGGTGTGATGTCATGGTATATGGATGACATACACAGAGTAGGAAGTAAGATTCCTATACTACGATCGGTTGGACTGTGGTCGTCACACAGTTGTTTCTCCAGACAGGATATGGATATAATATTTGACATTCTGGTTTCTAGATCTATGGTTTTAGATCTGGATTTGGGTAGTTTCCCAATGTGGGTACTTTGACAGATATTCTAATGGTTTTTGGAATAGTTGACTCCTAGCATGGTAGTGTACCTGCAGGTGATGGAGTCACCCTCTCTAAAGGTGTCGTATAGACTAAAGGGGAGAGGGATGTGCATGATTGGCAGATCACTTGCTTAGGCAATTGAGTCAATCATGAGATGTCAAGTACCGCACCAAATGTTGTTTTTGCACTAGATGCAATAAGTTTGTATTAATCCAATCCTGGAGAAACATAAGGAAGCAGTTTTAGAACATTAGTACATGTTCTACGGATTTGATGACGGCAGCCTCCTTCGGGAGACGGTTATCATTCCAGGCTTCAAAGGTGACGTGGATGACAGAGTGACTGTCAGAGTTTTAGTTTTTCCCTTTGACGAAGAGGGACAGTATTATGGACAGGTGGTCCAAGAGGATACTGTGGGAAGCAAGGTGCCCGATACTGATTAGGTTCAGTGATCAATTCAGTCTAAGAAGTTTGGATATGGAGTTCATTTATGAACTAAGGTCCCATCAGATATCCAGACATATTCTAAGACAGGTACTACTCAATTCGGGAGATGGCTTTCTCCGCGAACATGAGATTAAGAGAGATATAGAAAGATACTTCTAGGCGGATCCACTCACTGAGGCTATTTCTCGAACACAATAGTTTTACAAACGGGCTTTGTGAAACTGATTAGTAGAGGAGTTGGATGTTCGGTTTCACACGGGCTGTGAGTAGTCGACATCGCAATATTAGCCTTGAGTGCAAGTGGGAGATTGTTGGAGATAGTGCCCTCATAGTCAATTATTGGATCGCAGGTACGTGATTGCAATGATTGCGGAGGACCTATCCCGGTAGGACAGTCTTACTCGAGATGATAGTATGCTATCTGGTTTGCCTTTATCAGTCGTGTACATGTTCAGGTGACTGATTGCATGTTACACTTTGATAGAGCCCTTAGGATCTTGCTTTACTACCAACAGTATGATGGCGATCATATACGTGAGAGTTGGGTAGTTTATATGCATATCCTTAATTGTGGTCCCTAGTCGTGGGAGTTTCGGGACAGGGCATCGATACTCCGGAGTAGACTAGTGTATACAGTCGAGACCCCGACGAGGGACGGTGGCCGGTCTCACAAGCCACTGGTGTCAGTTGGATCACCTAAGATGTATACAGGTGCTCATTGGGTTATGAGTACACCGGACAGGACTCGCCGGGAATCTGCTAGTTAGTATTATATCTATCGTCAGATAGCAGTTCCCTGGTGACATGTGTACAGGTTAGTTCATCGACCTGAGGTCGTCATTTGTCTCGTGTGAGTTCCCACTGTGCTTTGATTTCTACCCTACCACGGCTCAAAGGAGTCGTGCAAACAGGTAGCTTTTGGGTACAGTCCCGAGCCATATGGAGGCACGTGAGCGGATCGGCAGGGGATTCGTCTCTCCCGGTATTGGGGACGAGGTCGTGCTGTGTCTAGGAGAGCCATTACACAAAGTCCATGGCCATGGCAGGAGATTTACTGGTAGGTACTCCAGTAGTATCTCAGGGTGTTATTGGGCTTCACTCCGACACGACTTATACTGCTATTGGGGGTCTGACGTTGCTAGCCCCCTAGGCAGATATGCGATACTCATTGACGAACGGACCGGACTGTATATACATTGTCACTGTTAGGCTCAGTAGGGTTTTCGGAGGAGTTCGCTCATCGGTCTCCCTTGAGTTCGCTCCTCGGCCACCCTTGAGGTCAGTCCGTGGGCAGCCGTTACGCATAGCTAGTGCCGCTGACGGTTTGTGGTTAAACCCACTGCCAGGGTGCTGACGAGTCATTAGAGTCCCCCACAGGCAGTTTCCCAAGTTCGGGCGAAAAGTTGTAGAGGCCGTATGGTTTTATGGCAGGGTTCGGAAATTGCACGTGCGTTTACGCACGTGTCGATTTTCGGACAGATGATACTGGTCGGCTTTGGTTTAAGCCGGATCCGAGTATTATATTAAGTAGGTATAATATCTTTGTCTCAGTTGCATTTATATTCGGTCGTAATATAAATGCGGGTATATTTATACAGTTTCGGGGTTATCCTGAAAGTCGTTTCAGGATCACTTTTGGAAGTTGCCAGTTTCCAGTTTTCTATCAGCCGTCTTTTAACATTCGGTTAGAGACGGATTTATCTTTTCTTGAGATGAGTGTGGATTCTTCTAGAAGTTTCTAGATGAGGTGACTAGGCTTATTGGTGTAGGGTTTTCATTGGTTGCATTTATTAAGTGGTGACTATGCTTAATGACTCATGCTTTGTAGTTAATGCATTTTGTTTTGGCTAAAGATATTTAAGTGAGAAGCTTTTGGTTTATGGTCACCTCCCTCCTCCTACGGTCACCTCCCTCTTCCTTATAAGGTGGCCGGCCCCTCTCTCTCTCTCTTGATCGATCTCATTTCACTTGAGGTTTCATTTCGGTTAGAAAAGATATGATAGTTTTGGGGTGTGTGGAATTCACAGTCCATTTCATTCCATCACCCGATTTCCACGGCAACTTCATTAACCGATCGTCCACGGATTTGGACGAAGTGAGACAAAGTCATCTACTCATTCTCTACATCAATCTTGGTCGTCTCTTTTAGCAAACTTGACGATCGAGTTGCCTCGAGTCAGAGGCGGGAGCCCGTTTAAAGAACCGATCATGTGGTGCCACCTCGACGAAGGACATCGGAGATCGACGAGATCGGAGCAGCCGCAACGGAGCGTGGGATGATGGTTGAAGAACGAAGGACTCGGATCGTTCGGTATAACATTCCTACACTCTTTACAGTTTGTTAGTTTAGCAATAATGGCAGATCCGGGTTAAAGTATACGATAGCACCAGTTAAAAAGTTTTTGTTCTGCATTTGGCGTCTGTAGACTGCCGGGGTGCTAGCGTAGATTTACAATTTCCGGGTTACCCGTCAAAGGAGAGCATTATGAGGAGATACTTCCTCCTGACGAGTACGTCTTCGCTACCGAATCAGTGGTTATGGGTCTTACCCCAGAAAATGATGTTCGACACAAGTTTCCGAGCATGATCAAAGTGTTGAACATATATGAGAGCTTATTCTTAGAGTCCAGGGAGCATGGCGTTAGCTTTACGGACTTTTTTACCCGTTTCCTTCGGCCGGAGGTTTTATCGAAGAAAGCTGCGAAGTTCGCTAAGCTCGATGATCTATTCAGATTTGGCTTGGACAAATTGCCAACTGCGGAGGCGGATTTAAAGCAATTTTTATTCTGGATACCCCAATCGTCTCTTTTGGAGAGGTTGTCGCTCTGGACATTGATGAGGAGACGTTTTTTATGGGGTTCATCGGCTTGTGGTTGAGCTGGTTTGCGCTTCCAATGCATCCCCGCTATATGAGATCGTCTGTCTTTTATCTGGATTAGCGCATTTGTATCATGTTCTGAGTATAGCGGCCGATACCGCTCAGCCGGGTTTGAATCTCGTAAATCTCCCATTGCACTACTTCACATCGTGGATCGAGATGCACATGCTAGGTTCTTTTGGTGTGCATAAATGGCCCAGATTTTATGAAGGATATAACTTTCCTCGGGTTATGCAATTGGTACTTCTTCTCCAGACCTACCACAGCGAGAGGCTCGGCGATTGCTTCTTCGCCCGCGCATGGTTGGGGATAGCATGGCCTTCTGTATGTCGATGTCGCGCACCCCGCGTGTTCGCGGGGAGGCGGAAATAGCAAAAAATGATTTTTATGGGCTTCGCAACACCGACTTGAACCAAGGATTGATCGTAAAACCCCAGCTAACAACTACTTGAGCTTTAACTACTCGGATGAATGTTATACCTCGTAGTATCGTGTCCTTCAAGTCTTCTCGCTGTCCTCTTCCTCTTCGTGAGCTCCTTAGAGTAAGTGTGGATGGCGCCTCCTCGTCGGCTTCTCCACGTCAAAGAAGATCTACCCGGGAGTATCTACCTTGAGCTTTAACCTCTAAGATGAGGCAAATAGGATACTTGGTGTGCTAACCTAAGTAGCCTAGAATGAGTAGAGAGTGATTTTGGGTAGCTAAGTCTCACTAACTCTTGGATTCTCAACACATGAGACAATAAGAGTTGAGAGGAAGAAGAAGAGAGTGAACTTGAGGAAAGAGAAAATGTTTTTCATCATGATAATTGAGATGACTCCTATGATATGACTACAAGCATGGTAAGAAAAATATCTCACTCAAAATATCTAGTGCCACAAAATATCTCACAAAAATATCTAAGTCAAATAGTCAAACCAAGTAGCCATGACACAATTATCATTTATAAAAATAACAAATAATTTCCTCCACCTCATAATTTTTTTATTCAAGTCAACGGTCAAAACCCTAATGAGGTGTCTCCTTCTAAAAACAATCTTGAGTAATTACAAGAATACCCCTTTCATCCGTATATACATACCCGTATCCGTGTTTCGAGAAACACGAATACAATGAGACGAAACTGATCCATCAATATAATACTAGGATCCGGCTTAAACCAAAGCCCACTAGTATTATCCGCCCGAACATCATACGCGCACAAGTGCACGTACGTGATCGAAGCCCTGCCGTAAAACCATACGGCCTTGTTCATACCATAATATTGTATTATTATATTCCCCATTCTTATTCGTTTAATAAATAAACAGGTGCTTTTGACGCATGTCTGCTATATATTACAAGTTATAGGTTCTTGGAGCAAAAACAGTGAAAAAGGAAAAAGACAATACAAAAGAGGGAGTTTGACCAACAAATAGAAGGATCTTAATCAAGCCTACACAAAAGATCAGTACAAGGAAACGCAAGGTCTAAGATTTCGAAGCCACGGTTAAAAGTCCACCACAATTATTCACTGGAAAATCTGGAAGAGAATAGAAGCTATTTTAAAGAAAGAACTAAAGAATTAAGTAGCCCAAGATGACCAAAGCCAGCCCACAAAAGATCAAAGCCCAATTCTCCTTGTTGACCGCGGAACCGCGGCCAAACCAGGCTTCGAGCCGCGGTTCCACGGCAGGTTAAAGCCTGTGTGGAGAAATATTTTTACCAAAATAAATAGCAGCGCTGACTAGTCAACCAAGGGTCATTTTGGTAAATGCAGACAGGAGGATCAATTGTAACCTAGGGTTTCCTATCCTCTATAAATAGGAACTCTAAATCATTGTATTCTTTTCATGCCTCCCCTATGCCTCTTTCTATGAATAAAATTTAGAATTCTTTTGGAGAGCATCGATGCCTCTTTTCATATCATGAATTCAGATATGACAACCCTGTGTTGATGTTTGGAGAGAGCCATCTGTAAAGTAAGTAGGTAATTTCAATTCTTGCCCTAGATAATCTTTCATTCTTTGCCCTAGATAAATGTTTTTAAATTCCCTAATGAGCGAGTAGTCTCCTCGGTTGTTAGGGTTAGCTTTGGGGAAGGCTTTTGAGAGATGAGATCTCTTATCCCTTTCTTGCCCATCATACTTTTTTATAGGACTCCATGCATACACGCACACACCGCGCCCTACGGCACCCTATCCCTCAAGGTAGAGGTGATACCGTAGTATAAAGGCCCGGTTGCGCGCGTTTTCAATGGAGGTTAGGGTAAGGATCTCTAAAGGAAGGACAAGAACCTAGAGGAAGGAACACCTTCCCGAATAGATCTAATCCCCTTTATTGATAATTATCATAACTCCTCTTAGATCCTAATTTGGGTATAGAAAGCGTTGAGATTTATTTACATTTCCAAACCATTCCTAAACCTAACCCTAGCAAGATTTAGATCTAGATAATCTTAGTATAGATAGATTTAGTTTTTAGATTTAATAATCAATCCGACCACAATCGAAATTAACTCGTTTGAACGACTAGGAAATTCACAACATCCCTGTGGACCGACCCGTACTCACCGGCTAGCTACCAAGCGACGACGTTCTTGATTGCGGTTAATATATAGTTTTTGAGATCAATCAGGCCTCTACATCGTTTCGCCCGAAGCAGGGAAACCCTCTGTGTGGGACTCTAAAGACTCGACAGTACGCTGGCAGTGGGTTTAACCATAAGCACGTCAGCGGTACTAGCTACATGTAACGGCAACCCAGGTATCTGTCGATAAGAAGGCCGATGAGCAAACCTATCCGAACTCCTACTGAGCCTGAATGTGACAATTTCTGTACAGTCCGGTCTGTTCGTCTTAGAGTATCGCATATCGGGCCTAAGGGGCCGGTAAACGTTAGACCCCTAACAACGCAATAAGTCATGTCGGAGTGTAGCCCAAAAACACCCTGAGAAACTACTGGTGTACCTACCAGTAAATCTCGCTTGCCCTGGCCAGGGACTTTGTGCAATGGCTCTCCGAACACAGCGTGACATCGACTCCCAATACAGGGAGAGACGAATCATATCTAACCGCCACTGCCTCCAAGTGCTTCGGGACTGCACCCAACTACTACCTGTTTGCACGACTCAATAGAGCCGTGGTAGGGTAGTAATCTAAGAACAGTGGGAACACACTTGAGGCGAAGCAGCAGTGTCAAGTTAATGGACTATGCTGTACTCATGTCACCTGGGAACTGCTGCCTGACGATGGGTATAGTACCAACCAGCAATACCCCACGAGTCCGTCTAGTGTAACTCATAACCCAATGAGCACTTGCATACTATCTCCAGTACGACGTACTGATGGCTGTGGGACAGACTATCTCCCCTGCTGGGATGAGAAGCGTATATACTAGTCTACTCTGGAATATCGATGCCCTATCTCGATAATCCTACGACTAGGGACCTGTATATGGATGTGCATATAGACCACCCAGCCCCCACTAGTGTGACTACCATCACAAAGCTGGTAGTCAAGCAAAGATCCTAAAGGCTCTATTAATATGTATTAGCGATACATTAAAAGAAACATATACACATATTAAGATAGATACAAACCAAGTAGCATACTACTATATTGAGCAAGACTGTCATAAATCCATGTATATATCCCAAGCTTCCAAAATGTAATATACAAACTAGTACTATACAATAATGGCCTCTAGGGCATATAACACCAACACCTTCGTCGACAGGGTCCTGACTATTGGTAAGAAACCCTCCACGGTAATCCAGCCGCTCCACGATATCTTCAAGGATGGAGCTTCTGCATTGAGGGCCCGGGAAATCGTTCGTTTGTATTCTATCAGGCCGGGTTTTCTCGTATTCAGACAGAACGCATCGGTATTATTTATGACATATAACCCACATTGTTTTGCCCAGCAATTCGTTTACAACCAAGGCGTTCCGTTTGAAGCGTTCCTCATTGACCCGGTTGCTACAGAAGAGAGCGTTCGCAACGCGGCGCATCACTTCATGCGGCTAAATACGGGGTCTCATTTCCTGATTAGTGAGCCGAGCCATATCCCGAAGGCCTCGAATGCTTTTATTGCTTGGTATCAGCATGCCACGGGTGCCGTCATCAAAGAGGAAAGGCGGATGCTTCTCGACCATAAGGATTCTGTCCCGGCCAGTAATCTCGCGGTCCCGCTGAAGCAACGGGCAATTTTCCGTCCTTCTTTAAGAGAGAGCGCCACGGATGTAATTCCGTGAGCCTTTCTTCCTAAGCCACGGCCGGATGTAAGTGCTCCTATGATTGTGGTGGATGTGGCATCGTCCGAGTCGGGTATTGGCTCGGATATCGGAACTCGCCGTCCGAAGAATCCCGTTAAGAGAAAACTTTTGTCGTCGGGTGTTCGTGCTGGTTCGCAGAAGAAGAAGAAGTCTTTATTCTCGGCCGATGTTGTATTTGGTCAGGAGTCTCATACTCCTTACAGCGAGGGCTTGTCCGAATTCGGTACCAATGACGGTCTGTTCAGAGCCTCTATTGATGAGAATGTCGCCACTGATTTTCAAGCCGCTATTGAGGGTTCTGAGAGATTAGCCCGTGAGCAAGCAGCGCTCGCTTCTCTTGTGGCGTCCGGTATATTTCATTTACATTCTTCTGTATATATATTTTTTTGAATTTATCATTCTTTATTAACGCTCTTTTCTTAACAGGAATCTCCACTGAAGAGGCTCTCTTGGCATCCCTCAAGACATTTGAGGAAGAGGCGAGGTTTAGCGCTTCCATGGGTCTCGGTGTGATTTGTTTCATGACGCCTTTACATATTTAGTTCACACCCTGAATCCCTTCCTCTTTCTTTTACAGGAACCACCGCAACTCATGTTGTTCCGAGTATAATTCCATCCTCAGGTGGTAGTGCGGAGGAGCCTTCAGAGCCACCGTCTACGGTTGAGGTCACCCCAGGGCCACCACGGGAGGCGTCGCTAAAGCATCCGATGATGGATGTTGCAGCAGATCTGGAGGCCGAGCCTCATTTGGACAAAGACGTTCCCCTGTTGGAGGTTTTGAGGAGATCTATTCGTACAACTAAAGCTGAGAGGAAGCACAAAAAGCACGCAGCATGGGAGCGTCAGGCTAACTTGGCCCCAGCCGCAGGTTCGAATGATGCCCGACCCTCTGACGTTCCCATGGAAGACATTCCTCCTGACTTGTCCACCGCTCATAGGCAGGTTGCGCGTGCGGCTCGTGAAGAGGCCGAGCGGTTACTTCAAGCTAAAACAGCGCACGATCCCTTATTGAAACCTAGTAGGACTTGTTTACTTTTCCATGTTTCTTCTTAGAGTAATTTTTCTCGAAGTATAACACATTTGTCCTTGAATGATGTGACAGGGCTAAGTTTGGGTATTAACGTGGTGAGTGAAACGCCAGCGGTTGAAGGGTCTGGGCGTCAGGCTTTCCTGTCGAATCAGGGACTTCTCTAACTGCCACTTACTCCCCCTGTGGATCCCCGACATCAGCAAGTGATGCGAGCATGAAGACGACCCTTATTGATTCGGGGGATGAAGGTGTCGACGTTGAATCCATCTCCCCGGTGATGGTGGAAACCGAGGAAGCCGTCTTGTTTAGTGGGGATCCAGACACCGCTATGGTCTCTGCCCCATCAGGTATTCCTTGTGTTATTTCTTTTTGGTTCTCAATCTTGCTAAACATATTCGCTGATATCTCTTTTATTCCAAATATATATGCGGTAGACCCCGGCGCTGTGCTAATTGAAGAATCACTGTCAGCCATTGCCATGAATGTCACTGTTCCACCTCTCTCTTTTGTTTCCCCCCGAGTTCTGTCGGGTTTAATGACGGAAGGTAAAGATTTTTCAATTCCTTGTTTCAGTATAGATATTCTTTCTTGGATTAATTTCTTTACTATATATTGTTGGGAGTGCTTTTTGACCGCTTATGCCAAATGCTAAGCTCACACTTCGCCTTCCAATCAGAATTCGTTTCTTCTTCGGGTGTTGGTTAGTATATTCTTCATCTCTTATTTCATCTTTTTACGAGTAATCTTTTTATTGCTAAGCTTTTCTCGTATTGGCCACAGTCTTACGGCTCGAGGGTCTGAATGAAGGAATAGAAGAGCCTCCCAAGCTTTCTGATTTACCACTTTCGACTACTGGTATGTTAGATCCAATTCATCATCGTCCTTTTTAATTCTTAGGTTGAAATCTCACCCTTCTTTATGTGTGCTTTATTCTGCAGCAGCTACACCGGTTTTGGCTCCTCTTGAGTCTCGCATATCTATGCCCGCGGGTCCATTCGCTAAGCGTCAGTCCTCCAGGGGTGCGGCAAATAGCAGGCAGATGCTAAGAGAATTTATCGAAGACCTTAACGTTGAAGCTCTCACTTCTGCTGCGGACTTTGCGGATGAGATCAACTCTATGCTGGCGACGCTTGTGACTTTCCACAATGAAGACTTCATCGACATTTGGGTTGACTACTGTAGGCGAATTGAGGTTTGTATCCACGGGATCGAGCACAAGCGTCTTACACCTGAAGCATTAACCTCGAAGGCTCAAATGATTGCATGGATCGAGCAAAGTGCCGCTTCCACTCAATACTTTGAGCAGAAGTTTTCCTTGAAGCAAAAGGAATATGAGACAGCTTCTGGAAAATCCAGCCAATTGCACGCCCAGGTCGAAGCGAACGCCGTGCAACTGCAAAATATTTTTGGGAATATCCAGCAATGCGTTTCTAAGAGAATGGCGCTGAGGCAGCACCTCGACTTTACCGAGCGGGGAATGCGAAGTGGCTAAGCAGGAAATTACTGAGAAGTTTTCATCATGTTTGCAACAACGGGCCCGAGTTGAAGCGATGATGTCTGCAATCGTAGTGCGTAAGGAGGAGCCGCGGGAAGAGAGTGAGCGGGTTGCTATTTTATTGAAAGCCCCGCCTTCTTAACGGCTAAAATTGTATCCCCCTTTTTTTATTTAAATTGTATCTTCAAACACTTTGATTCATGAATAAAGAATATACATTTTTTGCATGCGCTCCTCTGTGTTTGATGTCTTAATTTAGCACTAACTAGTTTATTCACTCGTTTCGGAGTCTCTAGTTTATTAACTCGTTTCGGAGTCTCTAATTTATATACTTATTTTAGAGTTTGTAGTTTATATACTCATTTCGGAATTTGTAGTTTATTCACTCATTTTGGAGTCTCTAGTTTATATACTCATTTCGGAGTTTGTAGTTTATATACTCATTTCGGAGTTTGTAGTTTATTCACTCGTTTCGGAGTCTCTAGTTTATGTACTCATTTCGGAGTTTCTAGTTTATATACTCATCTCGGAGTTTGTAGTTTATTCACTCATTTCGGAGTCTCTAGTTTATGTACTCATTTCAGAGTAGTTTATTCACTCAGTTCGGAGTCTCTTTAGTTTACCTCCCATGGGTTTACAGGCAAACTTGTCTTAACGTTGTATGTAGATAAACCCTATTCTTTTAATGACACAGGTTCGTTAGGTTTTTGGTACTAAGGTTTTAGTCCGTGGTACCATCGCGTTGGCTGATGTATTCCTCGATATGCAATCTTTAAGCTGCTGTTCGAGTAGCCCGCGACTGTCTTGTCTCTGATCCCTTCGGGGGATGGACAAGACGTCTTCAAGTAATCTCCTTAGGTCATATTACCGTCGGAAGAGCAATCGTTAGGAATTTGCCATGACGCTTTTTACTTGAGGTTAGGTTCAATTTAGAGCCCCAATGAGTCATAACCGCCCTTCTGGGGTAGGATGATCTCCAACGGTCTTTAGGCTTTATATGAGTTGCCGTCAAGACTCGAAACTGAGAATATATCGTCACTTCATTTTTTTTGTTTTGACGATGTCACATCGATTCTTTTGCTGAATAGTGTAGACATCTGTAGGACCTCTATGCTGCATGTATTGCAATTGAAGTCCGTAGCTCGGAATATGTCATTGCTCCAATTTCATTTGATTGCTGCTTCCACATCCTGCTGCAATGAGGGGGAACGCTGGAATAAGCTCTAGGTTGTATATGTACCGTCAAGAATGCAGCTAGCGTTTTTGTCATGGCTCTATTTTTTTTTCTTTGACCCTTGGGTCTTTTTTTTATGATGACATTGCGTCTGCATCCTGCTGGAATGAGAAACACGTCGAGTCGATCTCTAGGCTGTAATATAGCCATCGAGATCTGGAGCTAGGAATATGCCATTGCTCCACTTTTTTTGACCCTTGGGTCCTTGTAGACGTCGCATCTGCACCTTGCTGGAATAAGAAGGACGTCAAGTTGGAGCTAGGATTTTGCCATTACTCCGTTTTGATTTGGCTCCTTGGAGCTTTGTTGATGTCACGTCTGCACCCTGTTGGAATGAGAAGAACGTCGAGCTGATCTTTAGGCTGTAGATGTGGCCGTCGAGATCTGGCTCTCCCTTAGACGGAACCTGGTAGGAAAATATAGTTCCCTTTCTTTCATTTGTGCCTATAGAATGTATACAGGAGTCGTTTTGGACCTACTTGCAGGGCAGAGGAAATTTTATTTTATTTTTTATTTCCGCGATGCTCTATCTTTTCAGCTTTTTATATCGCGCAAGTCGCGATTGCCTAAACATTTCGGCTATTTATCGCGGTGCCCAATCATTTCGGTTGTTTTTGTTTTTACTCGCTACTTTTTATTGTGAGTTGCCCTATCATTTCGGCTTTTATTATTATTATTTTTTAAGGGATTTGAAATATGATACCAATCCTGGCATCAGTATCGCTACCACTGTAATATTGCCAGGAGCGAATCATCATTTGCCCTGAGAGGACTTGGGGTTAGACACCTATTAGGCATCAACATCGCTACAACTAGAATGTTGGCAGGAGCAAATCATCATTTGTCTTTGTTGGTTTGAACAAAGATGGATTAGAAAACAGGATTAGGATCCTGTCGACTAAGGCTTTTTGACTTTATGGGCTGTAAGGGTCCATAAAGGTATTTCTTCCTACAAGTCGTGAGGATCTCCTAGGTGTGTTTTCTCCCTACGAATTGTGGGGATTCCTATGTGATATTTTCTCTTGAAAGTCGTAAGGATCTTCCAAGAGTGTTTTCTCCTTATAAGTTGAGAGGACTTACAAGTGTTGTTCACCATATGGGAACATTTCTCGTCGTTGGTGGAACTTGGTGGGGGATATATTTATTTATACCCGTGGATTGTATACAAGGGTCAATATAGGACTGCCTGTAGGGCAATATTAAGGGAATATGAAGGCTTAAGAATAGGTTCAGATTCCTCTAGCTTAAGGCTTTTGAATCCTATGAGCCGTGAGGGTCTCATAGGGGGAAATTCTCCTTACGAGTCGTGAGGATCTCGTAAGTGTATTTTCTTCTTAAAAATCGTATGGATTTTTAAGCGTGTTGCTCCTTTGTGAGTCATAAGGATCTCACGCAGGTGGTTTTTTTTAACGATGGAATACCCGAGAGTAGTTTCGCCGCAGGTTCCCATCAATTTGACGGTGGGACTTAGGGGTGGCTTCATTGCTGGAATAGCTGTGCAGCTTGTGGGACTTGAGTTGTAATCTTTGCTGCTAAGACTTTGATTGCAATATAGATCTCAAGGGAATGTATCGCTGTATTTGGGGCGATGCACTAGTTCAGGGACGTTCCGGTCCATTATCGCCATGTTTGATGCGAAATTTTAGTTTAGAGACTTTTCGGTCCATTATCGCCATGTTTGAGGCGGGTTGTTAGTTTAAGGACTTCTCGGTCCATTGTCGCTGTTTTTAAGACGGATTGTTAGTTTAAGTACTTCTCGGTCCGTTGTTGCCGTTTTTGAGGCGACGAAGCTTTTTGTATACTACTCTCAGAGTTCTGACTCAGGAAGATAGCAAGCGGACACAAGCATCGTCATATATCATTGACCTAAGTCGTGACTCATCAAGCGTAGTATTTTTTGAGGAATCGGCCATTTATTGACCGGTAGGGTCTTTCGCCATGCATATCCATTAGCAGGTAAGCTCCACATTGATAGACTTTGTCTATGATGTACGGGCCTTCATAGTTCGGCTCGAACTTCCCCCGTTTTGCACGATTGGGGATCATGGCTCTTTTGACGACTTGCATGAGTTTGCTTTGGCGGAATGTTCTCGGCCTGGTCAGTTTTTCGTATGACCGCATCATCCTAGCCTTATAAGCTTCTAGGTTTTGCTGTGCTATAAGGCGAGTTTCATCGAGGGCATCGAGCTCCTCAAGCCGAAGATAAGCATTTTCTTCATCTGTGAGCTCATATCGAACCGCCACTCGTAGAGAAGGGAGTTCTATTTCTAGGGGAAGCATTGCTTCCGTGCCGAATACCAGCGTGTATGGTGTTGTATTCGTGGCCGTTTTGAACGTTGTTCGGTATGCCCAGAGAGCTTCGTGTCAGTCTTTTTTGTTTCTGGACACCGTCTTTTTTATAATCTTTGTCAAGGTCTTGTTGAAACCTTCAGCTAGACCGTTGGCCCGCGGATTATAGAGTGAAGAGTATCTCCAATCTATTTTATGTTGTTGTGCGAAACGGCTGATTTTATGACTTCTATAAGCTGGCCCATTATCCGAGATAATTCGTCGAGGAGTGCCGAACCGGTAGATGACATGGGTTTTGAAGAAATGGAGGATATTCTTCGTCTTCACCTCCCTTAGTGGTACTGTTTCTACCCACTTGGATGTAGCAGATTTGAATGTTGGTGGATGAAGTCCCCGTGAATTTGGCACGAGTGACACTGTTTTGCATATTCGAGGTAGTCCTGAGTCATTGTGGGCCAATAGCAACCTATTCTTTTTATCTTCTGCTTCATCTTTGGCCTAGCTAGATGAGAGCCGCAGAGTCCGTCGTGAGTTTCTTGGACGACTCTCTTCGATTCTTCTGGTCCCAGGCATCTTAGCCACAGAGAGTCGAATGATATCTTATATAGAGTATTAATGATGAAGGCAAAGGACTGAGCCCGTTTCATGAGCTGATGTATAGACGACGCATTTTTGGGCGTTCGTTGGGATTTGAAGTAGTCCATGAAGACTTTCCTCCAATTCTTGACGTTTTCTTCGTCCTCTATTTGAAGGGCAACTTGTTGGGTCGTTTCTTTTCTTTTGGATGGCTCTATTAAGTCTTCCGAAGATATATTTGTTGGCGCGAGAACCCGGCGGCTTTGCACAATGATCATTACGTCATCGAGGTCTTCATCGGTCAGTTCCTTAGCCAATTTGGCCAATGCATCCGCCTTGATGTTTTCTGCACGCGGTATACTCTCCAGGATGTAGGAGGGGATTTGTGTCAGCAGTTGCTGCACTCTTTTGCTATACTTTATCAGCTCTCACGTCTGATAGTCGCTATTTACTTGGCTAACGATCAACTGGGAGTCTCATATATGAGTAGGTCTTTGATTCCCATATCGATAGCGATCTCGAGACCTGCTATTAAAGCTTCATATTCAGCTTCATTATTAGTTCTTGTCTCCATTAAGGAGAGGGCGTAATGCAATATCCCTCCTTGCGGAGTCACGAAGATAAGGCCCACCCCGACTTTGATTATGGGGGTGTTTTGCTTTCGCCTCTTCACGGAAGATGCTCCATCGAAGGAGAGTGCCCATTGGGAATCATTTTCTTCCTTCTTTTCATTGATTTTGTCGAACTCATGTTCATCCGGCAACTCGCAATTTAAGGGGGAGTCATCCGGTATCGAACACTCCGCAAGAAATTCGGCAATGGCCTGGCCTTTCACTACTTTGAGGGGTCGATACGTTATCGAGAACTCCATCAGGAGGATAGCCCATTTTGTTGGATATGTATGCCCTAAAGGCCTTCATTGTATAAGATGCTAGGGATATATATGTACATGACAATCTTGCTCGATATGATAGTACACTATTTGGTTTGTCTTTATCTTAACATGTGATGTGTTTTACTTAGTATTTCATATCTTGTATATATGTTGATAAAGCCCGTAGGATCTTTGCTTGACTACCAGCATTGTGATGGCAATCATACTTGTGGGAGCTGGGTAGTCGATAGGCACATCCTTAAAGTTTCCCTATTCGTAGGAGTATCGAGACTGGGCATCGATACTCCTGAATAGACTAGTGTATACATATCTAGACCCTGACGGGGGTGATGGATTGGTCCCGCAGCCATTGGTGAGGTGCACCTAAGATTGTATACAGATGCTCACTGGGTGTGAGTACACCGGACGGACTCGCCGAGGACTGGCTAGATGGTATTATACCTAGCGTCAGATAGCAGTTCTCTGGTGACATGAGTGTAGATAGTCTGTCGACCTGAGGTCATCATTTGTCTCGTGTGAGTTCCCACTGTGCTTTTATTACTACCCGACCATGGCTCTACTGAGTCGTGCAAACAGGTTTTAGTTGGGTACAGTCCCGAGCCACATGGAGGCAGTGAGCGACTGTTGGGGATTCGTCTCTCCCGGTATAGGGAGTCGATGTCGCACAGTGATCGGTTGGTCAACACCATAAGTCCCTGGCCAGGGAGGATTGAGAATTACTTGTGGTTGGACCAGTGGATTCTCGGATAGTCTTGAGCCACACCGACATGACTTGTATGGTTATTAGGGGTCTGACGTTTTCCACCCCTTAGACCTTGCATACGATACTCTCAGACGAACAGACCGGACTGCACGGAGATTGTCACGGACAGGCTCAGTAGGGGTTCGGATGAGTTCGCTCGTTGACCTTCTTTTTCGACAGATACCTGGGTATCCATTACGTACATCCAGTGCCGCCGATGCTCAGTAGGGGTTCGGATGAGCTTACCAGGATGTAAGTGAAGTCTTGTGTTGTAAAGAAGTACCTGTTGACTAGGCATGAAAGTTTTGCTTGTAAGGTGTTCGTCATGAAACATCTTTGTTCGGTTCTTTATAACAACCGCGTTTTCGTAAGCCTCATCCCGAAGCTCGTTTAGCTCGTTAAGTTGCATCTTCCGATAGCTGCCCGCATCTTCAAGGTTTAAATTCAGCTCTTTGATCGCCCAAAATGTACGATACTCGATTTCCACAGGGAGGTGGTAAGCCTTTCGGTACACAAGCCGATAGGGAGACATGCCAAAATCAGTCTTGTATGCAGTTTGAAATGCCCAAAGGGCATTGGTTAATTTTAAAGACCCATCATTATGGTTCTTAGAAACCGTTTTCTCCAATATCTGTTTGATTTGCCGATTTGAAACTTCGGCTTGCCAATATGTTTGAGGGTGGTAGGACATAGATAGCTTATGATTAATCGAGTATTTCTGCATCAAGTTCTCAAAAGACTTATTCCAGAAATGTGTCCCATTATCTCTAATGATAGCGCGAAGGTGCCCGAACCGGGAAAAGATGTTTTCTTTCAGCTATCTAACGACAACCTTGTTGTCGTTCATCCTGCTCGGCACTGCCTCAACCTATTTGGAGACATAATCAACAGCTAAAAGAATGTACAGGTTCCCAAAAGAGTTAGGAAACGGGCCCATGAAATCTATCCCCCATACATCGAACATCTCAACAACCAGGATTAGTTGGAGAGACATCTCGTTTCTCCTGGAAATCTGGCCCAAATGTTCCCACCGGGAGCAAGTCTTGCAGTAATCATGTGCATCTTTGAAAAGTTTTGGCCAGTAAAATCTACACTGCAAGACTTTCTCAGCTGTTTTTCTTGGGCCAAAATGCCCGCCACATGCTTGATCGTGGCAGAAAGACAACACACTCTTGAATTCGTTTTCCGGAACACACAGGCGGATGATTTGGTCTGGACAATACTTGAACAAGTAGAGTTCGTCCCAGTAAAAGTGTTTTACTTGAAAGAAGAATCTAAGTTTGTCCTAATTCGACCATTCGCTTGGTACAAGTCCAGTTGCTAAATAGTTCACAATATCTGCGAATCAAGGTTCGCAAGATACCGTCAACAGTTGTTCATCGGGGAAAGCATCGTTAATTGGGAGAGGAAGAGTCGGCGAGGAAGGAAGTCGTGAAAGATGATCGGCCACTACGTTTTCACATCCTCTTTTGTCCTTAATGACAAGGTTAAACTCTTGAAGTAAGAGGATCCAACGTATTAGTCGAGATTTTGCATCCTTTTTCGCAAAAAGATGTCTCAGAGCGGAATGATCGGTGTAAACAATGACTGGGGAGCCAATGAGATATGGCCTGAATTTCACTAAAGCGAATACAACCGCCAAGAACTCTTTCTCGGTTATTGTATAATTCAATTGAGTGTCATTCAAGGTCCGGCTCGCGTAGTAGATTACGCGCGGCATCTTATCGATGTGCTATCCTAAGACCGCACCGATAGCAAAGTCGGATGCGTCGCACATAATCTAGAAAGGATGCATCCAGTCTGGAGAAGAAAGAACGGGATCAGTGGTGAGTGAGCTTCTCAACGATTCAAAAGCAGTTAGGCAACCTAAGTTGAAATTGAATGGAGTTTCCTTGGCCAGCAGAAGAGTCAAATGCCTAGCAATCTTGCTAAAGTCCTTGATGAACCGTCCATAAAAATCGGCATGGCCAAGAAAAGATCGGATATCTCTGATGCATTTGTGAGGAGAGAGGTTGGAAATGACGCCAATCTTTGCTTTATCTACCTCGATACCATTTCACGAAATGATATGTCCTAAGAAAATACCTCCGCGCACCATGAAGTGGCATTTCTCCTAGTTTAAATTATGATTTTTATCCTTACATCCGGTAAGGACAGCGTCAAGATATTATAGACACTCATCAAAAGAATCGCCAAAGATGGAGAAATCATCCATGAATATCTCCAGAAATTTCTCAACCATGTCAGAGAATATTCCTATCATACACCGCTGAAAAGTAGCGGGAGCATTGCATAGCCCAAAGGGCATGCGGCGATATGCGAACGTGCCGAAAGAACAAGTGAAAGTGGTTTTGTCCTGGTCTTTCTCGGTGATGAGAATCTGGTTGTAGCCTGAGTAACCGTCCAAAAAATAGTAGAACTCATGTCCAGCTAATCTTTTGAGCATTTGGTCAATGAATGATAGCGGAAAGTGATCCTTCCGCGTTGCGGCGTTGAGTTTTCGATAATCAATGCATACTCGCCACCCGGTTTGGGTGCGAGTAGGGATCAACTCATTTGCCTCGTTTGTGATGACCGTAATGCCCGACTTTTTAGGGACAACGTGTATAGGGATGACCCATTGGCTGTTTGAAATAGGGTAAATGATACCACTATCTAGACATTTGACGATCTCCTTTTTCACAGCCTCTTTCATGACCGGATTTAATCGCCTCTGTGGATCCCTAGCTGGTTTGGCATCATTCATCATATGAATATGATGTTCAACGATCAGGGGACTAATCCCCTTGATGTCCGCCATAGTCCAGCCAAAAGCATGCCGATTTGATTGCAAGACCGCGAGAAGGGTTTTCTCTTGCTCTAGAGCTAGAGAAGCAGAAATGACCACCGTAAGAGTTTCATTCTCATCTAAGTAAGCATACTTGAGATGAGACGGCAGTGGCTTGAGTTTGAGCATCGGAGGAGAAACAAGTGAAGGCAAGATCGGCGAACGCGTCTCGAACTCAAAAGATTCTAAAAGGGGTTCAAAACAAGTGTATGCAACGGAGCCGGATGGTTCAACCAACTCATCCGAAAATTCAAAAGATTCAAACTCAGGTGGTGACAAGCCAAGATCATTTAAAAACGTGAAACACTCATATTCATTGTCAGAGTCGGAAACAGCAGGTTAAAAGAGGAACGCACTAGTTGCGTCAAGATCACTGTGATCAAATAGAAATTATTCAAATTCACAGTCTTCGGGAGCGATCTCCTGAATGGAACAGACATCTAGTATATGAGCGTTCGGTTTGGATGGCTGATTCCCTAACCTAAAAATGTTGAGTTCAATTGTCATATTTCCAAAAGATAGGTTCATGGAACCATTTCGACAATTGATCACCGTATTTGAGGTTGCAAGGAATGGGTGACCGAGTATCACCGGAATTTGATTCCGAGGGTTAGCTACAGGTTGTGTATCTAAAACAATGAAGTCAACGGGGAATATGAAGTCCCTAACCTTAATTAACACATCCTCTAGCTTACCCCTAGGATGGGTGATATATCGGTCAGCCATTTGAAGAGTACAATGTGTAGGTTTCAGTTCTCCTACACCGAGTTGCTTATAAACAGAATAAGGAAGAAGGTTAACACTGGCACCAAGATCCAAAAGAGCGCGATTGATGTTCTTATCCCCAATGGTAATTGAAATCGTAGGACAGCTAGGGTCCTTCCGTTTTTGTGGTAAATCTTGGGTAAGTGCATCACTCGCGTTACTTGCCAAGAAAACTTTCTTCAGTAGCTGGGATTTTCTTTTCTTAGTGCACAAGTCTTTCAAGATTTTCGCATAAGAGGGGACTTGTTGAATTGCATCTAAGAGAGAGATGTTTATGTTAACCTGTTTGAATAACTCCACAACCGTCTCCATTTGTGAACTTTGCTTATTGGATCTCAACCGGTTTGGAAATGAAGCTTTGTTTAAATTGGTTGAGTCCAATGTTTGTGGAGGAGATTGTGGAGTTAGAACGGAACCCAAAACTGGAGTTTGAGTGGAGTGAGAGGTGGGTCCGTTCGAAGCATTGTTTTTTGAAGAAGAGCCCTGGGAAGAATGGAGAATGGGCTCAGATGAATAAGATGATGAAGAAGAAGAAGCAGCCGGAGTGCCATCATCCTTATTATTCTGTGCGCCGATGTTGTTGTTCAGCATTTTTCCTAATCTCAACGTAGTCACGGCACTCACATTATGGTTTTATTGTTCGAGAGCAACATGTGCATTATGTGGGTGACCAGGATTGGGTAATGGTTGAGACGGAAGTTTTCCTTTTTCTCGCTCGCTTAATACCGCGTTCAGTTGTTCAATCTGGGTCTCGATGGTTTTGATGCTCTGCCCATGAGAAGCTGTGTGTTGTACAAGTGATTGAATGGAAGATTGAATGTTCATGGTGGATTGAGTTGATTGCTTCACAAAAGCATCAAGACTCTGTTCTAGTGAGGAAACCTTATCCTTATTTGACGGAACAAAGTTGTTGTTTTGAGGAAAAGAATTGTTGTAAGGTGCAAAGTTGTTTGTCGGATTCTGAAAAGGTTGGGGTTGAAAAGGTTGCTGAAATTATTGCTGAGCTTGTTGTGGAGGGGCCCTCTGAAAGTTTTTCTGTCCTTAGAACTGGTTCTGATTCTGATTTTGGTTTTGATTCTGGTTCCAGGCGAAGTTAGGGTGGTTCCTCCATCCAGGGTTATACATGGAAGAGTATGGATCGTTTCTTGGTCTTTACTGAAATGCAGCATTAACCTGATCCTGTACTTGAGATGGTGGATTGTAAGGACACTCTTCGGTCAGATGAGATGGATCTAATCAACATGCACAGATGATGCAAATGGGAGCCACAGGGCTAGGAGAAGGAGATGAAAATTTGCTTTCAATCGCCTCAAGTTTTCTCGTGATTACAGTCATTTCGGTTTTCATTGCAATAGAGACATCGAGCTGGTGAATATCTGCCCTAGACTGACCGGAAGAAGAAGTAGAAGATGATGAAGCATTCGGTCTGGTGCTCTCCCATTGTAGCGTCTGCTCCGAAAGATCATCGAAGAATTGTCAAGCTTCCTTGTCAGATTTGGATAGGAAGTGGCCTTGACAAATGGTTTCCATCAACTGTCTAGTTGCTGGATTCAGGCCCTCATACAAAGTTTGGCAAAGTTTTCATCTATCAATACCGTGATGAGGACACTAAACAAGGAGGTCCTTGTACCGGTCAAAACACTTCTAAAACGGTTCAGTTGGAAGCTGGGTGAATTGGTTTATCTAGTTTCGGATCTTGGCGGTTTTGTGATTCGGGTAGAATTTCTTCAGGAATACTTTCACAAATTCGTCCTAACTGGTTATCCAATGAGAGGCGGTGCTATAAAGACACTTTTCAGCAAGGTCACAGAGAGTGAAAGGTATAACACGTAGTCGTATAGCATCATCAGACAGTTGGGTTGTCTTCATCATCGCACACACATTTTGAAATTTGTTAATGAAGATATAGGCATCTCCAGACTCAAGCCCATGAAACTTGGGCAGCATGTTGATGAAATGGGGTTTAATCTCAAAGTTTTCCCCATTGGCTGGTGGAAGAGAAAGACAATTCGGAAGTGCAGCGCGTGTTGGGTAGGAACGATCTTGGAGCGCAATTCACTGTGGCGTAGCAACAAGAGGTGTTCGCGGGTTATTCACACCAGGTGGAGGTGGAATCATTCCCGTTGTAGGTAACATGATGTTAGGAGGAAATCCTGACATCTCGGAAGAAGAGCTTGGTGAAAGTGATGGTGAAGAAGTATGGACAGAATCACGGTCAACGTCAGAGTTGACCGACAAAGGTAAAAGTGAAAAAGGCGTGGAATGATTTTCAACTTCTGAGTTGATCGAGTAGTCAGTAACTGTAGGGTTCCTAGGCACACTAAGGAGGTCTCACAAGACATCAACCATGCCAATTTCAAATTTTACAAGTGCCGAGAAACCCTAGACTAGATCGTTAACTAGAATTTTAGGCGAAACAAGAAGCTAGTTAACAACTTAACTAAAGGGTAAACGGAAATACAACCTTTGTAGATCCGGTCCTCCACCTCCATAGCTCCGTGACGGTGTACCCTCGCTGCGATCATCGGATCCCGGGCTCTAGCGTCGGCTTCATCGGAGAAATGGGCGGGCTAGGTCGTCGACTTCGATGCCGAAGATGATCTACGTCGAGGCAACACAAGATCAAGCTCCAACTTCACCAAGTCAAGAAACTTGTGAAGAAAACACCCTATACTACTTGGCAAGTGGTAGAAGATGAAGAAATAGGAAGTGGGTTCACTTTAGAATTGGATTTCTCACTCTTTTTCTCAAGATGCCATTAATGGTGGCAAGCTTTCTTCTTGAAGAAGAAGAAGAAGATGATGATGATGATTATCTCATAAGTATTTCCAAAATAGAAAATAATATGATAAGTATCATATTGCAACCATGGTTATGTGTAGAGAGTAAACTAAGGTTAGGTGAATGGTTAGGTTAGGCATGAAACAAAAATGGTAGACTTTTTCAAAGCTTCATGAAGCTTCAATGTAAAACAAAGCAAGCCACCATTTCTCTTTTTGCCAAAATGAAATAAATAAATAAATGAATAAATAAATTAAACAAAACCCTAACCATTTACTTAACCAAGGTTTAAACTAAACATACACACAAACATGCATGTATCATCAAACATGATACAATCAAGTGCACAAAAATATATCACATATACAATGTGCATATCAAGTGAGAAAATCCATCTTAAGTGAACCAATACTAGTTAATGTAAAGTAATATATCAAATATATAATTTTACATTAAATCATTAAATCAACAATTGATTTAACGATCCGATCATATCGCATATAGCCGACTAATATCCAATGTATCGACTTATCGAATCAACGCTCGATTCGATAACTAGGTTATATCGCATACAACCAATTGATACATTCATCGCGAGAATAGAATACGGTATCACATACACGCATTATTCTCGGTCCCGCACATATCTCATATGCGCTCCAATTTCGTTTCGCCTGAGCCAGGAAACCTCTGTGTAGGACTCTAAAGACTCGTCAATACGCCGGCAGCAGGTGATGATCATATCAAAAACCCACAAGCCGCAAGCGGTCTGCTAAACGTAACGGCCACCCGGGTATTGAGCGATCAGAAGATCGACGAGCAAGCCCGCTCATACTCCTGTGAATCCAACCAGTAACACTTACCGTACAGTCCGGTCTGTTCGTCTGATATGTCGTATATCTTGCCTAGGGATGGTAAACGTCAGACCCCAGTAGCTTAATAAGTCATGTCGATATGAGGTCTATAACAGTTCGAGAAACTACTGGTAACACTTACCAGTAAATCTCAGCAACCCTGGCCAGGGATTTCCGGTTATAGCCAATCGAACACAGCGCAACATCAACTCCCTATACCGGGAGAGACGAATCCCCTCCTATCGCTCATTGCCTCCATGTGATTCGGGACTGTACCCAAAAACCACCGTTTTGCACGCCCTCTTGGACGTGGTAAGGTGGAAATCAAAGCACAGTGGGAATCACACAAGACTCTATGACGATCTAGGGTCTACAGACTAACCTGTACCAGTGTCACCTGAGAACTGCCATCTGACGTGAGGTATAATACCATCTGGAAGTTCTCGGCGAGTCCGTCCAGTGTACCCAGTCTCCACTGAGCACCCGTACATCATCTCTGATGTCAAACACCAATGGATATGGGATCATCCATCGCCCATCTGTATGGGTCGAGAAGGTATACGCTAGTCTACACTGGTATATCGATGCCCCGTCTCGATACACCCACGACTAGGAACCTTGAAGGATGTACTTATAGACTACCATGTCCCCACTGGTATGATCCGCATCATAGTCCAGGTAGTCAAGTACACATCCTAAGGGCTTTTCCAATTTGTAACAGAGAGACAATCAGTATACACGTTAAGGTAAAGAGTAACCAGATAGCATACTATCATGTCGAGCAAGAAAGTCCTCCCTATATATGTCCCAGCATCCACTACAATATACATCCTATGTACAGTAATGGCCTCTAGGGCATAGATATAACTAACAATCTCCCACTTGCACTAGGGCCATCAGTAGCAGTGGTTGTAGTATCTCATACTCAACCATCCCATAAAAGTCTCTCTCTGGGAATAGGCCTTCGTGAGTGGATCCGCCGTGTTATCCTCTGAGTCCGCTCTTCTATCCTAGATCACCTTGGAGATCAACTATCTCCATGATCCGGTGATGCTGTCTTAGAATATGTCTGGATCACTGATGGGACGGGCGTTCCTTGGCATAAGCCACAACTCCATTGTCACACAATGGGAGGAACTAAGTTCATCTTATGAACAAATATACATCCAGACTGCCTCTTTGGTAGCATCTAGTAGCGATGTATCCAGCCTTTATCGTCTAGTTTGCCACGGTATCTAGCTTGGAACTCTTCCACCATACCGTCCCTTTACTGAGGGTAAAGACAATGCCTGTGACTGACATTCAGTCGTCTTTATCACCCTGGAACCCTTCCAGTGATTCTCCCCAGGATCAATTGAAACCATCTCACTACAGCTAGTGAGTGTCCTAATATCCAATTAGATCTATCTCATAGATCCAAAATCCAGGATTTAGTAGGTATCACTTTGATCTTTTATGGAGAATCATTGTGATAAGCGGAGATTGACCGAGCGTAGCATAGGAAACTCCTTTCTTATCAAGAGTATGTCATCCACGTACTCTATGAGGATCACCACCATACTCCCTACTACCTTTTTGTATATACAAGGTTCATCTACCATTTTGATGAAGTCAAACTCTTTGACTACTACATCAAAACAGATGTTCCAACTCCGCGATGCCTGCTTCATCACATAAAACATCTTGCACACGTTTCCGCTGCTCCCACTGTCTACGAAGCCCTCTGGCTGTGTACTTATAGACGCTCTCTTCCAAAACATCATTTTAGAAGAGCTGTCATGACACCCAACCACCAGATATCGTAGTCATGGTATGTAGCCGTGGCAAGTAGGATCTGGATAGACTTAAGCATAGATCCTTAGAAAAGGTTTCAACATAATCCATACCTGGTCAATGATGCAAACCTTTAACAAGTCTAGCTTTGAAAGTCTCAACTTTTCCATGTACACCAAGTAATCTTCTCAAGATATACTTGCTCCAGATGGGGATTTAACCCTTCAGATATAGCAACTAAAGTCCATACTTTGTTGGTGTATAAGGATTCCATCTCAGATCGCTAAGCATCCAGCCATTCTTACAGAGTCTGACTCTTGATGGCCAGCTCGAAACTAGTTGGGTCATCATCTCATGATGCATTCCTCGCTCCCACTGTCATAGAGAAACCGAAGTAACTCTCAGGTGGGTGAGGAACCTTACTAGATCGGCGGAGAGGCTGAGGTTCGTTGGATGCTATTGAATCCTTTGGTTCTGCCAAATCATCAGCTGCAGTTTGTATAGCTGGAACATTTCCAGTTCTATATAACAGACCTTGCCTCGAGCTTGTCCGGATTTTTCTTTTAGACATAGGCCGGACAACCCCAAATCTTAACTAACTTAAGATATGGTCTCTTCCCTTTCCATATCACATATGAAGCGGTAGGCAGCTGATTTGATTGGAACCCTATTCAATAGGTATGCAACTTCTCAAGTGCATAACTCCCTAAAGGAAATAGGTAACTCAGTAGTACTCATCATAGAGCACGCCTTATCATATAGGGTGTGATTGCTCTGCCCCGATATACCATCGTGCTATGGTATATACGGAGGAGTAATACTGAGAGAGAATCTCATTCTCCTTTAGAATAGTCCAGGATTTCCGTGCTCAAGTATTCTCCTCCTTGATCACATGTAAGGACATAATACTTATACCCGTATTTTGGTTCTCTACTTCTAACTTATATTCTGTGAATATCTCAAAAGGTTTGGACTTGTGTTTCAACAGGAACATAGGTCTGAATCTTGAAAGATCATCAGAGAATTTAATGAAGTACAAAGAACCGGTCTTGTCATGTGTAGACAGGGGACCTTCATACATCAACATGCATCATCCCAAGAGTTCACTAACTCTTTCTCTGCTTCCATTAAACAGAGCTGTGGTCATCTTATCTTTGTGACATGACTGGCAAGTTTTCACAAGATGTAAATTCAAACAGATTTAAATATGCATCTTTGTGCAACTTACCTAGTCGGGTCGCATTGATATGACCTAGTCTACAATACCTCATGAAGGATCCTTTCATTTCTGAACTCTTCCTCTTGTGTGTGTTCCGTATACTAAGAACCGTAGTTTGATTTAGAACATCAATGCTATTAGATAACGTGCCTGAACCGATCAACTTTTGATATAGGAAATGTTCAAAACATTATCCAACAATACAAAATTTTATCATTTCTTTACTAATAAAGAGACTGATATGATTTTGTATATCAGGTTCGATATCTAATAGCATTTGTTCAGAATCAATGTATTGGTAATACAGGGTGACAGTGACCAACAGACTTGGCTGCAACTCTTGCCCCGTTTTCTGCCTTATGAAACTTATCACCCGTTCTCAGTTCTTTACCTATCTGTAGCCCATGTAACATATTACATATGCGGGATCCTGATCCGGTATCATATACCCAGGACGTAAAGGACACTGAGAAACAGTTCTATGTAACGAACACACCCGAAGAAGATGTATCATATGCACTTTCTTCGTTTGGGCGGCATGGGAAATCTGGTATTCTCCAATTTCCTGCTCTGTCTTATAACAATTATAAGTTGGAGCAGGACCAACGTTCCCCAGCTCAGTATAACAAGTGGGTTCGGTCAATATATCCGTATTATTATCTTGATTAAGGCGTGAAATGGTCGCTATCTGGAGAGAGAGAAAAGAAAACACTCAGCGTGCGCTCTTGCAAGAATAGATTGGTTATTTATTTTATCTAATCAGGATGGCTCCCACTGCTTTTTATCAAATCTTCCTTCAAACCCTAAAAGGAAAGACTAGCCGGGATTAATTACACGTTACAAGTTCGCCAATCTTTCAGCCAGGCCAGTGTCGGTACTTTGAGGGAGGTTCCCCGTGCTTTCGCACGGACCTAATTATAGTAAACCTCGTTTTCCCAGAGGCGTAACCCCGTTGACATCTTTCTAGACACCTACTTGATCGGCTAATTGTAATGTGTAAAACTCTCCCAGGAGTAACAATTACTCGCAGTGGGTATCGGGATCCAACTATCTCATAGAAGGTATGCAATCTCATTGCAAATTTCAACACGTGAAATTCCCGATAATTTTGCCCCTAGCGTCCTATGACCTTGACGCAGACCAACAAACCATAGTGCGCTAGTCAAGTTCAACCCGTCATTTCCTGATTGAATTAAACCCACCCGCACGACCCTTGACGCAGGCCAACAAAGTCGCACGACTACCCTAATCCAATTTGCATCATATGCATAAGCAGATAAATACTAGTTAGCTACCGCACACTACGCCTTGACGCAAGCCAACAAACGTAGCACGAATACTAACTACTACTTATCTGAAATGACGGAGGGCTACGACAGGTTTTTCTGAAAACCTATTGCGTAATGAACTTGATATCGTTGTAGAATCAAATAATTTTAAAATGGAGTGTTTTTTAGGGTTTTCTAGTTTTGCTAAAGGGGTCACTCCCGGTGAAGGGATTGTCGGCCCTTTCCTCGTCGAATGAGGTGCGGGATATATCATATATATCGCTGTGCAAAGCAGAAACTATAGAAGCAATCAAATGACAAACCGAGTGTGTAGCATCTGCCAGTTATTGCTAAAGGGGTCACTCCCGGTGAAGGGATCGTCGGCTCTTTCCTCATCGAATAAAGTGCAGGATATATCATATATACCGCTGTGCAAAGCAAGAACTGTAGCTACCTGTTTTATTTTTGAAATTCGATTCTATAACATCTTTAGGTTTCTTTTACTTTCATTAATCATATTAATGAAGTCCCATCATTTAAGTCACCTAAACATCACAGATAAATACGACGTACACTTATGCCATCCGTGTTCGCCTCGATGTCCCCTCATGCACCGTTAGGTTAGGTGACTAACGGCAGAGCGGGGCAGGGCTAGCGCGGGTGTAAAACATAAGTAACGCCTATATAATATATCATATATACTATATACAGTATTTATCACAGAACATCAAATGATCACATCACAGATAACGCAGCAGAAATATCATATGAAATATTGGATATACTAGGACGTCCGTGTTTTCAATACGATCCAGTATAAAACACGGATTCCACGGTCGTGATGAATAGCAAAACTTACACCCCTAGACCCCTACGAGAGCGTCAAGCAACCCTACCAATTCTAGAGTTAGGAGACCCGGACTCGACTCCTCGAGTTGGTCTCCCACCGGACTCCAGAACTCGGTTACTTGTGCCCTCCTCCTTGGGTCTATCCTAGTGCGGAAAAATAAATAATATACATCAACGGTGACAACTTCCGCAACCTGGAAGTCCCCCAATAAAAGAATATTACATACAAGTTTTTACATGAATGAAAAGGAAAAACACTCATCTCACATAAAAAAAACCCGGCTATTCAATCACGACGATCCAATATAACATATCCAGCAACACATAACATCACATGTCATCAACGTAAGTAAATATTCCCATCCCAATTTTCGTTGACATATAGCAAAGAAACCGGCGATATCACATATTACACTTACGGTCGCAGAAAAGAAAGTGTAAAACTACAACAGTTGGAATCCGCAACCTCCTTAGACATCGCATGCCTAATCAAATGAATTCCTTAGAAATCGCATGCCTAAAAATTATAAACCCCGCATTTTAGTCTCATTATCGAAAACTCTTTTCAATATCAAGTCGGGCAATTCAACAAGATTCCCGACATCCTGATCGAATGCTCGTCGCAAACTTTAGTAGGCGGCCGCACCCCCGATACCGTCGACGAAGTGCACCAAGGCGGAACACCGCTGCCACGAGCACCCGAACGGATGCTTTCGGCGACGGGGTTCTCCTACAGTCACTTGGTCGGGGCTTTGGTGTGTAGCTGTCTATTAAGTTTATCCGGCGAGTATCCGCGTACGCTACGTGATTGCGACGGACTTTTGATCATATCAAAATTCCGTGGCAACCGATCAAGTGAGACTAAAGTGCTATGTTTATAACATTCATTCAGTTATCTCATAACTACTTGTGAATTCCAATTATTGTATCCCATTCCAGATAAATAGAAAATGTTAAACTTTCCGATCGAACAGTCAAACACCCAAGTTTTCCCGAAACAGCTCAACACATGAAACAAGTTTTAAAACATCCAGTTCATGCCTCAGTACCAACGGTCCAGCCGTAGAAGGGTCAAGCCAACGCCTCACATGTGGCACGCCGTACTGCGCTAAACCCTAAGGTTCAAAGGGCAGTTCAAGACGGTCACATAATCGAGTTAAGGTTTGTTGTCTTCTAGAGGGTCCATCGCGTTACTTGCACTACTTAGAACGTTGTTAAACCACGGAAAGATCCAACACTTGGAAATTTCCCGACAGGGAAAAAATTGGGTATTTATATCCGGTCGAAACTTTTAACATATTCAAAATTACCCGGAAAAGCTCATAGACAAAGTTTGAAATTTCCGATCGAATCATCGAAGCTCCAAAACACCCCAGAAAACTCAACTCTGGAGTGCAAATAATGCGATGGACCCTCTAGAAGACAACAAACCTTAACTCGATTATGTGACCGTCTTGAACTGCCCTTTGAACCTTAGGGTTTGGGGCAGTACGGTGTGCCACATGTGAGGCGTTGTCTTGACCCTTCTACGGCTAGACCGTTGGTACTGTGGCATGAAGTGGATGTTTTTAAACTTGTTTCATGTGTTGAGCTGTTTCGGGAAAACTTGGGTGTTTGACTGTTCGACTGGAAAGTTTAACATTTTCTATTTATCTGGAATGTGATACAATAATTGGAATTCACAAGTAGTTATGAGATAACTGAATGAATGTTATAAACATAGCACTTTAGTCTCACTTGATCGGTTGCCACAGAATTTTGATGTGATCAAAAGTCCGTCGCAATCACGTAGCGTACGCGGATACTCGCCGGATAAACTTAATAGACAGCTACACACCAAAGCCCCGACCAAGTGACTGTAGGAGAACCCCGTCGCCGAAAGCATCCGTTCGGGTGCTCGTGGCAGCGGTGTTCCGCCTTGGAGCACTTCGTCGACGGTATCGGGGGTGCGGCCGCCTACTAAAGTTTGCGACGAGCATTCGATCAGGATGTCGGGAATCTTGTTGAATTGCCCGACTTGATATTGAAAAGAGTTTTCAATAATGAGACTAAAATGCGGGGTTTATAATTGTTAGGCATGCGATGTCTAAGGAATTCACGGACTAAATGGGCACTAAGGTCCCAAGTCCAAACGGACATACACTAAACAAGTTTAGTGTAGTCAAAACGTAGAATGTGAGGGTAAGAAAACGTAAATGGAGAAAAAAATGTGGGTGAAGGTGATAAATTTGGTCAAAATGGCAAACTTGTGTTTGGTTTCGTAAGAATGTGAAAAATGAAATGAAAGCTCAAACAAACACAATCATAAATGCACAGTCACAATCTTCCTTTTTTTTGAAGTTCAAAGTGTTCTTTCGGAAAGAAGAAATCGATAGGCTTAGGCGCACAATCAATACCTAGACTATGGTCCTCAAAGTCCACTAGACCTGCTCCTAACTGTTCCAAAGTGACAAATTGTGAAATAACCCTCAAATCGTCTCTTCACAGCTAATTGTGGTCAGGTAAGTATAAGTGAGGTAAGGAGGGTTCCGCTCATGAATCACCGTGAGACGGACCATTTAATATTACCTCCTCACTTATCTAGCTTAGGCACCACAAAAGTCACGTTTAGATAAACCACCGAATGCCCACAATCTTCCTTTGTCCTATTGACCGTGACAGATCCTTAATTGGCCGAGTCTAGATAACTTTTACTAAACTCAAGGTGACGCTTATGCAATTAGTGATTTCCGGGGTCTTAGAAAGGGTGATGAAATCCCCACCCAATCTGAATTGGTGTTCTAGCCCCTTAAGTCCGTATTAATAATGCAATGCGCAATTCAAGTCAAAAAGGTTTTGTTATCAAACAATCAATTTTTTTAATTTAAGTTTGGCGCTGCAACAAATACGATTAGTTTTCTTTTGGCTTTTGCGGCGATATTGCAAAGAATCCTGCAAGGCTAAGAATATTGGAGCGTCGGATTTGACAAGAAGGAGTTAGAAAAAATACGCACCAAAAGTGTCGAGTTAAGAAACTCGTGTTGATATCATCTCCGAATGCTTGCGTAGTGTTCTATCCAGATCTTTAGCACTATAGTGTTCTATCACATTATATTTGAAAACGCCCCCTACTCCGCACGATCGCTGCTCGCCAATCCATCAAATCTGTAAATGTCGGAAAATACGGATATTTGAGCTAGAACGCGATATACATAGCCAAAGTTCTACACACAAGAAATTTTGAAAATAAAACAATAAAAATGGAGTACTAACAGAACAGTGGAGGTATCACAAAAAAAAATTTCAAACACCCACAAAGGGTCCGGCGGTAGCGGGAATTCTCAATAAACCGCCGGTCGAATGTAAAAATTTGATGCTCAATTTTTGTGTGGTTTCTCTATGTTATACTAGTATTCCACTGTTATACTTTGATTTTCCAGTTTAATCACAGAGTGTTAGAAAATCAAATTCCAAAGAACAAAATGTCACAATTTTAGTTCTCATGTCGGTTTGTTAAAAAAACATGTGTTTTTTTATTGGATCTGTTAGAAAGTTAGTTTGTTTTATACAAAAATATTCACAAATTAACCCGAGACTACAAATATAAAAGCGTTACCGTCTCCTCGGCAACGGCGCCATTTGATTTACACGTATTTTGCGTGTTGTTTTAAAGTTTGAAATAACCGCAATCAAAACGGTGTCGTGTGTTGCTAGCCGAGATGAGTACGGGTCATCCGCAGGGAGATGGTATGTTTTTACGCTTGTTTTAACGAGTTAAGTCCGTATTTCTTGGATTGTTTTTATTCTATGTGTCGAAAATATGATATGTTTAAGAAAAAGACTTGTTAAGGGTTAGTTTTAGGTTAGCTTGAGTTAGGATAATGTTTGTCATTTCCTTATAGATCTAGCTTGATATTGATGCTAAGGTAATCGGCAATAACGTGGATTAGGGAACTTGAAGTACGGTATTTGCGATTGTGTGCTAAATCCGTATTTCTTATCCCTTGTCCTTCCGTTCTTATCTCTTGGCCTTAGTCTCCGGCAAACCACTCGCAACTGGTCATGATTAGAAGTCACCGCTATCGTGGTAGGATAGGGTGCCTAACGGAGCGGATTGCGAATCGTTTGGTTATAGTTTCAATTACAAGTTTAGGGATTTTAAGGATTTTAGCAAACATCTCTCCTAACAAAAACTAACCATATTCTACCCTTAACAAGTTAAATAATTACTCACACTTATTTTTAAGAACCAAATAAAATATAAAAAGAGAAAGGCACATAGTAAAAATTGCAAAGAAAAGTAAACCAAAGGTTAAGAACTAAGAACCGATATATCCGATATGCAACTCTTCATATATCCTTAAGTCCAAATCTCAATATGAAATCAAAATACCAAACTTTAAACTTGCAAGCTCACTTAAGAGGTTGCAAGATCAAAGAAAATCAAAAGATTTCACTAGATCACAATTTTAGCAAGCACATGACATGAAATGAGCAAAAGAGAACTTTTTATTGATTGATAATGAAGATACAAGCTAATTTGAATTCAAGAAGCTAAAACTTAAGCTTGTAATTTCAGTGAAGAAGTTACAAGGTCAAGATAGAGGGCAAGAACTCAAGAGTACAAAAGGAAATACAAGTTAACATCTAAAAAATGAAAAACTTGTTCTAAACTAAAAACATGGACCCTTATGCCTCTCTTCTGGTGTGTATTTATAGGCATCTCCATAGAATAAACAAACAATAAAACAAGGGTGATGTGACAATGTAAATTGACCAGAAGAAAAATGAAGAACTTCTGAGCTAGTTGGGTCGCCGGCGACGAGAGATTTGAAGATTCTGTCGGTTTTTCTTGGTGCAGTGGGGCCCATCTTTAAGTGGTAATCTAATGTCCTCTCCATGATATCTCTAGAATTGTTTAATTCTTTTATAAAAGCTTGGTTTGCAAACTGTAGATTTGGAGGGAAAATATGACTTTAAATCACATCACACCTTTTTCTTCACTCATCACACACCCACTTGTTCATCCACTTGCACAAGTCATGATTCTTGTGTGTCCACTTGTGCTAAGCTATCCCACCAAGATTCATGCATCAGAAAGGGTTTTGTGTTCATACTTGTATTGTTGCATTTGTCTTGATAAAAAATGTGTACACGTGTTTGTTGCAAAAAGAAACTCTTTGAATATTAATCGGTTTTCTGTTCCGGTTGCAGTGTTGACTCATAAATGTCGTATCCGTGTATTTGAGTGTATTTCCAGTGTTTTGTAACGAATACATGCAATCTGTATTTATTGAGCAGACATGGGTTGATAGTACCGATATATCATAAAATTGATAATGAATGAGCGGTATTGAAATGCAGTTTTTCATGATGAACAAATACCCCCAAACTTATCCTTTGCTCGTCCCGAGTAAAACAAAATTCTTACCTCACTTTCATAGGGAACGCGATTGCACTAAGCTCGTGCAACAAGCTGTTAAACCTCTAAGTGTCCCTAGTAGGAGCAGTGTTGTCTCCTAAGGGTTTTCAGCGGATTACACCCACAAAATCCCGTTAAGCTAGTTTTTGCGAAATAACTGTTAATTCATAATCCTAGGGTTTAGTATCAAAACTAGAAATTCTATTATCCTAAGTTTAGAAATATCGAACCCTTGTTTTTCACACCTCACTTTTTTTATTCAACTTAAGATCTTATACGCCTTTAACGTGTGGTGCAATAGCGTCGTTATGTTTCAAAAATTTCGATTTAAAGTCAACATGTCACAAAAATAAAGACCGGATTAAAAACTTCAAAATGATCATACCAGTTTACAAAGAGTTAAGTTTTTCTTAAGTTTCGTTTTCCAGCTAGGTTTTAAATTCAGAATTTCTATCAGTTTTAACAGAGAACTTGGCCTTATACTTCACTCCACCTTTTACTTGTTTTCATTTCATACACACCATCGTGAACGTGCAATAGTCTTGAATATCAAATAAAACCTTCATATCTCCGTTTGAAATTATTTTTATAAAAACTTGTCTTTTATCAAGATTATTCTCACACAATGGACCGTTAGGAATTTTAGCTCGGAGAGAACACTTACTTGATTTTGTTTTAAATTGGACTTTCTAGGCTTCTTAGCGAGATTTGGGTCAATGCACCCAAACCAGTTGGTTTTAGGGCATTAGGTGTAAAAACACTCCGGCGGACTTAATTGCCCAAGTTACCTAGGTCCAAAAACAAAAAAGCTCATTTTGGCGTGAGAATTATGACAATTCAATGTGAACGGGGATATAGCCAGCTGTTCAATTCTTTTTTCAAGATATAAGATGTGTTTTGTGTAGGTAAGGTGTGCAATCACTCCAATCAAGTTTAAGATGGGTTATTTTTCAGACTTAATTTTTCTTAAAGCATCAATAATATACTTTCATATCCACTTTGCTTTATAAACTCTTCTTGATATTACATATCTCAGAAAAACCAGTTTGATCCTGACAGAGTTCATAAATTTTAAAGGTGTTTTAAGACATATCAAACTTTTCATCTAATTTTTTTACTCAATAACATCCTTTCGCGAGGACATACAGCGGGCCGGGGATGAAAAGTATTATAATCTTCCTTCTCCGCAGATTGCTGATTGAGACGCTGCGTCCTGGCTTTTTCATAAATGACCATTTCGCGGCTGTGATTGTCTCGGCTCTTTTGACAAGCTCCTTTTATCAGCTTGTTTATTTGTTCTTCGAGTGACGGATTTAACGTTCCTGAGTAGGATATCGCTCTGTTTTAACGTCACGGCCATTCAGAAGAGCATTTTCCCCTTCACCGGAGCTATTTATGACGTGGCAACTATAGAACCGCTCCTGTTTCTTGGAACGAACGTATCCGAGCCCGGTTGTCTTCATCTTCCTATTGGGAATCTTTCGCCGAGTCCCGGGAATATCCCAAATCTTTTTGTAGAATTGGGCTTGTCGAACAGTTTGTTCGAAAGGTACACCTTGGCATCTTAACAGCCATTTCAATCCCTCCGCGTAGTATCTTGGCAGACGGATTGGTTGAAGCCTGTCGATTGCAAAATCAGCACCATTCCAGACTTCTTTTTCAACTTTGGTCTCCGTAGATTGGTAGAAGAGGATCGTCTTTTCACCTCTTCGCCTGGGAGGCACGTCGAAAGTCTGCAGTTCTTGTACGCTGTATGTATGGAGCGAATCAAGATCCTTAAAGTGTCGAGGCGGAGCCATTATGACTTGCAGACTCCGATATGCTCCTGCGAGGGTTTGCACTGACGGGCGGATGGAGAACACTGCGTTGGCCTCGTCCTCTGAGTCGCCGCCAAAGACCAGAATAGAAGTAGATGGTCCGGGCCTGTTGTTTTCTTTCTGCGGTTGTCCTGAATAGACTATTTCTTCGTCTTCCTCTGTATCGCTCCCAAAGATGGGATAGTGGCGACGAATTTCTGTTTTTCCTCCGGCTTATGATAGCTTTCCGTATCTTCGAAGTCTGGTAGGAAGTAATTTGCGTCTTCGTATTTCCGGACTTCGTTTACGGAGAATGGATTTAGCTCCCCTGTGACGGTGTACTCCGAGTCACCCTTGAAATACTTCATAAACTGATGTTGTGTAGAAGATATGACGTTGCACTCATGTAACCAATGCCTGCCGAGCAAAGCATTATAGCAAGTCTTGGCGTCAATGACATGAAATTTGATGTCAGTAACGAGCAGCCCGAAGCGTAACGTCGTTATGACGGACCCAAGTGTCCGTGACGAATGTGAGTCGAACCCGGAGAAGGTAATTTTTTCTCGGGCCAGGTGCTGAGCGTTCATGCAAATCTCATTCGGCACTTTCACGTTGAGAAGGTTGACGGAGGATCCGTTGTCGACAAGGATTATCCCTATCTTGATGTCGTGGCAGTATCCGGTGACGTATAACGGGCGATTATGTTCGCACGTACTGAGGAGGAGATCTTCATCGCTAAATGTAATGTCAGCCGTGTGGACCTCTGCCAGTTCATCTTTCATCTTCTCTTTCGCGAAGAAAGATTGGAACTGATCGGGCTCTTGTAATGCCTTGATCAGAGAATCTCGTGCCTCTTTGGACAGGAGGAAAGCATCCAATATGCTCAGTTGTGAGGGTATTTTCCTCAAATGTGCTAAGTCATTGTAATCTACCTTATTTTTCCTAGGCGGTTCCCTCGCTGTGAGCTCTTTGACAACTCCATCGTCGAGAGCAATTTCCTCAGAGATTTTTTCTTTCCTTTTTTCCTTTTTGCTCGAACCTTTCTTTATAGATCCGAGATTCTTTTCAGGCAGCGTGTGGTTACGCAGCTGAATATTCTCGCAGTTCTTCTCCTCCTCTTCTTTTTCGGAGGTGAAGTCTTTGAAGAGAAGGCTAAGGGGTATTTCATCCTCAGAATCGCTCCCAAAAGTAAGAACTTAAGGGTTTTCCCCTTCCAAACTGGTATCAACCATATGACAGTTGCCAGTCATTTTTTCATGCGCATCTGTTGCACTATTTTGTCATCGACGAGCTTCGCGTTTCATCTTTTTGAAGTGTTTTTGATGGGCAACATATCCTTGCCACCACTTCTTGAAGGCACTGCATTCCTCGGTGGGGTGGGTAACCCTGCGATGATATATGCAGTAGTTTGGATGTCAATCCTCTCCGTCGAGGCATATAGCCCCGGGAGTGTTTCTCATGAGAGGTGGTAGCTTCAACTCCATTGACAGGGCTTAGGCGAACCGCTTCTCTGTCTTGATCCTGCCCTTATTTGTAGCAGATGTGCTTTGGTTTGGTTGGAGCACTTTATGACTCATCCTTGTTGTAGCTTCTTCATCCTGACGTTGACGCTTAGCCTTTTTATATATGGTTGTTTCGCGTTTTTGGTCAGTTTTTCTTTTTCGAAAGGATTCGTTTAACAGCCTAACGATCGGGTCTTCTGGCAGTTCCGGAGATTTTAGCGCCAATCTTGCCCCCAGTTCTTCTACGTTATTTTTTGACGCCGAGGGAGTTTCTTCGTCATTTAACAACGAATGGGAGACCGTGTGGCAACTTGCTACATGGTTCCCGGTATCTCCTGATGACTCATTTTCCTCATCGTTGTCACTATTTTCGTTCTCAAGAATATGCTTGAGGAACTCTTCGAGCGTGACCGGTGCCCATGCCTTCTGGTTGTACTCCTCCAGCACGTTAATGTACTTTTGTATGTCTATGCGCTTGTCGTCATACTCGGCAGGCTACACAGGCTTCTTGGTCTTCTTCTTTTTCTTCGAAGACTTTGAAGGCTCGACTTGGGGGTTTTGCCCTTTGTCAACAACTTTCGGTGCGGGATGTGGTTTCAACATCCCATCGATTATTTTGGGTTCAAGTGGGCTTTTCCACCTGATTGCTGGACATGCATGTAGATCCTTCAGTGTTCTTTTGGTTTTTGCTGAAAGAACGACTTCCCATGGAGTTTCTTCCATGAGCGAGCATAATGCCCCCGGCGCATCTACCTTTTTAGGAGTGTGCTTCTGAGATGGGTGTACTCTCCAGTTATCAGACAACATGAATTTCCCCTGTTGATACTGGTCTTCGACCTAGTTGTTGAAGACGTAGCAATCTTCAATTGGGTGGCTCACTATTCTTTGATAGGAGCAGTAGTTGGGGTTGTTGACGTCGCCGGGTTGCAGTGGACACCGGGGGTATGGCAATGCAATGAGTTTGTTACGCATTGCCAATTCGAACAGTCTCCTCATCTTGTCACGGGGAAACGAGTAAGAGCGTCCTAGTCTTTCCTCCAAGGATGAGCGCGGACGCGCGTTGTTTTGAAGAATAGCCGGTTTTGGACCGCTCGGCTGTTGTTGCGTGTTGGAAATGAAGGCCACTTTCCCTTTACCTTTGTTATTTCGAGGGTCCTTATTTGATGAGGAAGGCTCGTTGCCAATCTGGTCCATTTAGGCTAGTTTATCGATCAGAGCCTGGAAGGTGGTTGGTTTGAAGAATGTCATGAACTGGGACACACTCATTTGAGGATCTAAGGTCCCGATGTATATGCCGACGGCAGGAGATTCTTCAATGCGATGTTCGCACTTAGACCATAGGTTCCGCCACCGGATCGCGTATTGGACCTATGTTTCTCTTGGCTTTATCCTAGCATTGATTAATGCCGTAATTGGATTGCGCTCGCTCGCGCTGGCGAAACGCTGCGTGAACAACAGTTCCATCTCTGTGAATGTTTTTACGGTGTCGTTTGGGAGCTTCGAGTACCATTCAAAGGCCGTTTCTGACAGGCTACCAATGAAATGGCGAAGCAACAGTTTGTCGTCGCCTCCAGTGTTGCCACACAGAGCTCTGAACTGCGTGACGTGCCGGTGAGGATTGCCTGTCCCTTTGTACACATGGAACTTGGGGATCGTATATCCCGACGGGTACTTGATTTGATCATATCGTCCTGGATACGGCCGTCCAGTTCTGACGATCTGGCCAGCAGCCTCATTATCTTGATGAGCTTTTATTTGTTGAGTGATATAATCATCAAGAGCGGCCTTAGAGATTGTTTCCTCCTTGGTTGCCAATAAGGCCAGAGTAGAGTTTCATATTTCCCCCCTGTCATCCCCGATGATTATCGGCGGATCTTCGGCTGGAGGTTCTGGTTGGATCATCATTCCAACCATATCTTGGAACAAGAGAGCCATCTGCTTTATGTTAGCAGCTTGCTCAGCAGCTTCCTTGTCCTTTCTTTCAAGCACCCTTCTCAGGAACTCTGTATCGGTTTCCTACTCTTGGAGTTGTTCGGCAGTTGTATCCGGGCTTTCTTTCTGCCCGGTAAGTGCTGCCATTTTGCTCCTGAGCTTTTGTCAGCGACTGTGTTTGCGGTCGGTGACTTGCGGAGGCACGACTTTTCTCTTTTCCTAAAGCCATGTAGACCGTATGTACAATCATGCCCCCAGACTTGGGGCGTTTAGGTCCATCGCCTTTGGAATTTGCCGCATGCGGTAGGATTTTCTCCAGCCTCATCCTTTTGTGGGAAGTTGAAGTTGAAGGAGCCATTGTAACAAGCACCTGTATAGAAGAAGTCCCTCGCTGTATGACGGAGGGGCGGTCTTTTTCTTTCCGAACCTTCAATTTCTTCGGTCGACGAGAGTAGTTCTGGTCAATCACAGAGTCCTGGACTTTTCTCCAGACCTTATGAATTTGCGAAGAGAGCCGCTGATAGGGCAACTCCGGCTTTGCCTGCGCAGTAACCTTTGCAGGTGGGGGCGAAATCTTTAGCACCACCATTGGAGAGTTCTTGTGCACCCTCCTGAGCGGATCAAAACTGTTCCCGGTTGGAACAACGGCGTCAACTTCCACAATTGGAGCTGGCGGAGTAAGTCCAGAGGGGGAGTTGCCCCCTAGCTTTTCTCACTCGATGCCAGTGGCGACGTCGAGCGTGCCTTGCAGAAGGGACCGCCTCAGTTTTGGAAGCGCCTTCGTCGTGCCCCCGGTTTTGCTGAGGGGTTGTTGTTGGTGTCAGCCTGTTGAAAACCGACGTCCTGATTGAAGTTTGGGGAAGGCCGGCAAATATTTCGAAGACCAACTTTCTGATGGGTGAAACACTTTTGACGGCTTCGCTCGCAGCTGGAGTTGGGAGGACTATCCGTTTTGGGGCACCCCCCTTTAGGTATCACGAGCCTTTTTGCGGGCCCGTTTGGGTTTTTTCTTAGCATGTTGAAGATTGAGACGTCAGATTTGGACGGCCCGTTGAGAGGGGCCGTTGTGGTTGCCAACCGATCGAAAACCAACCCTTTGGGAGCATCCTCTTGCGGTGCTGAGGCACCGAAACTCACTGGTGGGAGCATGGTCCCAAAGAACAATCCAGTAGTGGCTTGTGTAACTTGTCCCACTGGCATTGAGAAGATAGAGGCTGCATTATGCCCGTAGGTCACTCCTCCAGTTGGGGTGGAGCGAGAGTTGCTGTTGCAAGAGGTGCAGTTTGAAGCTATCGATTTTCTGTACATGAGAAAGACACCAAATTTTAGTACCTCGAATCCAAGGGCAACCATAGCGAACCACGATTTTGTTCGCGAAACACGACACACGAAGTGTGGAGTGAAAAGAGGAAAATGACCACTGGGCGTGCCAGAACCTGTTCACCGCCAAAAGACATAGACCGGGACGTTGGGACGTCTAGCCTAAATTTTGGGGGCAGATGTTATTTGGACTTCTCCATCTACCTCTCCGAAGATACCAAGTTGATTTATGGTACCATGTATCGGAGGTTTGGACAGATGCGACCATTGTAGCAGATTTTATCAGATTGCCCCTCATTTGTGAGGGATTTTTGATTGTGGGGACGCTCTTCCCTACAGGCACAAACCCCTGCAGTTAATTACGTTACCGCATTACGATAACCACTTTCTCCTTCTCTAGCAGTTCACTTCAAGTCGTGTTGTATTTTTGTTTGTTTTGGTTGTCCGTGGATTGTATTCGGAGACCATTTTATGTCGTCGCCCATAGGGCGCGGATTAGTCCAAATCTGTATATTTTAGATTTGGGCTAGGGTTGATTTGCTTGACAGGGTTTTGAACTTAGGTTCTATATTCCTTTGGTTCAAAAATATTTTGTTTTATTTAAGAACTGTTAATCTAGTTTGAGATTAAGATCAACTTAAATGTATGAGCATTTGGGCTCAATCTATTTTAAACTAAGGATACATTAGTCATGTTTGAGACTAAGATCAACTTAGCAATATTTTTAAGGATCATTAAATTTATTAAGATCCAGAGCATTTAGGCTCAGTTGCAAGAGAGACTTGGCCAATTTGGGCTTACTTAGTCTTCTTTTGTTCTGTTCAGAAGTGCTAAGCACTTATTTGGCCTCTGTTTGTTTAGCCCCCTTTTTATGCAAAAGTGCTAAGCACTTATTTGACGTTCTGACACTCCATGGATATCATGTGAAGCATTCAATTATGGGCGTTGCCCAATCAGTGCTAAGCACTCATCCGTTTTGGCTGTATATGAAGTGCTAAGAAATTTTTATATGGCTCCCACGTGAGGAGCACGTGCGGCACTGGGCGCTGCCCAATCAGTGCTAAGCACTCAGCTGTTTTGGCTATATATGGAGTGCTAAGCACTTTTTGTGTGGCACCCACGTGAGGAGCACGTGAGGTGCTGAACGCCACCCAATTAGTGATAAGAACTTAGCCGTTTTGTTTATATATGGAGTGCTAAGCACTTTTATTCAGCATCCACGTGTGTTTCACGTGAGGCGCTGGCCTTCTACTTTGGGCGCCTGCGTGTTTTTCACGTGAGGCGCTAGGCGCTGTTAAAAGGGCGCTCACGTGGAAAACATGTGAGGCGCTAGTCTTTTTTCCTTTTTTAGAGATTAAATCTCTGTTAATGGCATTTTGACCATTAATGATCACCAAGATCTTCGTTTTTGAAGATCTGAGATCAGGTTTTTCTTTAAGAACTAAGTTCTTTTATAGGTTCTTTTTCCTTTTGTTTTTCATTTGGACCTAATTCCTTTCTGAATCTTTGATTATCAAGAACAAGATCTTCCCGATGGGAATTAAATTCTCAACTTGTGGGAGACTTGTCTTGTGGATCTCTGATCCAGAGAAAGAACTAAGTTTTTTGAGAAGGGTTAAACCCTTAAAATAGGTAAAAGAGATATTTTGATCCCTGTATTTTCTTTACCTAGTTTTTTTTGAAAGGGAAGTCTTGCTCTTTGAGAATTAAATTCTCTGTTGTTTCAAGAGCTCACTGTATTTTTGCATAAGCTTATAGAGGGTTTTCTCCTCTATATGAGACTTGAAATCTCGGGTTCTTTATATAGTAGGGGCAAATTGTTAATTAATTTTGAGAAAATCTCTCATTGAGATATTCCAATTGATTTAATTGGTCTCAAAATTGATTTGGGGAATTTTACCCACCGTTGGATCTTTGATCTAAATGTTTCTGTTTTACAGAATATGTTTTCTTGTTTTTAGCAAGATTGGGAAAATATTTTCCCATATACAGAATTTATTCTGTAAAATGGTGATTTTTAATCACCATTGAATTTTTAATCCAAGGGTTCTTTGTTTTACAGAGAGCAATCTTTTTTTGTTTAGAAAGATTGAAGGAATATATTCCCAAAATAGAATTTTATTCTATTATTGGATCATTGATCCAACCGAGAGTATCTTTCTTATTTAGAAATATTTTGGAGATATTTTCTCCTAATAGAATTTAATTCTATATTTTGATGATTTATCATCTCCATTGGATCTTTGATTCAACGGCTCTGTTTAACAGAGAGTATCCCAAATTCTCATGTAGAATTTAATTCTATTGATCTTGACTTGGGCGCTGGTGCTCACGTGTTGTGCATGTGGGCGCCACTTAAGAATTTAATTCTTATGATGGGTACTCATGTGCTTTGCACATTGGCGCCCGCATGATGAGCACGTGTGACGCCATATAAGAATTTAATTCTTATTCAGAATGTATTTCCGTGCTTTGCACATTAGCATCGGCATGAGGAGCACGTGTGGCGCCACCACAAAATTGGTGATGGCACTAGCACCCTCATGAGAAACACGTGAGGCACTGCCCCATTAGCTTTCAACAGAGCTTTGCTCTTTCTATATATTATTATTATTAGTATTATTATTAGTTTAATTTTTGGGGGAACAATGCACATTAGTTACACTTGGTTGAGATTTTCGTGCACTCTAGATGCACTTGATATCGTTATCGTGCACACCCGTTGCACTCGAAAGATACTTTCGTGCACACCCGTTGCACGTAGTTTTTGCTCTCATGCACATTCATGGCACTTGAATTTGATTTTGATTTCCGTGCGGACCAGATGCACGCGGTATTTCCATATGTACCTTTTGAGGTTGATTTCTTCTTTCGGGCATCATGTTTTTATGATACATACTATATTATATAGTAGCCGGGCAGGACTGGTCTGAGGACAATACCTGAGTATTTTTGCATGCATCGACATTTACCGAAGAGATTTTCAAAAAGGAGGCATAGTCTCACTATTTTCCTACATGTTCATGAATGATATGGACTTTAACAAAGAAAACCCTTCTAGATTATTTTCAAAAGGGGCGAGACATATATCTTAAGAAAAACGTATATAGATATATATTTATTTCTTCACAAATGAACGTTCACTACTTGTGCCATGATATACGCATCACACAGCGATTTGAAAAGAATTTTGCATGCATTTTTATTCAATTATTTAGACGATTTCCTGAGGATGCGTACTAAATACGTATTATAGTCTTGAGTATATGATACTTGAATTAAACAGTAGGTTTCGAAATTTGCATATGCATCATAACTTATATAATTTGCATGACGTTTGACGGAGTTTTGATGATTGAGTTTTGCACCCACTTTCATGCGCACACGTTGCGCTGTATTATTTCTTGCGTATTCGTGATTTTGGAGCCCCGTTGATTTGATTGATTTACCGAAATGTTTTAACATTTAGGGGATTTATATTTAAATTCGGGGACCTAATTTATTTAAGGATGGAAGATTGTAACATTTCAGAAAATAGAAAATAATATTTTTGAGGATTTAAATAATAAAATAATAAATTTTATGAATATTATATAGTTATGGAAATGAGTTTTAGTAGAATGGTATAATTATATACCTATATTTTTGGAAAATAATTGAAATTTAAAATGAATTATTAATTATGAAAGCATTTATTTGATTTGGGTTTTTTATAAATTATTATATAATTATTTCCATACAAGATTAATGCTAAACTTAATTAGTGTTTCCTAATTATGCATTAACCAAGTTATTTTGTTAAACCATGTTTAAGTGTCATGATATGTTATTGACATGCCAACATTTTTGCATTTTATTTATTATGGTTTTGTATTTTCAAAATAAAGGAAAAAGAAAAGAAAATAGAAATGAGAAAAGAAAAGAAATAGAAGACATGAGAGTATGGGCTGTTGGATATGTATGCCTAAGAGGCCATTATTGTATATGTATACATGTGAATGCTTGGACATATGTATGCACAGGACAATCTTGCTCGATATGATAGTATGCTATTTGGTTTGTCTTTATCTTAACATGTGCATATGTTTTACTTGTTATTACGTATCATTTATACATATAGATGAATCCCGTAGGATTATTGCTTGACTACCGGCGTTGTGATGGCGATCATACTTGTGGAAGCTGGGTAGTCGATAAGCACATCCTTAAAACGTCCCTAGTCGTGGGAGTATCCAGACTGGGCATCGATATTCCGGAGTAGACTGGTGCATACGTTTCTAGACCCCGACAAGGGGCGATGGTTGGTCCCACAGCCATTGGTCTTTTGCACCTAAGATCGTATACAGGTACTCACTAGGTGTGAGTACATTGGACGAACTCGCCGAGAACTTCTAGATGGTACTATACCTATCGTCAAATAGAAGTTCTCAGATCACATGAGTACAGGTTAGTCTTCAGATCTGAGATCGTCATTTCTCTCGTGTAAGTTCTCACTGTACTTAGATTACTACCCTACCACGGCTCTACTGAGTCGTGCAAACAGGTTTTAGTTGGGTACAGTCCTGAGCCACATAGAGGCAGTGAGAGATTGTTGGGGATTCGTCTCTCCCGGTATAGGGAGTCGATATCGCACTGTGTTCGATTGGCCAGTACCATAAGACCTTGGCTAAGGCAGTTGGGATTTACTGATAGTTAGATCAGTAGTTTCCCGGATTGGTCCTGAGCCACATCGGCATAAAATATTGGGTTATTCGGGTCTGACGTTTACCACCCCGTAGACCCGATATGCGATACTCTTAGAAGAAAAGACCGGACTGTAGGGAGATTGTCACAGATAGGCTAAGTAGGGATCCGGATGAGTTTGCTCGTCGATCTTTCTTTTCGACAAGTACCCGGGTAGCCGTTACGTACAGCTAGTGCCGCTGACGTGCTTGTGGTTATGGATTTATCCAGTAACTCACTACCGGCGTACTGTCGAGTCATTAGAGTCCCACATAGAGGGTTTCTCTGGTTCAGGCGAAATGATATAGTAGCCGAATTTTGATACGTGCAGAGTTTCGATCGAATGATTGTACTAGTTACCCGGATTTTCGATCGGACGGTTGATAATACTAGCCGGCTTGGGATTGAGCCGGATTATTAAATATGGTATTTATTTGATAATTTACGTATATATTTTTTCAATATGTATATTCTAGTATTATGTTCCTTGTGTTATTCTATCTCTTTGGGTATTCGTATTTTGATACGAATATGGGTATGTATATACGGTAGAGTGTATTCCGTATTTATACGGAAAAAATTCTAGAAGGTGGACACCTCATTTTAGTTTTTCCATTTATTAATTTAAATGGAAAATGAGGTGTAAAGATAGTGAGGTGAGTATGGTGAGAACCATGCTTCAATAGTGTTGACAAATGAATTGAATATTCATTTGTGCAAACTATTCAAGTATGGTTGTGTTTTTATATTGGAAAAATGTTTTTACAAAACTATGGTTCATGTTTTTCCATCTCATGGATGAACTCATTTTTCTCGCCATTTTCTTATCTCTCCTCACTAGCCTTTCTTGAGCTCCTCCTCCTTCTTCTTGATCTTCTTCTCTACAATCTTATGTGTTGAGAATCAAGAGAGAAAAAGAGATAGATATACACTAAGAACAACTCACTACATCCTAGACATTTTAGATTAGCAATGTAGAGTCTCTAGTTGCTCCACTAGAGTTTTAGTGTGGTGCTAGAGCCATGAACTACATCCCTCGGGTGGTTCATCTTCGACGGAGGAAGACCGGCGGTCAAGCTCGATCAAGGAGACCTTAAGGAGTAAAGGAAGAGGATAGAAGACCGAAGAACACGAATCTTTATGTAAAACAACTCTATCAAAGTAGTTAAACACTTTGTAGTTAGCTAGTTTCGGTTTATGGTTAGATTCTAGGAAGTGTTTTCTAGTGCTGGATTTTAAAAGTTAAAGTTTTTCATTCTGCAATGGCCGCGGTAGACGGCCAGGGCACTAGGAACCCCAACATGGGCAAGTATGGGTGAGAGAGAAAGAGAGAGAGAAAGCCATGGCAACCATTCTTTTGTTGCCTTCTTCATTTTCATCTCTCATTTTTTTCTTCACCTCCTTCTTTCTCTTCTTCTTCACCTCCACCACCTCACTACCACCTTGAAAACACCCTCAAAATCAACACAAAATATCACAAACACTTCACAAAAATTGTTTCTCACCCATCCTACACACTTTGGAGTGATCGAGTTCTAGTTTTGAGCAACCTTGGCCATCTTAGAATTTTCTTCAGTTGCTCCATGAGATAATAACTCCACTTTTAGATTAGTTTTAAAGTTTCCTAACCTCATGTATTGATTTAAGGTTCAATAGGTCATGTTTCATGAACTTGGAAAATTCTAGGATGAGATTTAGTGAGCTTTGGTAGGTATTATGAGTAGTGGTAGTGTAGTAGAGGCCTAGTTAGTAACCATAACCTTTTTAAGTGATAGATAAAGACCTGTTAGTGCAAGTAACCTTGGATTAGACGAACTTATAATTTTCCGATATCGGTTTTTCATTGACTTTTGATGCTCAAATGGAATCTGGGATGACTCTAGAACTCTGAAAATTTAATAGCTGATATAGTGAGACGTGCAGACTAATAGGAAGCCACCGCAGAAACCTGAGCCCAAACCCCCATGTTGAGGCCGCCGCTTTATTCAATTTGGCCATCATTTTATTCAATTTCCTATAGACTTCGCGTGATTCAAGTGCCGGTCATGTGCCAATTCCGGGTCGTGACAGATCATCGATTGCCGAGCTAGGAATGTGACCTTCCGCATCCTCAATCACCCTGAATTTGTTTTCGAAGGCGGAAGCGAATCTCTGGAGCCAGCCAAGTATAAAGCTAAGCCGAAGGTATTAACGGCTACAGAGATTGATGAGAACCCAGCGCCGGAGATCGTTTGGGATTTCCTTGATGTATTCCCTGAAGATTTACCAGGTCTACCACCTCCTCGCGTCTTGGGATTCTCAATCAACCTAATTCCAGGTACATCACCAGTTTCTAAAACACCGTACAGAATGGCACCAGTTGAATTGGCAGAATTGAAGAAGCAAATTGAAGATCTTCTGAAGAAGGGATTTATTCGCCCAAGCGCTTCGCCGTAGGGTGCACCAGTTGGTGAAGAAGAAGGATGGATCGCTGCGGATGTGCATAGATTACCGAAAGCTGAACAGAGTAACGATAAAAAAACAAATACCTCATTCCGCGCATCGACGACTTATTTGATCAATTGGGCGGTGCCAAAGTATTTTCGAAGTTGAATCTTCGTTCGGGTTGTCACCAGATCAGAGTAACTGCTGAAGATGTATGCAAGACGGCTTTCCGAACCTGATACGGGCATTGTGAGTTTCTTGTGATGCCGTTCGGTGTTACTAATACTCCAGAAATATTCATGGATCTAAAGAACAGAGTATTTACAAAATACTTAGACACGTTCGTTGCTTTATTCATCGATGACATACTAGTCTACTCTAAGACCCGAGAGGAGCACGCCGAACACTTGCGAACTGTACTAAAAATTCTGTGGGAAGGGAAGCTATACGCAAAATTGAGCAAGTGTGAGTTCTGGCTCGACACAGTGCAGTTCTTCGGACACATTGTTCCGGGCGAATGCATCTCAGTGGACTCAGCAAAGATAGAATCTATTAGAGATTGGCCAACACCGAATTCGGTGGCAGAGATCAGAAGCTTCTTGGGATTGGCAGGATTTTATCGATATTTCGTTCAGGACTTTGCACGAATTACTGAACCCTTGACAAAGCTGACACGGAAGGAAGTGCCTTACGTGTGATCAGAGGAATATGCTTAGGCTTTTGAGTTACTGAAACAAAAGTTGACCACGGCTCTTATCCTTATAGTGCCGGATAATTCGGGTGATTTGGTGATACATAGCAGTACTTCAGGAAAGGATTTAGGCTGTGTCTGATGCAGAATGGTCGGGTGGTTGCTTATGCCTTACGGCAGCTGAAAAATCACGGGAGGAACTACCCAACACATGACTTGGAATTAGCTGCAGTGGTTTCCACCTTGAAGATCTGGAGATATTACTTATTGGGCGAAAAGGTAGAAATGTACACGGATCACAAGAGTCTAAAATATGTGTTCACTCAGAAGGAATTGAATATGAGGCAATGCTGATGGCTAGAACTAATGGCGGACTATGACTTGGACTTACAGTACCATCTGGGGAAAGTAAATGTCATACCCGACGCTCTCAGTCGCAAGCCAGCGGTCATGATGTTGACCAGTCAGAGCAGAATCATTGAGGACTTTCAGAAGCTCGAACTAGAGGATGTTACACCGAGTGCAACCGGGCAATTTTGGCAATTACAGGTGCAGTCTTCATTTGTAGATCACATTAAGGCTGCAGAAGATGATGATCCTCGATTGCAGAATTTCAGAGAGCAGTTGGAAGCCGGACTGAGGACAGACTTGCTCATACATCGAGACGGTTCTTTGAGATTTGGTAGCAGACTCTGCGTTCCCAAGGGGGGTGTTCGAGAAGAAGTACTAGCTGAGGCTCATGGTTCAGCTTATTCAGTACATTCGGGAGGCACGAAGATGTACCAAGATTTGAGGCGGCACTATTGGTGGAACGGGATGAAGCGAGAGATTGCACGGTTTGTATCTAAGTGCTTAATATGCCAACAAGTAAAAGAAGAACACCAGAGGATGGATGGATTGTTGCAACCGCTTCCGATATCCGAATGAAAATGAGAGCATGTCACTATGGATTTTGTTACTGCCTTACCATGGAGTCCAAGAGGCAACAACGTCGTTTGGGTTATCATCGACCGTTTTACGAAAGCAGCACACTTTATACCTTTTCGAGTGGTACAGTCAACAGAGTCACCTGTGGAGAAGTACATGTTGGAAGTAGTGCGACTTCACAGAGTCCCGGTCAATATAGTATCGGATCGGGACACCAGATTCGTTTCGCACTTTTGGAAGAGCTTACAGTAGAGTCTAGGTACACGTCTCAAGTTCAGTACGGCTTACCATCCACAGATGGACGGACAATCGAAGCGTACTATTCAGACGCTCGAGGACATGTTGGGATCATGCATGTTAGACTTTCAGGGTTCGTAGGAGTATCACCTTCACCTGGTGGAGTTTTCGTATAACAACAGTTTCCAAGCTAGCATCCAGATGGCTCCGTTCGAAGTGTTTTACGGACGGAAATTTCGATCCCCTGTTTGTTAGGATGACGTTGGTGAGCGAAAGTTATCGTGTCCTGAGCTCATAGTGTAGACAGTGGACAAGGTCCATATGATCAGATGGCTCAGGACCGACAGAAGAGTTGGGCAGATGCCAGTAGGAGATCGTTAGAATTTGAAGTCGGTGATCATGTATTCCTGAAGATTTCACCATTCCGCAGTGTTATCAGATTTGGGAGTCGTGGGAAACTCAGTCCCCGATTCATCGGACCATTCGAGATACTAGAGCGAGTAGGGGGTGGCTTACCAACTTGCCTTACCCCCATCGCTAGCTGGCGTGCACAACACATTTCATGTGTCACAGTTGCGACGCTACGTTTGGAACGACAGTCACATTCTCGATCATTCAGAATTGACTTTGGATACCGAATTATCTTATGTGGAGCAGCCTACTACTATACTCGACCATAGATAGAAGGTGCTGAACAATAAGGTCATTCTGTTAGTCCGAGTATCTTAGGGCGGTCGTTCGCCTGGGGAATCTACCTGGGAACGTGAGGAGAATATCCGTTCACGGTTCCTACATCTTTTCGTGTAGCTATTTGTATCTCTGCTTGTTTTCATTCCTTAATTTCGAGGACGAAATTTTTGTAAGAGTGGTATGATATAATACCCAGTCCCCTTTGTACGTCAATACCCATATTTAAAATAAAATGGTGTACCAAATAATTTACCCATTTTTTAATTTTAATTATTTCAATTATACCTTTCCTTTACCCTAATATTTTATTTTTCCAACACCCTAATCTACATTTTACCCAAATGGTTTCACTAAAACCTCATCCAAGCCCAAAGCCCAAGCCCCACTATCCCAAACCCAATCCCTTCCCCCAACTGCCACTTTCTTTTTGAATTTCTCTCATTTAAACCTCGCTTAATTTCTAATTAATCTCCTTAATACCCATATATATCCTATTAATTCTTATCTAATTATATTAAATCTCTCCCTCTCCGTAAATCCCCTTGATTGAAAGAGTTTTAGTTACCACAATCAAGACGGTGTCTCTTTGCAGCTAGCCAGTTGAGTATGGGTCGATCCACAGGGAAACGGTAGTATGTCCGTTCTTATCTTAGACGAGTCAATGAAAGAATGTATATATGGGTTCAAAGATATCCTAAGTGTTTGTATGTATTTTTAAGTAAGCTTGTTAGGGTTAAAGTTGGTTAGTAGAGTTAGGATTAGTCTTGTACGTGTCTTTTGTCATTCTTAAAATGATGTTGGGATAATCGAAAGTAGCGGGGATTATGAGGACATAGGAATGGGATTTGCGAGTTTAAGCAACCTTTCCAACGCTAAATCCATTCCTAGTTCCCCTTGTCCGTCCGCTAAATGCGCTTATTTCCAACCCTAGGCCAAACACCGCAACCATGTATCCAATTAAGTGACAACTACATGTCACGTTGTAGTGTGCTTAAAGGACTTCTCGACTTAGGTCGCGGTTATATGTCACGTATAGCGCGCCTAAGTGAGGGGGTTGCGATTGTTTGGTCTAGGTTCATTTTAGGATGTTTGGCGAAGAGAAGCACAAGGGATTTTTCCGTCCCTCATACTAACCTTCCTTAGCCCCTAACAAGTGGAAATTATTCACACATGAAAATGAAAAGAAAACAAAGCAAGAAAGAAGCAAAGAAAGAAAGGAAGGAAAAATATGGTTTTACAAAGATACAAGCTAACTACTATGGTCCTCACCTAAGCAAGGAACTCCATCGAGTATCATGACTTGAAAATACGGATAAAAAGAGAAGGAAAATAAAACAAGGAAAGAAAACAACAACTACTTAACAACAAATAATAAAGTTACACTAGAAATTAAATTACAATACAATGAAATAAAAATACAAGATAAGAAAAATAACCCTCATCTTCATTGATCTTCCACTCAAAAAGCTCTCGCTACAATTTTCATGGAGGAAAGAATGAAGAAGAAAAAGCTAAACTAAACTACACTAAAACCTAACCAAGAATGAACATCCTTTACATGGCTCAAAACTGGAGTATTTATAGGCAGAGAGCTGAAACCCTAAACCCATATTCTGAGCCTAAATGAAGTTACCAATTTACCCCCAAAATCCGATCCGTCACTGAGTTAACTCGGCCGCGGAACCGCTGCGTAAATGCCACATTGGCCGCGGTTCCGCGGCCGTTTAGGGGAATTGGGATGTCGTTTTTCTAGGGTTATCTCGTGTTGCATTCTTCTGTTGTTCTACATGTCCCAAATTGCAAAATGCTTCCAAAATTTCTTCAGATTTGCAACAGTCCAAAATGGCTTCACTTTTAATTCATTTGACCTTATCTCCCTCGAGCTCCGCGCACCCATTGAATCTTATGCTGCCTTTGTGCTTTTCCGAGACACGAATGACCACTGTCATTTGTCTTGTCTCATGAACTGGTAAGCGGCACTGGACGGATGAATGGAACCCGGCTTTTTATTTGTCGGCAACAGATGATCTGGATTTTGGCGTAACAGTGGAGATTTTGTTTGATTTGCGTTATTTGGAATAGGAACCTGTAACCTGTAAATATATAGTAAACACGGATCAAAAGCACCTGCCTATAAACAAACGAGCAGAAAAATGGGTGGTATTAAATGCAATATTCTGGTATGAACAAATACCCCCAAACTTAACTTTTGCTCGTCCCGAGAAAAACCAATTATTCACAAAAAGTTCTAACCTCACTTTCGTAGGGAATGTGATTGCACTGAGCTCGTGCAACAAGCCGTTAAACCTCTAGGTGTCGCTAGTAGGAAGAGTGTTGTCTCCTGAGGGTTTTCAGCGGATACTACCCATAAAATCCCGTCAAGATAGTTTCGCAAGTTAACATTGATTCTATTCCTACAGTTTAGTATCTAGGTTATAAATTATATCATCCTAAGTTAAAAATATTCAACCTCAGACCCTATACGTTTTACAGTTTAGAAAGATCTCGGTGTCTCTTGAATTTTCCTTCTAAAGTGTGGTCTCCAATCAGGGATTTTTATCATCTTTACGGAAAACATAAGTCTTATTCTTTATTCCTATCTTTCCTCCAAACATCGATTGTATACCTCTACGTGTGTGTAAATTTTCACTTTTACACTTAAGAATTCAATTCAAGCTATACTACCCTTGCCTTAATACCTAATACTACTTCTTTTCATTTAATGATGGACGGTGTTGCTCACACACCTTTCATGCCACTATTAATGCATCTTGAGGCACTAACAGACGATTACTGAATGTGCGGGCTTAAAGCGTAAATAGCAGTTTCTAGGTCTTGACTTTATTTATTTATTTTTCTTTTCTTTATTTTTTTTCTTTTTCAAGACCGGATATATTTTTCATTATGCTCTTTTTGGTGTTTAGCTTTAAATACCGTTTTTTCTTTCATACTAGGTTTTCAGGTAACAGTATTTCTAGGTATCCTCTACTATCCCAAGTTTCAGGGTGCGTGTATGTGCAGTTTGTATGGTATATACTTTCTAAGTTTGGACTCAAGAATAGAAACTATTTTTCAGACTTATCCTTCAGTAAAGATTTCAATACTGTCCCTTCATTTCGACTTAACTCAAGAACTGAACTCAAGAACTGAACTCAAGATTACTTACTTCTATAAAAAAAATTGTAAGGACGTATAATTGCCAAGGTTAAACAAAATGAGGGTTATTTTTAGGGTTTTCAATTTCTAAGCCTAGGATTTAGTTATTTCTAATGTATCAATTAAACTTTCGGAATAAAAATCTAAGTTGCCTTATTAGCTAACTTGACCACAAAGTTTTTATATTTTTGGAATTTTTTTCGATTTTTGTCGGTTTTTAATAAGAATGCAAATGCAAAATATACATATGAATGCGAAGGTAGAAACCTTACCGAGCACACCCCCAAACTTAAACTTGACAGTGCTCTCACTGTCAGGTTATACCAAGAGGGTCAAAATTGTAGGTGCTCCTCAGTTTTTTATTTTCTATTTTATACAAACCAAAAAGCAAAACAAAAATATATATACACAAAAAGGTCCCCCCAAACTTAAGTGAAACAGTGTTCCTACTATTTAAGCGTTAAAGTTCAGGATTTGGGGGGAGAGAACAGTATGAATCTATACAAGGCCTTACACGGGCCAAAAGTTAGCACTGACCATTCAAAAATTTTATCGTTATAATGTGCAGGTTAGTGAAAGAATACGGTGAGGAGAGAAATGGAGAATACGCAAGACCGTATGGGGATAGAAGTGGTATACGGTCCCGGTATATGAGGAGAATAATGGAGGAGGGGAGAAAGAAATGGAATACGAACTTGAGGGTGAAAATGTAGTGAATAAATTAGTACAATATGTAATGACCGATGTATAAAAAGCGATTGTACCAATCTATCAACCCGTCGAGAAATGGGGTCAAACCTCTCAAGATTCGTGAGAAAACATGGGTAGAGCGAACTTGGTGAACCAGACATAAGAAAATAAGGTGATACGGTGGCTTGCGAAGTGGGGACGATGGAAATGATGGAAGGAAGTGATTGAGGACTGGTATCTGTTAAAGGTTCAGGAGGGTGTACACAGTCAATGAAAGGGACATGATGAATTGGAAAATCTGATTCATTTAGTAAAACTGTTTCATCCTCAATACTATCCTCAAAATTCTTCTCAAAATTCAGCCCATCCTTGCATTTATTCTCAAAATCCATACGCATATGGGGTTCGGAAAAACAGTTAATGGTTCAGGATGATCCCCACACGGAAGTGAAAGGACTTGATGAATTGGTGAGAAAAACTAATCCAAAACTGTGGGTTCATCATCAAAAATATTCCCAGCGTCGATATCCTCAATCAATTGAAAATCACATTTCTCAGACACCTCATCAAAAGCATGGATTTCAATTAATTCTGGTTCTAGAGTGGAGGTGTAGAGATCAACAGGATTGGGTGCAGTTTCACTCGAAAGGGGCCCTTCACAATCGGGCAAATCAAACACTACAAAGTCGCACAACTTATCAAATGGTCTATCGTCAATTGGTGAATCATTTGGGACACTCGATATATATTCAAAACCGGAGTTGAGGAATTCAATTTTCAATGGGTAGGTTTGATTTGGAAGGGTGTACTACTCACTCTCACTATTCAAATTCTCAAACTGTCCTATTGCTTCATCATACATTGGAAAATTATGAGCTAGTTGAAAACTAGCTACCGGTTCGTTAAGTTGTATGAGGGCGGCCATGGACGCATTCTCTTCCTCCATTTGGCATGACGCTACCCGAAAATCTTCTAATGCCTGTTCCAGACTAGACATGGGTTGTGAAGGGGTTCAGTAAAAGATTCAAGTTATTTTGATATGTGAAACTCCTAAATGGCTGTGTAGAAGCAATGTCTAGGGAATGTGCAAAAGTTGGGTAGGAATGATAGGAATCGAATGGTTGGACAGGATAATGATCAATGTTATGATAAGAAGGTGGTTGAAACTTTTGATCAAAATAATTCGAAGTGGTGAAAGGAGTGAAAGATCGGCTACGAGATTGTTCAATATATTCAGCAATGGACATGGGTGTCGGAGTCGTAACATGACTCTCAGATTGGGTATCAACATGAGAAGGGGTGAAAGTTTGAAATGGTTGATACAAAGTGGGTTGCGATGTCCAATTGCTAGCCCTAGACGCATCTATCCGATCTCTCAAAGAAATTGCGGGCATGGATGGATCGTTCGAAGTTCGGCCAAAGCAAGAACCATATGAAGAAATGTCTGGTTGTGGGTACCAAAGTTCGGCAAGAGTTGGTCGTTTTGGGGTACCCATGTTATGAAAAGTGGGGGGGGTGGAAGTGGATAATTTTTATAAATTTTTGAATTTTTTTGAATTTTTTTATTATTATTTTTTTAGCAGTTTTCGGAATTGTTTGTTTGTTTTTGAAAGAATACAGAATTATGGGACTAAACTTTATACAAGCATGATCACAATCACAATATGCACAAACAACACCTAGAACTAGGGTCTTCAAAGTCCAACTAGACCGCTCCTAGACTTCCAAGCGACAAGTTGCAGGATAACCCTCGAATCACCTCTTCACTGCCAATTGTGGCCAGGTAAGCACAAGTGAAGGAAGGAGGGTTCCGCTCATGAATCACCGTGAGACGGGCCTTTTAAAATTACCCCCTCACTTATCTAGTCTAGACACCACAAAGTCAAGTTTAGATAAACGACCGATTCCACGCAACCTTCACTTGTCCTAAATGAGCATGACAAGTCCTTATAGGTTTGGTCTAGATATTTTTTATTAACTCAAGGTAATGCGTATGCTTTTTGTGATTTGCGAGGTCTTAGGAAGGGTGATGAAATCCCCACCCAATCTTAATTGGTGTTATAGCCCCTTAATGTCCGTATTATTATATGCAAAGCGGTAAACAAACAAAATCTAAAACAACAAAAAATTTATTTGGCGGCGGCGCAATCTGTGCAAAGAAACCTGCATGAAATGCAGTTTAGTGGAATTCACAGAGAAGAATAGAGAGAAAAGAAGGGGTGGAAAAAAATTGGGGCTAAGAACCCACAATAGAACCGCGGAACCGCCGCACAACCCAAGCTTTGACCGCGGTCCCGCGGTCAAAATGTTGTATTGGCGCTTGAAACTTTGGTCCCTTCACTCCTCTTTCTTTGTACGACAGAATAAAAACCTCTATCTCTTGATTTGAATACTGTACTTGCTCCAGATAACCTCCACACTTGCACACAAAATCATCGGTAAATTGCCTGGGGTTAGTCTCCAGTGTATCAATTCGGCAGTCGAAAGCCTTCATTTCATCGCTGTTTGTGTCGCCCCTGTTCGCTTTCCCGATTGCCTTCCTTCAGATTCAAAGTCTCCGCTCCAATCCAAAATAGGAAGACCTTCGCTTGAGCAAAATAACAAAAAGGGTCTTTGTTATATTTATTTATATTTATATGTTTTTTTATATATACACAAAAAGAATATTAACCTAAATGACAAGAAAGAAAATACGTTATCGTGTCCGCGGCAATGGCGCCATTTGATTGATAGAGTTTTAGTTACCGCAATCAAGACGGAGTCGCTTTGCAGCTAGCCGGTTGAGCACGAGTCGATCCACAGGGAGACGGTAGTATGTCCGTTCTTATCTTAGACGAGTCAATGAAAGAATGTATATATAGGTTCAAAGCTATCCTAAGTGTTTGTATGTATTTTCAAATAAGCTTGTTAGGGTTAAAGTTGGTTAGTAGAGTTAGGATTAGTCTTGTACTTGTCTTTTGTCATTCTTAAAACGATGTTGGGATAATCGAAACTAGCGGGGATTAGGAGGACATAGGAATGTGATTTGCGAGTTTAAGCAAGCTTTCCAACACTAAATCCATTCCTAGTGCCCCTTGTCCGTCCGCTAAATGCGCTTATTTCCAACCCTAGGCCAAACACCCGCAAACATGTATCCAATTAAGTCACAACTACATGTCACGTTGTAGTGTGCGTAAAGGACTTCTCGACTTAGGTCGCGGCTATATGTCACGTATAGCGCGCGTAAGTGAGGGGGTTGCGTTTATTTGGTCTAGGTTCGTTTTAGAATGTTTGGCGAAGAGAAGCACAAGGGATTTTTCCGTCCCTCATACTAACCTTCCTTAGCCCCTAACAAGTGGAAATTATTCACACATGAAAATGAAAAAAAACAAAGCAAGAAAGAAGCAAAGAAATAAAGGAAGGAAAAATACGGTTTTACAAAGATGCAAGCTAACTACCTGGGTCCTCACCTAAGCAAAGAACTCCATCGAGTATTATGGCTTGAAAATACGGATAAAAAGAGAAGAAAAATAAAACAAGAAAAGAAAACAACTACTTAACAACAAATAATAAAGTTACACTAGAAATTAAATTACAATACAATGAAATAAAAATACAAGATAAGAAAAATAACCCTCATCTACATTGATCTTCCACTCAAAAAGCTCTCACTACAATTTTCATGGAGGAAAGAATGAAGAAGAAGAAGCTAAACTAAACTACACTAAAACCTAACCAAAAATGAACATCCTTTACATGGCTCAAAACTGGAGTATTTATAGGCAGAGAGCCGAAACCATAAACCCATATTCTGAGCCCAAATGAAGTTACCGATTTACCCCCAAAATACGATCGGTCACTAAGTTAACTCGGCCGCGGAACCGCCGCATAAATGCCACATTAGCCGCGGTTCCACGGCCGTTTGGGGGAATTGGGATGTCGTTTTTCTAGGGTTATCTCGTTTTGCATTCTTCTGTTGTTCTACAGGTCCCAAATTGCAAAATGCTTCCAAAGTTTCTTCAGATTTGCAACAGTCCAAAATGGCTTCACTTTTAATTCATTTGACCTTATCTCCCTCGAGTTCCGCGCACCCATTGAATCTTGTGTTGTCCCTCTCGTGCTCTGTGCTTGTCTGAGACACAAATGACCACTGTCATTTGTCTTGTCTCATGAACTGCTAAACGGCACTAGACGGATGACTAGAACCCAGCTTTTTATCTGTCGGCAACAGATGATCTGGATTTTGGCGTAACAGTGGGATTTTGTATGATTTGCGTTATTTGGACTAGGAACCTGTAACCTGTAAATATGTAGCAAACACGGATCAAAAGCACCTGCCTATAAACAAACGAGCAGAAGAATGGACGGTATTAAATGCAATATTCTGGTATGAACACCCCTCTCTCGCTCACTCCCTCTCTCTTTATCTCTTGCTCGCTCCCCCCCCCCCTCTCTCTCGTCTCGATCTCCCTCTCCCCCTCGTTTCCCTTTCAAACTTCACCCAAACCACCGGAGCTGCCGCCATCAGCTCTGGCTCCCCACCATCGCCTCCGACAACCGTCACCGTACCCCCTCCTCCTTCACCACGTTCCCTCCTTCGCCATCACCATCCTCATCATCCCACCATTGCCGCTCCGCATCCCAACAACCACTGGCGACCGCTCGAACTTCCCACCACACCGGAGCTCCCCTGAACCGTCTTCGTCTTCACTATTGCCGGACCCCCTTCCTCCTCTTCTCAACCCACCACCTTCACCAACCCGCCTTGCAACCTCGAGATCACCCCTTTCTGGCGTTCCCAACCGTCGATGACCCACTTTTCCTCTCCTTCTGCAACGCCTGAGACCCCTTGTTGTCATGCCCCAACAGCCCCGTCTCTTTCACCAAGCTCCCGAGCCCATCTCCTTCAGCTCCAAGCCGAGCTACCCACCTTTGTATGCCGCCAAGCTCTCGCCGCCGTTGACCACTCGTCGTAGACGAACTCCAGACACCATCACAATACAGCCGCACCCACGAGCCCCTTGCTGCGCAGCATCAACGTTGAACCCAAGCTCAAGCCAAGGCCAAACAACTTTGCAGTTACTGCTGTGTTGCCGTGCCGTACTCGTGTGATCCGTCGCCGCTATCATCGCGGTCGTTTCGTCAAGAGGCAAGTGAAAATCTTCACTTGTTTTCATGCTACAGTATAGGAAATCACATTAGAGCTAGATATACAAACAAATGCAACTATACCGAACTGCTTATGTGTGTGTGCGTGTGTGTGTGTGTGTTTGAACATAGTATAACGAACCCTCGTGATGACATAATCTGAGTAGAGCCATACTAGGACTTATGACAAGTCGATATCACGTGAAAATATTAGAGATAACAACCCGTGCGAGAAATCTAAGCAAAACGCGTGGTTGGTTGATACCGAATGCCTATATTAGGTGTTTGATACGTATCTTGTGCGGAAAAAAATCTAGTGTGGCAAAATTTATGGTCATTAGATTCTTTTTGGGATAACGGACGATACGTAGAAAATTGGGTCGAAAATACGGACTCTAATACCGTGAAATGTTACCCCCACTTAGATCCACCAAATCTGAATTTCCCCGTACAGCTAACTTGTGAAAATCATAGAAATTTGGATACATACTGGAATGCAGTGTTCGAGGGCTTGTATCGAAGCCGACTCGACAACCTAGAACCCTCTATAATTTTTATTTTGATACTGTTAAAACCTGATGACGAAAAATGTTCGGGAATGCACCTCTGGACTGCAGTCCAGAGTAGTACTGCTTGTCGACACCTGAATTAAAATATTTTTATAACTCTTTGTATAAATGATATTATGCGGAACCCTATACCGTTGTGAATATTATTCTATTGGATAATTATTGGAGGTTGTTTCATTCATTTTTACTATAGTTTTCTATTTTAATCATATTTTAAATCATCGTTACGTACTGCAGTCCCAAACAGGGACAGAATGTATACCCTGATCTTAAACAGTGCATATCTTCCACCACACAGAGGATATTTTCGATCCGTCTGGTGTGTTGAAAACCTAATTAATAGATCAAATATTACCCAACTGTAGCATCACCTAATTATGATTCCAATAGGGTGAAAACTGTGTTATGAAATAGACTTTCAGTTCAGGAACTGAATTTCCAACAGAGAACACTTAAAAAGAAATGACCGTAATTCGCAAACCCTGAACTCGATTTACTTGAAACTAATTTCGTTGAATTTCTAATTAAGTTTAATTTTTACCCCTTTTGTATCATTTTGCTTAATTCTGATCGTACGATTTAATATGAATTTTTCTAAATTTCTAAGACGCGTAATGACTTATTGCATAAGACTTGCTTAGCGGCATAATTTACATATTTACCCGACTGTGATACCTTTAGTGATAGTGAATGACCTTATTAATTCTTAGTGTATATTGCATTGTCGAACGTGAGTGGTATCGGATTAGTTGTGTTGAGTACGCCAGTGAAAAGTGAACATTTTGTGACAGTGAACAGTGTAGTGAATAGCGAATAAAACAGTGTTATTGGTGGGAACTTATACACTGTAACGACTCTGAATTTATTGTACTGAATTTTCCATTTTAATATACAGAAATGAGTTATACAGCCTGAGATTGGGTTATAAGTTAATTTTGTTTAAAAACGGCAAGAAGCAACTTGTAGCTCACTGGTAAAGCCTTGTACTGTTGTGACGTAGCCCCTGTGTTTGATCCCCATCAGACATATTATTTTTTCTGATTTTTCTTTTTAACTTTTTGGAAGCCCAAGAGTTTACACATGCAATACACATAAAAATAAAAAGTCGGAAAAATCAAACATGTGCAAAAGGGTTTAAACACTGAATAGTACACGTGGCATCAATTTAGAGACCCATCTCCGAAAATCGACCGACCAAACCCTTCCAAAAACCGGCACCGACGGCTCTGATGAGGCCAATTGTCTCCGGGCTTTGCACACAAAACCTTTTCCCTACCCCTAACTCCTCTGCACTGCAATCAAACAGAGCCCCTTCAATTTCCAATTTATCATCTTTTTAATGCATTTTAATTCACCATTTTAATTCCAAAACCCTAATTCTACACTATAAATACCACCCTACACGTTGGATCAACATTAAATTTCTAGCCAAAACTCTCAAAAATTCTCTAAGTACAAGTGGAGTTAGCAAGCGGTCAACTTCCGGCGAAAAATCGAAGCTATTCCGGCGCTCCCGTGACGCCACGAAGTTCAACTCTCCTTCTTCAACCTTTCTTTGACCTAAATAACTTGTAAGTCCCTTTTAATCTCCACTTCTCTTCTTTAAAAAATTATTTCAAAACTCATATCGGTAAGTGGAGTTAATACCGATATTTTTTTTCTAAACCCTAGAAAACTTCTTATCTTCATTCTTTGATCAACCAATCTTTTACACTATACTTGTAATCTTAAACCATAATATTTAGAATCAAAATTTCATTAAAATTCTCTTGTAAAATATCTTTAACTTAAGTTTTTCATTTAAATACCATGAACTTCAAACACCACCTCTTTTAGTATTTTGTTAATACTTTACCTTTAGAAAACTTCACGGGGTAACGACCTACCCCTCACATACACTCTTGTTACATAGCACGATGCCTTTGTGTGATTTTTTGTTACGAATAAAATATTACATTAAAATACCACTCGCTTTAAAAACGGATTTCTTTTAAAAACAGTATTCTTAATTACTTTGTGAATATGCCTCTACAACCCTCTTTAGGGGACCCGCTATTGGATGGTGCAGATTATCGCACATCCTTAGACTAGCAGAGCGAGATGCAGACCTCCTCACGGAGCATTCGGTCTCGAAAGGTTTTAAATACGGTTTTTAAGAAAAACACATTTTTCTACTTAAATAAAATTTAATTTTTAATAATTATATAAAATTACAAAATCTATATATTTTCAAAATATAATAAACTTACATTTTTTATAATGAAAGAATTACATGTTTCACCAAAACACCATCAAGATACCAACAAAAAACAAGTTTTACAATAAAATACTATGAACTTTCCAAGCTAAGCAATTATCACTAAAATACCTCAAAACCTTAAAATTCACATCCATGAAACCCCTAAATAATATAACTAACTTCTCGAGGTTTATTTTGAAATTTTATTAAAAATATTTTTCATAAAACCCTCTCGAGTTATATAAAACAACATTTAAGGACTTTAGTAAATATAGGTTTAAGCGGGATCAATTCTCTTGAGCCCTAGAGAGCCGGAGAAAGTGGGTGCTTGCCTATTTAAGGTAGAAAACTTAACGGGGTTATTAATGGTAATTGTCTTGGAAAAAGACACAAATGATGCTGTCCATATGCAGCAGTTACCGATGACTCCCGAACCTAATTCAGGATTAAATCAGTTACAAGTGCCTGACTCAAGTCTGAGTCGACCTCAAACCTGAATCCAAGCTCAAGTTTGAGTCTATCTAAACTTGAATCTAAAATCAAACCTGAATACTTGAACTTGAACCTGAATACCTGAATTCAAATCTCAATACCAAACATGAATACTTGACTTTACTTGACCGAACCATGGTTATAACTTGACATGACTTCTTGAATACATGATTACATCCTAAACCTGACTAATTGAACAACTTGTATCCATAGTTTCGGCAAGACTTGTAAATATAACTCTATACAATACATTACGCGGGGATAACGGGGTAGATTGGTACTGAACGTATTAACGTGGCACGAGATGGTCACTTAAAAGAAACCCACATGAACACTCGTGCCGTTGTCCCATGGATTTTGACGGAGCCTTGTACTACATGTTACCATAGTCCACGGGGTATGATGGACTCCTCTCGTATACACAAATACCTTATGTACCAAGCTACAAACAACTATGTTAGAATAACAAGCATATACCTGTACAACTTACTAGTTTCATTTCACATTACTTGTTATATTCCATTCCTTCTTTTAGGACTTACCGAGCAATAGTTCGCTGACGACATTCCTGTCTATTTCTTTCTTTGGAATGTTTGTCAGAAGGACTGGACTCTCAGGAGATCGAGCCTAACCAGGAGGACTTAGACCAGTTCACTGCCCAGCCGGACTTCTAGCTCTCTTATACTTACTTTCAGTTTGTATGCCAATGTTTAGGCATTGTTTTATTTCATTGTATCTTTCCTTTTCAAAGCAGTTGTATTGTAAAGATGAATATTAATAAAAGTTGCTATTTATTTTATATCTCTTGTCATTCTTGTGCATTTTATATATATTGCTTAATTACGCTTAACGTATTTATTTCTTAATAAATACGTTGTGACCCGCCACGTCACTGTTTCCCTACACTGGGAAGCGGGGCGTGACATACACAACTAGCCCATACATACATTTATCGAAACCTGGGAAAAAAGAGGAAATCGAAATGGAAAGGAACTTGTATTTAGCGAGGTTAGCGATTTAGAGGATGATCATTTGAACAACGACTCTTATATATATTAGGTTTGGACTTAGTGGTCCGGCTGACAGGGTTATGTCCCGGGCAACAGTGGGTCGGAGTCCCGGGCACGTATAAGACCCTCGTTAAACATGATCACTCCTTTCCATAAACTTGATTTCAAAATTGACTTAGAGACCAGTTGGAACACATGTCATACATTACATTGATTGTAGACATATCAATTACTTGTATTCCCTGCCTCCACTGTTATTACTTTTATTCCATGCCTCGTTATTGTCATCATATTATTCCTATTGCGTCGTCCTGACGACCTGAGTATGTATGCTCAAAACTTAGAGAGGACCCGACTCAGGAGTCAGGCCTACCGTTCGAGCTCGCAGAGATCTATACGGTCATACTTTCAGTACTTTTACTGCTTTTCGTAGAACAATCTTGTATTCGCACTTGGTTAGTAGTTTCTTTTTTTAGTCTTTTGTAAATTGTGAACAATGAAAGTTGATATAATAAACTAGTGATGTGTTTCCTTTACTTCTATGCTATGTTTACTGATTATCATATAATACTAGAAGCCGAAGTGTGATTACGGCGAGATTTTTCCCTGACCGTAGGAACAAGGCTGGCCTAGTCGCCTCCTGTATTCCGTATTTTGGGAAGTGGGGCATAACATTTTGGGTAGGAATTAGAAGTTATTTCTTAAGGAGTAAATTCTAGTTCAGGATGTTGTGTAAATTACGAGACTGAGTTTGTCTCGATCGGGTTCCTGGTGAGGGATTTATGGGTGTTTTAGTAACGCTGCATAGAGCAGGCCAGTACAGATTTCAGATGCATGTACTAGTGGTATTTTGTAATTCCAAAAGGTTCTGTTCAGTTTATGATTTCAAATATAAAACAAGAAATAAGCGTCTACGTGTTGTGAACAATTCTCAATAAGAATTTTCGGGTTTCGATGACCAGGTAGGGAATTATGCCTATTTTATGACAACTGCGTAGATATTTCCTGCTGCTGTCCAGATTCGACACATTTTATAAACACACATTTTAATGTCGTTTCCATCAGTTTCAGGAAAATTAATCTAAGAGAAGACTGTAGCCAACATTCTGAAATTATTTTAGAATTCAAAGCTTACCTCTTTTGTGTTTCTATGTTAGGACTTATGCCTATTTTAATCAAGTTTAAAACAGATTTCTGCGTATAGAACAAAAACAGATTTATGGTTAAGCCACCTATGTAAAAATATATCGGTATACCCATGATATAGGGTATACATAAAATGCAATACAACAAAATGAATTGATCAGTACCAACACCCATAACATGAGGTGTGACTATACAAGAACAAAAATGAATGAATGATAGCATCTACTGTCTAATCAAAGGTCAAGTCATATAATCATGTATGAAAATTTATAATAATGCTTTATTTTAATCCATGAAGTAAACTAGTTTATACTTCTCTTTAAGAATAAACTGTAACTTGAAATCTGGAGAATAATTGAACCAACTTGTAACAATATAACGTTAACTTGTTTCTAAAATTAAGACCATGTAATTCTCGATCACTGATGGATCTCTGGATCTCCTTCAGATGTTACCTTCCGTTGATCTGCAGCGAGCGTTGATGGATGACTGAGATTGGATTTGAGGGTTGCCTCTCAATGCGTGTGGATCTTAATGGGCTTGATATGGTTGAGACCGAGCTACCTACAAGGAAGTCCCGGGGTGGTTGTGCCACCGAGGACCCTCTGAAGATCAAGTTAGTCGAGATATTTTGGCAGAGTAACGGCCTATTGGGGTCAAGTTGGCTTACCTGAGTCGTCTGAAAGAGGGGTTTATATAGTGGCAGTCATGGGCAGGCGGGCGCGAGATTCACGTCGGCCGTTGCGCTACTGGCGTTACGCCCGCGTGAAAGGCAGGATTCCCCATTAATGACGAGATATGTTGTTTAATGGGGGAACGTGGTGGCATGGAACGTGAGATCGTGGGCGGCGGATATCTCGCGTCTGACGAGATTCACGGAGCCGTGGCGGAGATGACTGTGATCAGTGCTGTGGGTCGGCCGATGAGACCGAGGAAGCTAAGCTCGGTGGGAGGCTCGGGAACGAGCGGAAGGCCGAGCGAGCTTGGTTCTATGATAGCTCGGAGGAGAGCTGGGGGGATGAGGGAACTCAACGTGTGGGAAGGCTCGGAGGCGAGCCGACGGTTGTTTGTAAGGTGGACACAGGAGTGGTCCGGAAGGCCACCGAAGGTCGGGAACATCCTCGGGTCGGAGTCCCGGGGTATGCTTCCAACGTACCATTCTTGATCCTTTCTTGTAAGCTCTGGGACATGTCATCTGCCACGTGTTATGATTTGGGGAATCACCGGTATCGAGCATCATCATTAGCCCCCCACTCTCGTCTCGACCCATTCATGGTTCGGGTCGAGAGTGGTCTGACCGGTCACTCGGGGTAAGCTTTTATTTGAAGATATCGTCGGTGCATATTCCCGGGCAATTAGTTGTATTTTCTTGATGACGTTAGCGGATCAAGGGAGAGATCTCGCATTAAAAAGGAGGCGCCGATTCGTGCGTACGTTCGTCGAAGCACCAGCCCACGTGTCTGGCGCTGGTTGGCTGACGCGACGAGCCGCTGGTGTTCTCACACCCGATGGGACGCGCCCAATACGTGTGCGATAGGTGGAGCGCCGATGGCCGTTGAATGCGAAGTGTTGTTTTGGCGGGAGACGATCGGAGTCGTAGGATGTGTATGCTGGCTGCTATAAACAGAAGTGGGATTCTATTCAGGGTCCATACCTCACCATAATTTCCTCGTCCATTCGCGTGTTAGCTCGGTGCTCTTCTCCTTAGGTCGGATTCCTTGCATTTTCTCCTCCGAGGTCTCATCCTTTTCATCAGGTTAGATGTCTTCTACTAAGGAGTCTGTAGAAATAGTCTGGGAAGAGTCTAGGGAGTCTTCTATTTCTTCCTTTTCCGCTTCTTCCTCTTCCTCGTCTGAGTCGGAGTCCTCCCGGGAAGTTAGGGTTAGTCATGCTCCCCGGGGTCGTGCGACGGGGGCGGTCCCCAGGGCGCAGGTCAGGGGCGTCCGTGATGCGTCTTCCATACTGAGTCATGCGGACGAGCTTGCCACCATCCGGGCTCGCTTCCATATCCCTCCCGGCTACTCGCTTCGTCTGGCCGGGGAGGGGGAGAGGGCAGACCAGGTATGGGGCAAGGAGATTGCCTTGTACCTGGAAGCCTTTTGGGCCGGGATGCGCCTGCCCTTCTCCCTCGAGGTGAGTGCGGCGTTGAATTGTTTTGAGTTAGCCTCGGGCCAGTTAGTGCCGAACTTTTGGAGGATTCTCCTCGAGTTCCTGGTCAGGTTGAATTGCGGCAGATCCTTTTCAGTCGGAGCCTTCTCATATCCTCTCTCTGCTATAAAAACCATCGAGGCACTCGCAAGGACGAGCCGAGCTGGGTATACATTACTTTTAGAAAACACCTAGGAGGTGCTGCCGGGTCGGGGGTCGTCGTAGTACCTTCTTCTATCCATGAATGGAAGAAGAAGTTTTTGTTTGTCGGGCCCCCTGAGGATGAGGATTGGCTTGTGCCCATCCAATGGCACAGGGCCAACTTCCCGCGGGTGAAGCAGTCGAATGATCCGGACGCGGTGGCAGTGTCGGAGCGGGAGCCCCTCCCCTGGGCAGATGTGTTGCTGTCTGAGCAAGCCCTCGGTTGGGCTGGGCTCAGCCCCGCTCAGTTTGCAGATAAGTTAGGAGTTTTTAGGCGACCTGTTTAGACTTGGGTATTCTTCCACTTTTTCAGTCATTGCTGACTTCTTCTTTGTATTTTCGTCTTGTGCAGGACCCATGGACATGGCTAAATTTCGGGCGGCCCTGGTCGAACAGAAGAAAGGGAAGAAGGCCGGAGGTGTCGGTCCCTCACGTCCGTCGTCGGCTCCGGCTCCACCGGTGGCCGCTCCAGCTAAGCGCTCAAGCGCTCCCCGGGCCCCGGAGTCCAGCCATGCGCCAAGCCGAAAACGTGTTCGGGAGCAGGAGCCCCGGGTTTTAGAGGTGGGAGGTGAGACCGGTTCCCCTGCGTCTCTTCTCAAGAGGTACCATAGGATGGTGCCCCGCTCCCCGGCTTTCCCGATCATTGTGGATGAAGGGGAGCTTCGATTCGAGATGCCCTCGGGGCTTTCCGTCGCCGACAGCCTGCTCTCGGAGATGGAATGGTCGACCGGGGGCAGAATCTCTCGGGGGATCCTCCGGGCCCAAATGGCGGCCATAGCTCAGGAGGCCATACAGGTCAGTGTTTACACCTCACTCGGGTCTTCATTCAGTACTTTTTTGTTCGCAAGATTGGGTGCCACTTCTCTTTTTTACCCTCCTTTGTTTTCTTCAGGTTCTCCAGCACTGCGCCCTCATCGTCAACATGGAGGACAAGGAAATTGCCCTGGAGATGCAGGCCGCGGGCAAGCTCTCCTCGAGGGAGGAGTGCTCCAGGCTGGAGCTGCAGGCGGCGATGGAGAGGGTCGCCACCCTCGAAGACCGGGTGGCGGCCAGGGATCGGGAGATCACCAGCTGCTGAGAGGTCGCCCGAGCCGCCGAGGCTAAGTTAGAAGATTCCAGAGTGCTTGTCGCCACCCTGAAGAAGATGGTGAACACCCTCAGGAGGGAGAGCGAGACGGCGAAGGAAAAAGTGAGGCGTGCCGACCTCCGAGCATCGAAGGCGGTGGAGAACTACCAGAAGTCGGACCAGTACTACACCGACCTCGCTGGAGCCGCTACCCTCGTTTGGTACGAGGCCCTCGACGCTGTCAAGGCCCTGATGCCGGAGTTTTCTGACGGCGAGCTCCGGGGTGAGTATCCCCTCGAGGGTGAGGCGTAGGGGAATGCCCCCGGGAGCGCTGCTGGGGGAAAGGCCCCTGGTGGGAGTATTGGGGAGAAGTCGGTCGTCCCGGCTCCCGGCGCCGAGGCTCCTGCGGTGGGCGCTGACCTTCAAGACGCCACCCCGGTCGTGGTGGTGGATGCGGAGCTCGTCAAGGTTCTTCCCGGCCCCGAGGCCTGAATCTCCTCACCTCCTTATTTTCTTTATCGCTGAAATTTTGTAAGCCTTCGGGCGTTTTTGTAAGGCTGGGGAGTCCATAATACCCTTGTAAAGACTTCCGACTTTGTGAATGAAATCTTTTTGCAGTGTTCTTTTCGTACATATTTTCCCTTTGTTTATGGTAAAATTTTTATTTGCGCGGTATTGCTTTCGTGATGCGTTAGGTCGGAGATCGGTTTTTCATCTTGCAATCACCCATCGAGTTGAATTCAACCATTTGCCAAGTGCGCAAAGACCGGTGTAAGGTCGGTATCTCCATGGCCCCGAAGTCGAGGTGGGGATTGCTTAGTAAAAATCGTGTAGGAAGTCACCCTCTGAGGATCAATTGAGCATGGAATTTGCCCGATGGCCTCTAGATGAAGGCTTGGATCCTTAGCGCGGGAGGGCAAGGAGTTGCCTGCTAAGGATGGACCAAGCAGGAAAGCAACTCGGTGTCCTCTTGATGAGGGCTTTGATCCTTGGCGTCGTGGGGTAAGAGATTACCAGCTAAGGATGGACCGAGCAGGGTTGCTGCTCGATGGCCTCTTGATGAGGGCTTTGATCCTTAGCGCGGGAGGGCAATGAGTTGCCTGCTAAGGATGGACCGAGCAGGGAAGCAACTCGGTGTCCTCTTGATGAGGGCTTCGATCCTTGGCGTTGTGGGGTAAGAGATTACCAGACAAGGATGGACCGAGCATGGTTGTTGCTCGATGGCCTCTTGATGAGGGCTTTGATCCTTAGCACGGGAGAGAAAGGAGTTTGTTTACCGCCGAAAGTCGGGAAGACTGAACGTCTTGCCTGAATCTGGGGGCAGATGCTAATTGGTGCTATCCGTCCACCTCTCCGAAGATGCCAAGTTGATTTATGGCACCATGTATCGAAGGTTTAAACGGATGCGGCCGATATAGCAGACTTCGTCAGATTCCCCCTCGCTTGAGGGGTTTTTGATTGTGGGGACGCTCTTCCCTGCAGGCGCAAGCCCCTGCAGTTAATTACGCTACCGCATCGCGGTAACAACTTTCTCCTTCTCCATATAGTCACTTCGTGTCGTGGGTGTTTGTTTTGTGTTTGGTTGCCCGTGGATTGTATACGGAGACTAAGTTATGTTGTTGCCCATAGGGCGTGGACTAGTCCAAATCCGTATCTTTCTTAGATTTAGGTTTGGGGGGGTTTGTGTTTAAGGATACGTTAGCCTTATTTGAGGCTAAGTTCAACTTAAACGTTTGTTAAGGACACGTTAGTCTAATTCTAGACTAAGATCAACTTAACGGGATTGTTTAGATCCGACAAGAGAGCAATTGGCCTCTATTGCTTAGTTTAGTGACATTGCGGTCGATAATTAGCTTAAGTACACTACGGTTCATTCTTAGTTTTAAGACATCGCGGTCGAGGTTAAGGACATCATAGTCCATGAGTTTAAGGACCTCACAGTCCGGTGTTAGTTTTAAGACATCACGGTCGAGGTTAAGGACATCATAGTCCATGAGTTTAAGGACCTCACAGTCCAATGTTAGTTTTAAGACATCACGGTCGAGGTTAAGGACATCATAGTCCATGAGTTTAGGGACCTCACAGTCCGGTGTTAGTTTTAAGACATTACGGTCGAGGTTAAGGACATCATAGTCCGTGAGTTTAAGGACCTCACAGTCCAATGTTAGTTTTAAGATATCACGGTCGAGGTTAAGGAAATCATAGTCCATGAGTTTAGGGACCTCACAGTCCGGTGTTAGTTTTAAGACATCACGGTCGAGGTTAAGGACATCATAGTCCGTGAGTTTAAGGACCTCACAGTCCAATGTTAGTTTTAAGACATCACGGTCAAGGTTAAGAACATTATAGTCCATGAGTTTAGGGACCTCACAGTGCGGTGTTAGTTTTAAGACATCACGGTCGAAATTAAGGACATCATAGTCCGTGAGTTTAAGGACCTCACAGTCCAATGTTAGTTTTAAGACATCACGGTCGAGGTTAAGAACATCATAGTCTATGAGTTTAGGGACCTCACAGTCCGGTGTTAGTTTTAAGACATCACGGTCGAGGTTAAGGATATCATAGTCCGTGAGTTTAAGGACTTCACAGTCCAATGTTAGTTTTAAGACATCACGGTCGAGGTTAAGGACATCATAGTCCGTGAGTTTAAGGACCTCACAGTCCGATGTTAGTTTTAAGACATCACGGTCGAGGTTAAGGACATCATAGTCCGTGAGTTTAAGGACCCCACAGTCCATAGAATGTATGGTTGTCGGGACCCGTCACCTCTCTGACGACGTTGAAGGATTACAACGACAGATATCAGAGGAGTGAAGAGATGTACCCTCGAACCGGGTGTATATTGATTGGAAGAGCAGATGAGCTCAGTTCAATTTAAATTTAGGACTTATGGCCAGAATTGGGCTAAGTCCAGTTAAAAATGTTTAACATTTTATTTTTTGTTCTGCCTGTTAGACCTTTGTTTGGGCTCTGCCCTTTTAATAATGCCAAGCATTGGGCTCTGACATTTTTTTGTCTTATATTGAATGCATAGCATTTATCAGAACAAAGTATGTTCTGACAGCGCGCCACGTGGCGCGCTAGGCGCTTTGCGCCAGTCAAAGAGTGCATTGCGCTTCTGTCGATTAGCACACACGAGGAGGACACGTGTCTGTCACGACCCAAGTTTGGATGTGACCGGCACTTAGATTGTATCATATCTGAAGATATGCACACAGTCCAAGTAAGCCGAAAACCAAGATCAAAATCCTTTTTGCGGAATTCTTTATATAGAAATTTAGTTTTAGGTAAAAATCACATGTTATGAAGTTAACTATTAAACAAGTATAAAGTGTTAAGTTTGGTTGCATCCCTAGTTGGGATCAACGATATCAACAGCGGAAAATAAAATCTCAGTATATAGGACATCAATACGAATCCCAGACATAAAGAAAAGAAATAACAATTTATAGAACTAAACGATCTCAACTGTCAAATAATATACATATAACCATCTCTCACTCTAAGTCATATACAGGTCTGATGGAGTTTTTCTAGATACAAAATACAATATCAAAAGAGAAGGTTACTACATATGTAACCCACCTATCAAAAGATGCGATAAAAGCGGAAAGAGTAGATCTGCATCGCTGCTAACCGTCCACTCTACCCCTGCAAGGAACTGTGGCACAACGGGGGTGAGTTGCCAACTCAGTGAATATAACTAACATATAACGGTTAATAATGTAAATATGACGATCATACTAACTGAAATGTGAACAAGTATAATGTATGATTATCGGTGGAAATCATGAATCTATAATACGAATCTCATAATCAACTGAAATCTTATCATTCATTTCTAATAAAAATTCAATTCCCCGTGTCCATCATCGACACAAAACTTCCATTTCTCACAGGCATCATTCCTCGAATGATCCTGAAATCAACAATACCGGTCGTTATCATCTAGATATACACCGTATTTTTACCACTATCTCCGGTATCGAGTAACCTCGCTAGGTTCCCCCGCCTCAATGCGGCTATCCTGCCCCTCGGTCTCGACCGGGTCCACCATGTATCCAACTGTATATCTCCCCCACTCAGTATGGATAATGTAAAATCCGCGACCGTATATCTCCCCCACTCGGTCCGGAATAAAACCAGATCATAAAACATCTTATGGTGGACATAACACATCAATCATGAAAATCACTGGATTTATGTAATAGTATTCAAAACTCAAAACCATAAATCCTCAATAATACATTTACCTCTTATATCAACATGAAATACGCAGATACTAAACATGATATTAATAATGCAATTTACTACTATTATTGGTATGTAAGATACGATATGAATCATTTTAACAAGAATTTTTGCCAAGTGTAAAAGTGACATGGTAATATCGACGAGGTGTGTGTAACATATAAGATGTGCATGTGGCATGACTCGTCGATACTTATATAGTGTTCTAGCAACTAAGCAAGGTATGCGTGAATTATGAATACATATGGTTAATTTAGCATATCAAATAACACATTTATTTAAATAAAACTACGGGCGTAAAACGCCATCTTTACAAAATTCCCCGGTAGATGTTTAGTCTACTCACTGGAAAACGTCGAATCTATTCTGGAATTGCCAATCCTTTCCCTTTCCTCGCTGCCTCCGAAAATCCCGTATTCGAATCTAACATCACAATTTAACTTATATAAGGAAACGGCTACTCCGACATGACGGATATGAAAAACACCCGTTCCCACGTACTAGTTATATTGTATACGACTATATCGAGCTATTAAACACTTAACCTTACTGGATTTTAACCCTAACCTGCATCGCTACAGAAATTAAATCGCGATGCGTTTTAACCGTGTCGTATTTTGTGTGTTTAGATATCTTTTCCGATGTACGCTTCCAGATTCTATCTGCAGTGAAATTAATTTGTTTAAATAACACCAAAATGGCCAAAATGATTTACAGAAACCTACACAACCACCCAAAACACCCTAGCTACCTACAAAACCGGCGACGCCGGATTTCCCTTTTTGGTCGTCGGCCCAAATCTGAGCCATCCGGTTCGTGATCCTATGGTTTGCTCTAGGTGTTACATACATTACATAGGTCTTGTTTAGTTGAGTTAATTATCTTCCAAACAAAAGCAGATATCAACAGAGCCCATAATTAACTAAAATACGATATTATGGAACTTGTTCATTTCAATTTACATTAAGTACAGAACCTAAATTTTCTACTGTGATTAAGAAATTACCCACAATAAGTTGTTGGAAAAAACCCTCCAAGATGCTAAGCCCCTTGTCCTAGCTTGATGGTGATGAAAACCTAGAACCTAGGTTCCTTCTTCTTCTTCTTCCTCTTGTTCTTTCTTTCTCTCTTTAGTTTTGTTTTTCTTTCAGAAATTTTTCAGATTTTAGCTTGGTAATTAACTGAACATATCACCTATATGAGAAGAGGGAAGGGTGAGGTGGTAGAAGGAGGTGTCAAGGGTTAAAGAGTGCTTATTTCATGCAAGGAGGAGGTGTGAGGTGAGTGTGTGCATGCAAGAATGATGTGGAATTGCTATTTCTTTTCCAAATTTGAATTTTCCTTTGATTTTATTCTGAACTAAATCTTGGTTAACCCTCTTTCTACTTACACCCCTTAACAAAACTCAATTTGCATAAGAAAAAACTAAACTTGTATAAAAACCCCTCATAACTTATGTTATTATAAAACACACATTTTATTAAAATGAAACTAAAATTATCACTAAAACCCTTATAACTTATTTATGTTGCATATTAAAATTTTAATTTAAATTGTTTTACATACAACTCATGAAATTGACTTATTTGTTTTTAATAACTTTGTGATTTATCATATTATTATTAAATTAATTCATTTTATTTATTTCTAAATTTTCAAAATGCTACAGTGTCGCGCTTAGCGTTAAGCACTAGTTTGTTAGCGCACTGCGCTTTTAATTTATGAGTGCGCTGCACTAGTTTATGGGTGCACCAGTGAGTGACACGTGGCGCGCTTGGCGCTGAGTGCCAAACCAAAAGCGCAGTGCGCTGTTTTCAAGAGCGCAAAGCGCAAATCGTGTCTATGGTTGACACGTGGTATGTTTGGCGCTGAGCGCCAATCCAAGGAGCGCAAGGACGCAATTCATGAGTGTAAGGCACTGTCTAATAGCGCAAAGCGCATTTTGATCGACTTTAAGATTAAAGAAAAAATTTATGTTCTTCAAAGGAGGCATTGCCTCAAGATCCAAGAACAAAAGTTCTTGTTTTTATAAAAGGCTCTGCCTTTATAGATCAAAAGATCTGTGAAGTAAAATACTTCTTTTTATATTTTATGATTGGATCTTTTGATCTTTTCTTTTTAATAAAAGACCTTGGACTTTTTTTTATAGATCTAAGATATTTTTAGAAGATATTTCTTCTTTTTACGAGATGATTTCATCTCTGTTGTTCAAGAATTAATTCTTTACCTTTAAAGATGAAGAAATGATCTTCTTTCTTCTAAAGGCATGCCTTTCTTTCTCTTTGAGTTTTTATCGAAGCTTGCAGAGAGTTTTTTCTATCTGAGACTTGAAGTCTTGGGGCCTTTATATAGGGCTAACTGATTTGTTAGATCAGTTTAAGAGATCTTTCTCTGATTGATTTGGGAATATTTCCCACCGTTGGATCTTTGATCCTAAGGTTTCTGTTTTACAGAAGATAATCTTCTTGTTTTAATAAGATTGAAAAATCTTTCCATAAAAGAATTTTAATTCTGATTAATTAATAATTATTTATTATTATTAGATCTTTGCTCTGATTGAGGGTGCGCTGCCTAGGGTGCAGCGCTCCTGGCGCTGGCGTGTCTGCTTTTGACACGTGGCACGCAGCGCACGGGATCTGAAGCGTTTCTTTAATTTTTGAATTTTGAAATTCAAAATAGAGTTTTGCTCTGATTGGGGGAAACAAATGCCCCCTACCGTTGCGCTCACGTGGCGCACACGTGAGTGCAGCGGTGGTAACATCTGAGCCTTTGGATCAACTCAGAAGTTGAGGAGGCGGTTCAGCGCCTATAAATAGGACCTTTTGGTCCTCAGATGATTTTCATCTCTTCTTAAGAATTTTATTCTGAGCCTTGCTCTTCTGTTCAAGAACTTTCAAGAGTCAAAACTCTACTAAATTTAGGTAAAATTAAATTAAATTAATTTTAATAAATTAGGGTTTTTACCCATTAACAGAGCCTTGCTCTTCATAGATCTCTGATCTATAGAAAACCCCTTTAGGGTTTCATAAACAGAGCCTTGCTCTCATAATCCCATAGATCTAAACAGATCTTTTCTTAGGGTTTCTTAGCCCATGAGTCAGAGCTCTGCTCTTTTGATAACATGTAGATCTTTTGGTCTTTTGATGAAGAACTCTTAAGAGTTTTTTCATGGATCTTTAAGATCCCAGAATTTTAATTCTCAAGAATTAATTTTTGATGGATTTTTCATCATCATTACAGAGCTAGGCTCTTTAAGGAATTTTGTTCCCTCGTGACCAGAGTTTGACAAGTGCCACTCTGTTATAGAGCTTTACTCTGAAAGGGAGATTTTCTCCTTCTCCCGAGAGATTTCTCATTTAATGAGAATATTTTTTGAGGATTTCCTCATTAATTGACAGTCTCATCTAATGATGAGGCTGTTTTATTAATTGATGTATTGTCATCAGGATTTTGTGGGTCCACCTTTGGTCCCCTTTCTACTGCATTGCAGTGCGGTACAAATTTTAAAGTGTCGCTCAGAACTTTAAGATTAAATTATAGTACTGATAATTGGATTCTGTTCTTTTTCGCAGGCGACATGTCTTCCGAACTTTCTTTCCCGTTTTTCCGTTCAGAGGGAGGATTCCCTGAGACACCGGTGGACCGGGAGGTTCTTGCGCTCATTAAAGACTACGACCCGGAATACAAAAGCCTTCATCTGTGGGGTAGGTGGTACGACCAAATTATCAAAGGTCGCCGAAGCTTCTCTTGTGCGACGCCGTCGGAGCCGATCTCATCGATCTCATATGCAGATGTACCCCCGGTGAACTATGCCGTGGAGGTCGTAAATTGGACTTCGGAGGGTCTTCTTCAACCTTCGATTGCTACCATACCCATGCAGCTGACGGCGGCTTTGGATACTCTGGGGCGACGCATATGCCAGGGCGAGTCGCGCCCTTGGGGACAACCTTACAATATCGGGTTGACTCCCAGACATTCGGCCGGATATTTGCAGTGGGCCAGGTACATCTTGTCGGCGAAGAAAACACACTTGCTGAAGCTCGGCCTATATCCTGCAGTCTACGCGTCGTTGTTCCAATATTCTGCTCCTCCGACATGGTGGATTAAGGCGTTCGTGAAGCAATGGAACATCCCAACCCATACCTTTCTTCTAATGAACAGAGAAGTTTCCATCTCTTTAGAAGAATTTGCTGAGATTTCCGGTCTGCCGGTGAGGGGAGAGCACAATGAAGATGTCACGTCCCGAAAGTATGGAACATGACCGGCACTTAAACTACGAAACGTCTCGAGGCGTACGTAATCGAAGTAAGCCGAAAACCCAGAAATCCAAACCAAGAAAAGTAGTAGAGTGAAGGAAAACCAATTTAAATCAAGTAGTTTTTATAGCATAAGCCGAATTATGCGTTTTTAAATACATCAAATATTTACTGAAAATTTCGGCAGAGTCTCCTTTGTAAATACCGGCCCCCAAACGGGATACAACATGAATAGTATACGAAATCAATAAAAGGAATCCCCAAGCGGGAGCTAGCTCTTCGTCAAACGACGGTCACAATCACACAAGCAATATAATATACAAAGCCAAGGGTGAGGATCAAAACTCAAAAGGAAACTCAAAACAACAAGAAATCCACAGAAATATAGCGCGCGACTCTAAGGTCGAAAGAATAACATCACTGGTCTCTATCTCAAAAATAAATACATGTTTGGTTGATGGAACTTCTAGATACAACTGAATAGTAATATATACCAAGTATACTGATGGGTACGATACAATAAACCCACCGACTAGCAAATCACCCGGAAATGGAAGTAGTGCCAGCAAAGCCATAATGAAACTTATACGGCAAAACGTGCAAGAAACTGTGGCATAACGGGGGTGAGTTGCCAACTCGTGAATAGAAACATCTACGAACATAAATCGCATGAACAACGCAATCCTAAGTCATACAATCATAATATATCCTCAAATATATAACCAGCAGCCTATAACAATAGCTAGGGTATACCTATAAACAATGGTAATACCAAGTGCTCGTGTCAGTGCCTCAGGTAGCAATGTATCATATGGATGATGTATGAATGCATGAAACAGAATGCATGTACTGGAGAAAACTGCTTTCATAACTTAGTGAGATTTCTGTATCTTTTTAAAAGAGGTATCATAAATGAAATCAGCATAAACAGTGTCTAGCATCGACACAAAACATAAATCTCAATGTCTCAAAATCTCAGGCTCCGGCTATCCGGACTGGCCTGTATCATCAAGTCTCAGTACCTCAATATCTCGAAATCTCAATGTCTCAATCTCAATATCTAGGGCGTCGTCCGTCCAGACCGGCCCCTACCATCCATCTCAAGACTACGACGGTATTCTCCGGATATCCGACGCGTCGGGTAAAATCACCGGTCGGTAGTGCTCCCTTGCCAGGCTCAACGCCATCATCTGCGATCCTCTTGCCCAGGGGTACCGCACCGGGTCCACCATGTACCCGAAACGGTTCCTCCACTCCTCGAACTCGGGTCTCGAAATCCATCAACAAACTCATGGTGGACGACTCATACATCATGGGAAAACCGCACTTTTTATATAAAAGAGAGAGAAGAAGTTTATTTATGTTTTTGCGGTTTTCCTCCAAATCCAAGAAATCTCATGAAATCCGAATCCAAATCATCAATAGCACGAAAAACCATGAATATAGGCATGAAAATCTATGAATGCGGCATAACAATGAATAACAGTATGCATGAAGTGACAAGTAATAACTACAATGTCTAAACTGGCATATAAGGCAGGTACACTAATATCATGTCAAACTACTAACTAACAAGCTAAGTCAAGCAATAATATTTTCTAAGGTGTACGTGACATGGCAATTACCGATGAAGATGTGTGTGAGCCGGCAAGTGTACGTGGTACATATGCATCATCGGTAATGGTGCTGGTGTCCTAACAGCATAATATCAACAATGCAATATGAAATAGCAATGTAAGTATGCGATGCGGGGCGAACGGCAATAATGAGCGGGAGCTAAATACTAGACACAACGGTAACTAATCTGCATTTAATATATATATATATATATATATATATATATATATATATATATATACACGCACACGTCATACTATGGTGCCATTTGAAATGACACAAATCGTGGGGTTTTGGAAATAAGGGCTATGGTGTTTTTAAGAAAAGATACGCCTTTTGAAATATCCGTAGAATCCCTTGACCTGTCTTTTAAAATACCCATGATCTGTTAGTTTTGAAATAGATAGGGGTCTAATCTAGTCTAACAACTACACTAAACTATTTGGCTGAACTAACAAGCTGAACTACAGGTAAGAAAACCGCCTAACATCTGAGTCGATACATATACATACATGTATATGTATAGTCGGTGATCCCACCTCAATAATATAATATCCGATACCATATCTATAATCAGACATCCCAAGTCAAGAGTGCGGATCAATCATCAATATATAGCTCGTACGTAAATCCGTCGTACGGCATCTCCAAATCTGGGTACGGGTCAATATCACATTATTCATCTGGTATCCTCTTTATCCAAGATCATAATCTGGGTACTGATCTACGTCTAGTACGATACTAATATCATCAATATAGTCATGATCTGACTGCTGATCTACAGCCTCATACAAACCGATATCATCATCATATATCGTCATAAAGAGGTATACATCGCCTAATGCGACCTATTATAAATATCTTAATATATCTTATCTCATATCACGATCACATGTCAACCATTCAATGTATAACACTATTCACATGTAACGTCGTCCCAAGATCCGCTCTAATATCAGGACGTATCTCAAGTACGAATCCTGCCATATCACCGATCTCACGGTCTCAAATCAATCTCATCGACTCATCTCAATTCCAAATATTATCATCAAATCCAGTATGTGAACACATAGTCCCATACCCATATGAACACATAACTATATAATCCCATATATGCACATATGAAAGAAGAATGTATGCAAGTATGGGTGTGTGTATGTATGTGCGGTGCTACCACTACTCTAGGGTTTCGCAACACTAAGTCAATCTAAACACGCCAAATATCCATCTTTGTCATCAATAAACTCAACAATATATAATCAATATATATGTGTGTATACGTATTCGTATACATCACTACGAACTGCGGGGGTGTTATACGTCGTCCACCCGACTTCTCCCCGTAGATATAAATCTACTCACCTGGTCCTCGCTCGCCGGTGCCGACGTCGCCACGCGCTTGCTTGTCGTCTCGAAGTCCACATGGGGTACCTACATATGATAATGCACCGTATCGCATTAAAATCTTACTAATGACCAAAACGACACACGAATCCCACATAGGTCAAAACCTATGGTTGCTTTCACAAATCAACCCAAAAACCCTCGACGTCGGCGTACAAACGCCAAACCATCGAGAAAATCCCAAACGCACCCATTTGCGCACTCACAAACACTAATTATAAAATGAAATAGGTTAGAATTCACAAAAACACAAATTCACTTTAAAAGCTATTTTTCCGAAAACCTAGCAAGCAAAATTTACCGTTTTTGATGTTTTAGCAAAACTAGTAGTCACACTACTCACTAATTATCTTAATTAGGCCACATAAATATCTACTAGATTTTCATTTCACTTATTTGTATTAAGTCAAGAAAAACTAGTTTGCAAATTTTACCACTTTTAACAATTTTATAGCAACAATGCACAAACAACAATTTAGCTTGGTTTTGCATGATCTAAGTTGCTAAACAACAAATTAAAATGTTAATAATGTGATAAAAACCCTAACCATATTTTAATCTCACCTATATATGTATTTCATAAAAACCTAGTTTGCATAAAAAGCTTATTTATTGCAATTTTAAATTAACAAATTGCAACTAGCAACTAGATTAGGTTTTACATTTCATAAGGTGATAAATTACACTTTGCAACAAAATTACATAATAAACAAACCCTAACATGCATTCAAACCCTATTCTAGAATTTTACAAACCCTCACTTTAAATTTTCAACTTGAAATTAGAAACCCAATCAACATTTAACTACTTTAGCTTATGCAAAATACCAACAATTTAACCATTTGGATAAGATTTATAACTCCAAGACTTGTAGATCTACATGCATCTTAGCCTCCCAAATTAGCTTCTATGCCCCAAAATCCATGCTAGATGGGATAAAGAATAATGGGTAGAACTTGGATTTGAGTTTAGTGAGGTTTAAATTGGATTTTTTGAAGAAGTTTTGAAGGATTTTGGAGATGAGATAAGGTGGTGAAATGGGGGGAATGATGCGCAGAATTTTCGGCCAGAGGAGAGGAGAGGGAGAGGTGAGGGATTTGTGTGGAAATTCCAAGGTCAAAGCCCTCACAAATTACCATAATACCCCTACCCTTTTAATATATATAAAACCCCCTTTTTAAACCATTTCCTTCACATGAATTGAAGGCAAAGGAGGGGGAGGGAGTGACATGCATCCAAGGTGGTGGTGGGACCGGCCATGTGAGTGGGTGAGGACATGTGTGAGGTTGCAAAGAAAATTCCATGCAAAAAGAACCCCTCAAGTTACCAAATTGAAAGTTTTAGTTCAATTTATTTAAATTTTAATTTTCTTTGATTATAACCAACTAGAACTTAAAATAAATTTCTAAATAATTATATTACTAACTAAATTTTAGTTTTCATGATTCTAAAGTTTATAATTAGCCCATACAAATTTGTATTTATCGCTAATTTAATGTATTAGTGAAGGCTTAAAATAATATTAAAATAATTAATTTCGGAAAAATTTTTAGAAAATTTAAAATTTCACCAGTGGCTCAATAAACACCAAATACTAGCAATTTCATAGATAGAATATGTATATTTAATTTTATAATTAAGATATTTGTATTTTGAATTTTTACAGAAAACCCCCTTATTTTACTGATTTTCCGAAATTTCACCGAATCGATTTTCAAAACGTTACAATCTTCCATCCTTAAAGAAATTCGGTCCCTGAATTTAAATTAAAACTCCCCCCAAATACTAAAACATCTAAGCAAAACCATCAAGTCGTTGGGGCTCCGAAATCGTAAATACATAAAACAAATCGTAGCGCCGCGCATGCGCATGAAAAATGAGCATATAACTCAATATCAAAACTCTGTCAAGCGTCTCGCAATCATCGGAGTCATAGTAAAGACACAAATGTCAAATCCAATACAAAACCAATATGATATAACTCGAAACTATACACGTAAATATCAAATCTATATATGTAAATATCTGAAGGAAATGCATGCCAAATCTCTTAAAGTCGTTGTGCGATGCGCATAACACTGCACAGTGGCGGACGTCTATCATAAGAAAATAACCATATACATATATACCTTTTGTTTAAAATGTACGTTCCGCCGTTTTGGGAAACAATTTAGAAGGGTTTCCTTGTTTTAAACGTTTCGTGTCATATCAGACATGTAGGTAAATACTGAGACTATAGCTCGCTTTTTGGAATTCTCTTCGATAGCTATCAATGCATGCAAAATACATTCAGGTACTGTCCTCTGACTAGTCCTGCTCAGTATGAAAACACATAGCAAATATCATAAAAACGTACCGCTCTATAAGAAATCAATCCTAAAATATGCATATGAATACTACGTGTGTCTGGTGCGCACGGAAATCAAAATCCATATATGTGCCATACATGCGCACAGAAACAACATCTAAGTGCATCGGGTGTGCACACCAAAATCGCATATCAAACATGCGCTCAACATGTGCGAAAATCCAAGGCACGAAAACAATCTCAAGTGCAACAACTGTGCAAAAATCGTAAATACTCAGTAGGTGCAACCATGGTCCATGAAAACAAATATCATGAAACTCAATAATCAAAATCAATCATGCAAATAGATCATCCAAAATACTGCAATCAAGTATGGCGGAATAGTCCCGCTCAAGCACATCCTCCAAGAATCTCTGGCCAACTGTAGTGGTCACTCATAGCATGTCTCGTCGACGATCACGAACTCTGGCCTGTCGGTGTGCGTAACATGACCACTCCTGGGTCCAAGTCTTCTCGTAATTTATTCCAGAAAGGTCCTGTCGAGCTCTCTCCCAAATCTCGTCTCTGCCTAACTGTCCGGAAGTCATCGTCCTTTACTAAATCTGTTTCTTGTTCCGGAACGGCTGCGCACTCATCGCGACTCCTTCTGGAAGGTATATCCAAGTACAACGCCTCGGCATGCGTATCGCATCTCTGATGTCGGCGGAGTGGAACGTCATCTTATCCAGATCTTGTATGAACCTCATACTCCACTTTCGCTAATGTCGACCGCTTCGGACTCGTCTCGTCATGGCTGCATGGACTGAGCTCCAACGGCTATCCTCGTATCTGGAGTCTCCCAAGAAATGCATCTCACCACCTAGCATCCGAATGAAGTCGAACCATTTGATCGATTCGTCAAAACCTCATAATCCCCCAAGAGCTCAACATCTTGGGTACAGTTTAATAGTATCGAGTACATACCACAGCATCGGTGGTCCAGCCGTAGAAGGGCAAACCCAAGCCTCACTAATGGCGCTGCGGAACTGCCACAAACCCTAAGGTTCAAAGGCTTTCACACGGTCATTAAGTCGAGTTAGGGTTTCATTCTTCTAGAGGGTCCATAGAATTGCCTGCATGTCTTTCCGAATACTTTAAACTTGGAATAATAGGTTTCTGACATTCGATCGTCTATGTCAACTCTCAACGTCTCCGCGAAGTCGTCTCTAGCTGAAATCAATCTATCTGATGACCTCGCATCGGGGTAGCGAACGAACTACATATCCTAGTCATTCATCCTCGGTGACTAGCGACCTTCTATCATCCCTTAATACAACTCGTACTGCAATAGCTCCAACATCTGGGACGATATTTCATCGTTCGCAGCAACAACTGGCTTACTCGTCTGCACGGTGAACAGTGCCCCAATCATCATGTATAAGCAATACGCCAACGGTCATCAAAATCTGGCTGTCCTCTGTCAGTGGCTCAATCCTCTGGTGCAAATCTGCACGTCCGAGTAATCTTATACAGCGATCCATCAAATACTCGTGGCGCGAAAACACAATAAAAAGACACATCTCCGCAATTGCGTGTCGCCGGAATTATGCTTTGGTCAGTCCTCGTTCGTAACGAGCTCGCGCTGACCGCAACTCTAGCCGTCGCTCTCTTTGCCCGTAATCGTGGCAGCAAAACCATAACTGGTACCGATGATGCTAGATCTGGAACGAATATAATACTGAACAAAGAAATGTACATCCTAAGGCTTCTTAAGTGGAGTAGCGTATCGTAAGTATGCTGCGGAACATACCCACGGTACGTCACTCTACTTTAGTCACCTATTCCATCAACCAAGGGTCATCCTACGCTCCGAAGGTAAAACCTAACGCTCTGATACCAACTTTGTCACGTCCCGAAAGTACGGAACATGACCGGCACTTAAACTACGAAACGTCTCGAGGCGTACGTAATCTAAGTAAGCCGAAAACCCAGAAATCCAAACCAAGAAAAGTAGTAGAGTGAAGGAAAACCAATTTAAATCAAGTAGTTTTAATAGCATAAGCCGAATTATGCGTTTTTAAAAACATCAAATATTTACTGAAAATTTCGGCAGAGTCTCCTTTGTAAATACCGGCCCCCAAATAGGATACAACATGAATAGTATACGAAATCAATAAAAGGAATCTCCAAGCAGGAGCTAGCTCTTCGCCAAACGACGGTCACAACCACACAAGCAATATAATATACAAAGCCAAGGGCGAGGATCGAAACTCAAAAGTAAACTCAAAACAACAAGAAATCTACAGAAATATAACACGCGACTCTAAGGTCGAAAGAATAACATCACTGGTCTCTATCTCAAAAATAAATACATGTTTGGTTGATGGAACTTCTAGATACAACTGAATATTAATATATACCAAGTATACTGATGGGTATGATACAATAAACCCACATACTAGCAAATTACCCGGAAATGGAAGTAGTGCCAGCAAAGCCGTAATGAAACCTATACGGCAAAACGTGCAAGAAACTGTGGCACAACGGGGGTGAGTTGCCAACTCGTGAATAGAAACATCTACGAACATAAATCGCATGAACAACGCAATCCTAAGTCATACAATCATAATATATCCTCAAATATATAACCAGCAGCCTATAACAATGGCTAGGGTATACCTCTAAACAACGGTAATACCAAGTGCTCGTGTCAGTGCCTCAGATAGCAATGTATCATATGGATGATGTATGAATGCATGAAACAGAATGCATGTACTGGAGAAAACTGCTTTCATAACTTAGTGAGATTTCTGTATCTTTTTAAAAGAAGTATCATAAATGAAAATCAGCATAAACAGTGTCTAGCATCGACACAAAAAATAAATCTCAATGTCTCAAAATCTCAGGCTCCGACTATCCGGACTGGCCTGTATCATCAAATCTCAGTACCTCAATATCTCGAAATCTCAATGTCTCAATCTCAATATCTAGGGCGCCGTCCGTCCATACCGGCCCCTACCATCCATCTCAAGACTACGATGGTATCCTCCGGATATCCGACGCGTCGGGTAAAATCACCGGTCGGTAGTGCTCCCCTGCAAGGCTCAACACTATCATCTGCGATCCTCTTGCCCCGGGGTACCGCACCGGGTCCACCATGTACCCGAAACGGTTCCTCCACTCTTCGAACTCGGGTCTCGAAATCCATCACCAAACTCATGGTGGACGACTCATACATCATGGGAAAACCGCACTTTTTATTTAAAAGAGAGAGAAGAAGTTTATTTATGTTTTTGCGGTTTTCCTCCAAATCCAAGAAATCTCATGAAATCCGAATCCAAATCATCAATAGCACGAAAAACCATGAATATAGGCATGAAAATCTATGAATGCGGCATAACAATGAATAACAGTATGCATGAAGTGACATGTAATAACTACAATGTCTAAACTGGCATATAAGGCAGGTACACTAATATCATGTCAAACTACTAACTAACAAGCTAAGTCAAGCAATAATATTTTCTAAAGTGTACGTGACATGGCAATTACCGATGAAGATGTGTGTGAGCCGGCAAGTAAGTGTACGTGGTACATACGCATCATCGGTAATGGTGTTGGTGTCCTAACAGCATAATATCAACAATGCAATATGAAATAGCAATGTAAGTATGCGATGCGGGGCGAACGGCAATAATGAGCGGGAGCTAAATACTAGACACAACGGTAACTAATCTGCATTTAATATATATATATATACGTCATACTATGGTGCCATTTGAAATGACACAAATCGTGGGGTTTTGGAAATAAGGGCTATGGTGTTTTTAGGAAAAGTTACGCCTTTTGAAATATCCGTAGAATCCCTTGACCTGTCTTTTAAAATACCCATGATCCGTTAGTTTTGAAATAGATAGGGGTCTAATCTAGTCTAACAACTACACTAAACTATACGGATGAACTAACAAGCTGAACTATAGGTAAGGAAACCGCCTAACATCTGAGTCGATACATATACATACCTGTATATGTATAGTCGGTGATCCCGCCTCAATAATATCATATCCGATACCATATCTATAATCAGACATCCCAAGTCAAGAGTGCGGATCAATCATCAATATATAGCTCGTACGTAAATCCGTCGTACGGCATCCCCAAATCTGGGTACGGGTCAATATCACATTATTCATCTGGTATCCTCTTTATCCAAGATCATAATCTTGGTACTGATCTTTGTCTAGTACGATACTAATATCATCTATATAGTCATGATCTGACTGCTGATCTACAGCCTCATACAAACCGATATCATCATCATATATCGTCATAAAGAGGTATACATCGCCTAATGCGACCTATTATAAATATCTTAATATATCTTATCTCATATCACGATCACATGTCAACCATTCAATGTATAACACTATTCACATGTAACGTCGTCCCAAGATCCGCTATAATATCAGGACGTATCTCAAGTACGAATCCTGCCATATCACCGATCTCACGGTCTCAAATCAATCTCATCGACTCATCTCAATTCCAAGTATTATCCTCAAATCCAGTATGTGAACACATAGTCCCATACCCATGTGAACATATAACTATATAATCCCATATATGCACATATGAAAGAAGAATGTATGCAAGTATGGGTGTGTGTATGTATGTGCGGTGCTACCACTACTCTAGGGTTTCGCAACACTAAGTCAATCTAAACACACCAAATATCCATCTTTGTCATCAATAAACTCAACAATATATAATCAATATATATGTGTGTATACGTATTCGTATACATCACTACGAACTGCGGGGGTGTTATACGCCGTCCACCCGACTTCTCCCCGTAGATATAAATCTACTCACCTGGTCCTCGCTCGCCGGTGCCGACGTCGCCATGCGCTTGCTTGTCGTCTCGAAGTCCACATGGGGTACCTACATATGATAATGCACCGTATCGCATTAAAATCTGACTAATGACCAAAACGACACACGAATTCCACATAGGTCAAAACCTATGGTTGCTTTCACAAATCAACCCAAAAACCCTCGACGTCGGCGTACAAACGCCAAACCATCGAGAAAATCCCAAACGCACCCATTTGCGCACTTACAAACACTAATTATAAAATGAAATAGGTTAGAATTCACAAAAACACAAATTCACTTTAAAAGCTATTTTTCCGAAAACCTAGCAAGCAAAATTTACCGTTTTTGATGTTTTAGCAAAACTAGTGGTCACACTACTCACTAATTATCTTAATTAGGCCACATAAATATCTACTAGATTTTCATTTCACTTATTTGTATTAAGTCAAGAAAAACTAGTTTGCAAATTTTACCACTTTTAACAATTTTATAGCAACAATGCACAAACAACAATTTAGCTTGGTTTTGCATGATCTAAGTTGCTAAACAACAAATTAAAATGTTAATAATGTGATAAAAACCCTAACCATATTTTAATCTCACCTATATATGTATTTCATAAAAACCTAGTTTGCATAAAAAGCTTATTTATTGCAATTTTAAATTAACAAATTGCAACTAGCAACTAGATTAGGTTTTACATTTCATAAGGTGATAAATTACACTTTGCAACAAAATTACATAATAAACAAACCCTAACATGCATTCAAACCCTATTCTTGAATTTTACAAACCCTCACTTTAAATTTTCAACTTGAAATTAGAAACCCAATCAACATATAACTACTTTAGCTTATGCAAAATACCAACAATTTAACTATTTGGATAAGATTTATACCTCCAAGACATGTAGATCTACATGCATCTTAGCCTCCCAAATTAGCTTCTATGCCCCAAGATCCATGCTAGATGGGATAAAGAATAATGGGTAGAACTTGGATTTGAGTTTAGTGAGGTTTAAATTGGATTTTTTGAAGAAGTTTTGAAGGATTTTGGAGATGAGATGAGGTGGTGAAATGGGGGGAATGATGTGCAGAATTTTCGGCCAGAGGAGAGGTGAGGGATTTGTGTGGAAATTCCAAGGTCAAAGCCCTCACAAATTACCATAATACCCCTACCCTTTCAATATATATAAAACCCCCTTTTAAAACCATTTCCTTCACATGAATTGAAGGCAAAGGAGGGGGAGGGAGTGGCATGCATCCAAGGTGGTGGTGGGACCGGCCATGTGAGTGGGTGAGGATGTGTGTGAGGTTGCAAAGAAAATTCCATGCAAAAACAACTCCTTAAGTTACCAAATTAAAAGTTTTAGTTCAATTTATTTAAATTTTAATTTCCTTTGATTATAACCAACTAGAACTTGAAATAAATTGCTAAATAATTATATTACTAACTAGATTTTAGTTTTCATGATTCTAAAGTTTATAATTAGCCCATTCAAATTTGTATTTATCGCTAATTTAATGTATTAGTGACGGCTTAAAATAATATTAAAATAATTAATTTCGGAAAAAATTTCAGAAAATTTGAAATTTCACCAGTGGCTCAATAAACACCAAATACTAGCAATTTCATAGCTATAATATGTATATTTAAGTTTATAATTAAGATATTTGTATTTTGAATTTTTACAGAAAACCCCCTTAATTTACCGATTTTCCGAAATTTCACCGAAACGATTTTCAAAACGTTACAATCTTCCCCCCTTAAAGAAATTTGGTCCCCGAATTTAAATTAAAACTCCCCCCAAATACTAAAACATCTAAGCAAAACCATCAAGTCGTCGGGGCTACGAAATCGTAAATACATAAAACAAATCGTAGCGCCGCGCATGCGCATGAAAAATGAGCATATAACTCAATATCAAAACTCTGTCAAGCGTCTCGCAATCATCGGAGTCATGGTAAAGACACAAATGTCAAATTCAATACAAAACCAATATGATATAACTCGAAACTATACACGTAAATATCAAATCTATATATGTAAATATCTGAAGGAAATGCATGCCAAATCTCTTAAAGTCGTTGTGCGATACGCATAACACTGCACAGTGGCGGACGTCTATCATAAGAAAATAACCATATACATATATACCTTTTGTTTAAAATCTACGTTCCGCCGTTTTGGGAAACAATTTAGAAGGGTTTTCTTGTTTTAAACGTTTCGTGTCATATCAGACACGTAGGTAAATACTGAGACTATAGCTCGCTTTTTGGAATTCCCTTCGATAGCTATCAATGCATGCAAAATACATTTAGTACTGTCCTCTGACTAGTCCTGCTCAGTATGAAAACACATAGCAAATATCATAAAAACTTACTGCTCTATAAGAAATCAATCCCAAAATATGCATATGAATACTACGTGTGTCTGGTGCGCATAGAAATCAAAATCCATATATGTGCCTTACATGCACACAGAAACAACATCTAAGTGCATCGGGTGTGCACACCAAAATCGCATATCAAACATGCGCTCAACATGCGCGAAAATCCAAGGCACGAAAACTATCTCAAGTGCAACAACTGTGCAAAAATCGTAAATACTCAGTAGGTGCAACCATGGTCCATGAAAACAAATATCATCAAAATCAATCATGCAAATAGATCATCTAAAATACTGCAATCAAGTATGGCGGAATAGTCCCGCTCAAGCACATCCTCCAAGAATCTCTGGCCAACTGTAGTGGTCACTCATAGCATGTCTCGTCGACGATCACGAACTCTGGCCTGCCGGTGTGCGTAACATGACCACTCCTGGGTCCAAGTCTTCTCGTAATTTATTCCAGAAAGGTCCTGTCGAGCTCTCTCCCAAATCTCGTCTCTGCCTAACTGTCCGGAAGTCATCGTCCTTTACTAAATCTGTTTCTTGTTCCGGAACGGCTGAGAACTCATCGCGACTCCTTCTGGAAGGTATATCCAAGTACAACGCCTCGGCATGCGTATCGCATCTCTGATGTCGGCGGAGTGGAACGTCATCTTATCCAGATCTTGTACGAACCTCATACTCCACTTTCGCTAATGTCGACCGCTTCGGACTCGTCTCGTCGTGGCTGCATGGACTGAGCTCCAACGGCTATCCTCGTATCTGGAGTCTCCCAAGAAATGCATCTCACCACCTAGCATCCGAATGAAGTCGAACCATTTGATCGATTCGTCAAAACCTCATAATCCCCCAAGAACTCAACATCTTGGGTACAGTTTAATAGTATCGAGTACATACCACAGCATCGGTGGTCCAGCCGTAGAAGGGCAAACCCAAGCCTCACTAATGGCGCTGCGGAACTGCCGCAAACCCTAAGGTTCAAAGGCTTTCACACGGTCATTAAGTCGAGTTAGGGTTTCATTCTTCTAGAGGGTCCATAGAATTGCCTGCATGCCTTTCCGAATACTTTAAACTTGGAATAATAGGTTTCTGACATTCGATCGTCTCTGTCGACTCTCAACGTCTCCGCGTGAAGTCGTCTCTAGCTGGAATCAATCTATCTGATGACCTCGCATCGGGGTAGCGAACGAACTACATGTCCTAGTCATTCATCCTCGGTGACTAGCGACCTTCTATCATCCCTTAGTATAACTCGTACTGCAATAGCTCCAACATCTGGGGCGATATCTCGACGTTCGCAGCAACAACTGGCTCACTTGTCTGTACGCTGAACAGTGCCCCAATCATCATGAATAAGCAATACGCCAACGGTCATCAAAATCGGCTGGCCTCTGTCAGTGGCTCAATCCTCTGGTGCAAATCTGCACGTCCGAGTAATCTCATACAGTGATCCATCAAACACCCGTGGCGCGAAAACACAATAAAAAGACACATCTCCGCAATCGCGTGTCGCCGGAATTATGCTCTGGTCAGTCCTCGTTCGTAACGATCTCGCGCTGACCGCAACTCTAGCCGTCGCTCACCCTGCCCGTAATCGTGGCAGCAAAACCATAACTGGTACCGATGAGGCTAGATCTGGAATGAATATAATACTGAACAAAGAAATGTACATCCTAAGGTTCTTAAGTGGAGTAGCGTATCGTAAGTATGCAGCGGAACATAACCACGGTACGTCACTCTACTTTAGTCACCTATTCCATCAACCAAGGGTCATCCTACGCTCCGAAGGTAAAACCTAACGCTCTGATACCAACTTTGTCACGTCCCGAAAGTACGGAACATGACCGGCACTTAAACTACGAAACGTCTCGAGGCGTACGTAATCTAAGTAAGCCGAAAACCCAGAAATCCAAACCAAGAAAAGTAGTAGAGTGAAGGAAAACCAATTTAAATCAAGTAGTTTTTATAGCATAAGCCGAATTATGCGTTTTTAAATACATCAAATATTTACTGAAAATTTCGGCAGTGTCTCCTTTGTAAATATCGGCCCCCAAACGGGATACAACATGAATAGTATACGAATCAATAAAAGGAATCCCCAAGCGGGAGCTAGCTCTTCGTCAAACGACGGTCACAATCACACAAGTAATATAATATACAAAGCCAAGGGCGAGGATTAAAACTCAAAAGGAAACTCAAAACAACAAGAAATCCACAGAAATATAGCGCGCGACTCTAAGGTCGAAAGAATAACATCACTGGTCTCTATCTCAAAAATAAATACATGTTTGGTTGATAGAACTTCTAGATACAACTGAATAGTAATATATACCAAGTATACTGATGGGTACGATACAATAAACCCACCGACTAGCAAATCACTCGAAAATGGAAGTAGTGCCAGCAAAGCCGTAATGAAACTTATACGGCAAAACGTGCAAGAAACTGTGGCATAACGGGGGTGAGTTGCCAACTCGTGAATAGAAACATCTACGAACAGAAATCGCATGAACAACGCAATCCTAAGTCATACAATCATAATATATACTCAAATATATAACCAGCAGCCTATAACAATGGCTAGGGTATACCTATAAACAACGGTAATACCAAGTGCTCGTGTCAGTGCCTCAGGTAGCAATGTATCATATGAATGATGTATGAATGCATGAAACAGAATGCATGTACTGGAGAAAACTGCTTTCATAACTTAGTGAGATTTCTGTATCTTTTTAAAAGAGGTATCATAAATGAAATCAGCATAAACAGTGTCTAGTATCGACACAAAACATAAATCTCAATGTCTCAAAATCTCAGGCTCCGGCTATCCGGACTGGCCTGTATCATCAAATCTCAGTAGCTCAATATCTCGAAATCTCAATGTCTCAATCTCAATATCTAGGGCGACGTCCGTCTAGACCGGCCCCTACCATCCATCTCAAGACTACGACGGTATTCTCCGGATATCCGACGCGTCGGGTAAAATCACCGGTCGGTAGTGCTCCCTTGCCAGGCTCAACGCCATCATCTGCGATCCTTTTTCCCCGGGGTACCGCACCGGGTCCACCATGTACCCGAAACGGTTCCTCCACTCCTCGAACTCGGGTCTCGAAATCCATGAGCAAACTCATGGTGGACGACTCATACATCATGGGAAAACCGCACTTTTTATTTAAAAAAGAGAGAAGAAGTTTATTTATGTTTTTGCGGTTTTCCTCCAAATCCAAGAAATCTCATGAAATCCGAATCCAAATCATCAATAGCACGTAAAACCATGAATATAGGCATGAAAATCTATGAATGCGGCATAACAATGAATAACAGTATGCATGAAGTAACAAGTAATAACTACAATGTCTAAACTGGCATATAAGGCAGGTACACTAATATCATGTCAAACTACTAACCAACAAGCTAAGTCAAGCTATAATATTTTCTAAGGTGTACGTGACATGGCAATTACCGATGAAGATGTGTGTGAGCCGGCAAGTGTACGTGGTACATACGCATCATCGGTAACGGTGCTGGTGTCCTAACAGCATAATATCAACAATGCAATATGAAATAGCAATGTAAGTATGCGATGCGGGGCGAACGACAATAATGAGCGGGAGCTAAATACTAGACACAACGGTAACTAATCTGCATTTAATATATATATATATATACGTCATACTATGGTGCCATTTGAAATGACATAAATCGTGGGGTTTTGGAAATAAGGGCTACGGTGTTTTTAAGAAAAGATACGCCTTTTGAAATATCCGTAGAATCCCTTGACCTGTCTTTTAAAATACCCACGATCCGTTAGTTTTGAAATGGGTAGGGGTCTAATCTAGTCTAACTACACTAAACTATACGGCTGAACTAACAAACTGAACTACAGGTAAGGAAACCGCCTAATATCTGAGTCGATACATATACATACCTGTATATGTATAGTCGGTGATCCCGCCTCAATAATATCATATCCGATACCATATCTATAATCAGACATCCCAAGTCAAGAGTGCGGATCAATCATCAATATATAGCTCGTACGTAAATCCGTCGTACGGCATCCCCAAATCTGGGTACGGGTCAATATCACATTATTCATCTGGTATCCTCTTTATCCAAGATTATAATCTGGGAACTGATCTACTTCTAGTACGATACTAATATAATCAATATAGTCATGATCTGACTGCTGATCTACAGCCTCATACAAACCGATATCATCATCATATATCGTCATAAAGAGGTATACATCGCCCAATGCGACCTATTATAAATAACTTAATATATCTTATCTCATATCACGATCACATGTCAACCATTCAATGTATAACACTATTCACATGTAACGTCATCCTAAGATCCGCTATAATATCAGGACGTATCTCAAGTACGAATCTTGCCATATCACCGATCTCACGGTCTCAAATCAATCTCATCGACTCATCTCAATTCCAAGTATTATCCTCAAATCCAGTATGTGAACACATAGTCCCATACCAATGTGAACACATAACTATATAATCCCATATATGCACAGATGAAAGAAGAATGTATACAAGTATGGGTTTGTGTATGTATGTGCGGTGCTACCACTACTCTAAGGTTTCGCAACACTAAGTCAATCTAAACACACCAAATATCCATCTTTGTCATCAATAAACTCAACAATATTTAATCAATATATGTGTGTGTATACATATTCGTATACATCACCACGAACTGCGGGGGTCCTATACGCCGTCCACCCGACTTCTCCCCGTAGATATAAATCTACTCACCTGGTCCTCGCTCGCCGGTGCCGACGTCGCCACACGCTTGCTTGTCGTCTCGAAGTCCACATAGGGTACCTACATATCATAATGCACCGTATCGCATTAAAATCCGACTCATGACCAAAACGACACACGAATCCCACATAGGTCAAAACCTATGGTTGCTTTCACAAATCAACCCAAAAACCCTCGACGTCGGCGTACAAATGCCAAACCATCGAGAAAATCCCAAACGCACCCATTTGCGCACTCACAAACACTAATTATAAAATGAAATAGGTTAGAATTCACAAAAACACAAATTCACTTTAAAAGCTATTTTTCCGAAAACCTAGCAAGCAAAATTTACCGTTTTTGATGTTTTAGCAAAACTAGTGGTCACACTATTCACTAATTATCTTAATTAGGCCACATAAACATCTACTAGATTTTCATTTCACTTATTTGTATTAATTCAAGAAAAACTAGTTTGCAAATTTTACCACTTTTAACAATTTTATAGCAACAATGCACAAACAACAATTTAGCTTGGTTTTGCATGATCTAAGTTGCTAAACAATAAATTAAAATGCTAATAATGTGATAAAAACCCTAACCATATTTTAATCTCACCTATATATGTATTTCATAAAAACCTAGTTTGCATAAAAAGCTTATTTATTGCAATTTTAAATTAACAAATTGCAACTAGCAACTAGATTAGGTTTTACATTTCATAAGGTGATAAATTACACTTTGCAACAAAATTACATAATAAACAAACCCTAACTTGCATTCAAACCCTATTCTAGAATTTTACAAACCCTCACTTTAAATTTTCAACTTGAAATTAGAAACCCAATCAACATTTAACTACTTTAGCTTATGCAAAATACCAACAATTTAACCATTTGGATAAGATTTATACCTCCAAGACCTGTAGATCTACATGCATCTTAGCCTCCCAAATTAGCTTCTATGCCCCAAGATCCATGCTAGATGGGATAAAGAATAATGGGTAGAACTTGGATTTGAGTTTAGTGAGGTTTAAATTGGATTTTTTGAAGAAGTTTTGAAGGATTTTGGAGATGAGATGAGGTGGTGAAATGGGGGGAATGATGTGCAGAATTTTCGGCCAGAGGAAAGGAGGGGGAGAGGTGAAGGATTTGTGTGGAAATTCCAAGATCAAAGCCCTCGCAAATTACCATAATACCCCTACCCTTTTAATATATATAAAAAAAACCTTTTTAAACCATTTCCTTCACATGAATTGAAGGCAAAGGAGGGGGAGGGAGTGGCATGCAGCCAAGGTGGTGGTGGGACTGGCCATGTGAGTGGGTGAGGATGTGTGTGAGGTTGCAAAGAAAATTCCATGCAAAAAGAACCCCTCAAGTTACCAAATTGAAAGTTTTAGTTCAATTTATTTAAATTTTAATTTCCTTTGATTTTAACCAGCTAGAACTTGAAATAAATTGCTAAATAATTATATTACTAACTAGATTTTATTTTTCATGATTCTAAAGTTTATAATTAGCCCATTTAAATTTGTATTTATCGCTAATTTAATGTATTAGTGACGGCTTAAAATAATATTAAAATAATTAATTTCGGAAAAAAATTCAGAAAATTTGAAATTTCACCAGTGGCTCAATAAATACCAAATACTATCAATTTCATAGCTAGAATATGTATGTTTAATTTTATAATAAAGATATTTGTATTTTGACTTTTTACAGAAAACCCCCTTATTTTACCGATTTTCCGAAATTTCACCGAAACGATTTTCAAAACGTTACAGAAGAGTTGCTTCCTCCGGATGAATACGTTTTTGCCACCAAGCCGTTGGTGATGGGCCTAACACCGGAGAACACCATTCAGCACCAGTTTCCAAGTCTAATAAAGGTGCTGAATATGTACGAGAGTCTCTTCTTAGAATCCGGCGGCCGGGGGGTCAGTTTTGCAGACTTCATTGCCCGGTTTCTTCGACCAGAGATTCTATCGCAACGAGGCGAAAAATTTGCCAAGCTCGACGATCCATTTGGCTTTGGCTTGGACCGTCGACCAGTGTTGGAAGCTGATCAGAAGGGCTTTTATCTCCCCGATGCCGCGATCATCCCTCTGTCAGAAATCGCCGCTTCGGGCATCGATGAGGAGACTTTCTTCCTCAGGTTTCTAGGGCTGTGGTTGTGCTGGTTCATGCTCCCCATGCACCCTCGCTATATGAGGCCGTCTGTCTTCTACCCAGCATATCGAATGGTGGCTGGCATACAAGTGGCCATCGGGATCGCCGGGCTGGCCCACCTGTACCATGGTCTTAGCGTGGCGACGGATACAACGGAACCGGGGGTGCAAGCTGCTAACTTCCCGATGCTCTACTTTACTTCTTGGATGGAAATGCACGTGCTCGGGGTGTTTGGTATTCATAAAAGACCCTCGTTTTTCGAGAAGTGATAATTTCCCAGAGTTATGCGGCTGGTTGACGCTTCCATCATGAATCCGTCTCAGCGGGAGGCTGGGGGGTTGCTTCTTCGTCCGCGCACGGTCGGAGCCGGTATGTCTTTTACGGACAAAGTCCTGAAGATTGGTCAGAAAACTTCCAAGACGGTGCTGGCACTGCGTGACACCTTTAAGGACAGGGCCTCCGTGTTGAAAGCCCGGGAAATTCTACACCTATACTCCATTAGGCCGGGCTTTCTCGTTTTTAGGCAAAATGATGCAGCGCTTTTCATGAGATACAACCCCCATCATTTTGCCCAGCAGCTAAGTTATAACCAGGGGGTCCCTCTGGAGGCGTTTTTAGAAGAACCTGCTGCCACCAGAGAGGGAATACGGGGTGCGCTGCATCACTTTATGCGCTTGAATACGGGCTCCCACTTCTTCATCGGCGAGCCAAGTTGCGCCCCGAGGGCCCTTAACGTATACGGGGCCTGGTATCAGCACGCGATGGGTGCTGTCATCAGGGAAGAGAGGCGGTTCCTGCTCGATCGCAAGATTGCGCCCCCTGCCAGCGATCGCAACATCCCTTTGAAGCGACGGATCGTTGTCCCTCCTCCGCTAAGAGAGGCTGCTGCAGCTGAGCCTCCACGCGTGCTAAGACCCACGCGTAGATTGCCCCGTGATCCTATGGACATTCCATCGGCGCCCTGTGCTCCCGTGGAGACGGTAAACGTAGATTCACCCGAATCTGGCGTGGGCTCGGATATCGGGACTCGCCATCCCAAGGTGCCCACGAAGCGTAAGCTGGTTTTGGCTGCGACCGGAGTTCGCGCGCAGAAGAGGAAGAAGAAGTCGATCCTCTTTGCTGACGTCGTATTTGGCCAGGAACCTCATGCTCCTTACAGCGAGGGCTTGAGTGAGTATGGAACCAATGACGGCCTATTTATGCCGCCAGATGACACTGATCTGGCGACTGCCATCGCAGCTTCCGAGCGACTGGCAAGACGCGAAGAGGGGTTGGCTAGACTTGCGCGATCAGGTAATCATTAGTTGTATTTTTCTCTATTGCGTCATACCTCTATCATTGTTTTTTTTTTACTAATGCTTTTCCTTCTTTAATAGGCATTTCTACCGAAGAAGCCATCGCTGCTTCTCTCAAGACTTTTGAGGAGGAGGAACGACTTCGAGCCTCCCTAGGCCTTGGTACATTTTGGTTCGCTATGTTTCTGCTTCCGTTTCTCATGAGTAATCTGACCCTCTCTTTGTCTTATCGCAGGGACCACAAGGCCTACCCCGCAAGCTGATGCGGAAACTCTCCCCGGGCCAGCTACCGAAGTCCCGGCCTCTTCGGCATTGCCGCAAGAGTCCTTACTTAAAAAACCGATGATGGAAGCCTTGATGGCTCTGGAGGTAACCCTGAATGCGGATGACGACGCCTTGCTGAAGGAGACTTCTAAAAGGTCTGTTGTGACGGCTCGGGAGGAAAGGAAGCGCCTGAGGCGCGCAGCAAAGGAACGTAGTGCTGCTTTGGCTGCGGGGGCAGGTTCAAGCGCCGTTACTCCCGCTGCTACTCCTTCAGAGGAGTTCCCAGGTGCCTTGTCTATTGCTCATAGACGGGCGGCACATGCAGCTCGGGAAGCCAACGGTAAATCAATCCCAGGTAATGTGTTTTGAGGCTTCGTTGTCAAAGCTTTAAACTATTAGTTCTTATATATTTTGTCCTGCAGGGCCGAGCCTTACTGAAGGAGTGGCGGCGACCGTTGAGCCTGAGGAGGCGGTGGAGGAGGTAGTCGCTGAACCCGGGACGACGATAGGCGATGTAAACGTAATTGTCGGGCCCGAGATGGTGGCTGAGGAGACAGTCACGACTGCTATGCCCGAGATAGCTACCTCTGCCGAGTGCAAAGTGGCGGCGGATGAGATGGCTACCACGGCCGAGCCTGAGGCAGAAGTGGACGAAACGGCTGCTACGGACAAGCCTAAGGCAGCGGTGGACGAGACGGCTGCGACCACTGAGCCCAGGGTGGTAGCGGGCGAAACGGGTACGATCGCTAGGCACGAGATGGCCGCTCTTTCTTAAGAGTCGGGCACCGCTCCGATCATCGCTCTCCCTGCCTACGGTTCCTTTTCGTCTCCCGGCATCGCAAGCGTGACGACGGCTCCTGTAGAGTCAGGGGATGAGGCGACGGGAGGTGACACCACCCCGATGGAGGAGGGAGACGCCACCGTTGTATCAAGTGACGCTGTACGATCGCTAGGCACGAGATGGCCGCTCTTTCTTAAGAGTCGGGCACCGCTCCGATCATCGCTCTCCCTGCCTACGGTTCTTTTTCGTCTCCCGGCATCGCAAGCGTGACGACGGCTCCTGTAGAGTCAGGGGATGAGGCGACGGGAGGTGACACCACCCCGATAGAGGAGGGAGACGCCACCGTTGTATCAAGTGACGCTCTCATCACGGCTCCGGCTGGCGACTCATCAGGTAAATTTTGGGTCACCGCCCTTCTTTTTTTTATTCTGCAATCTTTCCTAATAAGGTTTATCTTGTTTCTAATGTAGGTACGGCTAGTGCTGATGTCGCGCAACTCGAGACAGCGTCGTCAGTTACCGCCCTGACGGTGACCACCTCTCTACCTTCTCTCGCACAGTCGCAAATGCTGGAAGGTATGGATTCGTAACCCATTAGTCTTATCTCTCGGCCATATAATTCATGTACTGACGTTGCGTTATCGCGTTTTTGCAGGAGTCCTTTTCGACCACCTGTACCAGGTGCTGCATCGCCACTTCCCCTTCCCGTCGGAGATTGCTTCATCCAGTGGCGCTGGTGAATACAGCTTTCAATTAATGCTCTTTCTTTTACCGATAATGAAAATATTTCTGATTCTTCTTTGCCTTGATTGCAGTGCTACAGATTGAAGGAGGGGATGAGAGATCAGTTGCGCCACCGATCCTCCCGGCTTTGCCACCTGCTGCAGCTGGTATAGTAAATTCCATTGTTCATGAATCTCTTATATTTCTAGATCCGTCATCTGATTGTGACTTGTTTTTCCGCGATCGCTTCGACTCCGGAATCTTTCAAATCTCGCATTATGATGCCGGCTGGCCCCTTCTACAGACGTCCATCCTCAAAGGGTGCTGTGACGAGTCTGCGCATGTTGAGCGAATACGTCGAGGAGCTTGACGCGGAAGCTCCTACATCTGCCGCAGATTTCGCTGCCGAGGTCAATACGATGCTGGCGACGCTTGTAAATTTCCATAAAGAAGGCGTCGTCGAGTCTTGGGTTAGTCACTGCAGGGAGATCGAGGCATGTCTGCATCAGCTTGAACTTATGCGTCTTGCCCCTGAGACTCAGGCTTTGAACTCCCAGCGGACCGCATGGGTCGAGCAGAGTGCGTCCTTCCTCCGCCATTTCGAACACGAAGTGAACTTGAGGCGGAAGGAATGCGAGGAGGCTTCCGCTGAGTCTATCCAGTTACGTGCCTAGGTCGAAGCGAACGTCGCACAACTGAGAACCGTCTTTGACACCTTGAAGCAATGTATCTCGGACGGGCTTGTATTGAGACGGAAGCTCGACTCTATTGAGCGGGTTACGCAGAGTCGCAAAGCTGCCCAACGGGAAATTGATGAGAAGATTTCATCATGCTTGCAGCAAAGGACTCGAATCGAAGCGGAGTTAGCCGCGGCGGTTGATCATGAGAAGGCACTGAAAGAAGTGCGAGAGCAGCTCGCGGACTTGTTGGAAACGCTTCCTTCTCAGTAGCTGCCTTTGTATCATACACTTGTAATCTCTGAATAACATGTATCTATTTTTTATTCCTTTATATGATGTATCTTGTATTTAATTGAGTTTATGAATAAAAACATTCTTTTTGTTATACTGTTGCTTTCTTCTCCTTGCTGTGTTGTTGCCATGTGATTTTAGCAAGTGCAATCTGTAGATAGCATATAGCTGTCAATTTTGGATTCTTTGTAGAGTGGTGATGGCTTCACGGAGTCAGGGGTTGCTCTGGATGCTTCCCACGGGTTCACTGTCGTGTTTGGCGAGGACCAGGCTCTGCTCTGGACGTTTTCCAGAGTACCATAGTTTAAAGACATTACGGTCGAGGTTAAGGACATCACAGTCCATGGATTTTAAGAACTCCACAGTCCGATGTTAGTTTTAAGACATTTCGGTTGAGGTTAAGGACATCATAGTCCATGGGTTTAAGGACCCCACAGTCTGTGAAATGTGTGGTTGTCGGGACTCGTCACCTCATTGAAGACGTTGAGGAATTACAACGACAAATATCAAAGGAGTGAAGAGATGTACCCTTGAACCAAGGTAGAATTAGTTTAAGGACATTGCGGTCCATTGTTAGTTTTAAGACATCACAGTCGAAGTTAAGGACATCATAGTCCGTGAGTTTAAGGACCTCACAGTCCGTTGTTAGTTTTAAGACATCACGGTCGAGGTTAAGGACATCATAATCCGTGGATTTAAGGACTCCACAGTCCGTTGTTAGTTTTAAGACATCACGGTCGAGGTTAAGGACATCATAGTCCGTGAATTTAAGGACTCCACAGTCCGATGTTTGCTCTGGATGCTTCCCACGGGTTCACTGCCGTGTTCAGCGAGGACCAGGCTCCGCTCTGGATGCTTCACACGGGGTCAAAAGTGACATAATCCGTGTTTCGCGTAGCCAGGAATTTTGCTCTGGATGCTTCCCACGGGTTCACTTCCGTGTTCAGCGAAGACCAGGCTCTGCTCTGGATGCTTCACACGGGTTCACTGCCGTGCTCTGCGAGGACCAGGATCCGCTCTGGACGTTTTCCACGGGATCAGAAGTGACATAGTCCGTGTTCCACGTAGCCAGGAATTTTTCTCTGGATGCTTCCCACGGGTTCACTGCCGTGTTCGGTGAGGACCAGGCTCCGCTCTGGATGCTTCATACGGGTTCACTGCCGTGCTCTGCGAGGACCAGGATCCGCTCTGGACGTTTTCCACGGGGTCAGAAGTGACATAATCCGCGTTTCACGTAGCCAGGAATTTTTCTCTGGATGCTTCCCACGGGTTCACTGCCGTGTTTGGCGAGGACCAGGCTCCGCTCTGGATGCTTCACACGGGTTCACTGCCATGCTTTGCGAGGACCAGGATCCGCTCTGGACGTTTTCCACGGGGTCAGAAGTGACATAATCCGCGTTTCACGTAGCCAGGAATTTTGCTCTGGATGCTTCCCACGGGTTCACTTCCGTGTTCGGAGAGGACCGGGCTCCACTCTGGATGCTTCACACGGGTTCACTGCCGTGCTCTACGAGGACCAGGATCCGCTCTGGACGTTTTTCATGGGGTCAGAAGTGACATAATTCGCATTTCACGTATCCAGGAATTTTGCTCTGGATGCTTCCCACGGGTTCACTGCCGTGTTTGGCGAGGACCAGGCTCCGCTCTGGACGTTTTCCACGGGGATCAGAAGTGACATAATCCGCGTTTCACGTAGCCAGGAATTTTGCTCTGGATGCTTCCCACGGGTTCACTGCAATGTTCGTCGAGGACCAGGCTCCGCTCTGGATGCTTCACACGGGTTCACTGCCGTGCTCTGCGAGGACCAGGATCCGCTCTGGACGTTTTCCACAGGGTCAGAAGTGACATAATCCGCTTTCCACGTAGCCAGGAATTTTATCCGCATTTCACGGAGTCAAGGTTTGACTCTTGGTTATCTGTGCACCGCCGAGTCATGGAACTGGGGGTTGCCGCTGTTCCGCTTTGCTTGATGTTGTGTCTGTTGTAATGAGAAGAATGTCGAGACGACCTCCAGGTTATCTGTGAACCGTTGAGATTTGGCTTCTTTTTCTAATGAAACCTGGGGAGGAAGGGTGTGGCTCCCTCTTTGTTTGCGCCCCTGGATTGTATACAGGGACTGCTGTGATATCACCTGTAGGGCATAAATTTTTATTTTTCAATTCTTTCTGCGATGCTCTATCATTTCAGCTTTTATATCGCGAAGGTCACGATCGCCCAATCATTTCGGCTATTTTTCGCGGTGCCCAATCATTTCTGCTATTTATTTTATTTTTACTCGCTGCTTTTTATTGCGAGTTGCCCAATCATTTCGGCTATTTTGCATGCATACATTTTTTACTTGCCGCTTCTGTTGCAAGTTGCCCCATCATCTCGGCTATTTCGTATACATGTGAGGCTTGCTAGCTCTTTGCCGCAAGCTTGGGATTAGACACCGATTTCAGCATCAGCACCGCTACTACTGGGATATGGCGATGAGCAAATCATCATTTTCCCCTGTCGATGTCGAACAAATGTGGCTTAGCGAATAGGGTTAGGATCTTGTCGACTAAGGCTTTTGACTTCATGAGCCGTAAGGATCTCACAAAGGTATTTCTCCCTGTGAGTCGTGAGGATCTCGTAGGTGTGTTTTCTCTTTAGGAATTGTGAGGAATCCTAAGTGTATGTTCTCTTATAAGTCGTAAGGATCTTACAAGAGTGTTTTCTCCTTATAAGTTGAGAGGACTTACAAGGGTTGTTCACCGTGTAGACATATCCCTAGTCACGGATGGGACTTTGTTAGGGAAATGTTTATTTGCGTCCATGGATTGTATACAAGGGTCAGCATTGAGCTGCTTGTAGGGCAGTAGTGGATGTTGTGGGGGCTTCTTAAGAACAGGTTCAAGTCTCTTTAACTTAAGACTTTTGAATCTTATGAGCCGTGAGGGTCCCATAAGAGGATTCTCCTTACGAGTCGTGAGGATCTCGCAAGTGTAATTTCTTCTTAGGAATCGTGGGGATCCCTAAGTGTGTTGCTCCCCTGTGAGTCGTAAGGATCTCACGCGGGTGATTTCTCCTCATAAGGTCGAGAGGACCTCGCAAGTGTCTTTTAACGAGGTTGCGCCCTTTCGGGTTGTTCACAAACACTCGCCGGTAGCCCTGCTGTTTTTACTCACGGAGCCCTTTCGGGTTTTCATCCGTGCCCATTTTGCTTATGAACATACCGTTTTCCTTTTTTGTTTTTCTCTTTTTTTTATTCTAACGAGGTTGCGCCCTTTCGGGTTTTCACAAGACTCGCCGGTAGCCCTGCTGTTTTTACTCACGGAGCCCTTTCGGGTTTTCATCCGTGCCCATTTTGCTTATGGACATACCGTTTTCTCTTTTTTTTATTCTTTTTTTTGTATCAGCTTTGGGATGCTGCAATCCACCGTAGTTTATCGATATCTCGGTCAACGGCTAGTTTTAGGACATAGTGGTCCGTTGTTAGTTTAAGGACGTTTCGGTCCGTCGTTAGTTTAAGGACGTTTCGGTCCGTTGTTAGTTTAAGGACATTTCGGTCCGTCGTTAAGGAAGCCGGCTACTACCTACAGAGTTTAGGCTTAGGAAGATAGCGAGCAGACATAGTCGTCGTCATCTATCGTTGACCTAGGCCATGACTCGTCAAGCGTAGTATTTCTTCAGAAAGCGACCATTTATTGGTCTGAAGGGCCTTTCACCATGCATGTCCATGAGTAGATAGGCTCCACCCTGGTAGACCTTGTCTATGATGTATGGGCCTTCATAGTTCGGCTCGAATTTCCCCCGCTTAGCGCGATTAGGGATCATAGGTCTTCTGACCACTAGCACGAGTTCGCCTTGGCGGAATGTCCTCGGCCTAGTCAATCTTTCGTAGGAGCGCGTCATCTTTTCTTTATAAGCTTCCAGATTTTGTTGCGCTATGAGCCAGGTTTCATCAAAGGCATCGAGCTCCTCAATCTGAAGGTGAGCGTTTTCTTCGTCCGTTAGCTCGTAGTGAACTGCCATTCGTAGGGAGGGTAGCTCTATCTTGAGGGGGAGTACCGCTTCTGTACCGAATACCAACGCGTACGGTGTTGTGTTCGTGGCCATCTTGAACGTAGTTCGATACGCCCAGAGAGCTTCTTGCAGTCTCTCGTGCCAGTCCTTCTTATTTCGGGACACCGTCTTCTTTACAATCTTCGTCAATGTCTTGTTAAAAACTTCAGCCAGACCATTAGCTCGAGGATTATAGACTGAGGAGTATCTCCAGTCTATGTTATGCTGTTGTGTGAAGCGGCTGATCTTGTGGCTTCTGTAGGCTGGACCGTTATCGGAGATAATCCGTCGCGGAGTGCCAAACCGATAAATGACGTGTGTCTTGAAGAAATGGAGGATATTCTCCGTCTTCACTTCCCTCAGCGGTACTGCTTCTACCCAATTGGAGAAGTAATCAGTTGTCGCCAAAATGAACCGATATCCTCTGGACAATGTTGGTTCGATGGGGCCGATTATGTCAGTTCCCCACATTTCGAACGGCCAGCTAGCCACTGTCGGGTGTAATGGATTTGGATGCTGGTGGATGAAGTCCCCATGGATCTGGCATGAGTGGCATTGCTTCGCATATTCGAGGCAGTCCTGAATCATCGTGGGCCAGTAGTAGCCCATCCGTTTAATCTTCAACTTCATCTTCGGTGCTGCTTGGTGAGAACCGCAAAGTCCGTCGTGAAATTCTTGGACGACTCTTTTCGCCTCTTCAGGTCCCAGGCATCTTAACCACAGAGAATCAAATGACCTCTTGTACAGAGTATCATTGACGAAGGCAAAAGATAAGGCTCGCTTCATGAGCTGATATTTTGAGGACGCATCTTCAGGCGTTCGACGGGATTTGAAGTAGTCTATAAAGACTTCTCTCCAATCCTTAGCCTTTTCCTGGTCTTTTATTTGCATAGCCATTTGCTCAGTCGCTCCTTTTTCTTTGGACGACTCTGGAGATATTTCCGCCGGTGCAAGAACCCGACGGCTTTGCACAACGATCCTCACGTCATCGAGGTTCTCGTCGGCCAGTTCTTTAGCGAGCTTAGCTAGTGCATCCTCTTTGCTATTTTCTGCACGTGGTATGCTTTCCAAGGTGTAGGAAGGTATTTGGGTCAGCAGTTGCTGTACCCTCTCTCCGTACTTCACCAGTTCTGGTTTGCACGTTTGATAGTCGCCGTTTACCTGACTAACGACCAGTTGGGAATCTCCGTATATGAGAAGGTTTTCAATTCCCATGTCGATAGCGATCTCGAGCCCTGCTATCAAAGCTTCATACTCGGCTTCATTGTTTGTCCTCGGCTCTGTTAAGGAGAAGGCAAAGCGCATGATCCCTCCTTGTGGAGTTACGAAGATGAGGCCTACCCCTGATTTGATTATGGGGGTACTTTGCTTGCGCTTCTTCATGGAAGACGCTCCATCGAAGTAAAGTTCTCATCGAGTATCATTTCCGTCGATCGTGTCAAATGCATGTTCGTCTGGTAGTTCACAATTCAAGGGAGAGTCAGCAGGTATCGGATGCTCAGCGAGGAAGTCGGCGATGGCCTGGCCCTTCACTGCCTTGAGGGGACGATAGGTTATCGAGAATTTCATTAAGAGCAGGGCCCATTTAGCGAGCCGCCCCATCAATATGGCCTTTGACATCAAATACTTGAGTAGATCCACCTTCGATATGAGACGGACTTCATGCACCAACACATAGTGCCTGAGCTTCGTTATCGCAAAGATCAATGCCCGGCAGTGTTTTTCGATGGGAGAATAATTGCTTTCTTCCCCCAGGAGAACTCGACTCAAATAGTAGAGCGCTCTCTCCTTCCCTTGGTCGTTCTCTTGTGCCCATAATGCGCCTAAGGAACCTCCGAGGGTTGTTGTATAAAGAATAAGGGGCTTTCCTTTGACCGGAGCAGCCAGCACTGGCGGGTTCTGCAGATACTGCTTGATTTCGTCCAGTCCGCCTTCGCATTTGTGATCCCAGACGAATGGGGTTCCTTTCTTCATCAGGTGATTATAAGGATGGCACTTGCCAGGGAGAGTGGCTATAAACCGCGGATGTACGCGAGCTTCCCTTGGAGAGACCGCAATTGTTTAAGAGTCCTTGGCGGAGGCATTTCCATGATCGCCTTGATCTTTGACGGATCTATCTCGATACCTCGGTGTCGGACGATGAATCCTAGGAATTTCCCGAGGAAACACCGAACGCGCATTTGAGAGGATTCATCTTCAAGTTGTATTGCCGGAGGCGCTGAAATACGATCCTCAGGTGTTCTAGATGCTCCTCGTATGATTTGCTTTTCACCACGAGGTCGTCGATATAGCATTCGACGATTTCATGTATGAGGTCATTGCAGATCTTCGTCATGGCCCTCTGATAAGTGTCACCGGCGTTCTTTAGACCGAAGGGCATCACCTTGTAGCAGAATATGCCTAATGGGGTTCGAAAAGCAGTATGCTTCTGGTCCTTGGGATGCATCTTTATCTGATTGTATCCTGACGAGCCGCCCATGAAGGAGAAAACTTCATTAGTGGACGTATTGTCTATCATCAACTCGGTGACCGGTACTGGGAAGTCGTCTTTCGGGCAGGCTTTATTGAGATCCCGAAAGTCCACGCATATGCGCACTGTCCCATTTTTCTTCATTACCAGGATGATGTTGGCGATCCAGTTAGGATACTGAACCTGTTGGATGAAGCCAGAGTCGATCAGCTTTTTGACTTCTGCATTGATGCTCATTTCAAGCTCGAGCCGCATTCTTCTCGATGCTTGTTTGATTGGCTTGGCATTCGGAGATATCGCCAATTTGTGTACAGCTATTTCTGGATCTAGCCCCGGCATCTCGGAATAATTCCATGCGAAGCAATCTTTATGCTGCATGAGCACGTCCTTTAGCGTAGCCACCCTTTCTTCAGACAGCAACTCACTGACGAATGTCGGTCGCGGGTCACTTGTCGTCCCCAAATCAATTTTCTTGAGGTTATCTGCAGTGGTATATATTCCATCTTCCAGCTCTTTTGGCGCTGGTGGAAACTCTGAGATCACCTCGTCATCATTGTTTTCGAAGCACCAGGGGAGGTCATCCATATTCTCGGGTTCTTCTTTTGATATCGTTATCATATGACAAGTACGAGCTCGCTTCCAAGACCGATGTGGATCTGGGTCTACCCTGGTGGATTTGGGTTCATGCTTCTACGGCGGAGTTATCTTCCAACTGTCGGATAGAGCGAACTTGCCGAGCTGATATTGGTCTTCGACCCAGTTCTTGAAGGTGAAGCAGTCTTCGAGAGGGGTGTCCTATTGCTCGGTGATAAGAGCAATAGTCTGGATGAGAGACCTCGTTAGCTTGCTCGGGGTGCTTGGACTCCGGGAGTGTAAGCATTTGATGTCTTATGGCAAGATCAAGTATCTTCTTTGTCTTGTCTTGAGGAAAAGAGTATGCTCGACTCATCTTCTTCATAAGGGACAAATCCGGACCGCTCGATTCCCGATCGCGTGATTTCTTGGTCCCGCTTTGTCGTTGTTGAACGCCTTTTCCGCTCTTTGACTTGTTTCTGCCTCTGCGTCGGGCCTTTTGTACAACAGGTTGATAGGGAGGGGCATTTTCATCTTTCGCAGCCTGTTGAAGAAGGCGTTGCGTCCTGGCTTTCTCGTAGATGGCCATTTCGCGATTATGGTGGTCTCGAACCTTCTGACCTGCTTCCCTTATAAGCTTGTCCATTTGTTCTTCATGTAAGTGTACGGTAGCGTCCCGGCCGTCTGTCCGAGGCCAAAATGCAGAAACGAAAACTTTTTCAAAACTTGAAACCGGCGCTATCGTATACTTTAAAACCCAGGGTCGAACCATTAACCTACAACTAGCAACTAGAGAAAGGGCTGGAAAGCTATACCGATCGATCCGTGTCTCTCGTCTTTGGCCCCATCCCAAGCTCCTCGCGGCATCTCCGGTCTCGATCTCCTCGTCGGAAAGGGCACCACATCTTCGAGTCTTTTTACGGGCTCCCGCTTCATCTGAAGCAACTCGGGCACGAAATTCGCTAGCCGACATGTCCAAGGTGAAGTAGAGAATGTGTGTGACAACTTTGTCTCTTGCATCCATTGTATGGATAGAGGTTGAAGGTGATGCCATCCATGGAAATGATGAGCTAGAGAAGAAGAAGAAGAGGAAGAAGAAGAAGAAGTTCCCTTTTCTTTTTCTTATGTCTTGTGATGATAATGAGAGTGAGAGAGAGGTATGAAAAAATACAAGACCAAAACCATATCATGGCAGCCCCCCTCTCTCTCCTTATCATATCAAGACTCAAATCCATCAAATAATGTGACATTAGCTATAAAAGAGACCATGAGTCACTAATGAAGTCTATGTCACATTAAATGCACAAAATGATGATTTCTAGCTCATAATTTCCATATGCAAACATTAATCCAAATGTTTGCAACAATAAAAAGATACGACAACATCTAAAGTAAACTCGTGACGGATCATAAGGATACCCCTCACCTGTATATACATACCTGCCATCCGCATTCCGACCGAATGCGATTGCGATGAGACTAAAGTAATCCAACAAATCTAATACTAGGATCGGCTAAACCAAAGCCCACTAGTATGATTCCGTTCCGATCATGATCCGAGCACACTAGCTGCGCGTATATGATCGAACCCTGCCATATATCATACGGCCTCTACAACGTTTCCCCCGAAACTTGAAAACTGTCTGTGGGGGACTCTAAAAAACTCGTCAATATTGTGGCTGTGGATTTAACCACTAGCTCGTCAGAGGTACTAGCCGTACATCAGGTATTGACCAAAAGGGAGGTCGATGATGCGAACTCATCCTGACACCCTACTGAGCCTGTCAGTGACAATATCCGTACAGTCCGGTCCGTTCGTCTATAAGCATCGTATGGCAGGCCTAGGGGGTTGGTAAAAGTCAGACCCAAAAGCGGGTACAAGTCGTAGTCGGAGTGTAGCCCCGAACACCCTGAGATACTACTGGAATACCTACCAGTAATTCTTCTGCCTTGGCCAAAGACTTCGTGTAATGGCTCTCCTAGACACAGCGCGATCTCACCCCCCAATACCGGGAGAGGACGAAACCCCTGCCGATCCGCTCACTGCCTCCATGTGGCTCGGGACTGTACCCCAATTAAAACCTGTTTGCACGACTCCTTTGAGCCGTGGGTAGGCGTAGTAATCAAAGCACATTGGGAACTCACACGAGACAAATGACGATCTCAGGTTGATGAACTAACCTGTACACATGTCACCCGGGAACTACTATCTGACGTCAGGTATAATACCAACTAGCATGTTCCCAGCGAGTCCTGTCCGGTGTACTCATAACCTAATGAGCACCCTGTATACATCTTAGGTGAACCAACTGACACCAATGGCTTGTGAGACCGGCCACCGCCCCTCGTCAGGGTCTCGACTGTATACACTAGTCTACTAATGGAGTATCGATGCCCAGTCTCGAAACCTCCCACGACTAGGGACCTTTTAAGGATGTGCTTATAGACCCTAGCTCCAATGTTTATGATCGCCATCATACTGCTGGTAGTCAAGCAAGAATCCTAAGGGCTCTATCAATGTGTAATAGCGATCTGTAATGTCACCTAAAGCAGTACACGATGATAAAGATAACCAGATAGCATACTAGTCATCTTGAGTAAGACTGTCCTACCAGTATAGGTCCTCCCTCAATCATTGCAATCACGTGCCTGTGATCCAATAATTGACTCTGAGGGCACTATATCCAACTCTTCGAACGACGGACTAGGCATTTTCACGTCGGGGGCTCTTCTGGTTCAGGGTTAGCATGTCTTCCATTGAGCATCTCCTTCTTCATCAAAGTCATGTACGACATAGCAGTCACGGAGTAGCTCCCGTTTCTTGGACCGAACATATCCAAGCCCGATCACTTCCATTCTCCCGTTAGGCAACTTGCGCTGAGTTCCGGGAACGTTCTAGATCCTGTCATAGAACTTAGCTTTTGGAGCGGTCTGTTGAAGGGTATCCCTTGGCGCTTTAATAGCCTTTTCAAGCCTTCTGTGTAATATCTAGGCAGACGGATGGGCTGTAGCCTGTCAAGTGTAGAATCCGCGCCATGCAAACTTCTTCTCCACTCTTGTTTCCGTGGATCGGTAGAATAGGAGTTGCCTGTTCACCTTTTCTTCTGGGAGGACGTAAAATGTTTGTAGCTCTGCACGCTATAAGCTGTCTAGTGCGTCGAGATCTTTGTAGTGCTCCCATGGAATCATGGTAATTTGCAAACTCTGATTATCACCAGCGAATTCTTATATTGGCGGCCGAGCGGAGAATATAGCATGGACCTCATCTTCCGAGTCGCTGCCAAAGATCAACATAGGAGCGGATGTCCCAGCTTGTTGTACTGGGGTGGACCTGAACAACTATCTCTTCCTCTTCTTCAGTATCACTCCCAAAGACTGGAATGGTGGTGATAGCTTTGTTCTCCGGTTTATGACATCTCTCTGTGTCTTCGAAATTTGGTAAGAAGTATTTTGCATCTTCGTACTTTCGGACCTCATTCACGGAGAATGGGTTCAGCTCTCTTGTTACGGTATACTCGAGACCATCCTTGAAGTATTTCATGCACTGATGTTGTGTAGAAGGATGATATTGTACTCGTGTAACCAAGGCCGGCCGAGCAAAGCATTGTAGCAAATCTTGGCGTCAATGACGTGAAATTTAATATCCATGACGAGTAGCCCGAAGCGCAGCGTCAGTATCACAAACCCGAGAGTCCGTGATGACTGGGAGTCGAAACCGGAGATGGAAATTTTATCGCGAGCGAGGTGCTGGACGCTCATGCAGATTTCCTTCAACACTCGCACGTTGAGGAGTTTGACAGAAGACCCATTGTCAACCAGGATTTTGCCTATCTTTATATCGTGGCAGTACCCTGAGACATATATAGGACGGTTGTGCTCGCACGTCCCAAGGAGGAGATCTTTGTCGCCGAAGGTAATATCGGCTGTGTACTTCCTCCAGCTCGTCCTTCATCTTTTCTTCGGCGAGAAAAGCTTGGAATTGCTCTGGCTCTTATAATGCCTTGATCAACGAATCTCTTGCTTCTTTTGATAGTAAAAGGGCGTCGAGAATGCTGAGCTGCGAGGGTAGCTTCCTCAAGTGCGCCAGAACGTTATAGTCCACCTTACTTTTATTTGGTGGGTCCTTGGCGGTCAGCTCTTTCATGACTTGGTCATCTAGGGCGATATCTTCAGAGACCTTCTCTTTTCCCTTATCTTTTCTGTTCGTGGGTCCGAGATTCTTTTCGGGCAGCGTACGATTGCGCAGCTGGATATTTTCACAGGTCTTCGGTTCTTCCTCTTTTCCCGAGGTGGATTCTTTGAAAAGAGGGAAAAGATTCATCTCTTCGTCGGAGTCACTTCCGAAGGTGAGGACTTGCGACGCCCCGGCATTGACCGTGCGGCAGTTGCCGGTAGTTCTTCCATAATCCTTGGTCGTACTTCTCTGCTCCCGACGAGTTTTGTGTTTCATCCGCTTAAAATGTTGCCGGTGAGCGACATATCCCTGCCACCATCTTTTAAAAGCATTGCATTCCTCAGTAGGGTGCGCAATCTTGTGATGATATAAACAATAGCTCGGACACATTTCGGATTCACCAAGAGTACTTCCTTCGGAGGGTGATAGCTTCGTTCCCACTGATATGGCTTTCGCAAACCTTTTCCTTATCTTGATCTTATTTTTATTCACGACGGATGTCCTTTGATTCGGCAGGAATGTCTCGACTCTTTCGTCCAGTCGCCGGCATTTGGCCTTTTCAAATATGGCCATCTCATGCTCCCGATCGGCTTTACTTTTCAGATGAATTTCACTCAGGAAGGCGTCGATCATTTCGTCTGACGGCCATGGAAGTTTCGGTTCGGGACCTGCCCCCAGTCTCTCTGTGCAAGGAGCCTCTTCATTGTCTAGCGATGAATGAGAGATCATATGGAAACTTGCTATGTAATCCTCATATTCGTCTGACGATTCTTCTCCATCCTCTCCATCTTCAAGAACGTGGCTGGGGAACTCTTGGGGCGTGATTGGAGTCCGTGCCTTCTGGTTATATTCTTCTAGCGCGTCAATCTACTTCTGTGAATCCGTGCGCTTGTCGCCAGGCTTCACGGGTTTCTTGGATTTCTTCTTCTTTTTCGAAGATTTCAACAGCTGGGTGTGAGCACTTTGGCTATCACCACCAATCCTTGGAGTTGGGCGCGGCTTCAGCATCCCTTCGATAATCTGGGGTTCCAGCGGGTTCTTCCACCTGATCGCCGAGCATGTCTGGAGATCATTCAGCATCCTTTTGGTTTTGGCTGAAAGAGCCACCTCCCATGGAGCTTCTTCAACAAAAGAGTATGTTGCCCCCGGTGTGTCTGTCTTCTTAGGAGTGTGCGGTTGTGGTGGGTTTACTTTCCACTTCTCAGACAGCGCGAACTTGCCTTGTAGGTACTGATCCTCGATCCATCCCTTAAAGACGAAGCAATCTTCGATCGGATGGCTTACCGTTTGGTGGTAAGAGCAATAATTGGGATTATTCACTTCGCTGGGTTACGGTGGTCGTCTTGGATTTGGCAAATTGATAAGCCTGTTGCGCATTGCCAGCTCGAACAGCCTCTTCGTTTTATCCGGTAGGAATGAGTAAGGGCGCTTCATTTTCTCATTGTAATAGCGCCGTCTCTCCTCCAATTGATCCGTTAGTCTTGGAGCACTGGGCTGTTGTTGGGTGTTCGCAACGAAGGTCGCCTTCCCTTTACCCTTTTCGTTCCGCGGTTCCGGTTTCGGAGGAGACGGTCTGTGACCCATCTGATCCATCTGGGCTAGCTTGTCGATTAAAGCCTGGAATGTGGTCAGTTTGAAGAACATCATGAACTGTGAAATAGTTGCATGAGGGTCTAGGATGCCCACGAACATGCCCACTGCTAGTGCTTCTTCGATGCGTTGTTCGCACTTCGACCACAGGTTTCGCCATCGGATTGCGTATTGAACCCACGTCTCGCCCGGCTTTACCCTGGCATTGATCAACGCTGTTATTGGGGTGCGTTCACTGGCACTTGCGAATCGCTGGGTGAACAACAACTCCATTTCTGCGAAAGTTTTGACGGAATCGTTTGGAAGTTCGGAGTACCACTCAAATGCCGTCTCCGACAAACTGCCGACGAATTGACGGAGCAAAAGCTTATCATCGCCCCCGGTGTTGCCGCACAGAGCTCTGAACTGGGCGACGTGCTGGTGGGGATTGTCTGTCCCTTTGTATACGTGGAATTTGGGGATCGTGTATCCCGGCGGGTACTTTATCTGATCATACCAGCCTGGATACGGTCGCCCAGTTTTGACAACTTGGCCGGCTGCTTCATTTGCCTGGTGAACTCTTATTTGCTAGGCAATATAGTCATCCAGGGTGTCCTTGGAGATAGTTTCCTCTTTGGCTGCTGACAGAGCCGGAGGAGGATTCGACGTTTCCCCTTTATCGTCTTCAATAATGATCGGAGGGTCTTCGGCTGGAGGATCTGGCTGTAACATCATCCTGACCATGTCTTGGAAGAGAAGTGTCATTCGCTTTATATTGATCGCTTGTTCCGCAGGCTCTTTGTCCTTCTTCTCAAGCATTCTCCGAAGGTATTCAGCATCGGTTTCTTGTTCATGGCGTTGCTCCGATGATGCCTCCGGGCTTTCTTTTAGTCCAGTGAGTGCGGCCATCGCAGTCAGCATCTCCTAAAGCTTCTGCTGCTGTTGTTCCTGAGCTTTTGTAATGGATCGGGTGAGTGGTCGGTGGCCCGTAGAAGCGCGGCTATCCTCTTTCCCGGATGCCATATAGACGGTATGTACCACCATACCCCCAGACTTAGGGCGTTTGGGCTCAGTGCCTTTGACATTTGTTGCCGGCATGGGGATTTTCTCCGGCCTTCTCCTTTTCTGAGTGGTCAACGTTGAGGGGGCCGTTGCAGCTGGCACCCAGGTGATTGCCGCCTTCTGTAGCTTAACAGGACGGTTCTCTTCCTGTAAGACATTCGGCTTCTTCTGCCGGCGGGGATAGTCTTGATCCACGATTGATTCTCGGACTTGTCGCCAGATTTTGTAAACTTTGGAAGACAGCCGTTGAGGGGACTGCTTCGGCTTTATTTCCGCCACAGTCTCTACCGGTGACCGAGATCTTTTCAGTACGGCAGTAGGCGAATTCCTGCGTACTTTGTTTAGCAGCTCAAAACTGTTCCCGGTTGGAACAACAGTATTAATTTCCACCGTTGGAGATGGTGGAGTTAGTCCAGAGGGGGAGTTTCCCCCGGCCTTCCTTACTCTGCGCCAATGGCGACGTCGAACGTGTCGAGTTGTTGGGGTTCGTTCAGCGATGGCCTTGTCTTCCCCCCTTTCCAGGTGAAGGGTTGATGCTGGCGTCAGCCTGTTGAAGACTGATGTCCTCTGAGAAGCAGTATCCAATCGGTTGAAAACAGACTTCTGAGCAGGGACAGGAACCATAGCGGGATCCGGAACAGTCAGTCTTGTAAAGACCGACCCTTTGATAGGAGAAGCCGCCTTGACGACTTCAGGGACAGAGATGGCTATCTTCTTTGGGATGGCCACTTCAGGCATCATGGGCTTCTTGGCAGGCCCATCGGAGTTCAGGCTCAGTCTGGCGAAGACCGAGGAGTTGGAGCTGGACGACCCGTTGAGAGGGGCCGTGGTAGTAGCAAGCCGATCGAAGACCGACTTCTTGGGAGCTTTCGGTGCTGGCATAGGAGCGCTGAAGCTCATCGGGGGGAGCATAGTCCCAAAGAACAATCCAGTGGTGGCCTGAGTCACCTGGTCCACCGGCATTGTGAACAAAGAGGCTGCTTGGGGCCCGTAGGCTATGCCCCCAGTTAAGGCAGAACGTGGGTCGCAGTTGCATGTGGAACACTTTGAGCGGGTGAACGCCATTGATCTTTGCTTTCTGCACCAAGCAAAACGCCAAATCTTAGTACCACGAACCCAAGGGCAACCATCAGCAAACCGTGATTGGTTCGTGAACACGACACACGAAGTGTGGAGTGGAAAGAGGAAAAGGTCACACCGGGCGTGCCAGAATCTGTTTACCGACGAAAGCCTGGAAGACTAAACGTTTTGCCTGAATCTGGGGGCAGATGCTAATTGGTGCTATCCGTCCACCTCTCCGAAGATGCTAAGTTGATTTATGGCACCATGTATCGAAGGTTTAAACGGATGCGGCCGATGTAGCAGACTTCGTCAGATTCCCCCTCGCTTGAGGGGGTTTTGATTGTGGGGACGCTCTTCCCTGCAGGCGCAAGCCCCTGAAGTTAATTACGCTACCGCATCACGGTAACAACTTTCTCCTTCTCCATATGGTCACTTCGTGTCGTGGGTGTTTGTTTTGTGTTTGGTTGCCCGTGATTGTATACGGAGACTAAGTTATGTTGTCGCCCGTAGGGCGTGGACTAGTCCAAATCCGTATCTTTCTTAAATTTGGGTTTGGGGGGTTTGTGTTTAAGGATACGTTAGCCTTATTTGAGGCTAAGATCAACTTAAACGTTTGTTAAGGACACGTTAGTCTAATTCTAGACTAAGATCAACTTAACGGGATCGTTTAGATCCGACAAGAGAGCAATTGGCCTCTATTGCTTAGTTTAGTGACATTGCGGTCGATAATTAGTTTAAGGACATTACGGTCCATTGTTAGTTTCAAGACATCGCGGTCGAGGTTAAGGACATCATAGTCCATGAGTTTAGGGACCTCACAGTCTGGTGTTAGTTTTAAGAAATCACGGTCGAGGTTAAGGACATCATAGTCCATGAGTTTAAGGACATCACAGTCCAATGTTAGTTTTAAGACATCACGGTCGAGGTTAAGGACATCATAGTCCATGAGTTTAGGGACCTCACAGTCAGGTGTTAGTTTTAAGACATCACGGTCGAGGTTAAGGACATCATAGTCCGTGAGTTTAAGGACCTCACAATCCAATGTTAGTTTTAATACATCACGGTCGAGGTTAAGGACATCATAGTCTATGAGTTTAGGGACCTCACAGTCCGGTGTTAGTTTTAAGACATCACGGTCGAGGTTAAGGACATCATAGTCCGTGAGTTTAAGGACCTCACAGTCCAATGTTAGTTTTAAGACATCACGGTCGAGGTTAAGGACATCATAGTCCATGAGTTTAGGGACCTCACAGTCCGGTGTTAGTTTTAAGACATCACGGTCGAGGTTAATGACATCATAGTCCGTGAGTTTAAGGACCTCATAGTCCAATGTTAGTTTTAAGACATCACGGTCGAGGTTAAGGAAATCATAGTCCATGAGTTTAGGGACCTCACAGTCCGGTGTTAGTTTTAAGACATCACGGTGGAGGTTAAGGACATCATAGTCCGTGAGTTTAAGGACCTTACAGTCCAATGTTAGTTTTAAGACATCACGGTCGAGGTTAAGGACATCATAGTCCATGAGTTTAGGGACCTCACAGTCCGGTGTTAGTTTTAAGACATCACGGTCGAGGTTAAGGACATCATAGTCCATGAGTTTAGGGACCTCACAGTCAGGTGTTAGTTTTAAGACATCACGGTCGAGGTTAAGGACATCATAGTCCATGAGTTTAGGGACCTCACAGTCCGGTGTTAGTTTTAAGACATCACGGTCGAGGTTAAGGACATCATAGTCCGTGAGTTTAAGGACCTCACAGTCCAATATTAGTTTTAAGACATCACGGTCGAGGTTAAGGACATCATGGTCCGTGAGTTTAAGGACCTCACAGTCCGATGTTAGTTTTAAGACATCACGGTCGAGGTTAAGGACATCATAGTCCGTGAGTTTAAGGACCCCACAGTCCATAGAATGTATGGTTGTCGGGACCCGTCACCTCTCTGACAACGTTGAAGGATTACAACGACAGATATCAGAGGAGTGAAGAGATGTACCCTCGAACCGGGTGTAAATTGATTGGAAGAGCAGATGAGCTCAGTTCAATTTAAATTGAGGACTTATGGCCAGAATTGGGCTAAGTCCAGTTAAAAATGTTTAACATTTTATTTTTTGTTCTTCCTGTTAGACCATTGTTTGGGCTCTGCCCTTTTAATAATGCCAAGCATTAGGCTCTGACATTTTTTGTCTTATATTGAATGCATAGCATTTATCAGAACAAAGTATGTTCTGACAGCGCGCCACGTGGTGCACTAGACGCTTTGCGCCAGTCAAAGAGCACATTGCGCTTCTGTCGGTTAGCACACACGAGGAGGACAAGTGTCGCGCTTAGCGTTAAGCGCTAGTTTGTTAGCGCACTGTGCTTTTAATTTATGAGTGCGCTGCACTAGTTTATGGGTGCGCCAGTGAGTGACACGTGGCGCGCTTGGCGTTGAGCGCCAAACCAAGAGCACAGTACGCTGTTTTCAGGAGCGCAAAGCGCAAATCGTGTCTATTGTTGACACGTAGCATGTTTTGGCGCTGAGCGCCAGTCCAAGGAACGCAAGGGCGCAATTCATGAGTGCAAGGCACTGTCTAATAGCGCAAAGCGCATTTTGATCAACTTTAAGATCAAAGAACAAATTTATGTTCTTCAAAGGAGGCCTTGCCTCAAGATCCAAGAACAAAATTTCTTGTTTTTATAAAAGGCTCTGCCTTTATAGATCAAAAGATCTGTGAAATAAAATACTTGTTTTTATATTTTTATGATTGGATCTTTTGATCTTTTCTTTTTAATCAAAGACCTTGGTCTTTTTTTTTATAGATCTAAGATCTTTTTAGAAGATGTTTCTTCTTTTTACGAGATGATTTCATCTCTGTTGTTCAAGAATTAATTCTTTACCTTTAAAGATGAAGAAATGATCTTCTTTCTTCTAAAGGCTTGCATTTCTTTCTCTTTGAGTTTTTCTCGAAGTTTGCAGAGAGTTTTTTCTATCTAAGACTTGAAGTTTTGGGGCCTTTATATAGGGCCAATTGATTTGTTAAATCAGTTTAAGAGATCTTTCTCTGATTGATTTGGGAATATTTCCCACCGTTGGATCTTTGATCCTAAGATTTCTGTTTTACAGAAGATAATCTTCTTGTTTTAATAAGATTGAAAAATCTTTCCATAACAGAATTTTAATTCTGATTAATTAATAATTATTTATTATTATTAGATCTTTTGATCTGACGGTGGGGAATTCTTTTAATTCCAGCGCTGGCGCACTTTGCGCTAGCTCACCTACGTTCGACACGTGGCGGGCAGCGCAGAGCGCGGCGCAACTGCGCTAGCGCACCTGTGTTTGACACGTGGCGCGCAGACCGCAGAGCTACTGCGCTAGCGCACCTGTGTTTAACATGTGGCGCGCAGCGCAGAGCGCTGGATCTGAAGCGTTGCTTCAACTTTTAAATTTTGAATTTTGAAACAGAGCTTTGCTCTGATTGGGGGTGCGCTGCCTAGGGCGCAGCGCTCCTGGCGCTGGCGTGTCTGCTTTTGACATGCAGCGCGCAGCGCACGGGATCTGAAGCATTGCTTCAATTTTTGAATTTTGAAATTCAAAACAGAGCTTTGCTCTGATTGGGGGAAACAGAGTTTCCTGCTAAAGATGGAACGAGCAGGGAAGCTGCTCAGTGGCCTCTTGATGTGGGCTTTGATCCTTAGCGCGGGAGGGCAAGGAGTTGCCTGCTAAGGATGGACCGAGCAGGGAAGCTGCTCAGTGGCCTCTTGATGAGGGCTTTGATCCTTGGCATTGTAGGGTAAGAGATTACCAGCGAAGGATGGACTGAGCAGGGTTGCTGCTCGGTGGCCTCTTAATGAGGGCTTTGATCCTTAGCGCGGGAGGGCAAGGAGTTGCCTGCTAAGGATGGACCGAGCAGGGAAGCTGCTCGGTGGCCTCTTGATGAGGGCTTTAATCCTTGGCGTCATGGGGTAAGAGATTACCAGCCAAGGATGGACCGAGCAGGGAAGCTGCTCGGTGGCCTCTTGATGAGGGCTTTGATCCTTGGCGTCGTGGGGTAAGAGATTACAAACCAAGGATGGACCGAGCAGGGAAGCTGCTCGGTGGCCTCTTGATGAGGGCTTCGATCCTTGGCGTCGTGGGGTAAGAGATTACCAGCCAAGGATAGACCGAGCAGGGTTGTTGCTCGATGGCCTCTTGATGAGGGCTTTGATCCTTGGCGCCGTGGGGTAAGAGATTACCAGCCAAGGATGGACTGAGCAGGGTTGCTGCTCGGTGGTCTCTTGATGAGGGCTTTGATCCTTAGCATGGGAGGGCAAAGAGTTTCCTGCTAAGGATGGACTGAGCAGGGAAGCTGCTCGGTAGCCTCTTGATGAGGGCTTTGATCCTTGGCGTCATGGGGTAAGAGATTACCAGCCAAGGATGGACCGAGCAGGGAAGCTGCTCGGTGGCCTCTTGATAAAGGCTTTGATCCTTAGCGCGGGAAAGAAAGGAGTTGCCTGATAAGGATTGACCGAGCGGGGAAGCTGCTCGGTGGCCTCTTGATGAGGGCTTCGATCCTTGGCGTCGTGGGGTAAGAGATTACCACCCAAGGATGGACCAAGCAGGGTTGCTGCTCGATGCCCTCTTGATGAGGGCTTTGATCCTTAGCGCGGGAGGGCAAGGAGTTGCCTACTAAGGATGGACCGAGCAAGGAAGCTGCTCGGTGGTCTCTTGATGAGGGCTTTGATCCTTGGCGTCGTAGGGTAAGAGATTACCAGCCAAGGATAGATCGAGCAGGGAAGCTGCTCAGTGGCCTCTTGATGAGGGCTTTGATCCTTGGCGTCGTGGAGTAAGAGATTACCAGCCAAGGATGGACCGAGCAGGGAAGCTTCTCGGTGGCCACTTGATGATGGCTTCGATCCTTGGCGTCGTAGGGTAAGAGATCACCAGCCAAGGATGGACCGAGCAGGGTTGCTGCTCGATGGCCTCTTGATGAGGGCTTTGATCCTTAGCGCTGGAGGGCAAGGAGTTTCCTGCTAAGGATGGACCGAGCAGGGAATCTGCTCGGTGGCCTCTTGATGAGGGCTTTGATCCTTGGCGTCATGGGGTACGAGATTACCAGCCAAGGACGGACCGAGCAAGGTTGCTGCTCGGTGGCCTCTTGATGAGGACTTGGATCCTTGGCGTCGTGGTGTAAGAGGTTACCAGCCAAGGATGGACCGAGCATGGTTGCTCAGCTTTGCGAGGTTCGGTCTAACCTTCCTAGGTGTGCGAACATTAGGAAGAGTGACCATCGCGGGCGACACGTATCAGGAACGCATGGGGGAGGCGAAGCGTTTAGAAGATCCGTGGCAGTTCCGCCACGTGGCGGTGCGGTATTGGAGTAATTTAGGTGAATCCCAGGATTCGCACCCATGCGCGCGCGAATTTGGGTCCTTAAGGATTCTGTTTGAGGTTATAAATAGAGAAGGAGATGGCGACTCTTCAGCGTCACTTTTTGAGATTACTGGTCCCATGTATTCGATCGAAGATATCATCACCTTCGACGACGTCTTCATGTATGACCAGACCCTGGCTGGGGATAGGCACCGGGACGTGGTTCAGCGCTTCGAGGGTCACGTCGGCTGTTCATATCATAATATTGTATTATTATATTCCCCATTCTTATTCTTTTTACAAATAAACAGGTGCTTTTGACCCATGTCTGCTACATAGTATAGATTACAGGTTCTTGGAACGAAAACAGTGAAAAAGATAAAAGACGATACAAAAGAGGGACTTTGACCAACAAATAGAAGGATCTTAGTCAAGCATACACAAAGATAAAGTTCACAAAGCATAAGGCAGCGCAAGGTCCAAGATTACAAAGCGAACGGTTAAAAGTCCACTGCGATTGTTCACGGGAGATCTGGAAGAAACACAGAAGCTATTTTAATAAAAGAACCAAAGAATAAGGAAGCCCAGAAAGCCCAAAGTCAGCAGAAGAAAAATGAAGACATAAACTCTCCATTGGGCCGCGGAACCGCGGCCCAACCCCTGTTGCGGCCGCAGATCCGCGGCCGTCCAGAGCCCATGATGGAAATATTTTTTTGCCAATGCTTGGAATCTACTCTGACTAGGTCTACTTATGGGTATTTTGGTAAATGCAGACATGCGGGTCAATTGTAACCTAGGGTTTCTATGTCTTATAAATAGAAGCCCAAATCATTGTATTCTTTTCATGCCTCCCTATGCCTCCTTTCATTAATAAAATTCAGATTTCTTTTGGAGAGCATCAGTGCCTCTTTTCATATCATCTATTCAGATCTGACAACCATGTGTAAATGTTTGGAGAGAGCCATCTGTAAATAGTTTTATTTAATTGCTCTAGTTTAGATTTAATTCCTTGCCCTAGATAAATGTTCTTCAATTTCCTAATGAGCGAGTAGTCTCCTCGCTTGTTAGGGTTAGCTTTGGGGAAGGCTTTTGAGAGATGAGATCTCTCATCCCTTTCTTGCCCATCATATATAATCAATAGGACTCCATGCATACATGCACACACCGCTCCCTACGGTACCCTATCCCATGAGGTAGCGGTGATACCGTAGTATAAAGGCCCGGTTGAGCGTGTTTTCCATGGAGGTTAGGGTAAGGATTGATAAAGGAAAGACAAGAAGCTAGAGGAAGAAACATCTTCCCGATGGTTCTCATCCCCTTTATGAATAATTACCATAACTCCTCTTAGATCCTAATTTGGGTATAGAAAGTGTTGAGATTTATTTACATTTCCAAACCTACCCTAAACCTAACCCTAGCAAGATTTAGATCTAGATAATCTTAGTATAGATAGATTTAGTTTTTAGATTTAATAAATCAATCCGAACATCCATCGGAATTAACTCGTTTGAGCGATTAGGAAATTCACAACATCCCTGTGGACCGACCCATACTCACCGGCTAGCTACCAAGCGACGCCGTTCTTGATTGCGGTTAATATATAGTTTTTTAGATCAATCAAATTGCGCCATTGCCGGGGATGGCGTGTTATTTTCTTTTTGCAATTTCGGGTTAATCTAAAATTAAAAAATCTGAAAAATCTGAAAAATCACAAAAAATATAAAAAATTTATCATTTTGTTATTTTGTGAAGGGTATCTTTGTTTGAATTTTGCAGGATCTACAATCAAGTTCGGATCTGGAAATCTCCAGAGATCAAAACAGCAAGTATCAAATTCGAACAAACAGAGGAATATCACAACAGACAACAGAAGAAATTTGGAGGACCGAGTCAACAAGTCAACCACGCGATCTGGTGACAAAAAAAAACTCTGTAAGTCTTCTGATCTCTCCTCTGAATCTTTTGATATATCTTTTGTTAAATATCCTGCAGGATTCTTTGCGCTTAAAAAAATCTCTTCCCTTCTCAATAACAAATCTTGTGCAGGATTCTTTGCGCCACGCATAAAATAAAAATATTAGATTGCAAGTGATTTACTGTTTTGCATATCTTTAATTGGACTTTAAGGGGCTTTTTGAACAATTCAAATTGGGTGGGGATTTCATCACCCTTCCCAGGACCCCAGAAATCACATAAGGCATTTGCATTGACCAAATCTTTAATTAAAAAAAATGTTAGACTCAGCCCTAAGGACGTTGCGCTCAATAGGACAGAGGACTAGTTATAGGCATCGACCGTTTATCCTAACCTGACTTTGCGGTGTCTAGGCAAGTGTGTCTAAGGCAAGTGTTTACTTAATTAGGATCACTACTTTTGTAGTGGGGAGCCTCCTACTCACCTGGCACTTACCTGGTCGCAATTGGCGGTGAAGAGGCGGTTTGAGGTCCTATTTCTAGTCCTTTGGAACAGTTAAGAGCTGTCTAGCTGACCTAGGTGACCCTAGATCTAGGCCTGATTGTGCATTTTTGGTTGATCGAAAGTGTGTCTTAGCTCTTTTCTCCAAAATCTTTTTGCAAACAGTTCTAAATAAAGAGAAAAAGGAAATTTTTTTTTTAAAATACAATTTGCAAAATTTTGCCGCTAAGAAATCCTTGCACCACCTACCTTCTTTCTCTTCTCTTTCTTCTCTCATGGGTACCCCACATCACAAATCTCTTGCCGAACTTTGGTATCCCGAACCTAATTTTGCCTCGTACGTCAATTGTTTCGGTCGATTTAAGGAAGATCCCTCCGTGCCCAAAATTTCTTTGAAAGATCAAATAGAAGCGTCTAGGAGAAACAGTTCGACTTCACAACCCACTTTGTGTCAACCATGTCAACCTTCACCACCTTCGTACGTTGATACCACTTTTTCAAGTCCTGCTGTAACTCCTAAACCGATGTCCATTGCTGAGCATATTGCTCAATCTCGTAGCTGATCTTTCACCCCTCTCCACTCATCTAGTTCTAGGGATCCACAAGACTATTCACCTTTTTATCCACATGTTGACCCTACCCCTGTCCAACCACCCACTTCCTACCAGTCCTACCCGACTTTCCCACTTTCACTAGACATTGCTTCTACACAGCTATTTGGGAGTTTCACGTATCCAAACAATTTTGAACCTTTTACCGAAACCCCTTCACAACCCATGTCTAGTTTGGAACAGTCGTTGGAAGCTTATATTTCAGCAACAAACAAAATGATTAGGAATGTGGATGCATCCATTGCCGCCCTTATGCAACCTACTGAACCGGTAGCTAATTTCCAACTAGCTTCAAATTTTTCAATGTATGAGGAGGCGGTTGGACAGAGTGCGAATTTGAGAGGAGCGAGTGAGTTCTACACAGTTCCAAATCAAACCTACCTATACCCAATTGAAACCCACAACTCTGGTTTTCCATCGATTGTCCTAAATGATTCACACGTTGAAAATAAAACATCTAACGAGTTGTGTGACTTTGTAGTGCTTGATTTGCCAGATTGTGACGAACCCCTTTCGAGTGAAACCACACTTAATCCTTTCGATCTTTACACCTCCAATCTAGAACCTGAATTGATAAATATCCATGCTTTTGATGAGGTGTCAGAAAAATTTGATTTTCACTTGATTGAGGATATAGACGCCGGGAATATTTTGGATGATGAACCCGTAGATTTGATTGATATTTTATGTCCAATTCATCATTCCGAGTCATTAAATGTTTCTTCCGAACTTCATATGCGTCTTGATTTTGATGATAATGGCATGGATAGGCTAAATTTTGAGGAGAATTATGAGGATAGTATTGAGGAGAGTATTGAGGATAATATTGAGGTTGAACCATTTTTGTTTGATGTGTCGGATTTTCCAATTCATCCTCTTGAACCTTTACCTAAATCACCCTCCCTCCTTTCCATCGTTCCGACCACGCCTAATATCACGCTTGAAGACTGTGAGTTTGAAAAATTTCTCTTTGAATCTAACACAGTTCTCACAGACGATAACACCTACGAGTGTTTCGCTTTTTCGGACGATGTTGATGACTCACCGTCCGAGTTTGAGTCCTTTGAATTTTCAGATGAGTTAGTTGAACCATCAGACTCAGTTGCTTACAGTCGTTTCGAACCATTGATGGAATCTTTCAAGTTCGAGATAGTTTACTACGGTGAGAATGAGACTATCCCTAATTCACTCCCTTTCGTCCTTCCTATCGTTCCGACCATACAAGAGACCGTTACGCTTTCATCTCCAATACCAAGTTCGGCGTACCCATGCTTTCTTGCGAATCTTGAAGGATTTGACCCCATTTCTCGACAGGTTGATAGGTTAGCACAATCGCTTTTAACACATCGGTCATCACAAATTGCGCTAATTTATTCACTCGATTTACACTCTCAAGATCGTACTCCACTTCTTTCTCTTTTCCGCCATTCTTCTCCTCCACCGAGACCGTATACCGCTTCTATCTCCACACGGTCTCATGTGCTTCTCATTTCTCTTCTTTCCACTCCCTCCTTTCACCAACTCTACCATTACCACGATAAGATTTTTGAATGGTTGGTGCTAACCTTTGGCTTGTGTAAGGCCTTGTTTAGTTTGGTGAGGACCTTGTTGTATATATGTATATATATATTTTTTGTTTTCTTTTTCTATTAAAAATATAAAAAAAATCAAAAGTATAAAAAAAATATTTTGTAAATAAATAAACAGGGGAGTGCCGACATTTTCAACCCTCTTGGTGTGGCATGACAGTGAGGACACTGTCAAGTTTAAGTTTGGGGGGGTGCTCGGTAAGTCTTCTTCCTTCGCATTCATATGTATATTCTTTGCATTTGCATACTTATTTTAAAATCCATAAAAATTGAAAATTTTCAAAAATTATAAAAATTAATGTATTCAATTTTGGCATTATTTGACTTGAATTTGACAAATAGGTTAACTGGCTAGGAACAACTAGATCATAGATTTAGTAAATTAAAAACCCTAAAAATAACCTTCCTTAAAATTTAATGGTAGAAAGTATATGTCTTTGTAGTTTATTTAGAAATAGGCAAATTTTGAGTTCACTTCTTGGGCTAAGTCGAAACAAAGGAAAAGTATTGATATTTTTATTAGAGTGTAAGTTTGAAAAATAATTCCTAACTTAACTCTAAATTCTGAAAATGTATACCCTACAAATTGCACAAACACGCACCTTGAAACTGTAAGTGCACGGCGGCACCCCGGCCGTCAATCCGACGCCGGAATGCGGAAACGGTGATAAACTTTAATTTTTGCGGACTTGGCAAAACGGCGCCACCGCGCACTAAAACCGGATCGGGCCATTAAACTAAATCTAGCTAACTACAAAGAGAAGGGGAAGAGATATACCGACGATCCAAGTCCTCCGGTCTTCATCTCCACTCCGATCTCCTCGCGGGATCTCCGTCCGTCTCCTCCTCGTCGGAAAGGGCACCACGAAGCCGGGTACTTTTACGGGCTCCCACCTCGATACTGAGGCAACTCGAGCATGAAGCCGGCAACTCGACATGCTCAAGATTTGCTGTAGGAATATAGTGTAGAATCATAGTCTCTCTTTTGGGGTTTGGTTGCCATTTGTGGATGATGGAGGAATGGTGTATAGAAAATTGGTGCTTTCAATTTTCTAGCAATGGAATGAGATGAAGAATGATATGCACAAAATGAATCACTCTCATTTTCTTCTCTCTTTTCTTTTTCTTCTTCTCTCTTTTCTTTTTCTTCAACCATTTCATCAAGTGAGAGCAAGAGGGTGGAGGAATGAATATGATAGCATAAACATAGAAGGAAGGTGAGTGTAGGAAAAGTAGAAAGGTGACTATATCCTAAACATAATCATCACTAAACTCTCCATCAACCTCAAATCCATTTCAAATCCTTTCTCTTCACAATAAATGCAAGAAAAGGTGCAAAAGAAAAGATGCTCTCATAATAAAACCTTTTTCAAAAAAAAAACCCTCCACAAATGTTATTTGCACAAATGCAAATAACCCCCTCCATCGGAAAAGTCCGGCCGGGAAAGAACAAAGAAAAACCGGCCGGAACGGAAAGCAAAATGGCAACTCTAGAAAACTGGTCCCGTAATAAATTACAGGAAAACCCCACACTGTGCATACACACCCGCATTTGTATTCCGTCCGGATACAAATGCAATGAGACAAAATCTACACTGTACTAAACTAGGACCGGCTTAAGCCAAAGCCGGCTAGTAATATCCGTCCGATCCTGATCCGTGCAATACCGCACGTATCTGATCGAACGCTGCCATATAACTATACGGCCACTAGTACAAAACCGTCCGATCCTGATCCGTGCAATACCGCACGTATCTGATCGGACCCTGCCATATCTCCATACGGCCTCTACAGCGTTTCGCCCGAAACTTGAGTAACTGAAAGTGTGGTGGACTCTAAAGACTCGTCAATACTATGGCTGTGGATTTAACCACTAGCACGTCAGAGGTATAAGCCAATACGTGACGGGCCACCAGCTATTGACCAAAAGGGACGTCGATGAGGAAGCTCACCCCGACACCCAACTGAGCCTGTCAGTGACAATATCCGTACAGTCCGGTCCGTTCGTCTATGAGTATCGCATGGCGGGCCTAGGGGGTTGGTAAAAGTCAGACCCCCAAAAGCGGTACAAGTCGTGTCGGAGTGTAGCCCAGAACACCCTGAGATACTACTGGAATACCTACCAGTAAATCTCCTGCCTTGGCCAAGGTCTTTGTGTAATGGCTCTCCTAGACACAGCGCGACCTCACCCCCAATACCGGGAGAGACGAAACCCCCGAAGATCCGCTCACTGCCTCCATGTGGCTCGGGACTGTACCCAACTAAAACCTGTTTGCACGACTCCTTTGAGCCGTGGTAGGGTAGTAATCAAAGTACAGTGGGAACTCACACGAGACAAATGACGATCCCCAGGTCGATGAACTAACCTGTACACATGTCACCAGGGAACTGCTATCTGACGTCAGGTATAAGACCAACTAGCATGTTCCCGGCGAGTCCTGTCCGGTGCACTCATAACCCAATGAGCACCTGTATACATCTTAGGTGAACCAACTGACACCAATGGCTTGTGAGACCGGCCACCGCCCCTCGTCGGGGTCTCGACTGTATACACTAGTCTACTCTGGAGTATCGATGCCCTGTCTCGAAACTCCCACGACTAGGGACCTTTTAAGGATGTGCTTATAGACTACCAGCTCCCACGTATATGATCGCCCTCATACTGCCGGTAGTCAAGCAAGAATCCTAGGGGCTCTATCAACGTGCAATAGTGATCTGTCATGTCACCTAAAGCAGTACACGATGATAAAGGTAAACCAGATAGCATACTATCATCTCGAGTAAGACTGTCCTACCGGGATAGGTCCTCCCTCAATCATTGCAATCACGTGCCTGTGATCCAATAATTGACTCTGAGGGCACTATCTCCAACAGAAACTTGGAATAGTAGAGGAGACCTTGAAATGCTCTTGTCTAAAGTCCTTAGTACAATGGAAAAAAAAAGAAAAAAAAAGTGAATAAAGAGGAAAAAAATGAACACTGGTTTTTGTGATTACTTAAGGCTGCAAAAATAGAAAAATATTTAGCGAGGGTGCTTCATCACCTAGTGCCTTAGACCAACTGGTTTGGGAGTCACTGCTAAAAAGCCTTGGGTGTTACAAGACTAGGAAGTACGCTTTAAAGTGCAAACGCATTTTGTAATCGGTCGTTGGTACCTCAAGAAGTATTAACGGTCGCATGAAGGATGTGTAAGCAAAATTCATTTAAAAATTCACCAATTAATAAATACTTTGGACAACGGACAAGAGTACGATTGCTTGATTTGAATTTCCAAGTGTATGGGTGATATATACACACACGTAGGGGTATGTGATTGGGATTTAGATAAGAGAGAGGAATGAAGAATAGAACTTGTATCTTTAGTAGAGTTGATAAAAATTCCCAAGTGGAGATGGAACCCTAGAAGGAAAAACTTAAGAAATGCCAAAAGCTAAGTAAGTCTACATAACATATATAATCTTAAGTTAAATGATAAGGAAGCGTGAAGAATACGGGTGGATAATTTATGAGTCGACGATAATAGAATTTCTTGTTAGAAAACCTAATTGGAAAACAAAAGTCGAAAAAGCCAAATTGATAGGATTTTGTGGGTAGTATCCGCTGAAAATCCTCAGGAGACAACACTCCTCCAACTAGGGACACCTAAAGGTTTAACGGCTTGTTGCACGAGCTCAGTGCAATCGCGTTTCCCTGCGAAAGTGCGGTTAGGTTTTTGTCGAGAATAAAACTAAGTTTGCTCGAGGACGAGCAAAAGATAAGTTTGGGGGTATTTGTTCATATCATAATATTGTATTATTATATTCCCCATTCTTATTCTTTTTACAAATAAACATGTGCTTTTGACCCATGTCTGCTGCATAGTACAGGTTACAGGTTCTTGGAGCGAAAACAGTGAAAAAGATAAAAGACGATACAAAAGAGGGACTTTGACCAACAAATAGAAGGATCTTAGTCAAGCCTACACAAAGATAAAGTTCACAAAGCATAAGGCAGCGCAAGGTCCAAGATTACAAAGCGAACGGTTAAAAGTCCATTGCAATTGTTCACTAGAGATCTGGAAGAAACACAAAAGCTATTTTAATAAAAGAACCAAAGAATAAGGAAGCCCAGAAAGCCCAAAGTCAGCAGAAGAAAAATGAAGACATAAACTCTCCATTGGGCAGCGGAACCGCGGCCCAACCTCTGTTGCGGCCGCGGAACCGCGGCCATCCAAAGCCCATGATGGAAATATTTTTTTGCCAATGCTTGGAATCTACTCTGACTAGGTCTACTTATGGGTATTTTGGTAAATGCAGACATGCGGGTCAATTATAACCTAGGGTTTCTATGTCTTATAAATAAAAGCCCAAATCATTGTATTCTTTTCATGCCTCCCGATGCCTCCTTTCATTAATAAAATTCAGATTTCTTTTGGAGAGCATCGGTGCCTCTTTTCATATCATCTATTCAGATCTGACAACCCTGTGTAAATGTTTGGAGAGAGCCATCTGCAAGTAGTTTTATTTAATTGCTCTAGTTTAGATTTAATTCCTTGCCCTAGATAAATGTTCTTCAATTTCCTAATGAGCGAGTAGTCTCCTCGCTTGTTAGGGTTAGCTTTGGGGAAGGTTTTGAGAGATGAGATCTCTCAACCCTTTCTTTCCCGTCATATATAATCAATAGGACTCCATGCATACATGCACACACCGCTCCCTACGGCACCCTATCCCATGAGGTAGCGGTGATACCGTAGTATAAAGGCCCGGTTGAGCGTGTTTTCCATGGAGCTTAGGATAAGGATTGATAAAGGAAGGACAAGAAGCTAGAGGAAGAAACATCTTCCCGATGGTTCTAATCCCCTTTATGAATAATTACCATAACTCCTCTTAGATCCTAATTTGGGTATAGAAAACGTTGAGATTTATTTACATTTCCAAACCTACCCTAAACCTAACCCTAGCAAGATTTAGATCTAGATAATCTTAGTATAGATAGATTTAGTTTTTAGATTTAATAAATCAATCCGAACATCCATCGGAATTAACTCGTTTGAGCGATTAGGAAATTCACAACATCCCTGTGGACCGACCCGTACTCACCGGCTAGCTACCAAGCGACGCCGTTCTTGATTGAGGTAATTATATTTTTGATCGATAAAATCTCTCAAATCATCGGCCGGCTTCTCCCTAGGCAGTCGCCCCTCCTATAGTTGCTGATGTACGCAATTTGGAGGAGGTCCTCGGGGTTGTACAACCCCCTCTCTGAGGAGTTGCTGGACGAGGCGCTCGACAAGGTGCGCTCGATCTATATGCTCGGCCTCATCTCAAAGGCCAGGCATGACCGATCCTTGCCCTCATTTTGGAGTGCTTCCAATAGAGGTACATTATGAGCCAGGGCATGGAGGGTGGAGCGCCGGGTGCTTCCGTGGCGTCTCGGGTTCGCACGCAGCATCGGCGGGAATGGGCTGCAGGGGCTTGGGCCCGGTTGGCGGAAATCTACTCTGAATATCACCAAGAGTACTTCCTCGATCCCGTTCCCCCTCTGTTGTAAATTTTTCTTTTTCTTTTTAATGTAAAGCTGAGGAGCCCACAATACCTTTTGAATGAATAAAATTCTCTTTTTTGCGATGCTCTATTGTTTCCTTCTTATTATTTAAATAAAAAGAACTTAGAAGAATTTACATCGCTTTTGTGAAAGAAGAAATATACATTCATAGACATTCTTTTCAGAGGTACAGCTTGAGCTTCTCGGCATTGTAAGGCCGTGGAAATTTGCGACCATTCGCATCTTGTAGGCGATAGGCTCCACCGGGCAGGACCTCGGAGACGAGGAAGGGACTATCCCATTTCGGGGAAAACTTATGCAGCTTGCCTTGATCGACGAACTCGTTCCGTCTTAGGACTAAATCTCCGGTTTTGAAGAAGCGACGCTTGACTCGCGCGTTGTAGTAGCGGTCAGTTTGCTGTTGATAGACGGCAGTTCTGATCTGAGCCCGGTCCCATTTCTCTAACAAGATGTCCAGGTTAGTTCGGAAGGCCGAGGTGTTTTCTTCGTCGTTGAAGTGCTCGACCCTGTAGCTGGGCAGCCCGATCTCCGCCGGGACCATTGCCTCGGTACCGTAGCAGAGCCTAAAAGGGGTCTCTCTGGTGGGGGTCTTCTTCGACATGCGCAAAGCCCATAAGACCTGGGGTAGTTCTTCGACCCAACTGCCCTGTCGTCCTTCTAGGCGTGTCCAAAGACCTCGGATGACGTGCCGGTTTGCGACCTCGTCCTGCCCATTGCACTGGGGATGCGCGACCGCCGCAAACTTCATAAAGATACGATATTCGCTGCAGAATTCCTTAACTTTTTCGTTTTCAAAATTTGTCCCGTGGTCGGTGATGATACACCTCGGGATGCCGAACCGGAGTATCACGTTGTTCTGCAGGAACTTGATAGTCGTGGTGGCGTCCGGTTTCCTGATGGGGATGGCCTCGATCCACTTCGTGAAATAGTCCACTGCGAAGAGGACGTATTTGGGCCCGCCCGTACCGGTAGGGAACTGGCCTATCATGTCCATTCCCCATTGGGAAAATGGCCACAGGGAGGTTAGGGCTGTTAGCTTAGTTGCCAGAAGGCGAGGTATGCTTCCATGGAGTTGGCAGCTTTTGTAAGTCCATGCTACCTCTCCCGGTACTTTCGGGAATGCGGAATTTGGTAAAAAACAATTTTTACGGAGGTGGTAACATGGACCTATAACCCGGATCTTGGTTAAACTTCTATCTAACATCCTAACTAAGAGTTTCTAGCTACTCGGTTAGGGGGTTATACCTAGCTTGTCTTGAACTCCTTCGTCTTCAAGCTCCGGTGGTGGTCCGATGGCTCCTTCTCGTCGTCTCCGTACGCCGAAGATAGATCCACTTGAAAGCTCCAACCTTTAGCTCCTTCTTCGTTCTTTGAAGAAACTAGTTCACTTGGTTTGCTAAACCTAGTGAACTAGAATGAGTAGAGAAGATTTAGAATGGGATTTTATCTATGGTTCTTGATTCTCAACTCATGAGAGATATGAACCATAGAGTCAAGAGAGGGAGCAAGAGGTTGAGGGTGAGAGCAAAGCAAGAGAGCTCAAGAACAAGAGAGAGAGTGAGCAAGAAAGAATGAGGCTCTCTTTTGTCTCTCACCCTCTCATAATCCAAAGTAATCATAACTCATCATATCAAAAAAGTCTTATGTGATGGTCGAAGCAACCATAACCATATCATGTCATGCACTCATTTTACACAAATGAGGAAGCAAGCAAAAGTCTTTGCCATGAAATGATGGCTATGGTTATCATGATGGTCAACTAGTCAAGCCTAGTCAACCGGTCAACAAAGTCAACAAGTCAACAAAAGTCAACAAGTCAACAAAGTCAACAAAAGTCAACAACCAAGTCACCATAATACTTAATTAATATAATAGTTAATCACATATCATATTCTCATTAGGGTTGAGCAAAAAGTCAAAAAGTCAACGGTCAACTGTCAACAACCCTAATGAGAATCCGCTGTCTATGCCTCCCTGTCAACTGTGCATACACACCCGCATCCGCGTTCCGAGGAACACGAATGCAAACTGGATAAATCCAATCCCATAAGGTACACTAGGATCTGGCTTAAACCAAAGCCCGCTAGTGTAAACTGTCCGGACACAGTACGTGCACAAGTGCACGGATGTGACCGAACCCTGTCGCAAAACCATGCGACCTGTCGCAATACCATGCGACCTCTACTCTTTTGCCTAAAGGCGAAAAGCTTTCTGTGTGGGACTCTAAAGACTCGACACTACGCTGGCAGTGGGTTAAACCACAGACCGCAAGCGGCACTAGCTGTGCGTAACGGTCCCCAGGTAATGCCGACAAGAAGACCGACGAGGCGAAACCCATCTGAACTCCTACTGAGCCTGAGTATGACATTCTCCGTACAGTCCGGTCTGTTCGTCTGATACATCGCATGGCGGGCCTAGGGGGCGGTAAACGTCAGTCCCCCAATAGCGGTACAAGTCGTGCCGGAGCGAAGCCCAACACACCCTGAGATAACACTGGAAGCCTACCAGTATATCTCGTTTGCCCTGGCCAGGGACTACTCGTGTAATGGCTCTCCTAGACACAGCGCGATGTCAACCCCCAATATCGAGAGAGACGAATCCTGTCTAACCGTCACTGTCTCCAAGTGCTTCGGGACTGCACCCAACCACTACCTGTTTGCACGACTCCTTTGAGCCGTGGTAGGGTAGTGATCAAAGTACAGTGGGAACACACCCGAGGCGAAGTGACAGTGTCAAGTCAGCGGACTAAGCTGTACTCATGTCACCTGGGAACTGATAACTGACGATAGGCATAATACCAACTAGTCAGTTCCCGACGAGTCCTGTCCAGTGTACCCGTAACCTAACGAGCACCCGCATACTATCTCAAGTACGACGTACTGACGGCTGTGGGACAGACCGTCTCCCACACTGGGATGAGAAGCGCATGCGCTGGTCTACTCCGGAGTATCGATGCCCTGTCTCGATAGTCCTGCGACCAGGGACCTGCATAAGGATGTGCTTATAGATTACCCAGCCCCACTAGTGTGACGGTCATCACATCGCTGGTAATCAAGCAAAGATCCTAAGGGCTCCACTAATGTGTATAGGCGATATACAAAATATAAACACATGTACACATTGAAGTAGAAACAAACCAAGTAGCATACTACTATTTTGAGCAAGATTGTATATACAAGGTGAATATCCCAAGCTTCCATTAAGTAATATACAAACTAGTATGATACAGTAATGGCCTCTAGGGCATATACACTAACAATCTCCCACTTGCACTAAGGCCATGTACTGGCGTATCGAAGACCTATCATCTCGATCAGCCGCTCGAACTGAGTCTGGGGAAGGGCCTTAGTGAATGGATCTGTAGTGTTATCTTCTGAAGCGACTCTCCGTACCTCGATCTCCTGGCGATCTACGATCTCCCTGATCAGGTGATACCGCCTCAAGATGTGCCTGGATCTCTGATGGGACCTGGGTTCCTTCGCTAAAGCTATAGCCCCGTTGTTGTCGCAATACAGAGGTATTGGATCAACAATGGACGGAACCACCTGAAGTTCTTTCAAGAACTTCCTTATCCAGACAGCTTCTTTTGCGGCATCAGATGCAGCGATGTATTCCGCTTCCATCGTCGAGTCTGCAACGGTTTCTTGTTTGGAGCTCTTCCAACACACCGCCCCTCCATTGAGGGTAAAGACAAAACCCGACATGGACTTGGAATCATCCTTGTCACTCTGGAAGCTGGAGTCAGCAAAGGCCTCGATCTGGAGGTCCTTTCCGCCATACACCAAGAACATCTCCTTAGTCCTTCTCAGGTACTTGAGAATGTTCTTTACCGCTATCCAATGTTTCTCCCCAGGGTTTGACTGATACCGGCTTACCACACTCAGTGCATAAGCTACATCCGGTCTGGTACACAACATCGCATACATTATAGAGCCTACCGCAGAAGCGTAGGGTATAATAGACATGCGATCCCTCTCCAAATAAGTCTTGGGAGACATCTCTTTAGAGAGGGTGATCCCGTGACAAGCCGGTAGGTTACCGCACTTGGAATCTTCCATATTGAATCTCTTCAGTATGGTGTCGATGTACCTGGACTGTGAAAGTCCTAATATCCTCTTGGATCTGTCACGGTAGATCCGGATACCCAGAATGTACGAGGCATCACCCAGGTCTTTCATGGAGAACCTGTGTGACAAGAACCCCTTGACAGATTGTAGCATAGGAATGTCATTTCCTATTAAGAGAATGTCATCCACGTATAAAACGAGGAATACTACAGTTCTCGCTACAAATCTACTATAGATGCATGGTTCATCTGGATTTTTGATAAAGCCAAATTCTTTGACCGTCTCATCAAAGCAGATGTTCCAACTCCGCGATGCCTGTTTTAGTCCATAGATGGACTTAAGCAACTTGCACACCTTTCCACTGCTCCCACTCTGAATGAAACCCTCTGGCTGGTCCATATAGACACACTCCTCTAAATTTCCATTTAGAAAAGCTGTCTTTACGTCCATTTGCCAAATCTCATAATCGTGGAAGGCAGCAATGGCAAGAAGGATCCGAATGGATTTCAGCATGGCTACTGGAGAAAAGGTTTCGTCATAGTCCAAGCCAGGTCTTTGACGAAAACCCTTTGCTACCAGCCTAGCTTTATAGGTCTCAACCTGTCCATCTACACCAATCTTCCTTTTGAAGATCCACTTGCATCCTACAGGTTTTACCCCGTCTGGAGCAATGTCCAACGTCCATACCTTGTTGGTGTACATGGACTCCATTTCGGTCCGCATTGCATCCAGCCATTTCACTGAGTCAATGCTCTGAACGGCCTGCTGGAAGCTAGTAGGCTCATCATAATCTATGATGCAATCCTCTCTATCCCCGTCTATGAGAAAACCGTAGTATCTCTCGGGCGGATGAGACTGCCTACTACTTCTGCGGAGCGGCGTAGGAATGTCCTGTTCTTCCGAACCCTCTGGTTCCACTAAACTTTCAGTAATAGTCCGTGGTTCTGGAATCTCTTCCAGTTCTACTGCGCTCCCACTTATTTCCTTTTCTATGAACTGGTGTTCTAGAAAGTGGGCATGACGAGAAACAAGAACTTTTTGTTCCTCTTCGCAGTAGAAGAAATATCCCTTGGAATTCTTTGGATATTCCACAAACTTGCACAGTACTGAGCGTGCCTCGAGCTTGTCCGCATGCTGCTTTTTGACAAAAGCTGGACTTCCCCATGTCTTAATGTGATTAAGATGGGGTCTCTTCCCACACCACATCTCAAATGGCATAGTAGGCACAGTCTTAGTGGGAACTCGGTTCAAAAGGTATGCGGCTGATTCTAGCGCATATCCCCAGAATGATCGCGGCAACTCAGCGTTACTCATCATGGACCGCACCATATCCAACAGGGTGCGGTTCCGTCTCTCCGATACACCGTTATGTTGCGGGGTGTATGGAGGAGTAAGCTGAGAGAGAATTCCGTTCTCTTTTAAATAGTCCAGGAACTCGGCACTTAAGTATTCTCCACCTCGATCCGATCTTAGAATCTTAATACTTTTGCCGGTCTGTTTCTCTACTTCATTCTTATACTCCTAGAATTTTCCAAAGGCCTCGGACTTATGTTTCATTAAGAAGACATAACCGTACCTTGAGAAGTCATCCGTAAAAGTAATGAAGTAAGAATGTCCGCTTCGGGCATGTGTAGACATTGAACCGCACACGTCACTGTGTATGAGTCCCAAGAGCTCGCTCGCTCTTACTCCATGTCCAGTAAATGGAGTCTTTGTCATCTTTCCTTTGAGACAGGATTGACAAGTGGCATACGACTGATATTCGAACGCATTCAAATACCCTTCTGTATGTAACTTAGTCAACCTTCTCTCATTGATGTGACCCAATCTACAATGCCATAAGAAAGTCTGATTTATTTCTGGAGACTTTCTTTTGTGTGTATTCTGGACATTAAAAATCTGTGGTTGGTTTAATACGTATATACCATTACTCAAAGTACCTGACCCAATCAGAACTTGATTAAGGTGAATGTTTACAACATTACTTACAAACACAAATTCATAACCTTCTTTAGAAACTAAAGATACAGAAATGATATTACAAGTTGCGTTGGGTACAAAAAAGCAATTACGCAAAACCAAAACATGTCCATCTGACATTCCCAGGTGATAGTCCCCCACGGCTTTAGCATCCATGCTAGCTCCGTTCGCAACTCTGAGGGTCATGTCACCTGCCTTCAAAACCCTACGGTTTCTCAACGCCTACAAAGAATTACAGATATGAGATCCTGATCCGGTATCCAATACCCAGGAAGTAGAGTTTATTGAAAGACAGTTTTCAATAACATACACACCTGAAGCTGAAGCTGCAACCTGCTTCAATTCCTGTGTTCTGGCCTTCCAGGCCCTGCAATCATTCTTCCAGTGTCCTTTCTTATGACAATAGAAGCATTCTTCCTTATCCACAAGCTTTCCCGCCAACTTTGTTGCTTTACCTTTTCCCTTCGTATCCACCTTACTAACACCGCCCCTTGGTTTGGCGGGGGCCTTCTTCTTCTTTCCCTTGGCTTTCGCCTTGGACCTAGAAGAAGATGATCCTCCTACAAACAAAGTGGATGTATCCCTACCTTTCTGTAGGGTGCCCTCTGCGCTCCTCAGCATGTTGAGGAGCTCTGAAAGTTCAACCTCTTTTTCTTGTAAGTTGAAGTTCAGTATAAACTGGGCGTAAGTGGAAAGAAGGGACTGGAGAACTATATCCGTATATAGCTCACTCTCCAATGTGATCCCTAGGTCCACGAGCTCCTCAATGTAGCCGATCATCTTTAGCATGTGCTCGGCTACTGATGATCCGACGGCCATTCTTGTCGAAAATAACTTTTTCGACGCTTCGTATCTTGCGATACGAGATTGCTCTCCATACAGTTCTTTTGTATGGAGCAATATGGATTCCATGTCCATATTCTCATACCTCCTCTGATGTTCATTGTCCATCGAGGCAAGCAGGAGGCACTTGGCCTTCGCGCTATCAATCTCCCAAGTCTTGCGGATTTCCTTATCCGCGACGCTGGAAGTTGGACCAGGGACAGGGGGAGCTTTGGTGGTAAGAAGATACCCCAGCTTGTCATAAGTGATTGCTATCTTGACATTCCTGAGCCAATCTTTGTAGTTTGGCCCTGTCAGTTTGTTTTTATCTAGGAGTAACTTAAGTCCAGTCATGTTGATTGGTCGCTGCAATTTGGAGAGAAGAGGAAACACTCAGCATGATGCTCTTGCAAGTTTAGAGTGGTTTTTAATTTGTCTAAACAGGATGGCTCCCACTGTTTCTCGAATCCCTCCTTAAAACCAAAAAGGAAGAATTAGTCAGGATCAATCTCACCGTACAATACTTGCTTAACCGTTCGGCCAGGCTGGTGTCGGTACTTCGAGGGAGGTTTTCCAACGCTTTCGCGAAGTTCCTTAATTAAAGAACCTCTTTTCCCTGGGGGCGTAGCCCCGCTAACACCTTTCTAGGCACCTACTAGGTTTATAGCATTGATCGTTTAGCGAGAAATTTCCCGAGGAGTAGCATATACTCACAGTAGGATCGGGATCCAAATATCATCGCGTGACGAAACTGAAGGAATCCTACCAGAATCATCACACTCCAAATGGTATGCAAATCTAGCAAGTTTCAGTACTTATGAAACTCCCGATGTGGATTTTTGCCCCATGCTCTTATGACCTTGACTTTGGCCAAAATATCATAAGTCACATGTCAAGTTCTACCCGTCATTATCCAGGTTAATTTGGATCCATCCGTACCTACCCTTGACTTTGGCCAAAATGGCAGTACGACTGTCCCAAACCAACGCATCTATCTATGCTACACATGAACACCCAATAGCTACCAATCACTGTGCCTTGACTTTGGCCAACATACACAGCTTGAATACTATTGACTATTCATGTGAAACGACGGAGGGATACGAATGGTTTTGGCAAAACCGTGAACGTAGTGAACTTGATTTGGTCGATGGAACGAGATAGCTTTTAAAAGGAGTGGCTCAAACTCCGTATTTTAAAAGTTTGTTTTGAAAAGAACCGAGTGGTTTTTCGAAAGTGTTCCAACGACTTTAACTTGGTTTATTATCTTGCATTAGTTCTTTTAATGCGTGATATTCTTGCATTAGTTCTTTTAATGCATCCCATCATTTAATCCTACCATTGCAGAAAACAACCAAAATATGACGTACGCTTATGCCATTCGCATTCGCCACTGGGCCCCGTCATTACCCGTTAGGTTACTTAACTAACGACAGAGCGGGGGCTGGGCTAGCGCGTCTGTAAAACATAAGCAACGCCTAAATAATATCATATATAGATATACTGCAATGATAAACATTTCAGATCACAGATAAATACATTGGATATACTAGGAATCTGTAATTTGTACGAGCCTGTAACAAAAACAGATAACACGGTCGCGGTGAATAGCCAATACCCCACCCAAGACCCCTACGGGTGCGTCAAACTACCCGCCAAGTACCCGAAGCGTAGCAACCTCCCTCATCTCCATGAGTAGGCCACTCGACACTTCGGCATACCCGGTAGTTTGTGCACCCCTCCATGGGTCTATCCTAGGAGCAAAAACAGTAAAAAGAAATTATACAATGACGGCTACAACCCCGACCCGGTTGTGCGGCCATACAAATAATTATTACATCAATTTACAAATTTACATGAATTGAAAGAAAAGAAAACTCTTGTCTCACAACCCCCGGCTATTCACCCGCGACAATCCAACATATTTATATACACATTCCAGCACATTACAGATCACAGATTTGTATAACCCCCACTAATCGTCATATAGCGATTAGTAGACGTTCAATACAAATATCACATTACAGAAAACCCGTTAGCTCAAGTCTTTTAGAAGTTCGATCAAAAATACGGATTTTCGGGACCCCAAAAATGAAATTTTCGTTCTGGAAAATCTGGGCAGAAAATATATATTCCAAAAATCCCCAAATACCCCCAGAATAACACTGCACCAAAGATTGACCACGGCCGAGTCAACTCGGCCGCGCTTCCGCGGCGGGAGCGTGCACCCGCCGCGCTTCCGCGGCGCTTTGACTTGGTCGTGGGTCCATCTTTGGTGGTTATTCACAGAAAAGCCTGAGCCGATTTTAGATGTTAAAATAATCAACTTTTGAACAGTAAAAAATTCGACAGAAACTTGAAATTCTTGGGGTTCGTTTTCGGGACTTTTCTTTGATCGATCTTCTAGTTACTTGCTAACATGCTAGATAGAGTTTAACTAGGCTCTGATACCACTGTAAGTCCATGCTACCTCTCCCGGTACTTTCGGGAATGCGGAATTTGGTAAAAAACAATTTTTACGGAGGTGGTAACATGGACCTATAACCCGGATCTTGGTTAAACTTCTATCTAACATCCTAACTAAGAGTTTCTAGCTACTCGGTTAGGGGGTTATACCTAGCTTGTCTTGAACTCCTTCATCTTCAAGCTCCGGTGGTGGTCCGATGGCTCCTTCTCGTCGTCTCCGTACGCCGAAGATAGATCCACTTGAAAGCTCCAACCTTTAGCTCCTTCTTCGTTCTTTGAAGAAACTAGTTCACTTGGTTTGCTAAACCTAGTGAACTAGAATGAGTAGAGAAGATTTAGAATGGGATTTTATCTATGGTTCTTGATTCTCAACTCATGAGAGATATGAACCATAGAGTCAAGAGAGGGAGCAAGAGGTTGAGGGTGAGAGCAAAGCAAGAGAGCTCAAGAACAAGAGAGAGAGTGAGCAAGAAAGAATGAGGCTCTCTTTTGTCTCTCACCCTCTCATAATCCAAAGTAATCATAACTCATCATATCAAAAAAGTCTTATGTGATGGTTGAAGCAACTATAACCATATCATGTCATGCACTCATTTTACACAAATGAGGAAGCAAGCAAAAGTCTTTGCCATGAAATGATGGCTATGGTTATCATGATGGTCAACTAGTCAAGCCTAGTCAACCGGTCAACAAAGTCAACAAGTCAACAAAAGTCAACAAGTCAACAAAGTCAACAAAAGTCAACAACCAAGTCACCATAATACTTAATTAATATAATAGTTAATCACATATCATATTCTCATTAGGGTTGAGCAAAAAGTCAAAAAGTCAACGGTCAACTGTCAACAACCCTAATGAGAATCCGCTGTCTATGCCTCCCTGTCAACTGTGCATACACACCCGCATCCGCGTTCCGAGGAACACGAATGCAAACTGGATAAATCCAATCCCATAAGGTACACTAGGATCTGGCTTAAACCAAAGCCCGCTAGTGTAAACTGTCCGGACACAGTACGTGCACAAGTGCACGGATGTGACCGAACCCTGTCGCAAAACCATGCGACCTGTCGCAATACCATGCGACCTCTACTCTTTTGCCTAAAGGCGAAAAGCTTTCTGTGTGGGACTCTAAAGACTCGACACTACGCTGGCAGTGGGTTAAACCACAGACCGCAAGCGGCACTAGCTGTGCGTAACGGTCCCCAGGTAATGCCGACAAGAAGACCGACGAGGCGAAACCCATCTGAACTCCTACTGAGCCTGAGTATGACATTCTCCGTACAGTCCGGTCTGTTCGTCTGATACATCGCATGGCGGGCCTAGGGGGCGGTAAACGTCAGTCCCCCAATAGCGGTACAAGTCGTGCCGGAGCGAAGCCCAAAACACCCTGAGATAACACTGGAAGCCTACCAGTATATCTCGTTTGCCCTGGCCAGGGACTACTCGTGTAATGGCTCTCCTAGACACAGCGCGATGTCAACCCCCAATACCGGGAGAGACGAATCCTGTCTAACCGTCACTGCCTCCAAGTGCTTCGGGACTGCACCCAACCACTACCTGTTTGCACGACTCCTTTGAGCCGTGGTAGGGTAGTGATCAAAGTACAGTGGGAACACACCCGAGGCGAAGTGACAGTGTCAAGTCAGTGGACTAAGCTGTACTCATGTCACCTGGGAACTGATAACTGACGATAGGCATAATACCAACTAGTCAGTTCCCGACGAGTCCTGTCCAGTGTACCCGTAACCTAACGAGCACCCGCATACTATCTCAAGTACGACGTACTGACGGCTGTGGGACAGACCGTCTCCCACACTGGGATGAGAAGCGCATGCGCTGGTCTACTCCGGAGTATCGATGCCCTGTCTCGATAGTCCTGCGACCAGGGACCTGCATAAGGATGTGCTTATAGATTACCCAGCCCCACTAGTGTGACGGCCATCACATCGCTGGTAATCAAGCAAAGATCCTAAGGGCTCCACTAATGTGTATAGGCGATATACAAAATATAAACACATGTACACATTGAAGTAGAAACAAACCAAGTAGCATACTACTATTTTGAGCAAGATTGTATATACAAGGTGAATATCCCAAGCTTCCATTAAGTAATATACAAACTAGTATGATACAGTAATGGCCTCTAGGGCATATAAACTAACAGCTTTTGCATCTCCTGACGAGCTTCTGGGCGTCCTGATGAATCGTCGGTCAGTAGTACCCTTGGAGCAGTGCCTTCTGGATTAAGGTGCGGGCCTCTTAGTGCGCGCTGCCGACCCCTTCATGAATCTCACAAAGGACGTAGTCGGCCTCGTGGGGGTCGATGCACCGGAGCAGGGGCTGAGTGAAGGATTTCTTGTAGAGGTTCCCATTGTTCCAGATAAAATGGAGAGCTTTGGCTCGGAGACAGCGAGCCTCTCCTCGATCATCTAAGAGTGTACCTTCCCTCAGGAATTCCACGAGGGGCTTCCTCCAATCCCGGTCTTCTTCCCGGGCTGTGTACACTTGAAGTGGCGTCGCCCGTCTTCCACGCTTGGCCGTGGTAAGACCTCGAAGAGGATGTTCCTCTTGTTGTTGGCCATATAGGATGAAGCCAGCTTACTCAAGGTGTCGGCCTGGACGTTTAGCTGTCTGGGGATCTGCTCCACTTGGACCTCGTCGAAGTATTTTCGCAATCTTCTTACCTCGGCCAGATACTTCACCATCATAGGCTCCCATGCCTCGAATCGGCCGGTCACTTGGCCAACGACTAGGGCGGAGTCGCTGCGGATTCGGATCGTTCTCAACCCCAGTACAGAGGCTATGCGCAGTCCAGCCAGCAAGGCCTCGTATTCCGCTGCGTTATTTGAGGCTTTGAACCCGAGCTTCAGAGAATACTCCATTTCTGCCTCGTTCAGGCCCCGAATGATGAGGCCGGCACCACAGCCTTCTTCGGTCGAGGACCCGTCGACGTAAAGGATCCAATCAGGGACGGAGTCGGACTTTCCATCGACTGGGGGTTGAGCTCCGGGGGCCGGCGTGGATTCCGGCTCATTGCTGGGGATGGTGCACTCGACGATAAAATCGACCAGGGCTTGTTCCTTGATAGCCTGCCTTGGACGGTATTTTATGTCGAACTGGGACAACTCCCACCTCAATTTCTCCAAACGGCCAGAGGACTCGAGGGAGGTGAGGATAGCCCCTAAAGGCCGCTCGGTAAGAACGAGGATGGTGTGCGCCTGGAAATAGTGTCGTAGTTTCCTTGAGGCCACGATGAGTGCCAAGACGATCTTTTCAATGGCTGGGTACCTCATTTACGCATCCTTGAAGATATGGCTCACATAGTATATGGACTCCCTCGACCTTTCGGACGAGCACCGAACCCGCAGCTTGGTCGGACACCGCTAGATATAGCGATAGCTCGTCCCCTTCAACTGGTCGGGTGAGAAGCAGGGGAGTTGCAAGGTTCCTTTTTAATTGCTCAAAGGCGGTCTGATACTCCTCCGACCATTCAAACCTTGGTATCTTCTTTAGAGTTTTGAATATCGGGAGGCACTTCTCCCCAGACCTTGACATGAAACGACTCAGAGCGGCTACCCGCCCTGTCAGCAGCATTGATTTCGACGTTAGTCTTGGGTGCGACCATGTTAAGGACGGCGCTGATTTTCTCCGGATTAGCCTCGATTCCACGGTGGATGACCATGAAGCCGAGGAACTTTCCACTGGTGACCCCGAATGAGCACTCGGCGGGGTTCAGTTTCATCTTGTATTTGCGGAGGACGTCGAAGGCCTCGCCCAGATCCTTGGCGTGTTCATCCGACGAGATTGATTTGACGAGCATGTCATCGAAGTAAACCTCCATATTCCTGCCGATCTGTGGCTTGAACATCCGATTAACCAAGCGTTGGTATGTAGCCCCGGCGTTTTTGAGGCCGAAGGGCATCACCATATAGCAGTATACCCCCGGTCCGTTGTGAATGCGGTGAGATCCTCGTCCGCCGGATTCATACGGATCTGGTTGTAGCCGGAGAAAGCATCCATGAAACTAAGCAGCTCGTGGTCTGCCGAACTGTCGACGAGCTGATCTATCCGAAGGAGGGGATAGTTGTCTTTCGGGCATGCCTTGTTGAGGTCGGTGAAGTCGACGCACATGCGCCACTTCCCGCTAGACTTTTTAACCACGACTACGTTCTCCAACCATTCCGAGTAAGGCACGTTCCAAATGAAGTTGGCGGTGAGGATCCTGTCCACCTCGTCCTCGATCGCTTTTTGTTTGATCGGGTCGAAGCTTTATTTTTTCTGCCTGATGGGTCGGACATTAGGGTCCATCCCGAGCTTATGCGATAATATTTTTGGGTTGATCCCAGGCATGTCGACGTACGCCCTGGCGAACACGTCAGAGTTGCTTCTGAGGAAGTGGACCAGGTCGTCTCGCTGAGTCCCCGTTAAGAGTGACCCGATCTGGATGGTTCGCTCCTTGTCCCCCTCCGTAAGGGGGACCTCAGTCAGTGGTTCTACTGGGGTTCCTCAGACCTCTTTTTGCTCATCTCGAGTATCCAGGGAACCCTTGATATCATCCTCGCCCTCAATGTCATTGTTTGGCCGCTCAGACGTAGATGTTGCGGTGAAGCAAACCTTCGCGGTTCGTTAGTCCCCGTAGGCTCGACCTATCCCGCCTTGGTCGAGTGGGAATTTCATTGCTAGGTGGTAGGTCGATATCTGGGCGCAGAGGGAGTTCAGTGTCGGGCGACGCAGAAGGACGTTGTAGGCCGATGGAATTCTTGAGACGATAAACTCCACAGGCACGGTGCGCGTATGGCCCGCCTCCCCGATGTTAAATTGGAGGGTGATTACCCCTTCCGCTGGGATGGAGTGGTTAGTGAACCCCGACAGGATGTGGGCGGTTGGCCTTAGGTCCGACGGGGTGAGTCCCATACGCAGAAAGCAATCATAAAAGAGAATGTCCGCCGAGCTTCCCGAGTCGACCAATATCCTCTGCACTTCGTAGCGGTTGACCTGGGCTGTGATCACCAGTGGGTCGTTGTGAGGCAGGGATATACCGTGGAGGTCCTCGTCGGTAAAGATGATCGACTCGGACGCTTTAGCCTTCTTCCTCGGGTGGTTGCCAGTCCCCTCGATCGGTGAGGGGTGCCGCGTCTCGTCGGTCTCCGTCGCACCCCTCGCTGACACGATCATGATTTGGCCGATTGTCAATTTGCCGGGAGAGGGATGGTGCTCTTTCTCACGGTCGGCTTGCCGCTTGTCTCGCAAGTACGTTACCAGGTGCCCCGAGCGGATTAACTCCTCGATGTAGTCTCGGAGCTGCTTGCAGTTCTCGGTGGAGTGGCCCTGCGACCTGTGGAAAGCGCAGTAGGGGCTCCGAGTGCGCTTTGATGCCCTATTCAAGAATGGGGGGAGTTTGAAGAATCTCTCGCCCTTAGCCTCTTCCAACAGTATCGTCTGGGAGACGTTGAGCGGGGTGTACTCCTGAAACTTCGGGGAGTAGGGCTTTGGCCACTCAATAGTCTTTTTCTCCTCCCTGGCCCTTTTCTTCTGATCAGCTTGCTCTGTTCGGGGAAGGTTGGCGTTCAGCTCGGACTCAAGCCGGATCTCACGCTCGGTCCAGGCCTTTACCTCGACCATGGTCATAGGTTGCGCTAATGTAAAGGAGCGTAGCCACTCCGTGTGCCTAAGACCCGACCTAAGGGCCGTAATGACTGTCTCATCCCGGTGCTCTGGGACCTCAAGGAGGGCGTTGTAGAAGTGGGTGACATATCCTTTAAAGGATTTTTTGTCCCCGCTCTTTATGGTGAAGAGATGATCAACGGTCCGCTTCTGCCGTCTGTTTCCGACGAAATGACCGAGGAACTGGGTGGCCAGCTCATCGAAGGTAGAAATTGAGCATGGCGCGAGTCCTCGGAACCGGTCTCGTCCAGAGCGGATGAGAGTGGCGGGGAAAGCGCAGCATTGCGCGGCGTCAGAACAGTCCTGGAAACTCATACCGACTGTGGACGTGTCCAAATGGTCTTTCGGGTCGGACTTCCCGTCGAAGAGGGAGACCTTCGGGGCTTTGTTTCGGGAGGAGACGTGGACAGCGAGTAGCTCTTTGGTGAAGGGCTTCGTGAGCGAGTCTGCGGCATATTTAGCCCTGTCGCTTGAAGGACGATTTTCCCGATGCATGCCTTCGATCTTCTTCTCGAGGGCGTCGAGTCGGCCGTGGTATCCCGATGAATCGTCATACTCTGATTTACGACCTCCGCCGTCGGAGACCTGCGCCTGGACACGGCCCCGGTTCCGTTCGATGAGGTTCCTTAGGTCCTCTGGTGAGGTTGTCTTTGAGCTACCATGGTGAGTCCCGTTCGCGCGAACCCATCGAGGGAGGGGGTGCCGGTCATGCCTGGGTGCAGGAGAGCTGACCGACACCTCCTCGGGAGGGACAGAAGCACGATGGGCCTCGGGGCGAGGTGCTCTGACGAGAAACCTCTGTGTTGAGCTGTGTGGCGCCCAGCGGGTCATCGAATTGGTCGCCACAGGGGATCTGCGTCCGCCGGAGACAGCGAGGCGGTGCTCGGTCGTGCCATCGCGGGCAGCGTCTTCTCTCCCTCTGTAGGGGTCCCGGTCCCGAGGTGGGGGAACGACGACCTAGGGAGTTTGCTCGGCTTTTGGACACGGACGAGCGCATCCACGACGGACGCGAGCCGATCTATCCGAGCAGATAGGGCGTGAATAGCGTTCGGGGGAGGAAGGGATCCTCCTGCGTCTCCATTGTGAGGAGGGTGACGGCTGGTGCTTGGATCATCGCGGTGATCGCTTGCCAAGAAGTTGAGATTGGAAGGTGAACTTTCGTTGAGTGGAACTATAAATTGCCACAGACGGCACCAACTAATGGCCTATGGATCTCCTTTAGATGTTACCTTTGGTTGATCTGCAGCGAGCGCTGATGGATGGCTGAGATTGGATTTGAGGGTTGCCTCTCAATGCGTGTGGATCTCAATGGGCTTAATATGGTTGAGGCCGAGATACCTGCAAGGAAGTCCCGGGGTGGTTGTGCCACCGAGGACCCTTCGACGATCAAGTTAGTCGAGGTATTTTGGCAGAGTAACGGCCTATTGGGGTCAAATTGGCTTACCTGAGTCGTCTGAGAGAGGGATTTATATAGTGGCAGCCATGGACAGGCGGGCGCGAGATTCACGCCGGCCGTTGCGCCCCTGGCGTTACGCCCGCGTGAAACGCGGGATTCCCTATTAATGACGAGAAATGCTCGTTAATGGGGGAACGCGGGATCGTAGGCGGCGAATATCTCACGTCTGGCGAGATTCGTGGAGCCGTGGCGGAGACGCCTGTGATCAGTGCTATGGGTCAGCCGATGAAACCGAGGAAGCTAAGCTCGGCAGGTGGCTCGGGAACGAGCGAGAGGCCGAGCGAGCTTGGTTCTGTGATAGCTCGGAGGCGAGCTTGGGGGGGGCTGAGGGAACTCAGCGTGTGGGAAGGCTCGGAGGCGAGCCGACAGTTGTTTGTAAGGTGGGCACAGGAGTGGTCTGGAAGGTCATCGATGGTCGGGAACATCCTCGGGTCGAAGGCCCGGAATATGCTTCTAACGTACCGTTCTTGATCCTTTCTTGTAAGGTCTGGGACACGTCATCTGCCACATGTCATGATTTGGGGAATCATCGGTATTGAGTATCATCAATCACAAACTATGTAACCTTAGTAACATAATTACCTAAGCAAGTATTCATATATACATCATAAATCTTTTATCAAAATTCTTTGAAACTAATGAAACCAACAACCATCCATATTTCTTGATAACTTATGATTTGAGGAGAGCATTTAATCAAAATAATTATTAAAACCTTTAGAATCATTAGGGTTGAAGAAAAATTACATTAAAAAGAAATATTGCTTTTAAATTCTTACATTAATATATACTTGGTCTCTAAATACCAAGTCGCAAGCCGGAAGAAGAAGAAGAAGAAGTCTCGAAGTTGAATTTCGAGACTAGTGACCTTCATTCTCCTTATGCGTTGATCTACTCAATTTTTGAGGAATGAGAAGATGGTGATGAAATAGAGCCAGAGGAGTTTTTTCCATCTCAGATGTGCGGTGTTTTTGATATACGGCAGGATAAAAGAAATGAATATTTTTTAAAGGAGTAGAAAAATATTTTCCGTTTAATCTTAACAAAAAATAATAACGGTAGAATAAAAATCTTATCCTAATAAATTGAAATAATTAATTATTTTAAGAAAAATAACTTAATAAAAAATATGTGAAGAAAAATATGTCATTCTATAAGATAATTAATTATTTTAATAACAGTAAAATAAAATAAAGGTTAATAAATATCTTACAAAATATCATGTCATATATCTGTCTATAGAATTTAAATTTAGCCTATGGCCTTTGTGTGGCTCGCATGTGAAGCTGAAGATGGAAAAAAAGAAGAAATAAACATAACAAGGTTTTGAAAATACATGGCCTCAAACTCCTAAATTACGAAATATCAATGCAAGACGATACCCAATAAATACAAAAGTGGACAATATATGAATTTAGAAAAGAGATAAATTAATATTAAAGTGATTTGAAGAAAAGACCTTTATTAAAGCAAGGAAATTATTCATGGAATTTGCGGTTGTTACAGATAAATTATTTGAGTTTTGCGCATTCGATGTATTTTTATTTACACATAGATTTACGCCAAGAAGATTTATTAGTATTTGAAAAACTGATAAAATAGATAGTTTGAAATGAGAGTGTTTATTTGGAGATTTCTATCTTGTTTCCATTTGTATCTTCCCTATTAAATAAGATAAACTTTAAATAGACGACATGAGCTATATCTTTAGAATTTGCATTAAAAGCTTCAAAATGGATAGACGTGTCGCCAAACGATTGAAGGTGAAAATCCATCTGCACTTAAAAAGTTTAATGCTTACCCTTTGGTTTTCATTTGAGAACTTTACCAACATAATATCCCATGGCAAATGGAGATATGAGATGTTTATTAAGAATTGAAAGGTAGGTGTGCTGTCCAAAAACGACCAACAATTAAAAGAGAAATTAGAACAAAATTCTCCAGAAACTTACAAATGATAGGACATCAAGAGTCATACAAGATGACAATAAAGATAAAAAGATAAATAATGAAAACTATAATAAAGCCAAGCATAAGCCCTACCTCCCGCTAAAATGCCAAACTGTTTCCTCCCACTTTACACGCAACTACTGTTATAAATCTAGTTTTGCATTCTCCGTCCGACTTCTTGTAAGAAAACGTTAGGCAGCTTGTAATCGTGAATTATATATAAGATGAGATTTTCATGTAAAATAGTCCATATGGAATTTCAAAGAAAAGAAAAGGTAAATTAAACGAGACATGAAACAGAAAGATTCGGATTCCCAACTTCTGTTGTCGTCTGCTTATCAAATCTGACGGTCTTTATTGGTGTAAAACAAGAAGCCCATGATTACATGGGATCCGGGTAAAAAATCCAAATGCTGACATTCATCAAGACAGATAAAAGGATACCCAAACAGAAGAGCTATTAAATAGTAGATAACTCAACAGACCTAGGAGTTGACAAGTCACTTTCCATCAAGGGGTTATGTGCAATTAATTCAACAGACACGCACATACAAAGAAAAAGAGATCGAAATCAAATTTGGGGAAATTATTTCGATCGTTTGATAATGGAGGTTCGTAACGTCGACAACGCACCGCCGCCTACGCCGTCAATGACGCCGTCGTCGAAGCCACCGCCTCATCCCGTCGACTCAGCTGCTGTCTCTCTAAGGTCCCTCCTTCTTATCTTTTTTTTTGGCAAATCAAGGCCCCCTCTCTCGCTTTTTATAGTGAAGGTAGTTGCAAATTGATTGATTTGTTGATGTTCTTACAGACTCAAAAAGGAGCTGTGGCGCTCATGGTAAGTTTTCGTTAATATTTGTTGAATTTCTTTAATTTTTTTGTGTTGGCAATTTGCAGTGAATTCAGTCTGTGCAAAATTGTCTCCTTAAGTTTCATAATCTGGAAAAAGGTTGTCAGTTTGATTCCCTATCAAGTGTTTATTGTATTGAACTTATTCAGTTGAAATGGTAGATGTTGCGGCAAATACGATCACGAAGCAATAAACAAACGATAAAGAGAAGCAAGCAAATAAACACAGACAATAGAAATAGAGCACAAACCAAAAGACGCGAGATTTACGTGGAAACCCTTACGAGAAAAACCACGAGCGAAGGAGAAGCACTTTAGTAATCGAACAAATATGGAGTATTATAAACGGTGGATGAATCTCACAAATCCCTTTCAAAACCCTAACATCCTCTCACAAAATACAATGGGTTCAAACTATATCTCAGATCTCTCTTAAGGTTACAAAATACTACAATATATATAGTATACTGTAGATATGATCAAAAAACAGATTTCCCAAACAGCCAAGATTTGGCCCGATCCGCTCGAGGGCCGTCTCAAGTTAATGATGAGCCGGCATTTACAGACAGAGAACAATTGATGATTCGAGACACCTTGTGAGACGGCTTAAGATTATCCTGAATCGTCTCTTGCAACCATAGAACATATGGCAATTCTGGACGTCTTGTGAGCCGACTGATAGAGACGGTGAGCCGGCTCAACTTAATATCCTCCATGAAACGCCGAATTCATTTAGGAAAATTTTAGGGATCGAGAATATGAGGCAAACATAACAAACCTCCACCATGCCTCGCATTCGCCACAAAACTCCACTTTCTCTACAAACCCCTAAAGGGCTCAATGAGTGCGACATACTCCAATTAAATTCAAGCAATACTCAAACTTAACATACGAAAGAGACTTAATCAACATATTGGCCGGATTATCCGTTGTGCCAACCTTCTTTACAATTATCTCTTCCTCTTCAACGACATTCTGAACAAACCAATACCGAACGTCGATATGCTTCGTTCTGTCATGATGAATTCGGTCTTTTGTCAAATGAATCACACTTTAGCTATCACAATAGACCATTATGATATTCTTTTGGGCATCAAGTTCCGAAAATAGTCCCTTCAACCAAATTACTTCCTTAACAGTCTCAACAACGGCCATATATTTTGCCTCTATCGTAGATAACGCTACCGTAGGCTGTAACGAAGCACGCCAACTAATAGCATATCCTCCTAAAAAGAATACATAGCCGGTGATCAATCTCCGCCTGTCGAGATCACCTGCATAGTCAGAATCGTTGTAACCAACCAAACTGTCACTGTTCCTTTCAAACTTCAACCCCATATCAGACGTATTTCGTAGGTATCGTAAAATTCATTTCACTGCTTGCCAATAGTCTTTACCAGGAGATGCAATATAACGACTAACAACACCAACTGCATATGAAATGTCGGGTCGGATACATACCATGGCATACATAATTCTACCCATCGCACTTGAATAAGGAACATGCGACATATAATGAATTTCTTCTTCGGTTTGCAGTGATGAACGAGCTGAAAATTTAAAATGAGTTGTCAGATGGGTACTTACAGATTTATCGTCTGTTATACCAAAACTTTTTCAACGTATCGCTGTTGCGACAAGTAAAATTTACCTCCCTTGCGATCACGCCTAATTTCCATACTGAAAATTTTCTTGGCCGCTCCCAAATCTTTGGTCTTAAATTTTCCTTTCAACTGTTCCTTAAGGTTCTGAATATCAACTATATACCTTGCTGCTATCAATATATCATCAACACAAAGTAACAAGTATATGAAAGAACCATCAGCGGATTTCTTGCAATAAACACAATTGTCGTCCTTATTTCTCGTAAACCCAATTTCACTCATGAAGGAATCAAATTTCTTGTACCAACATCCAAACGACCGTTTCAAACTATAGAGAGACTTCTCTAACAAATAAATATGGTCTTCCTTGCCTTCAATTTCGAAATCTTCGTCTTGTTGCATGTAGATCTTTTTTACCAAACCACCATACAAAAAAGCGGTCTTAAAATCGAGCTGCTTGAACTTCAAATCCTGTATAGCTACCAAACCGAGCAAGACACGAATAGCGATGTGTTTTACAACCGGAGAAAATACTTCATTGAAGTCCATTCTCTTAACCTGTGAATAGCCTTTACCTACCAACCGTGCCTTGTATCGAGTATCTACAACCCTTTTATCTCATTTTTGAAAACCCACTTACAGCTAACTACTTTCTTTCCTCCTTCAGTTTTAACGGGCTATCTTGTTTGGTTCTTGTGAAGAAACCCAATCGCTTCATTCATAGCGACTAGCCAACGAACCGACTCATCGGAAAAGATAACTTCTTGATAACTCGTAGGCTCGTTACTATCAACTGTCTCTACAATGGACAACGCATATGCCACTAGATCATCATAGCCATATCTCTATAGCGATCTAATATTTCTTCGTTGTTGGTCTCGAGCGAGGAGATAATGCTCATCTTGGGATTGATCTTTACCGGACGATGGTGAAGGAGAGATCCCATGCAAACCTAAGCTATCACCCACCTCAAATTCTATGCTCGGACCGTCCTTTTTTGTATCGTCTTGAGTTGGAGATTTCGCGTTTTTCGGTTTCAACATAGTAGACTCGTCAAATGCCATATCTCTGCTAATCATAAACTTTGACGGTTTAGAATCTGGATACCACAGCCTATAACCTTTGACCCCGGTAGCATGACCAAGAAGAATGCGTTTCTTCGCTCGAGGATTAAACTTGCCTTCACGATAATATGTATATGCGGGACAACCAAACACTCTAAGTGTAGAATAATTGGCGTGCTTTCCAGACCATTTCTGCTCCGGTGTTTTACTACCAAGTGCTGCATGCGGTGATCAATTCACCACGCATGTCGTGTTCACTGCGTCTGCTCAAATCTTCTTGTCGAACCTTGCATTAGATAAGATGCACCGAGATTTCTCCAAAAGAGTCTGACTCATACGCTCCGCGACTCTATTTTGTTGTGGTGGGACAACGGTATGATACCGAACGATACCTTCGTTTTTGCAGAATTCATTGAAACCTCCACTATAAAATCATAATCCGTTATACGTCATTAGCCTCTTAATCTACTTTCCTATCCGTTTCTCAATCAATGTCTTCCATTATTTGAACGTATTAAACACATCACTCTCGTATTTCAAGAAGTAGACTCAAATCTTTCTCGAATAATCTTCGATGAAAGTAAACGGAAATTTTGCACGGTTCCTTTGGAAGCAACTTAAGAGGGTCCCCAAAGATTTGAATGGATATAGTTAAGAGTAGCTTTTGTGTTGTGTGCCGCCATACCGAAGTTAACTCGTTTCTGCTTCCCAAAAATGCAATGCTCATAAAATTCCATCTTCGATATATTTTGACCACATAGTAGACCCTGCTTCGATAACTCGGCCATGGTTCTCTCACTCATATGCCTGAGCTCATGTGCCATAATCTGGTTATATCTGAATCTGACATGGATTTAGGTGATAAAATTGCCGCCGACCCGGTAGTTGTCGATCCTGCAACACATATAAGGACCCATTTTCAAGCCTTTCATAATGACGAGAGCACCTTTATTGACTTTCAAAACTTCACCTTCAGCGGAGAACTTATAACCATTAACCATTAACAAATCTCTGAACACCAAATCTTCCAAAGAACCACAACGCAGCTTTGATATCAATTTGTTGTGGCAAATACGATCACAAAGTAATAAACAAACGATAAAAAGAAGCAAGCAAATAAACACAGACAATAGAAATAGAGCACAAAACAAAAAACACAAGATTTATGTGAAAAACCGTTATGGGAAAAACCACGAGTGAAGGGGAAGCACTTTACTAATCGAACAAATATGGAGTATTATAAACGGTGGATAAATCTCACAAATCCCTCTCAAAATTCTAGCATCCTCTCTCAAAATACAAAGAGTTCAAGCTATATTTCAGATCTCTCTTGGGGTTACAAAATACTACAATATATATAGTATGCTAGAGATACAATCAAAAAATAGATTTCCTAAACAACCAAGATTCGGCTCGATCCGCTCGAGAGCCGTCTCAAGTTAATGATGAGTCGGCTCATATAGACAGAGAACAATTGATAATTTCAGGCGTCTCGTGAGACGGTTCAAAATTATCCTGAGCCATCTCTTGCAAACAGAGAACATATGACAATTCTGGACGTCTTGTGAGTCGGCTCATAGAGACAGTGAGCCGGCTCAACTTAATATCCTCCGTGAAACGCCGAATTCATTTGGGAAACTTCTAGAGATCGAGAATACGAGACAAACATAACAACAGAGATCCTAGATAACTTATGTTGTTAAACATTTTAATCAGCAAAGTAATTAATGGGTTGTTATAATTTGTTAATAGCCACTTAATGGGATTTTTAATCTAAAATGTAAAAGGGTTTAAAGGCCAACTGATATGCTTAGCGAATGAAGTTTGCAGTGAAAATGTGGTTAACCTAATTTATGATTTTTGCAAACTTTTAACATGTAAACCTCGGTTTGGGTATTGAGTTGAAGTAGATGGCAAATTAAATCTTAGGCCCTTACTTGGGTATGGAGTTAGGATAACCAGAGTTTGTTTTTTTAGGCCCTGTCTGGGAATGGAGTTAAAGTTTTCTAAACTGTGGTTTCATAAAGTTAGCAAACCCAAACTCCAAAATCCAAACTTTGCCTTGTTTGACATCCATTTTGGAGTTGAGATAACTGTAGTTATCTCAGCCCAAATGTGCAGTTATCTCAACTCCAATCTGATCAAAGTTTTGTAAACTCTATTTTTGGAGTTGGGGCTTGCAAACCATAGTTTGCATCCCCTACCTCCGCTTAAAAATAAACTATATCCCAACTCCATATCCAAACAGGGACTTAAGAGGGGTAGAGGTCATGCAGACTTCGGTTTGCAAGACCTAGGTTTTACTTAAAAGTAAACTCTGGTTATGCCATAAAAGATGTGTTTGGGAAAATAAACTTTAGAAAGTCATATTGGGTTTAGATGACTACAGTTATATCAACTTTGGAGTGAAATAACTCTGAAGTCTAAACTCCAAAATCAATGCCGAATATGGATTGTTTAGAACTTTGTAGTTGAGTTTAGGTAACTTTATAAAACTCCAGTTATCTAAACTTAAATCCATCCCCAAACATGCCCCTAATTATAACATTACAACACTTTGCTCTTTTACACTGATCACCACAATCTCTAGCACAAAGAAAACATGGACGTGATGTGATGAATGTGATAGTTTAATGAGACTTGATGTAAGAATTTAAGTATGGTGTTTGCAGAAAAGTGAAAATTAGATGGTGTTTCATGTTATTTTTCCCTAAACGTATCTAGATAACTCACAAGTTTCATCTTTCTTGTTGCCAACTTTACAGTATTTTATCAGAATTGTTGTTTCTCTAGAAAATTTTAGAACATTCTAAATGTTGATTTTTGATACCCACTCCTGAAGATAACTTCTCTGGCTATAACTCAAATATTATTATATGATAGATGGCTCATTCGTTTTGTCTTCTGCAACTACTGCATTACCGTGCTTTGGACCTGGCTTTATTTGTCTAGTTGACCTTGAAAATTGCATTGGTTCATCGATGTCTTCACATTCCTCACAGTTCTATGGTAAACACTGATTTTTATCTGTTGGTGATCTGGGAAAACTAGGCCATATGATTCCTCATCTTGCTTTGGTTCTTCTAGTTCTCAGACAACTTTGTTTCTAAAGAATACAACAATTCATGATTGTAGCATTGTCCAGTTGTTTGGTCACAAGTTTTACAACTCCATCCTTCTCTTTCATTCTCATACTCAACACAGATGTATCAAATCACCTTCATATCAATTTTTTGGGCAGATGATATGAATCAAAGCCATGACTAATGCAGCTGAAAACCCATTAGTACTATTGATGTGAATCTTAGCTTTAATGAGTGTAACCTGTTGATCATGTGTCATTTGGATTCAGCCTATAAATGTCTTGACGCATTCTTGGCATGCAACATTAGCTTTTGCTTCTGAATATCTCTTGATGTCGTCGGCCCTTCATTTATGCAATGTCGTCGTGTTTCGGAGAATTGAGACACATAAGCTTGGGAAATCTTGTATCCTTGTAGATAGTCGCCAAACTCTTTGGGTGTGAAGTCTCTTGTGTTCTCCATACACAGGCACCCGATATATTACTGACCTCTCCTTCAACTCAACAGTTTCTCGAAAATCTTTCGATTTAAAAAGTATATTGCATCCACTGATCAATATTTGCTTTACTAAACCTCACATGTTTGGGTGAATGATCTCAAACAACCTTGAACTTCTAGGCTTGATATGTGGTTGATGTACCTTCACACGGTATCTCCTAGACTTTCCAACTGTGTTTGGCCATTGATCATAAATCGCTCCAACATAGCCTTGAGCATATGGCAGCTCACTAGCTCGAGGCGAGCATACCATAAGTTCAGTGATAGATTTATCCTCTATTTAATGTCGGGATATCTTGGTCTTCAGGCTCTTACTTAATTTGTTAGTGGAACCCCACACAAGATGTATGCATGATAACTTCTGCAATAGGATTGTTTTGACAAAATTATTAGAGTTTAATAATGGCAATACTCCATTTGAAATTTTCAATTGGTTTGAAGTAAGAATATATTTCAAGTTCATGATATTATGATGACTACCCTTTTTTTGGTTGTAAAATTGATAAAATGAATTGACTGTATTCAGTTTGTTAATGTTTAGTATAATGCTTTTACTCGTGCATATAAGCTCTGGGAAATTTCTTCAGTCCTTTGGATATGAAGTTTCATAGACAACGGTCAATGCATTAATTTGTAGATTTATAAACTATGGGTGTGTTTCTTTTCTGTTAAATCATAACATAATTTTCATTTCATCTCATTTTAATCGTCTGCATGACCATATATGAGCCATTGTTATTACATGCACACAGATGAGTGGAAACCAAGGAGTATCAGCCTTTCCCGAGGGTGAAAATATTTTTTATTGGATCAGTACTATTGTGGGAGGCAAAGAAACCCCATATGAAGGCTTATCTTATAAACTCTCTCTACGTTTCCCACTCGATTATCCATTCAAGCCTCCCCAAGTTAAGTTCGAGACTCCATGTTTCCATCCCAATGTCGATCAATATGGCCAGATCTGTCTCAATATCCTTCAGGTAAGGCAGCGGCTTGAATAACAGGCACCAAAAAGTGCTTATTGCTCTATAAGAAAAGAAAGTGATGCAATTTTTTCTTTTTTGTCTCAACATCTGTCTCATATGTCTCGACCTCTTTCAGGTAGCCAGCAGCCTGATTCAGAAACAGTTTTTAGTTCGTGCTGATTATTCTCTAAAAAAAATGATGCATGTGTTTTATTCTTCTCTAGGACATGTGGACTTCGGCTTATGATTGCCGAACAGTGTTGTTGTCTATTCAAAGCTTATTAGGAGGTGAGTTCTCCTTTTTCATGGTATCAAAGCTATGCATGTTTTGATTTTATTTTTATTTTTATTTTTTCCCACTTTTTTAAAATTTTCCATGTCCTAATTTTGGTTCTTGGTATAGAACCCAATGTTGATAGCCCTCTCAATGGTCATGCTGCAGCACTTTGGAGTAGCCAAAGAAGGTAGTTTTCTTTCCTTCCATATCATTATTTTTCCATTTCTTTTTTCATCTTCATAATCAGTTTCGCAACTAAGGGTTCTGACTTTAGAAAAAAGGTTGTATTTTTATCATGCCGACAACTTTCTCTTATTAGGTTTATACTTTTGATCTGTCTTTAAACAAAAGATAGAAACCATTTGTGGTCCAAACTAAAATTCTTATTCTAATTTGGACTCCATTGCAAAATCAAGCCAAACATGATATAGTAGGTTAGTTTCCTTGTTATTTACCTAGTAATTAAAAGTTGTCATAATCATCTAAGAGTTTCTCCCATCATACTGGTATTTGTAAGGTCCATTGTAGTTCATCAAAGTTTTATGACAGATTGTTGATCAGACTTCAACCTGTTTTTTATTAGTCTCAAATTCGTAGACTATGAAATAATGGATGGGAGGCTCTTCAATAGTCTTACAGTTGGCATTTTCATTATGCCAACAAATTCTCTTATCGGCAGGTGCGGAGGGAGGGGAGCCCGTCCCTCCTAGAGATATTTCGAATTACCTCTCTATGTATAGCATCTTCCAACTGTCTCTTACAAACTATATATGGGCCCAATCAATGCTGTTAACTAAATCTAAACCAATGCCCACTTCACATATGGCCAACTTTTTAACCCTCTTACCCAAGTACATTTTGGTGGATCCCATCGAAATGAACGAATTTTTAACGTGCTCTCCCTCCTCTAGATTTATAGTGAATTTGAAAGGTTTTTTCTCTTTCTTTTTGGGTTATTTTCATTCAAAAATATGAAACTAACTGATTTGCTTGTTTGTTTGTTTTATAATATCTTAAACGCAGCACCTGACGAGCTTTTGTTGCCATTATGATTGCTAAAATAAGAAGTTGCGCTAGGATTGATGATGATTTTCTTAATAATTTCTTGTTTTTCTAAATAAATAAGATTTATGAGAAATGATGGCAGAATATCAATCTACTCAATAAAATAGAAGGAAAAAAAGATCAAGTGAAATATATGATTTGTTTTTTTATTATGCTTGTTTTGGTAAAAGTTCCTAACGATTAATTGTAATTTTGATATGCATTATTTACATTATAATTTATAATTGTAAATGTTTTAAAAGAAAAATATATCTAAAAATCTGTCTCATAAATTTTGGCTCCCCAAGAAAGGGATTCTGGCTTCTCATAAAAAGAAATTCTGGCTCGGCAATTGCTTATCATTCATGCAACATGAATATCATTTTATTTTATGGTTAAAATAGAAATAGCTCTTGTGCTTGAGCTCCATAGAAATCACTTGTGGTCGAAATAGAAATTGCTCTTCTTATTGGACTCCACAGAAGAAAGTTATTCATGTTACTGCTACCTGTTTGCCTGTTCCTCACCTAGTAATTAGTAGGGCTGTCGTCGTCGTCATCTACATCCTTCTCTCATTTGGGTCGGCTATGAAGGAAGGCTCGATGGACAAAGTTCTATGACAAATTCAATGACAAAGAAGAGTACGAATGAAAGAGGGTCCTATAAAAATCCTAAATGAACAGTTGGCTTCCTCCAAACTTTATTAGGAGATGAATTCTATTAGAATGATAAAATGTTATATTTGCTGTAGAAAATTATGTTCAACTAATATATAAGCTAAAAAGCCCAGGAGTTTAATGGAATCACAACCTTGTAATTACCTAGTAGTAATAATAATTTAATTAACAGTTTTCAACCACTGATAAATAAACAAGTTACGGCTACAATAATGTGAACCTAAGGATTAACTTTTCGCAAAAGATTGCATCAGTAATTCTTATTTCTTACTATCGATCTCCTTTGTTAATTTCATGATAGATTAAAAATACAGATATCTTTACTTGTTCTGACCGGTAATTTGGTGATTTTGGTATTCCAGATTACAAGAAGATGGTTCATAAACAATATGTGCATGGTGGTGATGTTCTGGAAAGCTAACCTTGCACAAACCTCATAGATTTCAGTTGCCTACACTTGTGTAAATCTATAGATACAGACATATCTGCTTGTAATCGATTTCGAAACACTGATTCTGGAGTCTGATAATTTTGACTCTGGAAATATAGAAGCAGATGTAATTGGTTATTGGGTGTAATGTAGTGTTGATAGCTTTTCAATGAACTTTTGCTGGTTATATTTCACTCGGGACCATTGTATAGGATTGAAGTTTGTAACCTTAGGAGACTTTGAATAAATAAATTAACTCATGTTTTAATGATGTCATTATGTATAGCTTCATTCCAATCAGAACAAACTTTGTACCTTTTGAGCTGCATTGGTCTTTATTTGCATCTTGTTTGAGCCATTTGAGTATGAGCAAATCAGGTTTGTGTTTGACATCTTGCTCTTTCATCTTCATAACTATTGGTGAACAACACAAATTTAGTCGGATCTATATAAAATGAATCAAAAATGTATGTACAGTGATGTTGCTCTCATCGATATGTTCTTGTGCCGCCCTTCTCATGCAACGATGAGAAGGCTATGATTTTTTCAAACTTTTAAAACTAAAATTAGCATTTTTGTTAGGACCGGGGGGGGGGGGGGGGGGGGGGGCGCTTTGTGGATGCACGGGTATCAAGTTTGAAATCAAGAAAAATCATATTAATTTAAAATTTTATTGCTATATATATCATATTGGAGTTATGGAGGCCGACATTGGAATCTCGGAGGTTCAGATCGAGCAAATCCAAGACAGCATATATGCATTGCAAATTTAGAAAACAGAGAAGTCAAAATCATATTGGTATAACATTGGAAGGGCAAGATATATCACCGAACAATCAGTTTAGATATCTAGGTTTCATCATCCAAAAGAATGGGAATATCGACAGCGATGTTAATCAAAAGATCCAAACTGGTTTGTTGAAATGGAGAAGTGCAACAGGGATTTTGTGTGATCGTAACTTTCCGTTAAAGTTGAAATGGAAGTTTTATCGGAGCGCTATTCGACCTGTCTTATTATATGGTACAGAATGCTGGACTCCTAAGAAATATCATACACAGAAGATGCACGAAGCGGAGATGCACATACTTCATTGGATGTATGGTAACATTAGAAAAGATAAGATGCGAAATGAGGATATTCGTGCAAAAGTTGATATAACACTTATGGAGGAGAAGATGCAGGAAAACCGGCTAAGATGGTTTGGTCATGTGTGATGCAAACCTATGGAAACACCGGTTCGACGAATGGATACTCTCGAGATAGGCAATGTCAAAAGGACGAAAGGGAGACCGAAGAAAATATAGATGGAGGTGATACGAAAAGATATGATACGAAAAGATATGGTTGCCAAAAGCCTCAATGAAAGTATATTGTTTGATAGAAGTGAGTAGAGGCAGAGGATTTATGTGCTGGACCCGACGTGATTCTTATGTTGGTTCATGTAGCTTACCCCATATGCTTGAGATAAAAGGCTCAGTTGTTGTTGTTGATTGCTATATATATCATATTCAAAAACTTTACATTTAAAATATATGAAAAATTAACTTGTGAATGTTTTGACATTTTTCTTCAGTTTTTAAATATTTTTCTTCCTATGATGGTATATGAAAATCGCGAATTTTATAAAAATCTAAAACAAAAAAATATCTTCCATTTTTCAATAATTTGCTTATAATAGAACATGAGAATGAAACGTACAAAATTCCTAAAAAAATTTGTTCTCTTGAAATTTTCAGCATTTTGCACCTACACGAATATGGCGAAAGTTTTAAAAATCTTAAAATTTCCGTTTTCACGGTTTCTCAATATTTTGATTGCTATATAGCAAAAGAATATCATGAAAATTTCACAAAAAAATGTTTTCCTCGGTTTTTCAATATTTTCCATGATATAGGAAATGAAAAAATCACAAAATTTTCAGTTTCTTCATTTTATTCAATATTATGCATTCACATGAAAATCATGAAATTTTCGAAAATCTCAAATATTTTGATTTTTATAATTTTTGCATGCGATAACACATGGCAATCGTGTAATTTAAACAAAAATCCCAAATTATTTCTTCTCTTCAGATTTTGCAATATCTTGTACGTTACCGCATGAAAATTGCGTAATTTTCAAAATTCTCAAACTTTTCTTTTTTTCAATATTTTGATTGCTATAAGCATACGAAATCTCAAATTTTTTTATGCTCTTCGGTTTTTCAATATTTTGTTTGACAGCACATGAAAATCGCGATATCTTCAAAAATCCTAAAATTTTATGTATCCTTTATATTATCAATAGAGCACACATGAAATTCGTGAATTTTTTAAGTTCAAAAATTCTATATTGTACTTTAAATTGTCAATATTCTGCATGCTACATATAAGATTTGGATCCTTTCCAAGCCTTGGAGAGACCAAGCCTTCAATATATGCCGTCCATTTATTTGTACAGCGGAGATTCTTCTTGCTTGATATTTATAACACAAGACATCAATCAGCGAGATATATTATTTTGATATTCCACCAAATATTTTCCATTCAATATATGGAGAAGCCTTCATTTATGGAAAACTCTATTTTTATTCCTCATTTTTTTTTGAGTTGCATGGTGTTTTAAACTGCATATATTATTTGATTAAAACTTTTTTGTTTTTATATATATATATATATAATTATTTTAAAATAAAATTTATTAAATATTTATAAAAATGCATATGTTATCTGTATTTGCTAATATTTGAGCTCTCTGCTCTTTTATTTTATTTTTCGTTGTTACATACAGTTTATTAGAATGCAACAATTTTCCAACCCTTTTTAATTCCCAAATAAAATGGATATTTATTTTTCTTGTCAATCCATAAATTTGTTTGTCCACAGAGGTTTGTGGGTTAATTTCATATATTTTCATATGTTTTCTAATTATGTTTAAGAATGATCCGGTGGACAACAGATTAATCTAACCTTGAGGAAATATTTGAATCTAGACATCAAACTTTTATAAACAAATATGATTAAGTTTATAACTGTCTTTTTTATTTAAATAGAGGAATATTGTTTTTACATATTTAGACTTGCTTATGATTTTTTCCCTAAAATTATGTCTGAAAAAGGAATTTGACCTCAAAAATATTATATGAGTGGAATTATAATACCAAGTAATTAATTAAATATATAGAGGTTATAATCGATTAAAAAATAAGAGCAGTATTATTAAATATTTGGTAATAAATTTAATTAAATAAAAATATTAAATAAATAATATACGCAATATCTTTTCCTTATGCGTACACATGGCTTAAAAAATAATAAAGAAAATAGAGTTTTGAAGGTTCAGAATAGATGGAATAAATATCTATTAATGTCTTTGTAATTGATGTTCTGATCAATAAGTGTCATGCTAATATCTCCACCGTCTGAATAATAAATAGACGGTTTTATATTGAAGACTTGGTCTCTCCAAGAGTTGGAGGGAATCCAAATCCCTATACATAGGGCATAAAAATGCTAAGATTTTCAAAAATCTCAATATTTTCTGGTTTTTTGGTTTTTTCGGTTATTTCAATATAGCATATAAAGTTCACAAGCAAATTAAAAAATCTCAACAATTTTTTGTTTTTCTCGGGGTTTCAATATTTTATCGTTTATTGCTATTTTGCTTCTTATAGCATACGAAAATCTCGAAATCTTCTTTATTTTACTTGGCTTGATCTATAGAGCATGAAATTATAATATTTTTAAATATCCAAACGTTTTTTGTTTGATTTTTCAACATGTTGCTTACTATATAACTGTCACGATCCGGAAATGGCACATGACCGTCACTTAGATCTTGTGAAGTCTATATGACCCCACCACAATCCAAATAAGTCGAAAATCCAAAAATTTAAACCTTTTTACGGAAATATTGTGGAGATGAAGTTTTGAAATAGGGGTATAACGGAAATCAAGTTCTTCTTTTAAAGTATAAATAATGTTCGTTTGAAATATTAGTGGATTATATACCATAATTTGAAAATATTTTCATCATTTGAAATTTGGGCAGCAGCTCCTTTGTAAATTTTGATCAAAACCATTACATAACAATAATAATAAAAGCATCCCCAAGCGGGAGCTAGCTCTTCACCAATTGGTGGAATCATAACCACACAATATGAAATATACGACGCTCAAGGCGAAGATCAAATGCAGAAAGAAAGTAAAGAAAACCAAAAACAACATCCAACTAAATATAAAGAATAATGCAGGTCTCGACACTAAGTCCGAAAGAATATACAACTGGTCTCTAAGTCTACCAAATGTACATAATCTGGTTGATGGAGCTTTTAACTAGATACAAAGAATATAAAAGTATACAACGGTGGATACGCTCTGTACTGTAACCTACCTACCAATGCAAATCATCCCAAAGAAACAATGTACCAGTAAACCGCTATTGATCTGAGTGCTCGATCCTGCATGAAAACTATGGCACAATGGAGGTGAGTTGCCAACTCGTGAGTAGAAAATATCAACATGTAGAAATAAAATGTATGACGATCTCCTAGGTCTGTAGGGTGTTTTTTGTTACCCCATTTGGGATGGAAATGCGCGCGCTTTTCAGGCGCATTACAGATTCCCTCTGTCTAGGGTAGATCAGGGTTTATTAATTGTGGGGATCTGAATCTCCGTCAGCCGCGGACTAAGCTGCCGTTAATTACCCCTTATCTTTAGAGCGAGAGAATTTCCGATTGACGGGTCAAACTGGTCATGCGAACTCAATGTGCAGTGTGCATGTATGTCTTAAGGGGTTTTGGGTATATCGGGGCCTCACAGAGTTTACGGGGATGTGTTTTGAGTGTGGGGCATGCAGGAAAAAGAGGGGTGAGGAGCGTCCTAAGGACGTGTGAGATGGCACATGGGCGCTGGGCGCCAGCGGGTCACGCGCCTGGCTTGCGGGCGCCAGCGGGTCACGTGTATGGCGTGTGGGCGCCGGGCGCCAGAGGATCATGCGCCCTGCACGTGGGCGACCGCGGAAAAAAGGGACTTAGCCTCTGAACTGGGAGTTGAACTCTCGAGTGATTTTTGAAGTTAAACTCATAAAAAAAGGGGTCTTTTATGAAGTTAAACTCCTAAAAGATCTATATTTTGAGGTTAAACTCTTTTGAGAATTTGGATCTTGGAGTTAAACTTCTCAAAAATTAGTTTGGAGTTAAACTCCTGAAGAAAAGATTCTTGTTCTGGAGTTAAACTCCCAAAAGATTTTCGGAGATAATAAAAGGGGACCCCTTTCTTCTTTCTTGAGCCCTGTATCCTCTCTTAAGTTTTGGATCTTCCCAAAGTGAGATTTTTTGGAGATAGATCTCCTTCTTCCTCCCCTATATTGGTTGGATCTTGGAGAAAGGGGTGGTGGGATTTAAAAATCATCGCTTTTAGAGATTTGCTGGAAGATTTGAACTACTCTTCAAGGGTTTTATGGTGAGAAACTGTTTCTTTTTGGGGAAAGAAGAGTTAAACTCTTAATTTAATTCAAAAAAAGATAAGAAGGTTTAAAATCTTGAGGAAGGAGAAGGAGGCACAAAACCCTAGAAAAATATGGGAAGAATCTTGTTTGTTACCATTCATCATGATACCTTATATAGGATTTACATTTTACATATGACCCGTTGGGCTTTTTAAAATGGCGCATGTGCCTTTCCCATGTCATGTGATTTTTTTTCTTTTGCATATAAATCATGGGCTTTTACATAATTTGGGTTTGTTGCCCATTTTAGTATATTTATTTATAAAAATTATATTAAGCATATTTATACTTTAACAATTATTCCTTTGGCATGGGGGGCGGCCTCTTCATGCTTGGGCTCGATCTGAGCATAGGTCCACTTGCTTGGACTTGGGTTCAGATTTGGACCCACTTGGCTTGGGGTTGACTTTGACCTGGTCAACCGGGGTGTAATTTTTGATCCCAAAAAAGTATCCCCTATCAATAAATGCATACCGCATGTATGGATTGTGTGCATGAAATTGATGGACCTTATTCTATATGGGGATTGATTTGGTTTGGTTCCCTGTGGAGGGTCGGTGCTGCCATTTTAGCGATGTGGACGATCGGTGCTGCCATTTTTGCGACGTGGACGGTCGGTGCTTGATTTGACTTGCCCTGCTTCGTGCGATGTCGGGATTTGATTTGAGTTGCTCTGCTTTCTGTGGTGTCGGGATTTGATTTGACTTGCTCCGTTTTCTGCGGTATCGAGGTTTGATTTGTTCCGAGGTGGAGCATGATTCAGCCAGGGAGGTCATTGGTTGACTGGTATTTTGATTTGTTTTGGGCGTTTTCTACCCGTCCAGTGAGACTTTTGAGCTTGGAAGTGCTGCCGGATGGGACGTTGATTTGATATATTTGATTTCTGCCTTATTTGGCAGGACTTTTGAATTCGAGAGGGACTTGAAATTTAGATTTTGTTTGGCATCAGCATTGCTATCCTGGAATAATGCCAGGAGCAACTCATCATTTGTCCCGAGAAGACTTGGGATTTAGTTTTTGGGTCGGCATCAACACCGCTAACATTGAAGCGTAGTGCCAGGAGCGACTCATCATTTGTCTTTTGGAAAACTTAGGGTTTGAGTTTTGGGTCGGCATCAGCACCGCTAACACTGAAGTATAATGCCAGGAGTGACTGTTCATATCAGAATTTTGCATTATTATATTCCCCATTCTTAATTATATTACAAATAAATAGGTGCTTTTGATCCATGTCTGCTAAATAGTTGCAGGTTACAGGTTCTCAGAACAATACATTGAAATTCAAGAAAATACGTTACAAAAGTAAGACGACGACCAACAATAGATTAATCCATATGATGCCGCCTACTAGTTCAAGGAACAAAAGAAGATCAGTAAACAGTTCCATGCACAAGAAAGTTCAAGGGTAGCACTGGATTAAAGACTTCAACGCGAAGCTCACGGCAAAAATTCCACAACATTCTGCACTGTAGAAATCTGGAAGAAAATAGAAGATATTCTGTGGAACCAAGTGAAGAAGACAGAAGTAAAAAGCAACATGAAGCAACCCTAGAAATTTGAGCCCATGAGGCTATTCTGCCGCGGTTCCGCGGCCGTGCAGTGCACGTGTCGGTGCAAAGTGTCGGTGGTGTCGGTGTTTTGACCCGGCTTTCTTAGGGTAGTCTTGTAATTTTAGATGTGGATCAGATGTAAAACCTAGGGTTTTTCCTATTTATAAATAGGAGGGCTCAAAGCCAAATAAGGTGTGTCTCTTCTAGGGTGTCTCTTTTGAGATGTCTCTTTTTAATTTCTAGATTAAATTTTAATTTCCTTGTAATCGTCAAGATGTCATCAATAAAGGTATTTTTTTTATCGTGCATTCTTTTATCTGAATTTAATTCTTGAATTTTTTTCTGTCTTTTATTATCTGCAACTTATATAGTCTTTTAAAATTATAAAAATGAATCTTATCATAACTTCCCTAATGAGTGAGTAATTCCTCACTTGTTAGGGTTATGATTGGGAAGGTTTGAGAGAAGTAAATCTCTCTCTCTTTTCTTTGCCCATATAATTTTTATAATAGGACTCTATTTAAATTAACCACACATCGCTCACTACGGCACCCTATCCTTCAAGATAGCGGTGATTCCCTTGTTAGACCGGTTGTGATTGATTTAAATAGAGGTTAGGATTAAGAGTTAAGAAAGGACGGATAAGGACCAAAAGAAAGAAACTAAGTTTCTTCCTAGTCGTGCTAATCTCCTTTGTTGACTATTACCCTAACATCTATATTCTTCATTAGGGCATTGAAAGCAGTGGGTAGAATCCATTTTCCAAACTAACCTAATCCTAACCCTAGCAAGACTTTTATCAATTTAATCTCATTCTTAGATCGTAAAACAAAACCCGACTTAATCGGATTAACTCGTTAGAACATAAAGAAAAGGAATCTATCTTCCTGTGGACCGACCCGTACTCAACCGGCTAGCTACCAAGCAACACCGTTATTGATTGCGGTATTTTTAATTTTGATTTTCAAAACGCACGCACGTAAAAAACGAAAAATCAAATGGCGTCGTTGCCAGGGAGACGGTAGTCTCTTTCTTTGTGTGATTTCGGGTTAAAAAAATAAAAAATAAAAAAATTATAAAAATTGAAAAAAATTTAAACAAAAAAAAAAATTAAAAAAAATCATCTTGTTCTTTTTGAGAGGTATTGTGTGAATTGCGCAGGAAAAGAAGAGGGACGGATTCAGATCTGGGAAAAAACCCAGTGAACAAATCAACAAATAGAAGATCTGAACAGACAGAGGAGAATCACAACAGACAACAGAAAATTTTTGGAGATCCAAACCAACTTAACCACCATGGAACCGCGGCGGATTCAAGCATTTGACCGCAGAACCGCGGTCAACTGCTGACGTCAGCACCCCAAAATTTTCTGTAAGTATTTTTGTCCCCTCTCCTATCCTGAGCTCCACTGAAAATTTTTCCTGCAGGGTTCTTTGCGCAAAATTCTTCTCCCTCTCCAATAAATTATTTTTGTGCAGAATTCTTTGCGCTGCCAAATAAAAAAAAATTTGCAAGTATTTTAGATTTTGTGTGTTTACTGCTTTGCATTTTTAAAACAGACTTTTAAGGGGCTATAACACCAATCAAGATTGGGTGAGGATTTCATTACCCTTCCTAAGACCCCAAAAATCACTAAAAAGTATATGCATCAACCCTCGAGTTAATTAAAAAAAAATATTTAGACTCAGCCAATAAGGACTGTCGCGCTCATTAGGACAAAGGAAGATTGTGGGCAATCGGTCGTTTATCTAAACCTGACTTTGTGGTGCCTAGACTAGACAAGTAGAAAAGGTAATTTTAAAAGGCCCGTCTCACGGTGATTCGTGAGCGGATCCCTCCTTTCTTCATTTGTGCTTACCTGACCACAATTGGCGGTGAATAGACGATTTGAGGGATATCTCACAACTTGTCGCTTTGGAACAGTTAGGAGCAGTCTAGTTGACTTAGGAGACCCTAGCTCTAGGCTTGATTGTGCATGCTTAAATTGTGATTGTGTCGTAGTTCCGTACAAATTTTTGCAAAACTCTTTTAAAAAAACACTTTCAAAAATTTCAAAACTCCAAAAACAAACAATTTTTTTTTTAAATTTTTTTTTAAAATATAAAAAAAAATCAAAAAAATCATCACATTCTTTTTCTTCTCCTTTCTTACATCATGGGTACCCCACATCGCAAAACTCTTGCCGAACTTTGGTACCCTCAACCAGACATTACTTCCTACGCGCATTGTTTTGGTCAAATTTCGGACGACCCCTCCATGCCCAAAATTTCTTTCAAAGATCGAATAGGCGCGTTTACGAGAAACAGTTGGACTCCGCAATCCACTTTGTATCAACCGTTTCAACCTTCACCACCTTCTTACGTTGATACCCCTTTTGAGAGTCCGGTGGTAACTCCGAAACCCATGTCTATTGCTGAACATATTGAACAATCTCATAGCCGATCTTTCACTCCTTTCAACACTTCCAGTTCTTGGGATCAACAATTCCATTCACCTTTTTATCCAAATGTTGATCCTAATACTGTCCAACCATTCAATTCCTATCCATCTTACCCAGTTGTTGCACCTTCCCTAAACATTGCTTTTACACAACCATTTGGGAGTTTCCAGTATTCAAACAACTTTGAATCTTTTACTGAAATCCCTTCACAACCCATGACTAGTCTGGAACAGTCATTGGAAGATTTTATGGTAGCGTCAAGACAACAGATTAAGGATTTGAATGAGTCCATGGCCGCCCTTATAAAACCAAGTGACCCGGTAGCTAGTTTCAACTAGCTCCAAATTTTCCAATGTATGATGAGGCGATTGGACAGATTGAGAATTTGAGTGGTGAGAGTGAGCTGTACACACTTCAAAATCAAACCTATCCATCCCTAATTGAATCCCATAACTCCGGTTTTGAATGTCTATCAAGTGTTCCAAATGATTCACCAGTTGAAGATAAAACATCTAATGAGTTGTGCGACTTTGTAGTGTTTGATTTACCTGATTGTGAAGGGTCCCTTTCGAGTGAACCCACACCCAATCCTTTTGAACTCTACACCTCCACTCTAGAACCTGAATTAATTGATATCCATACTTTTGATGAGGTGTCTGAGAAATTTAATTTTCACTTGATCGAGGATATTGACGCTGGGAATATTTTGGATGATGAACCCACAAATTTGGATGAGTTTTTCTTTCCAATTCATCATCCCGAGACATTAAATGTTTCTCCCGAACTTCATATGCGTCTTGAATTTGATGAGAATTGCATGGATAAGCTAAATTTTGAGGAGAGTATTACGGATAGTATTGAGGATGAACCGGTTTTGTTTGATGAGTCGGATTTTCCAATTCATCCTCCTGAACCTTTAACTGTTACACTTCCTAAATCAATCCCCTTCATCCTTTCTGTCGTTCCGACCGTGCAAGAACCGTATCCCTTTCATTTTCAATGTCTGCTTCACTAAGTTCGACGTACCCATGTTTTCTCACGAATCTTGAAGGATTTGACCTCATTTCTCAGTGGGTTGATAGATTAGCACAATCGCTTTTTACAAATCGGTCATTACAAATTGTGCTAATTTATACACTCCATTCCACCCTCAAGTTCGTATTCAACTTCTTTCTCCCATTTTCTCAGGTTCCTTTTCTATTTTTCCTATAATTTCAGTGAGTGTTGATGAATCACAATCCGATAATTCAAGCTTGATCATTCCAGAAAGCCAACTTGATTTGGATACTTTTGAAAATGAGGTAGATGAGTTTTTCGAGTCTCCTACCTCCATAATTTTTGACAAATCAAATATGATAAATTCTGGCACAAAACCTACTGACAACAAAATATTCAATTACATCGATAAGAGTTTTGAAGAACTTTTTGCTGACGAACTTGCATTCCTAAACGACACGGATTTTGTGATTAATCAACCCCCGCCTGAAGAAGTCGAATCACCACCATTTCTTTTTCCCTTCCGCCATTCTTCTCCTCCACCGAGACTGTATACTGCTTCTATCTCTACATGGTCTCGTGTGTTTCTCATTTCTTTTCTCTACACTCCATTCTTTCACCAACCACACCATTATAACGATAATTTTTTTGAATGGTTGGTGCTAACCTTTGGCCTGTGTAAGGCCTTGTATAGCTTGATACTGTGTTTTTCTCCTCCCTAACTCTGAACTTTAATGCTTCAACAATGGAAACACTGTTTCACTTAAGTTTGGGGGGGCCTTTTTGTGTATATATATTTTGTTTTCTTTTCCTGTTAATAAAAAAAAACCTAACAGGGGAGTACCGGCAATTTTGACCCTCTTGGTGTAGCATAATAGTGAGGACACTGTCAAGTTTAAGTTTGGGGGTATGCTCGGTAAGCTTTCTTCCTTCGCATTCATGTGTATAATTTTGCATTTGCATACTTATTTTAAAACCCATAAAAATTGAAAAATTATAAAAATTATAAAAATTGAAAAGTTCAACTTTGGGCATATTTGACTTAAGTTCAACATGACGGTTGAATAGTAGGAAAAAACTAGATTCTAAACCTAGTAAATTAAAAACCCTAAAAATAACCTTTCTTAAAGTTTAACTGTAGAAAATATATGTCCTTGTAGTTTATTTAGAAATAAGCAAATTTCGAGTTCAGTTCTTGGGCTAAGTCAAAATAAGGGAAGAGTATTGAATTTTTATTTGAAGTGTAAGTCTGAAAAATAATTCTGAACCTTAAGTCTAAATTCTGAAAATATATACCCTACAATTATCACATACACGCACCTTAAAACTTGGAATAGTAGAGGATACCTTGAAATGCTCTTGTCTAAAATCCTTAGTATGAAGGAAAATAAAATAAAAGTACAAGAGTGAATAAAGAGATATAAAAAAATGAACACTGGTTTTGTAATTACTTAAGGCTGCGTAAAATGAAATAAAAATATATAGCAAGGATGCTTTATCACCTAGTACCTTAGACCAACTGGTTTGGGAGTCACTGCTAAACCTTAGGTATTGCAAGACGAGAAATTACGCCTTAATGCGCGAACACATTTTGTAATCGGTCGTTAGTACCTCAAGAAGTATTAACGGTCGCATGAAGGATGTGTGAGAAATTTCATCTAAAATTCACCAACTAAAAGTATTTTGGAAGATGGACAAAAGTATGATAGCTTGAATTGAATTTTCAAGTGTAGGGGTGATACATACACACACGTAGGGGTATATAATTGGGTTTGGATGAGAGATATGAATGAAAAATAGGATTTATATCTTCAGTAGAGATGATAAAAATTCCTAAGTTGAGATAGAACCTTAGAAGAAAAATTCAAAAGATGCTAAAAGCTAAGTAAATTTACAGAACATATACGATCTTAAGTTAAATGAAGAGGGAGTGTGAAAAATATGGGTTGATGATTTATAAGTTAAAGATAATAGAATTTCTTGCTAGAACACCGAATTAAAGAATGAAAGTCAATAGGCCAAATTGATCGGATTTTGTGGGTAGTATTCGCTGAAAACCCTCTGGAGACAACACTCCTCCTACTAGAGACACCTAGAGATTTAACGGTTTGTTGCACAAGCTCAGTGCAATCGTGATTTCTTGCGAAAGTGAGGTTAGGATTTTTCGAGAATAAATTGGCTTTGCTCGGGACGAGCAAAAGATAAATTTGGGGGTATTTGTTCATATCAGAATTTTGCATTATTATATTCCCCATTCTTAATCATATTACAAATAAATAGGTGCTTTTGATCCATGTCTGCTAAATAGTTACAGGTTCTCAGAACAATACAGTGAAATTCAAGAAAATACGTTACAAAAGTGAGACTACGACCAACAATAGATGAATCCATATGATGTCGCCTACCAGTTCAAGGAACAAAAGAAGATCAGTAAACAGTTCCATGTACAAGACAGTTCAAGGGCAGCACTGGATTAAAGACTTCAACGCGAAACTCACGGCAAAAAGTCCACAACATTCTGCACTGTAGAAATCTGGAAGAAATAGAAGATATTCTGTGGAACCAAGTGAAGAAGACAGAAGTAAAAAGCAACATGAAGCAACCCTAGAAATTTAAGCCCATGAGCCTACCAAATGGCCGTGGATCCGCGGCCAAACAAGCTATTCTGCCGCGGTTCCGCGGCAGTGTAGTGCACGTGTCGGTGGTGTCGGTGTTTTGACCTGGCTTTCTTAGGGTAGTCTTGTAATTTCAGATGTGGATCAGATGTAAAACCTAGGGGTTTTCCTATTTATAAATAGGAGGGCTCAAACCCAAATAAGGTGTGCCTCTTCTAGAGTGCCTCTTTTAAGATGCCTCTTTTTAATTTCTAGATTAAATTTTAATTTCCTTGTAATCGTCAAGAGGTCATCAATAAAGGTATTTTTTTTATCGTGCATTCTTTTATCTGAATTTAATTCCTGAATTTTTTTCTGTCTTCTATTATCTGTAACTTAGATAGTCTTTTAAAATTATAAAAATGAATTTTATCATAACTTCCCTAATGAGTGAGTAATTCCTCACTTGTTAGGGTTAGGATTGGGAATGTTTGAGAGAAGTAAATCTCTCTCTTTTTTCTTTGCCCATATAATTTTTATAATATGACTCTATTTAAATTAACCACACATCGCTCACTACGGCACCCTATCCTTCAAGATAGCGGTGATTCCATAGTTAGACCGGTTGTGATTGATTTAAATATAGGTTAGGGTTAAGAGTTAAGAAAGGACGGACAAGGACCAAAAGGAAGAAACTAAGTTTCTTCCTAGTCGTGCTAATCCCCTTTGTTGACTATTACCCTAACACCTATATTCTTCATTAGGGCATTGAAAGCAGTGGGTAGAATCCCTTTTCCAAACTAACCTAATCCTAACCCTAGCAAGACTTTTAATCAATTTAATCTCATTCTTAGATCGTAAAACAAAACCCGACTTGATCGGATTAACTCGTTAGAACATAAAGAAAAGGAATCCATCTCCCTGTGGACCGACCCGTACTCAACCGGCTAGCTACCAAGTGACACCGTTATTGATTGTGGTATTCTTAACTTTGATTTTAAAAGCGCACGCATGCAAAAACGAACAATCAGTAACTCATCATTTGCCATTGCCCGTTAGGGGAGCGATGACTTAGGAGACAGGTTTAGATCTTTATCACCTAAGGCTTTTTAATTTTATAAGCCGTAAGGGTCTCATAAAAGCATTTCCTCCCTACGAGTCGAGAGTATCTCACAGGTGTATGTTCTCCTTAGGAATCATGAGAATTTCTAAGTGTGTTGCTACTTTGTGAGTCGTAAAGATCTCATGTGGGGATTTTCTCCTCAGAAAGTCAAGAGAACTTTGCGAGTGTATTTCATCTATTTTTCACGAGTTTGCGCCCTTTCGGGTTTTCACAAACTCGTCGGCAATCCTGCTGTTTTTGCTCACGGAGCCCTTTCGGGTTTTCATCTGTGCCCGTTTTGCTTGTGGACATACAGTTTTTTTATACATTGGTGGAGTTTCATCGCCGGTAGGACTTTAAATGTAGTCTTGCCAGTAGGACTTAGGAGAGATAGGGGTCGTTTACGCCTATGGATTGTATACGGTTTTATAAGATGTATGATCCAGACCGTAGGGCCGGTGTGCTCAATTCGTCTGCGACTTGGAGCATTCATGTGTAGTATTTCTTAAGATATTGGCCATTGATGGGTGGCATGAGCTTTTCTCCCCCGGCACTTATTAGTTGGTAGGATCCTCCGTCGAACACTTTCTCGATGACGTATGGTCCTTCCCAGTTTGGCTCGAATTTTCCCTTGGCATGTCGATTGGGGATGATCGGTTTTTTGAAGACCAACACCAATTCTCCTTTCTTAAAAGCACGGAGACAAGTCATCTTGTCATAAGCCCGTGGCATTTGGGTTCGGTACAGCTCCAGATTTTTCTATACCGTGACCCTCTTTTCTTCGAGGGCGTCGAGCTCTTCGAGCCGAAGGAGGACGTTTTCCTCCTCTGTTAACTCGTGCCGAACGGCCATTCTTAGGCTTGGAACTTCGACTTCGAGGGGGAGGATTGCCTCCACTCCGAAGAGTAATAAGTATGGAGTGGACTGAGTTGGAGTGCGGTACGTGGTACGATATGCCTGCATCGCCTCATGGAGCTTGAGATTCCAGTCTTTCTTGTTGGCTGAAGCATTTTTCCTCAGGAGCTTACATAGAGTTTTAGTGAAGGCTTCGGCTAGCCCATTGGATCTTGGATTATAGATGGAGGAATATCTCCAGTCTATCTTGTGCCGAGTAGCGAATCTTGAGACTTTGAAACTCTTGAAAGAAGGCTCATTGTCAGATATGATTCGTCTCGGTGTACCAAAGCGGTATAGAATATTATGCCAGAAAAATGTCAGAATATTTTCTGTCTTGACTTCTTTTAATGGGACAGTTTCAGCCTATCTGGATAAGTAGTCAGTTGTGCCCAATATGAACCGATGCCCTTTAGACAATAGAGGATCAATTGGACCTACCATATCGGTTCCCCAAACTTCGAAGGGCTATGACGTCACCGTAGGATGCAGAGGGTTAGGATGCTAATGGATGAAGTCACCGTGAATTTGGCAGTGATGACACTTCTTCGCATGCTTTCAGCAATCCTTTATCATGGTAGGCCGGTAATATCCAAGCCGTTTGATTTGAAGCCGCATTTTAAGGCAGGACTGGTAAGCTCCGCAGACGCTTGAATGAACTTCTTTTATGACCTTTTGGGTTTTGGCTGATGACAGACATCTGAGCCAGAGTTGGTCATATGATCTGCGGTATAACGTATTATTTACAAACACATATTGGAGGGCTCTTTTCTTCAACTGACCCCTCGCAGATTTTTCTTCGAGCAGCTTGTTGTATCAGAGGTACTCTATGAAGGGTTTTCTTTAATCGGGCTCGTCTTGAATGATCAGAGCTTCTTCGACATGATTGTTCTCTTGTTCTACGCTTCCTTCATCACGCAAAGAGACTGGAGGTAGAATTTGCCGGCTTCTAACTGTTATCAGAATTTCATCTATGTCGGAATCAGCCAGCTCTTTGGTTAGGCGAGCGAGTACGTCGGTTTTTCCGTTCAGCTCCCTAAGGACTCTTATTAGTTCAATGTGAGTGAACTGTTTCATGAGTTCCACCACCCGGTTTCTGTATCGAGCTAACTCGGGATTATATATTTTGTAGTTGCCCTAGGTCCTTATTGATGAGACTCTATCGAAATAGAGTTCCCAGCATGGCTCGTCATCTTCGAAGTGTAGCACTTGTTCGTTAGGTAACTTGCAATTTAGTGGCGACCCTTCAGGTATGGAATGAGCAGCCAGAAAGTCGGCGAGGGCATGCCCTTTTACTGCTTTCTGAGGAGTATAAACTATGTCAAACTCAAACAGCATGACCGCCCATCTGGCCATTCTACCAGTTAGACCCGCCTTGGTCATCAAATACTTCAGCGGGTCGATCTTGGAGATCAGCATAACCCGGTGAGCAAGCAGATAATGCCTTAACTTCTTTATGGCAAATATCAAGGCTAAACATTGATTTTAAATCGGGGAGTATTTATGTTCTGTCCCAACTAATGTTCGGCTGAGGTAGTTGTAACACCCTAATGCATTTATACGATATTTTATTTGGGGTATTTTCAGATTTTGCGACAGTTTCTTGATTATTATTGCTTTTGGGTGCGATAGTGTATTTGGTAACTGTGGTTAGTATCCGACCCGACCCGCATACTTAAAACCCATTATGGTTCAAGATTACCTCATATATTTGCTAGTACAGAGAATCCGTGTACATCTAGATTCGATACACACTTGTATGATATATTTATCCACATATCTTTTAAATAATATAAATAATAACCAGATAATACATTTTAATATCTAACATGGCATGTTATCATACCCCATATCATATGTTTGCATCCATACATCGGGTTCATGTCCAGATTGATAAAACAAACTCGTTTGGATCGCTACGTGTATTTACGTATATCCGTACTTGGGGTATGCATTTTTATTAACCGGACACCGCATTATGGTTTTGGCTTGTACGTATATTATCCATATTTTAAAACTATATTTTTAGAAGAGACCCGGGTATATTTCGGAGTATTTTGATATTAGCTGTATAATCCAAGAAAATATATTATAATACTTTTTAAACTTAAACATATATATATATATATATATATATATAAACTTTTATATATATATATATAAACTTATATATATATATATTATATTAACTAATATATTTTTCTCTCTCCTCTCGCACTCACTCTCTCTCCTTATCCTCTCTCTCTCTCTTACTCGCGTCTCTCTCCCCCTTTATATATTATTATTATTATTATTTTAAACCTAATAAGTAATCACCCCTCATCTCTTTCCTCTGTTTCTCCTTCCCCTCTCGCGACGAACCCCGAGCATCCGAACCTTAACCCCTCACCTCGCCGCCGATCATCCCAACCTCATCACCTCACCACCCTCGTCTCCTCGCCCTCATCACAACCTCCACTTCCTCTCCTCCCCTCGTCTTTCCGATCACCACCCGAGAACCCACGACGCCATATGCACCCACAACAAACCCCCGACCCAAGAACCTCCACCCTCATCGCCGTAAAACGTCGCCATCATCATCACCTTCACCACCTCTTCTCACCCATCCCTGCACAACCCCGACTTCTACGGCCCCAACCCAGAAAATCCGACGACAACCACTGCAGAAACCCAACCTCGCCGTTACCCTTATCGGAGACCTTGTCGTCGTCACCACCGTCACCTTCTCCTTCTCCTCACCTCTCTCCAACTCCCGACACCATAAACCACCACCACCATCGACCCCGACTTCTCGACAGACCCAATGCCAACTCAAGAAACCCACTGCACCTTGCTGTTAGACCTCGTCGTCGATGGCAACCCATCATCGTCATTACCTTCTCCTCTATTCTCTGACCCTAGAACCCAGAGCTCGACACAACAGCCTTATTCCTCTTCTCTCTTTCTTTCTTTACTTTCTTGATCGGTTCTTGACCATCTCGCCGGGGTCACACGCGTCGCCGACGATCTGGATGACCCTGTCATTATCGTCGTCCAGCCTAGTCATCACGTCACATCATTGATCAACCAGGTCTAGTCCTGCGCGTGAGTTTGCACCGCGACGTTTATCCGACATCGGACGTAGCATTCGTACCCCGTCATGAGATCCGATCAGGCAAGTTTAACTTACAACATGCTATGTTACTATACCGATATCCATATGAATAAAAATAGTACATATGTTTTTTTATTTATCAACTATTACCGATTTACAGTATTACGTCATCCGTTTGTATTCGTAGCGATAATAGCGTATCTGATTGCATGTCGGAACATCATGATATCGTTATATTACTGTATTAGTACAACATGCTATCTAGTTTGTATCATACTTGGTAATGGATATATAATGGTTATTACAGATAGGTACGTATGCATCCTGACATTAGTCGCGCTTCAATATTGGTTACAGTTTCACATTGGATATCTATTTGATACATATACATCACATGACATGTTCACGACACACTACTTGACTCGTTACTTGGATATTGCCAACAATATTAACGTGTTGTCCTGACGGACGTGATTTATTATCATAGACAAGAACTATACATGCTTGATCCTGTGTTGGCATTAGATCTATATTGGCAATACCTGACATGAACACAAACCTGGGGGTAAAGGAGAAATCAAGAATGTAACCGAAACGTAACTCAAGAGGATATTATTACTTGTTTACCGTTTTTCCGGGCGTTACGGAATAATTACTTGTTTGTCGTTTTTCCGGGCGTTACAGAATAATTACTTGTTTGTCATTTTCCGGGCGTTACGGAATAATCATTACTTGTTTGCCGTTTTTCCGGGCATTACGGAATAATTACATGTTTGCCAATTTTCCGGGTGTTACGAAATAAATACTATTACCGTGGTCCCGTGGGGAATGAACGGGATATATACTGTTGGGTTACGATGAGGATTACATTAATTGATTTTAAGGATTTTTAGAATAGATAACTTAGAAGCACAGTTTTAGGTTACACATTACATAAATACACATACCTCATTGTTTCATATCTGTATTATTCATTTATATTCTTGTTTACTTATATCGTTATATCCTGGTTATTACCGTTATTTAACTAGCAACTTTCCTAGGAGACGGAAACTTTGGTATTATGACGCACTGACGTCTGGGTTTTGCATGGCCCAGTTCCTTTACCTTTGTCGCAGGCAGATCGAGAGTACTTTAACCATCAAGCCGAGCGATAAGGAATTGATCGTGTATTTAGAGATGTTTAGTTTAGTTTATTTCTTTGATGTGAGCCCATATTGGGATAAGTTTCAGATGTTGTTTATTGGATTTGATTCGTTTCCGATTATGCATTTTCTTGACTCTATTTGCTGTGGCAGATGGACATGTATTAGATAGATTTTATATTTTACTATTCCTGATATCCTATAGACAGACGTAATGTGACTGTGGAGGGATGATTCCTAGCCAAAGGTAGCATGGTTGGCTCTGTCACGTGTCGTAGTCTGTGCATTCTTAGAAGAGGGGCGTGATAGGGTTTGTTTGGTATCAGAGCCATAGGATTTAGGATTAATCGGGTTTGGTTCTTTTATAGTTGGGTATTGAACTCAATACACTAACCAGAAAACCCGAAATTATGAACATGTCCTAGCACATTACTATCTTGCCAGTCTTGAATTTATGGCTATCTTGTTTATTGAATCCTGTTTACCATTGCTAATCCTCTTCAGTGTCTTGGCTCCAGAATCATGGCGGATAGAGATTTGCGATCGTACCAGAGGCATGTTGATGACGCCGCACTGCTTGGAGTTATATGAGGTATGCTGGAAAACCAGAAGCGGCAAACTGAGCTGAATCAACAGCAAGCTGAGGCTTTCCAGGAGGGTCTGCGAACAGTCCAGCGATCCGTAGTTGCAGTATCATCTAGGCCAGCACAGCGTGAGGGCACCATGGCAGACTTTAGAAGGCTCAGTCCATCCACATTTACAGGATTGGAGGATCCATTGACAGCGGAGCAGTGGCCAGTTGATACAGAGAATTTGCTTGTCGTCGTGCAGATTCCAGATGAGAAAAGGGTGGATGTAGTACGCATCCAACTGGTAGATTATGCTCGCGAATGGTGGCTCGTAGAGGAGACCCGCCTGACCAAACCGATCAGTTGGGCAGCGTTTTCGCGAAGTTTCTTGGAGAAGTTCTTTCCGCAATCTGCTTGAGAAGAAATGGAAGAAAAGTTTATTAGCCTGAAGCAGAATGGCAGATCCGTTGATGCGTATGCTGTTGAATGGACTCGGCTCAGTCGATTTGCGGGGCCTTTGGTTGCCAACGATGCAGATAGGGCACGGAGGTTTATGCGTAGCTTGGATATGGATATTCAGAGACATATTATATCTCTGGGATTGACCACCTTCTCCCAAGTTCTCAAAGCAGCTAGGGAGCAGCAGAGTTTATCGGTGAAAGTGAAGGATACGCAACAACAAGCCGTCGTAGTGCGGAAGCAGGCGTTTACGCCAAACCGAGCTCTTGTACGCAGAGGCATTCCGGTGAATAGGCACGGCATTGTACCCATGAAGAAGCCCATTATATCCAATCAGAGAAGGAGTGTATTTTGTAACTACTGCCAACGACCGGGTCATTTTCGGAGGGAGTGCCGGATGAGACTTGGACAGTGTCTGATTTGCGGAGCTACTGATCATCGAATGCATGCTTGTCCATCGAGAGTTCAGTTGAAGGGTGATGCTCCGAGAGCACAGCATAAGCGAATTACTCAGGGGCCTAATCAAGCATGGGCTTTCACTTTGATGGCCGAGGAGGCCAAGACTTCATACGAAGTTGTTTCAGGTATCCTACTCGTTTATAATTTTCCCGCATTGGTATTATTTGATTCAGGTGCATCCTATTGCTTTATGTCGTCCAAGTTTATTAGTGCACACTCGCTTCCACACGCGGCCCTATCTAGTTGCTAGGACATACACACTGGGAATGAGAAAATTATATCTAGTAGTGAGTGCAAGGATGGCTCGATTGTTATTTGCGGACGAAAGTTATTCATGGATTTCTTGGTGATTGATACGGGTAGCTATGATATTGTTTTGGGAATGGAATTTCTTGGCACTTTCCACGCTCACATCGATTGTAGGGCAAAGAAAGTGATTTTCCAGATTCCTGGACAACCGGAGTTTATATTTTCAGGAGGTAGTAGATCTGTCGGACCAGTTGAATTTAGGGCTAGGCCGACTAATGCCTTCTTTCGTTAATGGAAGTAAATAAGGAAGAAGCGCCAGCAATAGTTCGAGAGTTTATGGATGTGTTTGAGGACATCTCAGGTTTACGGTCAAAACGAGATGTGGAGTTCGCGATTGATCTTATTCCTGGAGCAGCGTTGGTTTCAAAGGCGTATTATCCGATGGCACCGGTGGAGCTAGAAGAGGTAAAGAAACAAGTTACCAAATTGCTAGAGAAGGGTTGGATTCGCAGCAGCAATTCACCCTAGGGAGCTCCAGTTCTTCTAGTCAAAAAGAAAGATGGCACGCGGAGGATGTGCATCGACTATCGAGAATTAAAACGGGCGACTATTAAGAACAAGTACCCAATCTCTCTCATCGGCGAATTATTCGATTAACTCAGTGGTGCGAGAGTATTCTCAAAGTTAGATTTGCGATCCGGATATCATCAAGTTCGGGTGAAATCGGATGATATTTGCAAGATAGCGTTGCAAACTCGTTATGGGCATTACGAGTACTTAGTGATGCCATTTGGAGTTACTAACGCACCGGCAATATTTATGGACTTAATGAACCGAATCTTTTCACCGTACCTGGACCAGTTCGTAGTGGTGTTTATTGACGATATTCTGTTGTATTCGAGAAGCAAAGAAGAGCATGCAGAACACTTGAGGATCGCACTGCAAACGTTGAGGCAAGAAAGGTTATATGCTAAGATGAGCAAGTGTGAGTTTTGGCTCAAAGAAGTGACGTTCTTGGTTCATTTCATATCCGGAGATGGAATTGTCGTTGACCCTGAAAAGATTGCGGCAGTTCATGATTGGCCGATTCTAAAGAATGTAGAGAAGATCAAAAGTTTTCTTGGGCTTGCCAGATATTATAGAAGGTTTGTGGAGAACTTCGCTTGAATAGCTGAACCATTGACCAAGCTAACACGAAAGGAGGTATCGTTCGTATGGACGGAGAAATGTGCATCAACTTTTGAAGCGTTAAAGCAAAGATTGACCACCACTCCTAGGTTGACAATGCCACTCCTAGCTTGACAATGCCAGACAGTTCCGGAGGGTTCGTTATTCACAATGACGCATCTGGGAAAGGCTTGGGATGTGATCTAATGCAGCATGCGAAGGTTATAGCCTATGTGTTGAAACAATTGAAGACTTATGAGAAGAACTACCCAACTCATGATTTGGAGCTAGCAGCAGTGATTATTGCTTTGAAGATTTGGAGACACTACTTATTGGGCGAAAGGGTTGAAGTATTTACCGATCACAAGAGCCTAAAATATGTGTTCATACGGAAAGAGCTCAATATGAGGCATCGTAGATGGTTGGAGCCAATGGCTGACTATGATCTTGATCTGAAATACCATCCGGGGAAAGTTAATGTAGTGCTGGATGCTCTAAGTTGGTTGCCAGTATTGCGGATGTTGACTGCACAGAAGAAAATTATAGCTGATTTTCAGAGATTCGAGTTGGAAATCGTACTACCGCATTCTTTGGGATAGTTGATGCAGTTGCATATACAGTCGACCTTGATTGATAGTATTAAAGCAGCGCAGTCGCACGATCCAATATTGCAGAAGTTTCGAGAACAGGTAGAAGCGGGAATTCGAATGGACTTGCTAATTCATGGAAACGGTTCGTTACGATATGGCAGTCGTTTATATGTGCCAAAAGGAGATGTTCGTGAAGAAGTTATGAAGGAGTCTCATAGTTCTGCATATTCCGTACATCCGGAAGGCATAAAGATGTACCGAGATCTACGACAACATTTCTGGTGGGAAGGTATGAAACAGGAGATTGTTCGCTCTGTATCGAAGTGTTTGGTATGTCAGTAAGTCAAGGCTGAACATCAAAGAGTGGCCGGTTTGTTGCAACCGCTCCCGATTCCTCAATGGAAGTGGAAACATATAACCATGGATTTCATGACAGCTTTACCGCGGAGTCCAAAGGGCAATAATGCAGTTTGGGTAATTGTTGATCGATTGACCAAGGTACCTCATTTTATACCGTTTCGTGTTGGACAGTCGACGGAAGCTTTAGCAGAACGGTACATGCAGGAGATTGTGAGATTGCATGGAGTACCTGTGAGCATCGTTTCCGATCGTGATACCCGATTTCTATCACACTTTTGGAGGAGTCTACAGAAAAGTTTGGGGACTCGCTTGAAGTTTAGCACCGCCTATCATCCTCATACAGATGGCCAATCAGAAAGAACGATCCAAACTCTTGAAGATATGTTGAGAGCATGCATGTTATACTTCAAAAGTTCATGAGAGGATCATTTACACTTGGTGGAGTTTTCTTATAATAATAGTTTTCAGGCGACTATACAGATGGCTCCATTCGAAGCATTATCTGGTCGTAAGTGTCGCACGCCCGTCTGTTGGGACGATGTTGGAGAAAGAAAATTATTGGGACCGAATCTTATTGTGCAAACAATGGAGAAAGTTAACATGATCCAAAATCATATGAAGGCGGCACAAGATCGACAGAAAAGTTGGGCTGATACAGGACGAAGACCTCTGGAGTTCGCAGTTGGTGATATTGTATTCTTGAATATATCACCGACCAGAGGAGTGATTCGATTTGGTAGTCGAGGCAAGCTTAGTTCTCGATTCGTGGGACCTTTCGGTATTATCGAGCGCGTTGGAGAAGTAGCTTATCGATTGGTTTTACCACCATCCTTGGCGAATGTTCATGATGTGTTTCATGTATCTTAACTCCGCAAGTATTTTGAGATGAGACCCACGTCCTAGATCACTCGGAGCTGACAGTAAAAGAGGACTTAACATATGAAGAAAGACCGATAGCGATAGTGGATCGACGAGACAGGATCCTCAAGAACAAAGTTATTCCTTTAGTACTTGTTTCATTGAGGAATCGTTCACACGGAGAATCTACTTGGGAATGCAAAGACGAGATTCGACAGAAGTTTCCACACCACATTTCTTAGATCTGTGTTTTCTTGTCTTTTCTTGTTCCGTGAATTTCGAGGACGAAATTCTTTTGTAGTTGGGTATAATATAACACCCTAGTGCATTTATACGATATTTTATTTGGGGTATTTTCAGATCTTGCGACAGTTTCTTGATTATCATTGCTTTTGGGTGCGGATAGTGCATTTGGTAACTGTGGTTAGTATCCGACCCGACCCGCATGTTTGAAACCTATAATGGTTCAAGATTACGTCATATATTTGCTAGTACAGAGGATCCGTGCACATTTAGATTCGATACACACTTGTATGATATATTTATCCACATATCTTTTAAATAATACAAATAATAACTAGATAATACATTTTAATATCTAGTATGGCATGTTATCATACCCTATATCATATGTTTGCATCCATACATCGGGTTCATGTCCATATTGATAAAACAGACTCGTTTGGATCACTACGTGTATTTATGTATATCCGTACTTGAGGGTATGCATTTTTATTAACCGGACATCGCATTATGATTTTGTCTTGTACATATATTATCCATATTTTAAAACTAGATTTTTAGAAGTGACCCGGGTATTTTTCGGAGTATTTTGATATTAGCTGTATAATCCAAAAAAATATATTATAATATTTTTTAAACTGAAACATATACTAACAATATATATATATATATTATATATTATAATAACTAATATATTTTTCTCGCACACACTCTCTCTCTTCTTATCCCCACTCTCTCTCTTACTCACGTCTGTCTCCTTCTCCCCCTTTATATATATTATTATTATTATTATTTTAAACCTAATAAGTAATCACCCCACATCTCTCTCCTCACTTTCTCCTTCCCCTCTCGCGACAAACCCCGAGCATCCGAACCCAAGCCCCTCACCTCACCGCCGATCACCCCGACTGTCACGACCTAAAGTTTGGATATGACCGGCACGTAGATTGTATCATATCTAAAGATATGCACACAGTCCAAGTAAGCCGAAAACCAAGATCAAAATCCTTTTTGCGGAATTCTTTATATAGAAATTTAGTTTTAAGTAAAAATCACAGTTTATGAAGTTAAAATATTAAACAAGTATAAAGTGTTAAGTTTGGTTGCATCTCTAGTTGGGATCAATAATATCAACATCGGAAAATAAAATCTCATTATATAGGACATCAATACGAATCCCAGACATAAAGAAAAGAAATAACAATTTATAGAACTAAACGATCTCAACTTTCAAATAATATACATATAACCACCTCTCACTCTAAGTCATATACAGGTCTAATGGAGATCTTCTGGATACAAAATACAATACCCAAAAGAGAAGGTTACTACATATGTAACCCACATATCAAAAGATACGATAAAAGCGGAAAGAGTAGATTTGCACCGCTGCTAACCGTCCACTCTACCCCTGCAAGGAACTGTGGCACAACGGGGGTGAGTTCCCAACTCAGTGAATATAACTAACATATAACGGTTAATAATGTAAATATGACGATCATACTGACAGAAATGTGGACAAGTATAATGTATAATTATCTGTGGAAATCATGAATCTATAATACGAATCTCATAATCAAAACTGAAATCTCTTCATTTATTTCCAATAAAAATTCATTTCTCCGTGTCCATCATCGACACAAAACTTCCATTTCTCACAGGCATCATTCCCCGAATGATCCTGAAATCAACAATACCGGTCGTTATCATCTAGATATACGCCGTATTTTTACCACTATCTCCGGTATCGAGTAAGCTCGCTAGGCTCCCCCGCCTCAAATGCGGCTATCCTGCCCCTCGGTCTCGACCGGGTCCACCATGTATCCAACTGTATATCTCCCCCACTCAGTATGGATAACATAAAATCCGCGACCGTATATCTCCCCCACTCGGTCCAGAATAAAACTAAATCATAAAACATCTCATGGTGGACATGACACATCAATCATGAAAATCATTGGATTTATGTAATAGTATTCAAAACTCAAAACCATAAATCCTCAATAATACATTTACCTCTTATATCAACATAAAATACTCAACTACTAAACATGATATTTATGATGCAACCTACTACTGTTATTTGTGTTTAAGATATGATATGAATCAGTTTTAGCAAGAAATTTACTAAGTGTAAAAGTGACATGCTAATATCAACGAGGTGTGTGTAACATGTAAGATGTGCACGTGGCATAACTCGTCGATACTTGTGCAGTGTACTAGCAACTAAGCAAAATATATGTGAGTTATGAATGCATATCGTCGATTTAGTATAACAAAATAAAACATTTATTTAAATAAGCTACGGGCGTAACACGCCATCTTTACAAAATTCCCCGGTAGATGTTTAGTCTACTCACAGGGAAACGTCGAATCTATTCAGGAATTGCCAATCCTTTCCCTTTCCTCGCTGCCTCCGAAAATCCCGTATTCGAATTTAACATCACAATTTAACTTGTATAAGGAAACGGCTACTCCGACATGACGGAAATGAAAAACACCCGTTCCCACGTACTAGTTATATTACATACGACTATATCAAGCTATCTAACACTTAACCTTACTGGATTTTAACCCTAACCTGCATCGCTACAGAATATAAATCGCGATGCGTTTTAACCGTGTCGTATATTGTGTTCTTAGATATCTTTTCCGATATTAACTTCCAGATTCTATCTGCAGTGAAACTAACCATTTTAAATAACACCAAATTGGCCAAAATTATACACCAAAACCTACCCAACAAGCCAAATCCACCTAGCTTCCTATAAATCCGGCAACGCCGGATTTTTCCTTCTGGTCGCCGGTCCAACTCCGAGCCCTCTGGTTCGTGTTCCTATGGTTTGCTCTGTGTTCCACATATAACATTCTAGCACTGTTTTGTTAAGTTTATTTTTCTCTGAATAATAGCAGATTCAAACAGAGCCTAGTTTGGACAAAAATACGAAATTCTAGAACTTGTTCATTTCAAATTAAACTAAGTACAAAACCTTAATTTCCTACTGTGATTAAGAATTTTACCCACAATAAGTTGTTGGAATAACCCCTCCAAGATGCTAGGCCCCTTGTCCTAGCTTGATGGTGATGAAAACCTAGAACCTAGCTTCCTTCTTCTTCTTCTCTTGTTCTTTCTTGTTTTCTTTAATTTTGTTTTTCTTTCAGAAATTTTTCAGATTTTAAACTTGGTTATTGATCTGAACTTATCCTATATATGAGAAGAGGGAAGGGTGAGGTGGTAGAAGGAGGTGTCAAGGGTTAAAGAGTGCCATTTTCATGCAAGGAGGAGGTGGTGTGTGTGTGTGTGTGTGTGCATGCAAGTAAGAGGTGTGCTTGCATTATCCCTTAATTTTGTTTTAATCTACACTAAAATTCTAAGCTAAAACGTGTTCTATCCCTTTTTCATTTACACCCCTAACAATTTCCTTTTGCACAAAAACCTAAACTTTACCTAAAACCCCCTGACAACTTAGTTTATTATAAAACACACATTTTATTAAAATGAAGCTAAAATTATCACTAAAACCCTTATAACTTATTTATGTTGCATACTAAAATTTTAATTTAAATTGTTTTACATTCATCTTATGAAATTGACTTATTTGTTTTTAAAAACTTTGTGATTTATCATTTTATTATTAAATTAATTAATTTTATTTATTTCTAAATTTTCAAAATGCTACAATATTCCCCCTTAAGAAAATTCGGTCCCCGAATTTTAAAATTTAACTAGACATACCTTCGAAAAGATGTGGAAATTTCTTCCGCATCGCATCCTTGGTCTCCCAAGTAATCTCCTCGCGATTCTTTCCTTGCCAAAGAACCTTTACAGATGGAAGTACCCTCGATCGTAGTTTCTTTGCCTGCCTGTCACGAATAACGACTGGCTGCACCGTGCAGGATAAATTCGGCTCAAGCTGTAAGGTCTGATGCTGGATCGCGTGAGATGGATCGTGAAGATACTTGCGAAGCATCGAAACGTGGAACACCGGATGCACGTCGGGAAAACTCGGTGGAAGTGCTAAACGATAAGCTACAGCACCCACTCTCTCCAGAATCTCGTAAGGACCGACATATCTGGGGCTGAGCTTCCCTTTTTTCCCGAAACACATCACACCTTTCATCGGAGATACACGAAGGAACACATGATCTCCCACTCCAAACTCGAGTCTACGACGTCGTCGATCTGCATACGATTTTTGTCTACATTGGGCCGCCTTCATTCTATCCCGTATCAATTGAATCTTCTCTGTAGTCTCTTGTACTATCTGCGGTCCCAAAATACTACTCTCGCTCAATTCCTTCCAGCAAATGGGTGATCGACATTTCCTCTCATACAAAGCTTCAAAGGGTGCCATTTGGATCGTCTCCTGAAAAATGTTGTTATACGAGAATTCTATCAAATGTAGATGACGATCCCAACTACCACCAAAATCAAGACAGCAACGACGAAGAACATCCTCTAATGTCTGAATGGTCCGCTCTGACTGACCATCTGTCTGTGGGTGGAAAGCTGTACTAAAACTCAACCGTGTACTCAGAGATTCTTGAAGTTTCTGCCATAGCCTGCTAGTAAACTGGGTACCCCTATCAGAAACTATGCACGTCGGAACTCCATGCAGACGTACAATCTCATCGATATAAATCTGAGCATACTGTGCAAAACCATACGTCGTCTTCACTGGAAGAAAATGAGCTGCCTTTGTCAATCTATCTACAATCACCCAAATGGAATCATACCCTCTGCTATTCCTGGGTAGACCCACCACGAAATCCATGGAAATCTGTTCCTATTTCCACTCTGGAATGGGTAAGGGCTGCAACTCTCCGGCTGGCCTCTGATGTTCTGGCTTGACTTGCTGACAAGTCAAGCATCTCGAAACATATTCCGCAACATCCCTCTTCATTCCTTCCCACCAGTAAACATCCTTCAGATCATGATACATCTTAGTGGAACCAGGATGAATACTGTATGATGACCTATGGGCCTCCTCTAAAATCTCACGCCTCAATCCAACAGAATCTGGTACACAGAGACGAGTCCTAAAATGTAATACTCCAAGATCATCAATCACAAACTCCGTCTCCCTGTCCTGCCTCACCTGATCCATAATCTCCATCATACGAGTATCTGCGGGCTGTGTCTTTCGAATACGATCCAATAACTGAGGTCGAGTGCGAACATGTGCTAACTGCCCTCCTGTCGGGGTGAACTCAAACTGTATACGACTATCACATAAAATCTGCCAGTCTGTAGAAGACTGTCTCTGTAAGATGCGCAAATGAGATAAGTTACCTCCAGGTCTCCGACTCAAAGCATCTGCTACCACATTTGCCTTGCCTGGATGATACAAGATCTCACAATCGTAATCTTTCACCAGTTCCATCCATCTACGCTGCCTTAGGTTCAGATCCCTCTGCTGAAAAATATACTTTAAGCTCTTATGATCTGTGAAGATTTGGCACGACTCTCCATACAAGTAATGTCTCCAAATCTTCAATGCGAATACCACAGCAGCCATCTCTAGATCATGAGTGGGGTAGTTTTGTTCGTGCCTCTTCAACTGTCGAGAATCATAAGCTACAACCCTGCCGTGTTGCATCAACACACAGCCTAAACCCACTCTAGAGGCATCACAATACACAACAAAACCACCTGACCCGGAAGGTAAAGATAAGACAGGTGCAGTCGTCAAGCGCGTCTTCAACTGCTGGAAACTCTGCTCACATGCATCTGTCCACTGAAATGGAACCTCCTTCCTAGTCAATCCGGTCAAAGGTGCAGCGCTCCGTGAAAAATCCTGCACGAAGCGTCGGTAATAACCTGCCAGCCCTAAGAAACTCCGGACCTCTGAAACTGATACCGGTCTAGGCCAGTGTTGTACTACTTCAATCTTCTTTGGGTCCACACATATCCCAGGTCTAGTAACTACGTGTCCCAAGAATTCCACACTATCCAGCCAAAACGCACACTTAGAGAATTTGGAAAACAGCTGCTCTTTCAAGGTCTGCAACGTAATACGCAAATGCTGCTCGTGCTTCGTCCGACTCCGAGAATAAACAAGAATGTCATCTATAAACACTATAATAAATTGATCAATGAAGGGTCTGAAGATACGGTTCATCATATCCATAAAAGCTGCTGGAGCGTTGGTTAGTCCAAACGACATCACCAGAAATTCATAGTGCCCATATCTTGTGCAAAACGCAGTCTTCGGAATATCGTCCTTCCGAACCCTCAACTGGTGATACCCCGACCGCAAATCAATCTTCAAGAAGTAACCAGCTTCCTGCAACTGATCGAATAAGTCATCTATACTTGGTAGTGTATACCTATTTCGCACAGTGACGCGATTCAGCTGTCGGTAGTCGGTGCACAGTCTCATACTACCGTCCTTCTTCTTTACAAATAAGACAGGATCTCCACACGGTGATACACTGGGACGAACAAGCCCTCTATCTAACAACTCTTGCAACTAGCTTTTGAGTTCCTTCAACTCCTTCGGTGCCATTCGATAGGGTGGTATAAAAATAGGCCCCGTACCCGAAATCAAATCAATGCAAAATTCAATGTCGCGATCAGGCGGTAATCCTGGTAACTCAGCAGGAAACACCTCATGAAATTCTCGTGCGATCGGAACCTGGTCCAATGGAATCTCAGCGACTCCTAAGTCCTGAACAAATGCTAAGAATCCATGACAACCTTTCTTCAAGAGTCGTCCCGCACAAAAAGCAGAAATCATGTTGGCAGGAGCAATATTACAGCCCCCCTGCACAAAAAAAACCGGTTCACCTAGAAAATAAAATCTAGCCGCCTTCCCCCGGCAATCTACATAGGCATGACAAGCGGCCAACCAATCCAAACCAAGAAGTATATCAAAATCTAATATATCCAGGAGAATCAGATCAACTAGCGAATCTCTATCACCAATACGCACAGAACACGATCTGAATACGTGCCGAGTTATGAAAGAATCTCCCAGCGAGGTAATCACTACTAATGGTAACTCTAACAACGATGACTCTTTCCCCAAAGAAAGTGCAAATCGTGAAGATACATAAGAATGTGTAGAACCGGGATCAAATAAAACATGTGCCTCTAACGAACATACTGTAAGAGTACCTGTCACGACTGCATTTGATGCCTGGGCATCCTGTGGAGTCAACGCAAATACCCGTGCCTGGCCCCTGCCCGCATCCTGTCGTCCTCTACCTCTATCTCCCCGACCTCTTTGAGAACGTCCCGCAAAGCCTCGACCTTGTGGTGCAACTACCTGGCGTGTTGCGCCAACTGAGGGAGGAAGTAAAGCCATCGGCGTAGAAGGTGGAAGGGGTAAAGCAGTCTGTGGAGCGACGGTCCCTCCCTAGGATCTACAATCCCGCGCAAAGTGTCCGGGAAGTCCACAACTAAAACATGTAGATGGGGGCCTCTGATCATCGGGATAAGAACTGAACATCTGGCCCTGGGTCCAACCTCGTCCGAAACTGCGGCCTGAAGTATATCTTCCTCTACCTCTGCCAAACTGTCTAGTCATTGTCCCGATCGGTCTACTCCTCTTTGGCTCTGGAACAACCACTGCCTCGCTCAAACGCTTCTCCACTCAGATCGCTGCATCCATGGCCTGAGCATACGTATCAAAATGCTGGGAGCCTATAGCCAGATATAACTGAGTGTCCAGACTCCTTAGGAACTTCTTCACCCGAAGCTCCTCCGTAGGTACTAAGTATGGGCATAGCGGGACAGCTGGGTGAATCGTAAATCATAATCTGCCACCGACATACTTGCCGATTTCCGCAACGCTTCAAAATTGCTAGCTCTAGCGTCCCTTACACTCTGTGGAAGAAATCTGGCAAGAAAGACCTCGGAAAACTCGGTCCACGACATCGGAGGAAGACCCGTAGCTCGCCCTCTCTCCATCGAATCACACCACTCCTGTGCAAGTCCCTCTAAACGAAAGCTAGTCAGCTCAACTGACCTCACATCAGAACATCGCAATGATCTGCCAATACTCGCCATCCTATCAAGAAAGGACTGAAGATCTTCTACTACATAGGTCCCTGTAAATACCGGAGGTATCAATCTCATAAACTCCGCAAGCGATGCCTCCATCACTCTCGTATCTACAAGTGCTACCGTCTGCGTAGGTTATACCTCGGACTCTGCCACGGTCGGTGTCGGATCCTGTCTTAGTACTCGAGTGGCCTCAGCTAACTGGCCTACCACTCGCTGCAATTCTAACATGCCCTCCTCAATCCTAGTCATGCGATCTGGAGGAGGAGGATCAACATGCTCATGCACCGCCGGAATGTCCGGTGTCTCAGTCGCCATCACAGGCGGATTCGCCCTAGCTGCATCTCTGGCTGCGGGTCGTCTAGCCCGCGTAGCCATAGCAACTAGAACAAGAAACGAGAGTTGATAAGGCTTATGAATAGGAACAATCAATAACGGAGAATCAACGGAAGAATAGATCAAGATATATATCCTAAGGTTAGTTAGGCTGAGTATGGTAACGTAAATATGTCGCGGAACATACGTACGGTACTGCACTCATCCTAATTCACCTATTCCATCAAACCAAAGGTCATCCTAAATCACGGACTCACGTCAACCTATTTTAAATTCCCTACTCGATTCCGTAAGGTTAATCCTAAGCTCTGATACCAACTTTGTCACGACCCAAAGTTTGGATGTGACCGGCACGTAGATTGTATCATATCTAAAGATATGCACACAATCCAAGTAAGCCGAAAACCAAGATCAAAATCCTTTTTGCGGAATTCTTTATATAGAAATTTAGTTTTAAGTAAAAATCACAGTTTATGAAGTAAAAATATTAAACAAGTATAAAGTGTTAAGTTTGGTTGCATCCCTAGTTGGGATCAACAATATCAACAGCGGAAAATAAAATCTCAGTATATAGGACATCAATACTAATCCCAGACATAAAGAAAAGAAATAACAATTTATAGAACTAAACGATCTCAACTGTCAAATAATATACATATAACCATCACTCACTCTAAGTCATATACAGGTCTGATGGAGATCTTCTAGATACAAAATACAATACCCAAAAGAAAAGGTTACTACATATGTAACCCACCTATCAAAAGATGCGATAAAAGCGCTGCTAACCGTCCACTCTACCCCTGCAAGGAACTGTGGCACAACGGGGGTGAGTTGCCAACTCAGTGAATATAACTAACATATAACGGTTAATAATGTAAATATGACGATCATACTGACTGAAATGTGAACAAGTATAATGTATAATTATCTGTGGAAATCATGAATCTATAATACGAATCTCATAATCAAAACTGAAATCTCTTCATTTATTTCCAATAAAAATTCATTTCTCCGTGTCCATCATCGACACAAAACTTCCATTTCTCACAGGCATCATTCCCCGAATGATCCTGAAATCAACAATACCGGTCGTTATCATCTAGATATACGCCGTATTTTTACCACTATCTCCGGTATCGAGTAACCTCGCTAGGCTCCCCCGCCTCAAATGCGGCTATCCTGCCCCTCAGTCTCGACCGGGTCCACCATGTATCCAACTGTATATCTCCCCCACTCAGTATGGATAACGTAAAATCCGCGATCGTATATCTCCCCCACTCGGTTCGGAATAAAACTAAATCATAAAACATCTCATGGTGGACATGACACATCAATCATGAAAATCACTGGATTTATGTAATAGTATTCAAAACTCATAACCATAAATCCTCAATAATACATTTACCTCTTATATCAATATAAAATACTCAAATACTAAACATGATATTTATGATGCAACCTACTACTGTTATTGGTGTTTAAGATATGATATGAATCAGTTTTAGCAAGAAATTTACTAAGTGTAAAAGTGACATGGTAATATCGACGTGGTGTGTGTAATATGTAAGATGTGCACGTGGCATAACTCGTCGATACTTGTGCAGTGTACTAGCAACTAAGCAAAATATATGTGAGTTATGAATGCATATCGTCAATTTAGTATAACAAAATAAAACATTTATTTAAATAAGCTACGGGCGTAACACGCCATCTTTACAAAATTCCCCGGTAGATGTTTAGTCTACTCACCGGGAAACGTCGAATCTATTCAGGAATTGCCAATCCTTTCCCTTTCCTCGCTGCCTCCGAAAATCCCGTATTCGAATCTAACATCACAATTTAACTTGTATAAGGAAACGGCTACTCCGACATGACGGAAATAAAAAACACCCGTTCCCACGTACTAGTTATATTACATACGACTATATCAAGCTATCTAACACTTAACCTTACTGGATTTTAACCCTAACTTGCATCGCTACAAAATTTAAATCGCGATGCGTTTTAACCGTGTCGTATATTGTGTTTTTAGATATCTTTTCCGATATTAACTTCCAGATTCTATCTGCAGTGAAACTAACCTGTTTAAATAACACCAAATTGGCCAAAATTATACACTAAAACCTACCCAACAAGCCAAATCCACCTAGCTTCCTATAAATCCGGCAACGCCGGATTTTTCCTTCTGGTCGCCGGCCCAACTTCGAGCCCTCTGGTTCGTGTTCTTATGGTTTGCTCTGTGTTCCACATATAACATTCTAGCACTGTTTTGTTAAGTTTATTTTTCTCTGAATAATAGCAGATTCAAACAGAGCCTAGTTTGGACAAAAATACGAAATTCTAGAACTTGTTCATTTCAAATTATACTAAGTACAGAACCTTAATTTTCTACTGTGATTAAGAATTTTACCCACAGTAAGTTGTTGGAATAACCCCTCCAAGATGCTAAGCCTCTTGTCCTAGCTTGATGGTGATGAAAACCTAGAACCTAGCTTCCTTCTTCTTCTTCTCTTGTTCTTTCTTGTTTTCTTTAATTTTGTTTTTCTTTCAGAAATTTTTCAGATTTTAAACTTGGTTATTGATCTGAACTTATCCTATATATGAGAAGAGGGAAGAGTGAGGTGGTAGAAGGAGGTGTCAAGGGTTAAAGACTGACATTTTCATGCAAGGATGAGGTGGTGGGTGGGTGTGTGCATGCAAGTAAGAGGTGTGCTTGCATTATCCCTTAATTTTGTTTTAATCTACACTAAAATTCTGAGCTAAAACGTGTTCTATCCCTTTTTCATTTACACCCCTAACAATTTTCCTTTTGCACAAAAACCTAAATTTTACCTAAAAACCCCTCACAACTTAGTTTATTATAAAACACACATTTTATTAAAATGAAGCTAAAATTATCACTAAAACCCTTATAACTTATTTATGTTGCATACTAAAATTTTAATTTAAATTGTTTTACATTCATCATATGAAATTGACTTATTTGTTTTTAAAAACTTTGTGATTTATCATTTTATTATTAAATTAATTAATTTTATTTATTTCTAAATTTTCAAAATTCTACACCGACCTCATTACCTCACCACCCTCGTCTCCTCGCCCTCGTCACAACCTCCACTTCCTCCCATCTCCTCGCCTTCCCGATCACCACCTGTGAACCCATGATGTCACCTGCACCCATGACAAACCCCCGACCCAAGAACTTCCACCTTCATCGCCGTTAAACATCGCCATCATCATCACCTTCACCACCTCCTCTTACCCATCCCTGCACAACCCCGAATTCCATGACCCCAACCCTGCAAACCCGACGACAACCACTGCAGAAACCCAACCTCGCCATTACCCTCGCCGGAGACCCCATCGTCGTCACCACCGTCACCTCCTCCTTCTCCTCACCTCTCTCCAACTCCCAACACCATAAACCACCACCACCATCGACCCCGACTTCTCGACAGACCCAACACCAACTCAAGAAATCCACTACCCCTTGCCGTTATACCTCGTCATCGATGACAACCCATCGTCGTCGTTACCTTCTCCTCTATTCTCTGACCACAGAACCCAGAGCTCGACACAACAACCCCATTCCTCTTCTTTCTTTCTTTCTTTCTTGATTGGTTCTTAACCGTATCACCGGAGTCACACGCGTCGCCGACGATCCGGACGACCCAGTCATCGTTGTCGTCCAGCCTAGTCATCACGTCACGTCATTGATCAGCCAGGTCTAATCATGCGCGTGAGTTTGCATCGCGACATTTATCCGACATCGAACGTAGCATTCGTACCCCGTCGTGAGATCCGATCAGGCAAGTTTAACTTGCAACATGCTATGTTACTATACCGATATCCATATGAATAAAAATAGTACATGTGCTTTATTATTTATCAACTATTATCAATTTACAGTATTACGTTATCCGTTCGTATCCGTAGCGATAATAGCATATCTGATTGCATGCCGGAACATCATGATATCATTATACTACTATATTAGTACAACATGCTATCTAGTTTGTATCATACTTGGTAATGGATATATAATGGTTATTACAGATAGATACATATGCATCCTGACATTAGTCGTGCTTCGATATTGGTTACAGTTTCACATTGGATATCTATTTGATGCATATACATCACATGCCATGTTCACGACACATTACTTGACTCGTTACTTGGATATTGCCAATGATATTGACATGTTGTCCTGACGGACGTGACTTGTTGTCTATATAGACAAGAACTGTACATGCTTGATCCTGTGTTGGCATTAGATCTATATTGGCAATACCTGATTTGAACAAAAACCTGGGGGTAAATGGGAAATCAAGAATGTAACCGAAACGTAACTCAAGAGGATATTATTACTTGTTTGTCATTTTTTCGGGCGTTAAGGAATAATTAAATGTTTGCCGCTTTTACAGGCGTTACAGAATAAATACTGTTACCGTGGTCCTGTAGGGAATGAACAGGATATATACTGTTGGGTTACGATGAGAATTACATTAATTGATTTCAAGGACTTTTAGAATAGATAACCTAGAAGCACAGTTTAGGTTACACATTACACATCACATACATACACATACCTCACCGTTTCATATCTGTATTATTCATTTATATTCATATTTACTTATATCATTATATCCTGGTTATCACTGTTATTTGGTATTATAATGCACTGACGTCTTGGTTTTGCATGGCTCAGTTCCTTTACCTTTGTTGCAGGCAGATCGAGAGTACTTTAACCATCAAGCCGAGCGATGAGAAATTGATCGTGTATTTAGAGATGTTTAGTTTAGTTTATTTCCTTGATGTGAGCCCACATTGGGACAAGTTTCAGATATTGTTTATTGGATTTGATTCGTTTCCGCTTATGCATTTTCTTGACTCTATCTACTGTGGCAGATGGACATGTACTAGATATATTTTATACTTTACTGTTCTTGATATTTTATAGACAGCCGTAATGTGACTGTGGAGGGATGATTCCTAGTCACACGTAGCATGGTTGGCTCTGTCACGTGTCGTAGTCTGCGTATTCTGGGAAGCGGGACGTGACAGTAGTAGAGGGCATTTTCCTTTCCCTCCTCATTATTTTGAGTGAGGAGGGCGCTGAGTGATTCGTCCAGCGCGGTGGTGTAGAGGATCACCAGTTTATTTGAAATAGGGGCAGCGAGCACTGGAGGGTGCAACAGGTACTGCTTGATACTGTCGAATGCTTATTGACATTCGGCATCACAGACAAAAGGGGCTCCTTTCTTCATGAGCTTTGAAAAAGGTCGACATCTTCTTGATAGGTTTGAGATGAACCTTCTTATGTACGCGAGCCTCTCTTGGAAGGATCTTAGTTGCGTCAGATTCTTTGGAGGAGGCATCTCCATGATTGCTTTTATCTTCGATGGGTCGATCTCGATCCCTTGGTGCCGGACTATGAAGCCCAAGAATTTCCCTGATGATATACCGAAGGCGCACTTTAGAGGATTCATTTTCAAATTGTACTTTCTCGGTCTGGTGAAGACTATTCAGAGATCGTGGGCATGATTGGCCTTGGCTTTAGTCTTGACGACCAAATCATCAACATAACATTCGATGACTTTATGGATTAAGTCATCAAAGATTTTGGTCATTTCCCACTAATATGTGGCTCCCGCATTCTTCAGTCTGAACGACATCACCTTGTAGCTGTATATCCCGATCGGGGTTCAAAATGCTGTGTGTTTCTCATCCTCGGGCGACATCTTAATCTGATTATATCCAGACGAGCCATCCATGATGGTGAACAGCTTGTAATTTGAGGTATCGTCGACTATCATTTCCATGACCGGTAGCGGGAAGTCGTCTTTAGGGCATGCTTTGTTCAGGTCCCTAAAATCGACACAAACTCGGATTTGCCCATTCTTGTTTTTCACTGGGACAATGCATGCGATCCAATCCGCATATTTCTCTTCTCTAATGAAGCCGGCATCGATGAGTTTCTTGGTTTCTTCGATGACCTTTTCTTCCAGCTCCCTTCTCATTCTTCGAGGAGTTTGTTTGACTGGCTTGACATCAGGAGAAATAGCCAGCTTATGTACGGCCACTTCAGGGGAGAGACCAGGCATTTCTTTGTATGTCCACACGAAGCAGTTGATGAATTCACGCAGCAGGGCGATTATATGCTCTTTCATTTCCTCTGATAAGAGCGAGCTGATCTAGGTAGGCCTTGGATAATCGGGCGTCCCCAAATCAATCTCGGTTAGCTCGTCGAATGTTGCTTGTTCTCCATCTTCGAGCTCTCGAGGGGCTTTTTCTGGCTCGGCTAGCTCACCGTCATCATTCGACTCTTCGTTGGCTTCAAACGTAGATTATATAGCATGATTTGGCATCGGGTTGCACATAGCCTAGGCCCCGTCTATCTGGGACTCACCCCTCGATGAGGGATCGGACCTGAGGCGGGTGTCATAGCCTCTCATAAAACTTTGCTTCGGAGTTTGTCTAGTATAACCGACATCCGCACCTTTTAAAATATTCTCGGATCCTGGGTGCATAATATCTGGGGTTTAAGACGGCTCTTATGCCTCTCTCATAGAAAAGGCACGTTGTGGACAAATCGTTTGGGTGCACGACAGGGTTCGACCTATAAAACAGGATGCCCTTCTATCCGTTGTTCCTTCCGGGGCGTAGAAGGTTGTCAGTTGGTCCACGGTAGAGACCGACAATACGTCGAGTTCTTTAAACATCTGTTCCAGAACTTTGGTGATGGCCAAGGATCCCTCTGTGAATTCAAATGTCTCTCTTAGCTTTGCTTTTTGCGTGAGAGTCCGACCTTTACAACTGTTGCAAGACGGGTCCTCCTTTGACTCTTCAGTATCGCTGCCGAGATTAGGGTGAGCTTTGCTACCGGATGGGCCCTCAATATCAGACTCATCTGTATCGCTACCGAAATGAGGACGATCTTTACAGAAGGACGGACTTCCAGCGTCGGACTCATCAGTGTCACTGCCGAAACGCGGACGCACTTGAGAATTTTTACTTTTAAGGGTGACGACTGGCTTAGATTAGCTTTTGAGACTCTGGGCTTCCTTGTTTTTAATTGACCATGGCTCAGGTTTGCTTTTGAGATTCTGGGCCCTTTTATCTCTAGTTGACTGCGACTCAGATTTTCCTATGAGACTCTGGGCCCTCTTGTCTTTAGTCGACTGCGGCTCAGCATTTTAGGGTTTCATAAAGTACCGAGAATCTTCATATCGGACTTCATGTACACCAAACGGTTGTATGTCTCCGTCAATACGTCTTTCTTCGCCATTTTCGGTATACTTCATGCATTGATGCAGTGTTGATGGAACGATACCATAATCATGAAGCCATGGTCATCCCAAGAGAATCTTATAGGACGTGTTGGCGTCGATCACGTATATCTTAGTTTCAGTTTGCAGGTCCCCAAGCCTGATTGGCAAAGCTATAGATCCCAGAACTTGCTGGAAATTTTGATTGAAGCCCTATATGACAATCCTCTACCTTGACAGGTGTCATACGTCTATTGATAAGCTCTTTAGAGTCCGCAAGTTCATGTTGTTCACTGAAGACCCCAGATCAATCAATATGTGATTAATCCGATTTTCGTCGCTGTATCCTGTCACGTAAAGCGACCGGTTATATTCAGCTGTCCCTGATAGTAGGTCTTCATCTTTAAATGCGACCGCAGCTGTATGCAGAGCGTACTAGGGTTCTTCCATATTGATCTCCGCGAAGCGCGCCTGGTACCGCTAGGGGTTTTGCAGAGCATAGATAAGGATTTCCCTGAGCTCCTTGGATAGAACCAGAGCATCATAGATGCTTAAGAAGGATGGAAGCTTCCGGAGGTGAGCCAAGACGTTATAGTCTACCGAGGAAGAGCTCGAGTCTCTGTGAGTCGGATCTCTCCCGTCTTCTTCATTAGCCACATGTTTTTCCTTTTCCTTTGGGGCGTTGCCTTGTTTTAGTGTTAGAGCCTTACCGCTTCTGAGCTGGATTTGGTTGGCTTTTGTGGTGAGCCCATCGTTCTCTTCGGGAAAACAGAGCTCATCCTCAGAGTCGCTGCCAAGATGGATGGCGTAGCAGGTCATAGTAGGGACCCCATCATCGGCACCCTCTTTCAATTCTTCTGAGATTTCTGCGGCTTCTATATGGAAGAACCCCTTCAGTTGGATAAGGGTTCTTTCCTTCTGCACATAGTCTTTGAGAGAATCGACGTGTATTTGAATGGCCGTTCTCCTCCTAAACTCTTCTTCGCGTCAAGTTGTGTCTTTCTTTTTCTTCTTTCTAAGCATCTTGTACTTCAAGCCTGTCCGTCTCGGATTGGTGGATGGGACAGTGGGCTCTTTTTGCCCTCCCCACTCGACTCTGGGTTCTTTCTGAAGCAGCTTTAGCATCTTCTCCGTCTTCTTGGATATGTATACATTCCACGGAGGTTGCGACATGTTGTCCACATTTCTTAGAGCGGACGGTTCAACGGCATTCCTCCAAAAGGCTTCAGCTTCTATTTGTACAAAATTAGCGGTTGCGACTTGATCGTTTGTCAACACGCCAGGGAACAATGAGATTTCTCCCGCCTTGTACTGTTTTTCGACCCAATCTTTGAACACATAGCAATCCTCGATGATGTGACTTAGCATTCTATGGTATAGGCAATACAGAGGGTTGTCAGTCATGCTTGCTTCATGCGGCCTCTTTGGGTTTGGCAGTTGTAAACCATTTCTCAAGGTGTCCCTGAATATCTTCCGGACCTTGTCCCTTCTGAAGGAGTAGATCTTGCTTTTTCTCTCTTCCAAAGTCGGTCCTTCTCCTCCCAGTACTGGCTTTTACGATCGATCGGTTTTTTGTCCACCCGCCCTTCTCTTGTCTTCATTGTCAGACGCATTGAAAATGTTGGTATTGTTGGAGCTCCCACCTTTACGATGGTCTTCCTTTTGGCTCTTCCAAGGTTTGTCATTTTGAGAGTCCGGGGTAGATTCTTAGTTCGAATGCTCCAACATCTTAACCTTCTTGGTTAGGTCCTGGAACATTTTGATACCCGCGGTACATAGGAATGGGACCATGCAATTGCTGAGGTTCCCAATGAGGAGGCTGACGGATTGGTCCTGTTCTAACAGCGGCTCACACTTGACGGTGAGATTGTACCATCGGGTAATGAAGTCCATATTGCTTTCATTCTTCCCCAGCTTGGTCCTCACAAGGTCAGCAATAGAGATTTTATCGGTGACACTCATGAATCTTTTCCAAAACAGAGACTCCATCGGGTGAAAGTAGTAACGGAACCGTCTGGTATGCTCGCATACTAGTCGAAAGTGACACCAGTTAGGCTGTTGACAAATTGACGGAGAAGCGCATCGTTGCCCTTGTATTCCCATATGATTCTTTAAAGTGGGCAACATGCTGATTCGCATTTTCCGTCCCATCGAATCTTCCGAATTTAGGGATGACGTAACCACTAGGGAACTCGATCAGGTCGTACTGTACGGGGTATGACCTCTCACTGCTGCCAACGTCTTTCTGAGCCTCAGTTTCGGCCACCAATGTTTTAACTTTGTTGGTGACCAAATCTATTATTCGATCTTGCATCAGTGGAATGGCACCATCTGGGCCAAGGCTTCCCCTAGAGTGGAATACGGTTGGCTTTCATGTAGCTCGCCCATATTCGGACCCGAAGGGACATGCATTGGTCGCTTCGGGTCGTTATCGCCCGACTCATGACTAGAGACTTGCGCTTGATTGGAGGACGCCCGAGCAATTTGAGCCGTAAGCTGGATCATGACGTTCTTCAAGTCATCAATTTTAGAGTATAGCTTGGCTATCTCCTTATCTTTGCTTCGAAGTTGTTATCGGAGCTCTTGGAGGAGCTCATGTTCTACAGTCCGAGGGCGAAAGGTCGGCTCTTCTTCGCTGTCCGAGCTTGATTCCATGTGGACTGAGGAGTCCTTTTCCCTATCGGCCTCATCGAGAGGATTTTCATCACCATGCGGAGGAGGCTGATCTTGGGAAGGGGCAGCCGCATTCAACCTAGATTGGGCTTGGGATGTGGTGGACCCATCCTTGCTTTTGCTGTGAAGGTTTTCACTGGGGCGCGTACCCGCCATGTAGACCGTGTGGACAACATAGCTGGCTATCCTTTTGATTCCGACGACTGGTTTAACGGACCGCTGTCGTGGCCCTTCCGCTTCGGGGAAGGACAATCGACTGAAGACGGTCGGCCTGAAAGGGTTATCAAGTGGCGCTGGCGCTTCTTTTCAGGCCTTGCCCCACTATTTTCGCGCTGCACGGAGTGCCTGGTAAACACTTGAAGAGACGGTGTCAGGTTTTCTACGTTGAGGCTTAGACATGTCCCTCCACAGCACTGTACGAATTGCCGTCCTTTTGATCTTCGCAGTCATAGAGTTTCTCTTGACCCATCTCAGAGGTTCAAAAGAGTTGCGGAATTTTACAGCCGAGACGTTCGTCTTTGCGAGATAACTCGGCTCTTGGAACTTCACAAAATCCAGCTTGGCCGGAGTCCGCGCCCTTTTGTTGGCTCTATACCAGAGCCGCTTCTGCCTTAGCTTTTCTGTTTTGAGTACCTGGAGGGCTTCTGCTCTTCGAGAAGCCGCCGTGGGTCGGCCAGTAGAGAGCCTTGAAAAGACATTCGGTTGCGCACTTGTCGAAGGCATCACCTGATCTTGCCCGCGATGTTTGGCTACTTCTTTCATTCTGACGGCTTTACCCCCAGCTAGGGCCAAGGAGAGCCGTTCGAATATCGACTTGCGTTTGGGTTGGGGCCCCTCAAAACCACCACATTTGGCATCTTTCCTTTTGAAGCCGGTTTGTCTGTTACCGAAGCTTGAGGAGCTAGGATGGTGTTAGCTGGCACGAATAGAATAGAGCCGAACTGCAGCAGCAGCTCCTCCCACTGTCGCCTGAGACTGGCTAGGAGGACCGTCCTGACGTCCATCTTCATCGTGTAGAAGATGGGAGTTGTGTCGAGAGTTGAGTTTTTCCTTGGATACATCTTTATTGCGTCCGAAAATTGAGATCGAAAATTGTTTATCTGCGCAAAGGAATAGAATTTCAGTACAAACAATCAATATATATTAATTGAGCTCGCATGAATCCTTGACCCGAAATATGGGAGGAGAGAGAAGGTCCCACCGGATGTCCCAAAATCTGTAGGGTGTTTTTCGTCACTATATTGGGATGGGAATGCGCGCGCTTGTCAGGCGCATTACAAATTCTATCTTCCTAATTTAAGCTGGAGTTTATTGATTGTGGGAATCCGAATATCCGGCGGCCGTGGACTAAGCTACCGTTAATTACCCCTTACCTTTGGAGCGAGAGAACCTCCGATTGACGGGTCAAACTAGTGATGCGAACTCAATGTGCAGTGTGCGTATGTGTCTTGAGGGGTTTTAGGTATATCGGGAGTCTCGCAGAGTTTACGGGGTACGAGAAAACGAAGAGTGAGGAGATGTGTTTTGAGTATGGGGCATGCGGGAAAAAGAGGGGTGAGGAGCGTCCTAAGGACGTGTGAGATAGCACATAGGTACCGGGTGCCAGCGGACCATGCGTCCTGCACACGTGCGCTGGGCGCCAACGGATCACGTGCTTGGCGCATGGGCGCTGGGTGCCAGTGGGTCACACGGCGCTGGGCGCCAACAGGTCACGTGCCCAGCACGCGTGCGCTTAGCGTTGGGCTCCAGTGGGTCACGTGCCCGGCATGCGGGCGCTTGGGCACCGACGGTTTACGTGCATGACGCATGGGCGCTGGGTGCCATCGGATCACGCGCCCTGTACGTAGAAGTTGGGCGCCCGTGGAAAAAGGGGCTTAACCCATGAACTGCGAGTTGAACTCACAAGTGACTTTTGGAGTTAAACTCCTAAAAAAAGGGTCTTTTGTAGAGTTAAACTCCTAAAAGATATGGATTTTGAGATTAAACTTTTTTGAGAATTTGGATCTTAGAGTTGAACTCCTCAAAGATTGGTTTGGAGTTAAACTACTAAAAAAGAGATTCTTGTTCCGGAGTTAAACTCCTAAAAGATTTTCGGAGATAATGAAAGGGGGCCCCTTTCTTCTTCTTTGAGCCCTGGATCCTCTTTTAAGTCTTGGATCTTCCCAAAGTGGGACTTTTGGAGATAGATCTTCCTCCTCCTCCTCTTTATTGGTTGGACCTTGGAGAAAGGGGGTGGTGGGATTTAAAAATCTCCCATTTTAGAGATTTGCTGGAAGATTTGAACTCCTCTTTAAGGGTTTATGGTGAAAAAATGTTTCTTTTTAGGGAAAGAAGACTTAAACTCTTGATTTAATTCAAAAATAAGAGAAGAATGTTTAAAACCTTGAGGAAGGAGAAGGAGGCACAAACCCTAGAAAAATATGGAATGAATCTTGTTTGTTATCATCATAATGATGCCTTATATAGGCTTTACATTTTACATATGGCCCCTTAGGCTTTTTAAAATGGTACATGTGCATTTCCCATGCCATGTGCTTGTTTTTCTTTTGCACATAAGCCATGGGATTTTACATAATTTTGGTTTGTTGCCCATTTTACTACATTTATTTATAAAAATTACATTAAGCCTATATATGCTTTAACAATTATTCTTTGCTTGAGCTCGACCTGGGCATGAGTCCACTTGCTTGGACTTGGGTTCAGGCTTGGGCCCACTTGGCTTGGGTTTGATTTGGACATTGACATGGACAACCGGGGTTTAATTTTTGACCCCAACAAGGTCATACAGTAATATAATAATATTTTACCGTGTGGTATCAAAGTGATCATGTATACATATGTATATAAATATAAACTCATGCATGTGTCAATATATGATACCATGACATCCATATCATGTATATATGTATCATCTAACGTGTGTCCATCAACGACACATCAAAATCAGTATAAAATCCTGAGTGTCCAGTATCGACATTCGAAATCATCATAAAACCCGTGTCCAGTATCGACACGTAAATTCTCATATCTCAGACGCCGTCTCATCGGATCGGCCCTCATATCTTAGGCATCGTCTCATCGGATCGGCCCTCATATCTCAGGCACCGTCTTATCAGATCGGTCCTCATATCCATCTGTCTCATATCACTTCAGTCGGTATCCTCCGGATATCCATCAAATCCAGTACTGTCACCGGTATGTACTGTTCCCCTACCAGGCTCAACGCCTTTCTATACGATCTTCTTGCCCCAGGATACCGTACCGGGTCAACCATGTACCCGCAGACGGTGACTCCTCACTTCTCAAATCGGGTAATCATCAAAGCTAGGCACTGAGAAATCTCATGGTGGACGTCGAAATATCATATCAAGAGAAACCGGGTTTTTAAAACAATCATAAGTTTATAAAAAATATCTATGGTTTCTCAAATCCAGAAATCTCATGAAAACATAATCTCATGAAAGCATGGCAGTAATGAAATAATATGTACAGGCACGGAACAATACTGTAATGCATAGCAAGTGTGTTCATATGAGCGTGTCGTGTAGCAAGGTAAAGAAAATGCAATAACTGAACTAGTATGTGGTACTAGGTACTAAACAGTAACTAAAATGCTAACAGATTATAAGGTGATACGGTAACATAACGATTTCTATCCGTGTACGTGGCATATCAATTACCGATGATGTGTGTGTGAGCCGGCAAGTATGTGTACGTGCAACATGTGCATCATCGGTAATGGTACGTGTGTCCTAGCAAACTAAGTTATATATAAAGATAAGGGTATGAGCGCAGTATATATATCGTAAACGAAAATAATGCGAACGTATGCAGAAATAAGAAATCGTAGCGCGAGCGTAAACAGAATAAAGAAATCGTAAACGTGAACGGTATAAAAATAATACGCAACTACGTATGAGCCATACAGTTATAGTTTAAAATAGTACGAATCGTTGTTTTAGAAAATATGGGGCTCGATGTATTTGAAAAAGATACAATTTGAAAAGTCGTAGCGTCCCTTGAAATTATCATTTAAAAGTGCGTAACGATTCGTTAGTTTTGAAAATAGGTATAGATCTAGACATATCATAATATCTACTATATGAATTTAAACAAGATTTTCTTGAGTCGATATATAAGTCGGCGATCCATCCTCATCACATCACGTGCGGAATATCCATCGTACGATATCATCAAATCAATGGTACGGATCTACAGTCACGTATGTTCCCCGCCGAAAGACGCGACGAAAACGCGTAGGACGTCTCGCCTGAATTTCGGGGCAGATGCTAATTGGTGTTATCCGTCCACCTCTCCGAAGATGCCAAGTTGATTTATGGTACCGTGTATCGAAGGTTTAAACGGATGCGGCCGATGTAGCAGACTTCATCAGATTCCCCCTCGTTGGAGGTTTTTTTTATTGTGGGGACGCTCTTCCCTGCAGGCGCAAACCCCTGTAGTTAATTACGCTACCGCATCGCGGTAACAACTTTCTCCTTCTCCAGATGGTCACTTCGTGTCGCGGGTGTTTGTTTTGCTTGTGGTTGCCCGTGGATTGTATACGGAGACTAATTTATGTTGTCACCCGTAGGACGTGGATTAGTCCAAATCCGTATCTTCTTAGATTTGGGTTTGGGGGTTGGTTTAAGGATACGTTAGCCTCATTTGGAACTAAGATCGACTTAAACGTTTGTTAAGGATACGTTAGTCTAATTTTTAAACTAAGATCTACTTAACAGGATCATTTAGATCCAACAAGAGAGCATTTGGGCTGCCTCTGTTGTTTAGTTTAGGGACATTGCGGTCGATTACCAGTTTAAGGACGTGGTGGTCCAATGTTAGTTTAAGGACGTCTCGGTCCATCGGTAGTTTAAGGACATTTCGGTCCAGGTTAAGGACATCGTAGTCCGTGGGCTTAAGGACCCCACAGTCCAAGTTAAGGACATCGTAGTCCGTGGGTTTAAAGGGACCCCACAGTCCAGGTTAAGGACATCGTAGTACATGAGTTTAAGGACCCCACAGTCCGGTTTAAAGACATCACAGTCTATAAAGTTTAAGGACATCGTAGTCCATGAGTTTAAGGACCCCACAGTCCGTGAGATGTGTGGTTTTCGGGACCCGTCACCTCTCTGAAAACTTGAAGGATTACAACGACAGATATCAGAGGAGTAAAGAGATGTACCCTTGAACCGGTGTGACTTGGTTGAAAGATCAGTAGCCCATTTTAGGACTAAGATCTGTTGAATATTTGTGAGCAGATGTGCTCAGTTCAATATAAGTTGAGGAATTATGGCCAGAATTGGGCTAAGTCCAATTAAAATGTTTAACATTTTTTGTTGTTCTGGCTATTAAGGCTTTATTTGGGCTCGACCCTTTTAATAATGCTAGGCATTGGGTTCTAACATCTTTTTTGTCTTGTATTGAATGCATAGAATCCATCAGAACTAAGTGTGTTCTGACAGTGCGCCACGTGGCGCGTCAGGCGCTTTGCGCCAATCAAAGAGCGCATTGCGTTTCTGTCAGGTAGCGCACACGAAGACGACACGTGTCGCGCTTAGCGCTAAGCGCTAGTTTATTAGCGCATTGCACTTTTAGTTTATGAGCGTGTTGCACTGATTTAGGGGCGCGCCAGTGAGTGACACATGGCGCGCTTGGTGCTGAGCGCCAGTCCATGAGCGTAGAGCTCTGTTTCAGAAGCGCAAAGCGCAAGCGGTGTCTGTGGTTGACACGTGGCATGTTTTGGCGCTAAGCGCCGATCCAAGGAGCGCAAAAGCGCAGTTCATGAGTGCAAGGCACTGTTCAGTAGCCCAAAGCGTATATGACCAAATTTATGATCAGAGAACAAATTTATGTTCTTCTTTTCAAAATAGGCTTTGCCTCAAGATTCAAGAACAAAAGTTCTTGTTTATAAAAGGGCACTGCCTTTGTAGATCAAGGATCTGTGAATGAAGTAAATACTTCTTTTTAGTTTTTATAATAAGATCTCTGATCTCTTTTTTTTATCAAAGACCTTGGTCTTTTGTAGATCTATGATCTTTTTTAGAAGATAGTTCTTCTTTTATGAGATGGTTTCATCTCTGTTGTTCAAGAATTAATTCTTTACCTTGAAGAAATGATCTTCTTTTTCTAAGAGCTTGCTCTTCTTTCTTTGAGATTTCTCAAAGTTTGTAGGGGGGTTTCTCTCTATGAGACTTGAAGTCTTGGGGCCTTTATATAGGGCCAATTGATTTGTTAAATCAGTTTTAAAAGATATTTCTCTGATTGATTTGGGAATATTTCCCACCGTTGAATCTTTGATCCCAGGGCTTCTGTTTTGCAGAAGATAATCTTCTTGTTTTAATAAGATTGGAAAGATCTTTCTATAACAGAATTTTAATTCTGATTAATTAATAATTTATTATTATTAGATCTTTTGATCTAATGGTGGGGAATTTTTAATTTCAGCACTGGCGCACCTTGCACTAGCGTACCTTGCGCTAGCGCACCTACGTTCGACACATGGCGCGCAGCGCAGAGCGTAGCGCAACTGCGCTAGCGCACCTACGTTCGACACGTGGCGTGCATCGCAACTGCGCTAGCGCACCCGTGTTTGACACGTGGCGCGCAGCGCAAAGCGCTGGATCTAAAGCGTTGCTTCAACTTTTGAGTTTTGAAATTTTAAAACAGAACTTTGCTCTGATTGGGGGAAGCAGAAGCGTCGCTTCATTTCAAATCTTGGAATTTGAACAGAGTTTTGCTCTGATTGGGGGAAACAAATGCCCCCCCACCGTTGCGCTGACGTGGCCCATACGTAAGTGCGGCGGGGGTAGCATCTTAGCCGTTGGATCAACTTTTTGGAAGTTGAAACGGCTGTTTAATGCCTATAAATAGGACCTTTGGTCGCTCAGATGATTTCCATCTTCCCCTTTGAGAATTTTTGTTCAGAGCGAAGCTCTTTTGTTTAAGAACTTCCCAAGAGTAAATACTCTCTCCAAACTTAGGTAAAATTTTAATAAATTTTAATAAGTTAGTGTTTCACTCATTGACAGAGCCTTGCTCTTCATAGATCTTTGCTCTAAAGAAAACCCATTTAGGGTTTCAATAATAGAGATTTGCTCTCTTCAGATCATGAGCCTGTAGATCTAATGAGATCTTTTCTTGGGGTTTCTTACCCCATGAATAGAGCTTTGCTATTTTGAATCATTTTGATTTGTTAATTTTTGATGAAGAAATCTTAAGAGTTTTTTCATAGATCTTGAAGATCTCAGAATTTTTTATTCATAAAAAATTAATTGATTTTAATTTTCTTTTCTGATGGGTTTTTCCATCATCATTACAGAGCCAGGCTCTTGACCTTCTCGGGAAATTTCTTTAAATTCCCTTCATAAGTGACTTTGACAGGTGTCACTCCTGTCTGTAGAGCATTGCTCTCGAAGAGTTTAACTTCTTGACCCGAGGGGTCGCTTTATTAAATGAGATTCCCTTTTTAGGATTTTTCACAAATTCGAGTTTATTAGGTGTCATAATTAGAATTCGTTTTCTCCATGGGGATATCAAGAGCCATTTAAATCTCTGTGCCTGTTTTTAATAAGAATTCGCTTAATCAGTCTGTCCGCTAATTCTTTTTGATTTTCTTTTTCAGGAGTAATGGATGCTCATATGTATGACCTCGATGAGATTATCTCTTATGGAGACATCCGCTCACTCGGCCGTTCTCAAAATCGAGAATTCACAAACACCCAGTGTGCCGAAATCATGAGTCGCTTCGATGCATACAATGGTCGACTGCTTCCTCGATGTTCCTCTCTCCTGAAGCTTATTGTGGGAACGATCTGGGAAGCGCTTCCTTTATTCTGTACCGGTGTGCCGCTTAGGGCATTGGATGCTGCTGAGGATAATGTGCACTCGGTGTATCTAATGGGCCTAATCTCAAAGAGAAGGCGAGACAATCTTGTCGATCTCCTGCATCAAGCTTTTCAACAGTCAGCCATACTTGCTGCCTATCGGAGGGTGGAGGACATCCGTGGGGATCCCGACGCTTGTGATCGCGAAAGAAAGCATACTGGGATGGTTCGAAAGGCCTGGAAGATTCTGGACAAAGTCACTTTTGAGTTCCTCAATGCATGCCCTGGATCTAAGGTTTTGCCATTGTAATTATTTTGATAATGTTTTTGTTTACTGGTTTCCTAATTGTAAGAGCTTTTTGAAGTATGAATGGCAAGTTTCTCATTTCAGCTTGTTTTATTTTACGTACTAAATCTTTTGCACATGCATGAACGGGTATGCCTCGAACGCTTAATTAAATGCGAATCAAATGTTCTCCTTGTCGCTTTCTGCTTTCTTCTTTCTTTTGTTATCAGCATGTCACCGTAGCAAACATAGTCGGCAGATGATAGAGTGAGCACCTTGTCTTGGCTTCTTCAAGGGGTAGTGATGGCTTAGGAAATAGGGTTAGGATCTTTCACCTAAGACTATTCAATTTTATGAGCCGTGAAGGTCTCATAAAAAATTTCTCCCTATGAGTCGTGAGGATCTCGTAGGTGTATTTTCTCCTTATGAATCGTGAGGATTCCTAGGTGTATTTTCTCATAAAAAATTTCTCATAAAAAACAAGATGATTTTTTTACAATGTATATTTTTATTTTTTTGTTTTTCGGTTAGATTTATATTCACAAATTAACCTGAAATTACACAAAGAAATAAACTACCGTCTCCCCGGCAACGACGCCATTTGATTGGTAGAGTTTTTGCGTGCTAAGTTTATTACCGCAATCAAGACGGTTTCGCTTGTAGCTAGCCGGTTAAGTACGGGTCGTCCGCAGGGAGATGGAAATCTTTTTCTATGTGCTTTAACGAGTTAAGTCCAAATGTCCAGGTTTGTTTTTAGATTACTTATGTCCTAAAATGATATATAAAGAGAGCTTGTTAGAGTTAGGATTAGGTTAGTTTGAGTTAGGAGTCGCTCACTTCTTTCGTTGCCACTCTTAATGTCGGTGTTACGGTAATCGGCAACAACGGGGATTAGCACGACTAGGAAGGAACTTGCGAGTATAAGCTAGGCTTTCCAACGCATAAGTTCTTCCTTTTGGTGCTTGTCCGTCCGTTCTTGGCTCTTAGCCTTAACCTCCGGTTAATTCAACCATAACCGGTCTCACTAAGGAATCACCGCTATCATGTAGGATATGGTGCCGTAGGGAGCGGATTGTGGTTCAATTAACGGGAGTCCGAATTAAGATGTTGGGCAAGAAAGAGTGAGAGAGATTTCCTTCTCTCAAACTTTCTTTATCCTACCCTAACAAGTATGAAAACTACTCACCCATTATAAGGAAAATAAAATAAAATAAAGGAGGAAGATAGAAAGAAAGAGGTTAGAAAATTACAACTAGCTATTTGAGACCTCACCTTGGCAAGGATCAAGCTTAAGCATCATAGTTGTTTAAGGATAAAGAAAAAGAGAACAAGAAAGAAACAAACAACAAATAACAACAACTAGATTAGCAAATGAAAATTACAAGCAATTATAATTAATCAAAAGAACAAGACAAGCATGATAACAAAGAGAACTCTTTTATTCATTCTTCACTCACAAAAGCTCACTACAAGTTTTTAATGGAGAAGAGATGAGAAGAGGAAGAAGAACAACACATGTATTCTAAAATCTAAATACAAGAATATGGACCCTTGGCTTTGGCAAGTTCTGGACTATTTATAGGCAGGCAACAGAAATTCTAGGGCAACATTCAGAATAAAAATGGACTGACCAAAACACCCCTAAGTGTGCTTACGCCGTGGTTCCGCGACCCTGTTGGGGACTTGGGTCTTCAATTTTGGTGGCTTCTCCTGGTTTGCAGTACTCTTCAGTATGGTATATGTTTTTTCTCAGAATTTCTTCACGATTTTTCCAGAATTTCTGCTGATCAAAAAGGTGATGTGATGTGGATCTTTTGCCATGATTTTTCTTGAGCTCCGCATAGATATGTTGGATCTTGTGTTGACATTGAGCTTTGTGCATGAAAATGACATCGATTTGCCATTTTGTCCCTTAGACTGGTGTGCGGCAACATACGGATAGAGAGCGGAGATCTGTGTTTTATCTGTGGTTGGCAGTAATCCGGAATTTGTCGTGCTTTTGCATGAATTTCACCGTTTAGAGCCGAGAACATGTATCCTGCAATTGACTAGCAAACACGGCTCAAGAGTACCTACCGATAATCAATGTGATAAAAATTGGGCGGTATGGAAATGTAAAAATCTGATATGAACAAATACCCCCAAACTTATCATTTGCTCGTCCCGAGCAAAGCCAATTTATTCACAAAAAATTTCCTAACCTCACTTTCGCAGGGAACGCGATTGCACTGAGCACGTGCAACAGGCCGTTAAACCTCTAGGTGTCCCTAGTAGGAGGAGTGTTGTCTCCTGAGGGTTTTCAGCGGATACTACCCATAAAATCCTGTCAAGCTAGTTTTGCAAAATAACTATAATTCAAACCCTAAAGTTTTATTTCAGAAAATAACAATTCTATTATCCTAAGTCTAGACTATCGAACCTTTATTTTTCACACCTCGCTTCTTATTTAACTTAAGATTTTATATTTCTTTACGTGCAGTGCAAATAGTGTCGTTAAGTTCCAGAAGGATCGACTAAAGTCATCATGTCATACAATAAAGCCCAGATAAAATTTTTAAAAGGATCACATAAGTTTTATAAAGAGTTAAGCATTTTTCAAGTTTCGTTTTCCAGTAAGGTTTCAACTTCAGAATTTCTATCTTCCTTATCAGGAAACTAGGTCTTATTTTTTTTCACTCCACCTTTTTCTTGTCTTCATTTCATACACACCTCTGTGAACGTGCAATAGTCTTTATCATAGAATAAAACCTTCATATCTTCGCTAGAAATATTTTTTTATAAAAACCTGTCTTTTGTCAAGATTATTCTCACACAAAGAACCGTTAGGAATTTTAACTCGGAGAGAACACTTGCTTGACTTTGTTTTAATCTGGACTTTCTAGGCTTCTTAACGAGCTTTGGGCCAATGCACCCAAACCAGTTGGCTTTAGGGCATTAGGTGTAGAGACACCCCAGCGGACTTAATTACTCAAGTTACCTAGGCCCAAAAACAAAAGACAATTTAGCGTGAAAATCATGATGATTCAATGCGAACGGAGATATAACCGGCAGTTCAGTTATTTTTTTGGATAAAAGACGTGTTTAGTGGGTTAGGTGTGTAATCATTCCAATTAAGTTTCAGATGAGTTATTTTTCAGACTTAGTTCCAATTAAGGCATCAATAATATTCCTTCATATTCACTTCACTTCATAAACTATTCTTGATATTACTTATTTCAGAACAAACTTATTTGATCCTCAGAAAATCATTTATCCATTTAAAAGTTCTTAGACATCAAAGACTTGTCATCTAATTTCCAAAACTCACGACACGTGTAGTGTGATGTAAAGACGTATATCATCTATAGTTAATTTCAAAGGGAGTTATCTTTCAGGTTTTCAAAATCTAAAAAAATAAGATTTAGTTATTCTTATCTTATCAAACAAAACCGTCGAAATGTTGAATCAGAGTTCTCCCAATAGCTAACTTGACAGAAAAGTTTTTATGTTTTTAGAAAATTTTCTGATTTTTATGGATTTTAATATGCAGATGCAAAATATACATATGAATGCGAAGGTTAGAAATGCGTACCGAGCGTACCCCCAAACTTAAACCAGACAGTGTCCTCACTGTCATTGCATGAAGAGATCATTGAAGGGTCAAAATTGTCGGTTAGATATACACACATTTTTTTTAAAGAAAAGAAGAATAGTAAAAATGGAAAAGAATATCCACAAATATATACAAAAAAAGATATATACATACCCCCAAACTTATTTGGAACAGTGTCCACTGTTCTTGGCTGGATAACCGAAGTTTGGTGGTAGGCAGAGGAAGATTATGCAGGGTAAACCGGCTCCTGTAAGACCAGGAGCTCCTCTGTTGGTTCGGCGCTAAGGTACGGTTTAAGTCGGTGTCCATTTACTTTGAAAAATGAACCGTCCTTTGGATTCTCCAAATCCACAGCGCCCTGCGGATACACATTCCGCACAAAATACGGCCCTTTCCAGCGAGATCTGAGCTTTCCTGGATGGAAGTGTAGCCTGGTGTCGTAAAGCAGTACCTGTTGACCAGGTACGAAAGTTTTGCGCAAAAGGTGTTTATCGTGAAACACCTTCGTTCGGTTCTTAACGACAACCGCGTTATCGTAAGCCTCACCCCTAAGCTCGCTCAATTCGTTCAACTGCAGCTTCCGATGGCTGCCCGCATCTTCGAGAAACAGATTCAGTTGTTTTATCGCCCAAAATGCACAATACTCTATTTCGACAGGGAGGTGGCAAGACTTTCCGTATACAAGCCGTTAGGGAGACATGCCAAGATCGGTCTTATAAGCCGTTCGAAATGCCCAAAGGGTATCAGTGAGTTTCAACGACCAATCCTTTCGGTTCTTAGAAACCGTCTTCTCCAGTATCTGCTTGATCTGCCGATTTGAAACTTCGGCTTGCCCACAGGTTTGGGGATGGTAGGGCGTAGATAGCTTATGATTAATGGAATATTTCCGCATCAAGGCCTCGAAAGTCTTATTGCAGAAATGAGTTCCATTGTCGCTAATGATCGCTCGGGGGTGCCCAAACCGGGAGAAAATGTTTTCTTTAAGAAACCTTAGTCCAGCTGGGCACAGCCTCGACCCACTTAGAGACGTAATCAACAGCGAGAAAGATGTACAGGTTCCCAAAAGAGCTGGGAAACGGCCCCATGAAATCTATCCCCCAAACGTCGAAAATCTCCATAACCAAGATTGGTTGGAGCGGCATCTCGTTCCTCCGGGATATCCGGCCCAAGTGTTGGCGAGCAAGTCTTGCAATAGTCATGAGCGTCTTTGAAGAGTTGTGGCCAGTAGAAACCACATTGCAAGATCTTCTCAGCTGTCTTTCTGGGGCCAAAATGCCCGCCACATGCTTGATCGTGGCGAAATAACAGCACACTCTTGAATTCATCGCCAGGGACACACCGACGAATAATCTGGTCGGGACAGTACTTGAACAGATAGGGTTCGTCCCAGTAAAAGTGTTTTACTTGGGATAAGAATCGAATTCTGTCCTGACTTGACCATTCAGTCGGTAGTAGCCCTGTGGCCAAATAGTTCACAATATCTGCGAACCAGGGTTCGCGAGATACTGTCAAGAGCTGTTCATCCGGAAAAACGTCGTTGATCGGAAGTTGAGGCGACGGCGAAGAAGGAAGTCGTGAGAGTCGGCGACCACGTTTTCACATCCTCTTTTGTCCTTAATGACAAGGTCAAACTCTTGAAGCAAGAGGATCCAACGTATTAGCCGAGATTTTGCATCTTTCTTCGCAAAAAGATGGCGCAGAGCAGAATGGTCTGTGTAGACAATGACTGGAGAGCCGATGAGGTAGGGCCTGAACTTTTCTAAAGAAAATACAACAGCTAAGAATTCCTTCTCAGTTGTTGTATAATTAAGTTGGGCGTCGTTCAGGGTTCGGCTAGCATAATAGATTACGTGCGGCATCTTGTTGATGTGTTGTCCAAGGACAACACCAATGGAAAAGTCGGATGCATCGCACATAATCTCAAATGGGTGCGTCCAGTCAGGTAAAGAAAGAACGGGAGCAGAAGTGAGTGAGCTTTTTAATGACTCGAACGCAGTCACACAGCTCGAGTTGAAGTCGAATGGCGTGTCCTTGGCCAGTAGAAGAGTCAAGGGCCTAGCAATCTTGCTAAAGTTCTTGATGAACCGTCTATAGAAACCGCCATGGCCAAGGAAGGCTCGGATGTCTCTGACGCATCTGGGAGGAGGGAGATTGGAAATGACTCAATCTTCACTTTGTCAACCTCTATGCCATTTTGCGAAATGATATGTCCTAAGACAATACCTTCGCGCACCATGAAGTGGCACTTCTCCCAATTCAAAGTGAGGTTCTTGTCCTTACATCGGGTAAGGACAGCGTCAAGATGCAGCAAACACTCGTTAATGGAATCGCCGAAGATGGAGAAATCGTCCATGAATATCTCCAGGAATTTCTCCACCATGTCTGAGAAGATTCCCATCATACACCGCTGGAAGGTAGCGGGCGCATTGCATAACCCAAAGGACATGCGACGATATGCGAACGTGCCGAAAGGACAAGTGAATGTGGTCTTGTCCTGGTCTTTTTCGGCGATGGGAATCTGATTATAGCCGGAGTAGCCATCAAGAAAGCAGTAGTACTCGTGTCCGGCCAATCGTTCAAGCATTTGGTCAATGAAAGGTAGCGGAAAGTGGTCTTTCCACGTTGCGGCGTTGAGTTTTCTGTAATCGATGCATACTCGCCACCCAGTTTGGGTGCGAGTAGGGATTAACTCATTCGCCTCGTTAGTAATGACCGTTATGCCTGATTTCTTGGGGACAACGTGAATGGGGCTAACCCACTGGCTATCAGAGATAGGGTAAATGATACCACTATCCAGACACTTCATGATTTCCTTTTTCACAGCCTCCTTCATGACTGGGTTGAGTTGCCTTTATGGATCTCTGGCTGGTTTGGCATCATCCATCAGATGAATATGATGTTCAACGATCAGGGGACTAATCCCCTTGATGTCCGCCATGGACCAGCCAAAAGCTTGCCTATTGCTGTGCAAGACCGCAAGAAGAGCTTTCTCTTGCTTTGGAGCTAGAGAAGCCGAGATGATAACAGGGAGGGTCTCGTTCTCACCCAAGTAAGCGTACTTAAGGTGAGACGGCAAAGGCTTGAGTTCGAGCGTTGGAGGTGAAACGATTGAAGGCAAGATTGGTGAGAAGGCCTCGAACTCAAAGGATTCCAGCAAAGGTTCGAAACGAGTGTAAGCGACCGAGTTGGATGGTTCAGGTAACTCATCCGGAAATTCGAAGGATTCAAACTTGGGTGGTGAGGGGCTACGATCGTTCGAGAAAGTAAAACACTCGTAGTCATTATCGGGCTCAGAAACAGCAGCAGGTTCGAAGAGGAACGCACTAGTGGCGTTAAGGTTATCGTGATCGAACAAAAAATCCTCGAATTCACACTCTTCTGGGGTGATCTCCTGGATTGAGCAAACGTCTAGTATATGTTAGTGTATATGCCCTAGAGGCCATTACTGTATCATACTAGTTTGTATATTACTTAATGGAAGCTTGGGATATTCACAGTTGTATATACAATCTTGCTCAATATAGTAGTATGCTACTTGGTTTGTTTCTACTTCAATGTGTACATGTGTTTATTTTAGTATATCACCTATACACATTAGTGGAGCCCTTAGGATCTTTGCTTGATTACCAGTGTTGTGATGGCAGTCACACTAGTGGGGGCTGGGTAATCTATAAGCACATCCTTATGCAGGTCCCTAGTCGCAGGACTATCGAGACAGGGCATCGATACTCCGGAGTAGACTAGCGTATGCGCTTCTCATCCCAGTGTGGGAGATGGTCTGTCCCACAGCCATCAGTACGTCGTACTGGAGATAGTATGCGGGTGCTCGTTGGGTTACGAGTACACTGGACAGGACTCGTCGGGAACTGTTGGTTGGTACTATACCTATCGTCAGTTATCAGTTTCCAGGTGACATGAGTACAGCTTAGTCCGCTGACTTGACACTGTCACTTCGCCTCGAGTGTGTTCCCACTGTACTTTGATTACTACCCTACCACGACTCAAAGAAGTCGTGCAAACAGGTAGTTTTTGGGTGCAGTCCCGAAGCACTTGGAGGCAGTGACGGTTAGACAGGATTCGTCTCTTCCGGTATTGGGGTTGACATCGCGCTGTGTCTAGGAGAGCCATTACACGAGTAGTCCCTGGCCAGGGCAAGCGAGATATACTGGTAGGTTTCCAGTGTTATCTCAGGGTGTTCTGGGCTTCACTCCGACACGACTTGTACCGCTATTAGGGGACTGATGTTTACCGCCCCCCTAGGCCCGCCATGTGATGTATCAGACGAACAGACCGGACTGTACGGAGACTGTCACATTCAGGCTCAGTAGGAGTTCATATGGGTTTCACCTCGTCAGTCTTCTTGTCGGCATCTACCTGGGGACCGTTACGCATAGCTAGTGCCGCTTGCGGTCTGTGGTTAAACCCACTGCCAGCGTAGTGTCGAGTCTTTAGAGTCCCACACAGAAAGCTATTCGCCTTTAGGCAAAAGAGTAGATGTCGCATGGTTTTGCGACAGGTCGCATGGTTTTGCGACAGGGTTCGGTCACATCCGTGCACTTGTGCACGTTTAGTGTCCGGACAGTTAACACTAGCGGGCTTTGGTTTAAGCCAGATCCTAGTGTACGCTTTGGGATTGGTTTTATCTAGTATGTATTCGTGTTCCTCGGAACGCGGATGCGGGTGTGTATGCACAGTTGACGGAGAGACAGAGGCAGAGGATTCTCATTAGGGTTGTTAACTGTTGACTGTTAACTATTGACTTTTTGCTCAACCCTAATGAAAATATGATATATGATTAACAATAATATTAATTAAGTATTATAGTGACATGGTTGTTGAGGGGTTGAATTTGTTGACTTGTTGACTTTGTTGACCGGTTGACTAGGTTGGACTAGTTGACCATCATCATGACAATAGCTATCATTTCATGGCAAAGACTTTTGCTTGCTTTTTTATCTTGTGCAAAATGAGTGCATGAAATGATATGGCTATTGTAGCTTAAACCGTCACTAATACTTGATTGCTATTATTGGTTTTGATGGCTTTGGATTATGAGAGCCAAGAGAGAAAAGTCTTGCTCATTCTATCATTTCCATTCTCTCTCTTGGCTTGAGCTCTCACCCTCTTCCTCTTGCTCTCCCTTTCTCTCTAGTCTATGGTTCATTTGTCTCATGAGTTGAGAAGCAAGAACCATAGAGAAAAATCCCAACACACTCTCCTCTACTCACTCTAGTTCACAAGGTTTGGCAAACCGAGTGAACTAGTTTCTTCAAAGTTCGAAGAAGAAGCCAAAGGTAGAAGCTTTCGGGTGGATCGATTTTCGGCGCAAGGAGACGACGGGGTGAAGCCGATCCGTACACCATCGAGAGTCAAAGACGAAGGAGTTCAAGAAAGCAAGGTATAACCCCCTAACCGAGTAGTTAACTACTCCTAGTTAGATTGTTAGGTAGATAGTTTAACAAAGATCCGGTTTGAGTCCATGTTGCCGCCACTAGAAAATTGTTTTTCATCAAATTCCGCATGCCCGTAAGTACCGGGAGAGGCAGCATGGACTTACAGTATATGAGCATTAGGTTCGGTGGGCTGATTCCCCAACCTAAAAATGTTGAGTTCAATTGTCATGTTTCCAAAAGATAGGTTCATCGAACCATTGCGACAATTGATCACAGCATTTGAGGTTGCAAGGAATGGGCGACCGAGTATCACCGGAATTTGATTCCGGGGGTTAGCTACAGGCTGTGTGTCTAATACAATGAAGTCAACGGGGAATATGAAGTCCCCAACCTTGATTAACACATCCTCTAGCTCACCCCTAGGATGGGTGATCGATCGGTCGGCCATTTGGAGAGTGCAGTATGTGGGTTTCAGCTCTCCTACACCTAGTTGCTCATATACTGAGTACGGAAGCAGGTTAACACTGGCACCAAGATCTAATAGTGCGTGGTTGATGTTGTTATCCCCAATGGTAATAGAAATCGTAGGACAGCCAGGGTCCTTCCGTTTTTGCGGTAAAGATTGGGTAAGAGTATCACTCACAGCACTAGCCAAGAAAACTTTCTTGGGTACCTGAGACTTCCTCTTTTTCGTGCACAAGTCCTTTAAGATTTTCGCGTAGGACGGGACTTGTTGGACAGCATCTAAAAGGGGAATGTTGATGTTAACCTGCTTAAAAAACTCCAGAATCTTCTCCATTTGTGGATTTTGTTTATTGGACCTCAACCGGTTTGGAAATGGAATGTTTTTAAAATTAGTTGATTCCAATGCTTGTAGAGGAAATTGTGGAGCTGGAACGGATCCCAGAGCTGGTCTTTCATGGAGTGAGAAGTGGGTCCATTCAGAGCAGAAGAAGAAGAAGAAGAAGAAGAAGAACCTTTTGAAGAATGGAGAATAGGCTCAGAAGACGAAGAAGAAGAAGAAGCCGGGGTGTCATTATCCTCAATTGATGTGCCGATGTTGTTGTGCAGCATCCTTCCCGATCTCAATGTAGTCACGGCACTCACATTATGGTTCTGTTGTTCAAGAGCAACATGTACATTATGTGGGTGACCGGGATTTGGGAGTGGTTGAGATGGAAGCTTCCCCTTTTCTCGCTCGCTTAACGCCGCATTCAGCTGTGCAATCTGGGCTTCGATGGTCTTGATGCTTTGCTCGTGTGCAGCAGTGTGTTGCACCAAAGACTGAATAGACGACTGGATGTTGACGGTGGATTGTATCGATTGTTTAACGAACGCCTCCAGACTTCGTTCTACCGAGGAAACCTTATCGTTGTTTGACGGAACAAAGTTGTTTTGTGGAAAAGAATTGTTGGGTGCAAAGTTGTTCGTCTGATTTTGAAAAGGTTGGGGTTGGAAGGGCTGCTGAAACTGATGTTGAGTTTGTTGTTGCGCTTGTTGTTGCGGAGGAGGGGGCCTCTGGAAATTGTTGCCTTGGAATTGTTGCTGATTCTGATTCCAGGCGAAATTAGGGTGGTTCCTCCAACCGGGATTGTAGGTGGAAGAGTATGGATCATTTCTCGGTCTTTGCTGAAATACAACATTAATCTGATCCTGTCCTTGAGATGGTGGATTGTAAGGACACTCTTCGGTTAAGTGAGAAGGATTGGAACAACAAGCACAAATGGTACGAAGGGGAAGAACAGGGGCAGGAGCAGGAGATGAAAATTTGCTCTCTATCGCTTCAAGTTTTCTCGTTATTGCAGCCATTTTAGCTTTCATCGCAATAGAGACATCGAGTTGGTGAATTCCTACCCTAGACTGACCAGTAGAAGTGGAGGAAGAAGAAGAAGTAGTTGGTCTAGTGCTCTCCCATTGAAGCGTTTATTCCGCAAGGTCGTCGAAGAATTGCCACACTTCCTCGTCAGATTTCGATAGGAAGTGGCCCTGACAAATGGTTTCCAACAACTGCTTGGTTGCTGGGTTCAGGCCCTCGTATTGTTAGTTATATGTATGCCCTAGAGTCCATTACTGTACATAGGATGTATATTGTAGTGGATGCTGGGACATATATAAGGAGGACTTTCTTGCTCGACATGATAGTACGCTATCTGGTTGCTCTTTATCTTAACATGTATACTTTCTGTCTCTCTGTTACATGTTGATAAAGCCCTTAGGATGTGTACTCGACTTCCAGGACTGTGATGCAGATCATACTAGTAGGGCCTGGATAGTCCATGAGTACATCCTTCAATGTTCCTAGTCGAGGGAATATCGAGACGGGGCATCCATATTCCAGAGTAGACTAGCGCATATCTTCTCGACCCATGCGATGGGCGATGGATGATCCCATATCCATTGGTGTTTGACATCGAAGATGGTATGCGGGTGCTCAGTGGAGACTGGGTACACTGAACGGACTTGCCGAGAACTCCCAGATGGTATTATACCTCACGTCAGATGGCAGTTCTCTGGTGACACTGGCACAGCTTAGTCTGTTGACCCGAGATCGTCATAGAGTCTTGTGTGTCTCCCACTGTGCTTTGATTTCCACCCTACCACGGCTCTACTGAGTTGTGCAAACAGGTGGTTTTTGGGTACAGTCCCGAGTCACATGGAGGCAATGAGTGATAGGAGGGGATTCGTCTCTCCCTGTATAGGGAGTTGATGTTGCGCTGTGTTCGATTGGCTATAACCGGAAATCCCAGGCCAGGGTTGCTGAGATTTACTGGTAAGTGTTACCAGTAGTTTCTCGAATTGTTATAGACCTCATATCAACACGACTTATCGAGCTATTGGGGTCTGACGTTTACCACCCCTAGGCAAGATATGCGACATATCAGACGACGAGACCGGACTGTACGGTAGTGTTGCTGGTTGGATTCACTGGAGTGTGAGCGGGCTTGCTCGTCGATCTTCTGATCGCTCAATACCCGGGTGGCCGTTACGTTTAGCAGACCGCTTGCGGTTTGTGGGTGCTTGATATGATCATCATCTGCTACCGGCGTATTGACGAGTCTTTAGAGTCCTACACAGAGGTTTCCTGGCTCAAGCGAAACGAAATAGGAGCGCATATGAGATATGTGCGGGACCGAGAATAATGCGTGTATGTGATACCGTATTTCATTCTCGCGATGAATGTATCGATTGGTTGTATGCGATATAACCTAGTTATCGAATCAAGGGTTGATTCGATAAGCCGATACATTGGATATTAGTCGGTTGTATGCGATATGACCGGATCGTTAAATCAATTTAATGATTTAATGCATAATTATATATTTGATATATTACTTTGCATTAACTAGTATTGGTTCACTTTAAATGGATTTTCTCACTTGATTTGTGCAAGTTGTATATGTGATATACTTTTGTGCACATGATTGTATCATGTTTGATGATACATGCTAACTTGATTAGGTGTATGATTAAACCATGGTTAGTTAATGGTTAGGGTTTCATTTGATTTGTTTATGCCTTTATTTATTTTGTTTTGACAAAAAGAAAAAGAGAAATGAAAACAAAAGGGTTGCTTTCAAAGATGAAGCTTCATGAAGGTTTGACCAAAGTGACCATTTTGTCTTCATGTCTTAACCCAACCATTCACTAACCCTTGTTAATTCTCTACACCTAACCATGGTTTGCTTATGATAAGAATTGATTTTCTTTTCTATTTGAATAATTCTTATCATAACACTTATCATATTCTTTCTTGCTTCTTCTTCTTCTTCACAAGAAGAAAGCTTGCCTCATCAATGGCAAGTGAAGAATTCAAGTGAGAAATCCAATTCTAAAGTCTACCCACTTCCTATTTCTTCATCCTCTACCTCTTGCCAAGTAGTATAGGGTGTTTCCTTCACAAGTTTTCATGGTTTGGTGAAGGTGGAGCTTGATCTAGCGATGCCTCGACGTAGATCATCTTCGGCACGAAGCCGACGACCTTGCCCGCCCATTTCTCCGATGAAGCCGACACTAGAGCCCGGGATCCGATTTGTACAGCGGAGAGGACTTCTTCACGGAGCCGTGGAGGTGGAGGACCGGATCTACAAAGGTTGTATATCCGTACTCTTAGTTAAAGTAGTTAACTAGTTGCTTTGTCACCTAAATATCTAGCCAACGATCTTGTTAGGGTTTCTCGGCACCCGTTAAATTTGAAATTGGCACGGTTGATGCCTTGTGAGACCTCCTTGGGGTGCCTAGGAACCCTACAGTGGTATCAGAGCCTAGCTAGAGCCTTAGGCGATGCGTAGACGAAGTTTGAAACCCGAACGAACACGAAACCCTAACACAAACGTGCTCTCTGGACTTTTTCTAAAATCTGGAGTTTTTCGATATTAAAAATATGCAGAAAAATCAGCAGGATAATCTAAGAGTTACTGTGAATTTCGATGGACTAATTCCATCAATGAGCCGCGGATCCGCGGCACGAGCTTGGCTCGTGCGGCGGTTCCGCGGTCGTATTGTCGTTTTGTGTATTTAATGTTTCACAGTAATTCTCATTTTTCTGTGCTGGTTTTCCTGGGAATTTTTAATATTTATTCAAGAGTTGAATTTTCTGGGGTTGTTTTGGGGATTCGGTGTTTCGATCGGAGTATCAGATTTTGTCTATGTGGCTTTCCGGATAAATTTTAGAATATGTTAAAAAGTTCGACCGGATATAAATACCCAAATTTTCCGATATTGGGAAATTTCCAATTGTTGGACTTTTCCAAGGTTTAAAGACGTTCTAAGTAGTGCAAGTAACGCGATGGACCCTCTAGAAGACAACAAACCTTAACTCGATTATGTGACCGTCTTGAACTGCCCTTTGAACCTTCGGGTTTGGGGCAGTACGGCGTGCCACATGTGAGGCGTTGGCTTGACCCTTCTACGGCTGGACCGTTGGTACTGAGGCACGAACTGAATGTTTTTAGACTTGTTTCATGTGTTGATCTGTATCGGGAAAACTTGGATGTTCGATCGGAAAGTTTAACATTTTCTATTTATCTGGAATGTGCTACAATAATTGGAATTCATAATAAGTTATGTGATAACTGAATGAATGCTATAAACATAGCACTTTAGTCTCACTTGATCGGTTGCCACGGAATTTTGATGTGATCAAAAGTCCGTAACAATCACGTAGCGTACGCGGATACTCGCCGGGTAAACTTAATAGACAGCCTCACTCCATTGCCCCGACCAAGTGACTGTAGGAGAACCCCATCGCCGAAGGCATCCGTTCGGGTGCTCGCGGTAGCGGTGTTCCGCCTTGGTGCACTTCGTCGACGGCATCGGGGGTGCGGCCGTCTACTGAAGTTTGCGACGAGCATTCGATCAGAATGTCGGGAATCCTGTTGAATTGCCCGACTTGATATTGAAAAGAGTTTTCGATAATGAGGCTAAAATGCGGGGTTTATAATTGTTAGGCATGCGATGTCTAAGGAATTCATTTGATTGGGCATGCGATGTCTAAAGAGGTTGCGGATTCCAACTGTTGTAGTTTTACACTTTCTTTTCTGTGGCCGTAAGTGTAATATGTGATATCGCCGGTTTCGTTGCTATATGTCAACGACAATTGGGATGCGCATATTTACTTACGTTGATGACATGTGATATTATGTGTTGCTGGATATGTTATATTGGATCGTCGTGTTTGAATAGCCGCGGGTTTTTTTTGTGAGATGAGTGTTTTTTTTTCATTTTCATTCATGTAAAAACTTGTATGTAATATTCTTTTATTGGGGCACTTCCAGGTAGCGGAAGTTGTCACCGTTTGTATATTATTTACTTTTCCGCACTAGGATAGACCCAAGGAGGAGGGCACAAGTAACCGGGTTCTGGAGTCCAATGGGAGACCAACTCGAGGAGTCGAGTCCGGGTCTCCTAACTCTAGAATTGGTAGGGTTGCTTGCCGCTCTCGTAGGGGTCTAGGGGTGTGGGTTAGGCTATTCATCACGACCGTGGAATCCGTGTTTTATACTGGCTCGTATTGAAAACACGGACGTCCTAGTATATCCAATATTCATATGTTTCTTCTGTTGCGATATCTGTGATGTGATCATGTGATGTTCTGTGATAGATACAGTATATAGTATATATGATATATTATATAGATGTTACTTATGTTTTACACCCGCGCTAGCCCTGCCCCGCTCTGCCGTTAGTTACCTAACCTAACGGTGCACGAGGGGACATCGAGGCGAATGCGGATGGCATAAGTGTACGTCGTATTTATCTGTGATGTTTAGGTAATTCAATGATGGGACTTCATTAATGTGATTAATGAAATAAAAGAAACCTAAGATGTTGTAGAATCGAATTTCAAAATAAAACAGGTAGCTACAATTCTTGCTTTGCACAGCGGTATATGTGATATATCCTGCACCTTATTCGATAAGGAAAGGACCGAGATCCCTTCACCGGGAGTGACTCCTTTAGCAATAACTGGCAAATGCTACACCCTTCGGTTTGTCTTTTGATTGCTTTTAAGTGATTTTGCTTTGCACAGTGATATATATGATATATCCCGCACCTCATTCGACGAGGAAAAGACCGACGATCCCTTCACCGGGAGTGACTCCTTTAGCAAAACTAGAAAAGCCTCAAAAACACTCCATTTTAAAATCATTTGATTCTACAACGATATCAAGTTCATTACGCAATAGGTTTTCAGAAAAACCTGTCGTAGCCCTCCGTCATTTCAGATAAGTTGTATATAGTATTCGTGCTGCATTTGTTGGCTTTCGTCAAGGTGCAGTGTGCGGTAGCTATATGCTGCTTATCTGCCAGCATACGATGCGATTGGATTAGGGTAGTCGTGCGGCTTTGTTGGCTTTCGTCAAGGGTCATGCGGGTGGGTTTAATTCGATCAAGAAATGTACGGGTTGAACTTGACTAGCGGGCTATGGTTTGTTGGCTTTCTTCAAGGTCATAGCGCGCTAGGGGCAAAAGATTATCGGGAATTTCAAGTGTTGAAATTTGCAATGAGATTGCATACCTTCTATGAGATAGTTGGATCCCGATATCCGCTGCGGGTAAGAGTTACTCCTGGGAGAGTTTTATACATTACAATTAGCCGATCAAGTAGGTGTCTAGAAAGGTGTTAACAAGGTTACGCCTCTGGGAAAACGAGGTTTACTGTAATTAGGTCCGTGCGAAAGCACGGGGAACCTCCCTCAAAGTACCGACACTGGCCTGGCTGAAAGATTGGCGAACTTGTAGAGTGTAATTAATCCCGGCTAGTCTTTCCTTTTAGGGTTTAAAGGAAGATTTGATAAAAACAGTGGGAGCCATCCTGATTAGATAAAATAAATAACCAATCTGATCTTGCAAGAGCGCACGCTGAGTGTTTTCTTCTCTCTCTCTCCAGGTAGCGACCATATCACGCCTTAATCAAGATAATAATATGGATGTATTGACCGAACCCGCTTGTTATACTAAGCTGGGGAACGTTGGTCCCGCTTCAACTTATAATTGTTATAAGACAGAGCAGGAAATTGGGGAATACCAGAATTCCTATGCCGCCCAAACGAAGAAAGTGCATATGATGCATCTCCTTCGGGTGTGTTCGTTAAACAGAACTGTTTCTCAGTATCCTCTGTATCTTGGATATATGATACCGGATCAGGATCCCAGATATGTAAGCTGTTACATAGGGCTACAAAAAGGTAGAAAAACTGAGAACGGGTGATAAGTTTCATGAGACAGAAATCGGGGCAAGTGTTGCAGCCAAGTCTGTTGGTCACTGTCACCCTGTATTACCAGTACATTGATTCTGAACAAATGCTATTAGATACCGAGCCTGATATACAAAATCATATCAGTCTCTTTATTAGTAAAGAAGGATATAATTTTATATTGTTGGATAATGTTTTGAACATTTCCTATATCAAAAGTTGATCGGTTCAGGCACGTTATCTAAACGCATTGACGTTCTAAATCAAACTACAGTTTCTTGTATACTGAACACACACAAGAGGAAGAGTTCAGAAATGAACGAATCCTTCTTGAGGCATTGTAGACTAGGTCACATCAATGCGACCCGACTGGCTGAAGTTACATTTTAGATGCATATTTAAATCAGTTTGAATTTACATCTTGTGAAACTTGCCAGTCATGTCACAAAGATTAGATGACCATAGCTCTGTTTATTAGAAACAGAGAAAGAGTTAGTAAACTCTTAGGACTGATACATGATGATGTATGTGAGGTCTCCTGTCTACACATGCCAAGAATGGTTCTTTGTATTTCATTACATTCTCTGATAATCTCTCAAGATTCAGACATATGTTCCTGTTGAAACATAAGTCCGAACCTTTTGAGATATTCACAGAATATAAGTTAGAAGTAGAGAACCAAAATACGGGTATAAGTATTATGTCCTATGATAAGATCAGGGAGGAGAATACTTATGCATAGAATTCCTGGACTATTCTAAAGGAGAATGAGATTCTCTCTCAGTGTTACTCCTCTGAATACACCACAGCACAACGGTGTATCAGGGCGGGGCAATTGCACAATATTAGATATGGTGTGCTCTATGATGAGTATTACTGAGTTACCTATTTCCTTTTGGGGTTATGCACTTGAGAAGCTGCATACCTATTGAATTAGGTTTGAATCAAATCAGTGCCTACCACTCCATATGAGATATGGTATGGGAAGAACCCATCTCTTAAGCGAGTTAAGATTTGGGGTTGTCCGGCCTATGTTTAAAGCAAAATCCGGACAAGATCGAGGCAGGATCAGTTCTGTAGAACTGGAAAGGTTCCAGCTATACAAAACTGCAGTTGATGATTTGACAGAACCAAAAGATTCTATAGTTCCCAACGAACCTCAGCCACTCCGCCGATCTAGTAGGGTTCCTTATCCGCCTGAGAGATATCTCGGTTTCTCGATGACAGTGGGAGCGAGGATTGCGTCATGAGATGATGACCCAACTAGTTTCGAGCAGGCCATCGAGAGTAGGGACTCTGTAAGAATGGCTGGATGCTTAGCGATCTGAGATGGAATCCATGTACACCAGAAAAGTATGGACTTTAGCTGCTATATCTGAAGGGTTAAATCCCCATCAGGAGCAAGTATATCTTGAGAAGATTACTTGGTGTAGATGGAAAAGTTGAGACTTTCAAAGCTAGATTTGTTAAAGGTTTTCGTCATTGACCAGGCGTGGATAATGATGAAACCTTTTCAAGTAGCTATGCTTAAGTCCATCCAGATCCTACTTGTCACGGCTACATACCATGACTACGATATCTGGTGGTTGGGTGTCATGACTGCTTTTCTAAATGATGTTTTAGAAGAGTGCGTCTATAAGTACACAGCCAGAGGGCTTCGTAGACAGTGGGAGCAGCGGAAACGTGTGCAAGATGCTTTATAGGATTAAAGCAGGCATCGCGGAGTTGGAACATCTGTTTTGATGGATTAGTCAAAGAGTTTGACATCATCAAAATGGTAGATGAACCTTGTATAAACAAAAAGGTAGTAGGGAGTATGGTGGTGATCCTCGTAGAGTACGTAGATGACATACTCTTGATAAGAAAGGAGTTTCTTATGCTACGCTCGATCAATCTCCGTTTATCACAAAGATTCTCCGTGTAGGATCAAAATGATACCTCCTAAATCCTGAGTTTTGGATCTATGAGATAGATTTAATTGGATGTTAGGATTCTCACTAGTTGTAGTGGGATGATATCAAACGATTTTGGGGAAAATCACTGGAAAGGTTTCAGGGTGATAACGACGACTGAATGTCAGTCGCAGGCATTGTCTTTACCCTCAGTAAAGGGACGGTATGTTGGAAGAGTTCCAAGCTATATACCGTGACATACTAGACGATAAAGGCAGGATACATCGCTACTTAAGATGTTACCAAAGAGGCTGTTTGGGTGTATATTGGTTCATGAGATGAACTATGTTCCTCCCATTGTGCGACAATGGAGTTGTGGCTTATGCCAAGGAACCCTGGTCCCATCAGTGACCCAGACATATTCTAAGGCAGTGTCACCTGATCGTGGAGATGGTTGATCTCCAGGTGATCGAGTTTAGGAGAGTAGACTCAGAGGACAACACGGCGGATCCACTCACGAAAGGCCTATTCCCATAGAGAGACTTTTATGGGATGGTAGAGTATGAGATACTACAACCACTGCTACAGATGGCCCTAGTGCAAGTGGGAGATTGTTAGTTATATGTATGCCTTAGAGGCCATTACTGTACATAGGATGTATATTGTAGTGGATGCTGGGACATATATAAGGAGGACTTTCTTGCTCGACATGATAGTACGCTATCTGGTTGCTCTTTATCTTAACATGTATACTTTCTGTCTCTCTGTTACATGTTGATAAAGCCCTTAGGATGTGTACTCGACTTTCAGGACTGTGATGCAGATCATACTAGTGGGGCCTGGATAGTCCATGAGTACATCCTTCAATGTTCCTAGTCGAGGGAATATCGAGACGGGGCATCGATATTCCAGAGTAGACCAGCGCATATCTTCTCGACCTATGCGATGGGCGATGGATGATCCCATATCCATTGGTGTTTGACATCGAAGATGGTATTCGGGTGCTCAGTGGAGACTGGGTACACTGAACGGACTCGCTGAGAACTCCCAGATGGTATTATACCTCACGTCAGATGGCAGTTCTCTGGTGACACTGGCACAGCTTAGTCTGTTGACCCGAGATCGTCATAGAGTCTTGTGTGTCTCCCACTGTGCTTTGATTTCCACCCTACCATGGCTCTACTGAGTTGTGCAAACAGGTGGTTTTTGGGTACAGTCCCGAGTCACATGGAGGCAATGAGCGATAGGAGGGGATTCGTCTCTCCCGGTATAGGGAGTTGATGTTGCGCTGTGTTCGATTGGCTATAACCGGAAATCCCAGGCCAGGGTTGCTGAGATTTACTGGTAAGTGTTACCAGTAGTTTCTCGAATTGTTACAGACCTCATATCGATACGACTTATCGAGCTATTGGGGTCTGACGTTTACCACCCCTAGGCAAGATATGCGACATATCAGACGATGAGACCGGACTGTACGGTAGTGTTGCTGGTTGGATTCACTGGAGTGTGAGCGTGCTTGCTCGTCGATCTTCTGATCGCTCAATACCCGGGTGGCCGTTACGTTTAGCAGACCGCTTGCGGCTTGTGGGTGCTTGATATGATCATCATCTGCTACCGGCGTATTGACGAGTCTTTAGAGTCCTACACAGAGGTTTCCTGGCTCAAGCGAAACGAAATAGGAGCGCATATGAGATATGTGCGGGACCGAGAATAATGCGTGTATGTGATACCGTATTTCATTCTCGCGATGAATGTATCGATTGGTTGTATGCGATATAACCTAGTTATCGAATCAAGGGTTGATTCGATAAGCCGATACATTGGATATTAGTCGGTTGTATGCGATATGACCGGATCGTTAAATCAAGTGTTGATTTAATGCATAATTATATATTTGATATATTACTTTGCATTAACTAGTATTGGTTCACTTTAAATGGATTTTCTCACTTGATTTGTGCAAGTTGTATATGTGATATACTTTTGTGCACATGATTGTATCATGTTTGATGATACATGCTAACTTGATTAGGTGTATGATTAAACCATGGTTAGTTAATGGTTAGGGTTTCATTTGATTTATTTATACCTTTATTTATTTTGTTTTGACAAAAAGAAAAAGAGAAATGAAAACAAAAGGGTTGCTTTCAAAGATGAAGCTTCATGAAGGTTTGACCAAAGTGACCATTTTGTCTTCATATCTTAACCCAACCATTCACTAACCCTTGTTAATTCTCTACACCTAACCATGGTTTGCTTATGATAAGAATTGATTTTATTTTCTATTTGAATAATTCTTATCATAACACTTATCATATTCTTTCTTGCTTCTTCTTCTTCTTCACAAGAAGAAAGCTTGCCTCATCAATGGCAAGTGAAGAATTCCAAGTGAGAAATCCAATTCTAAAGTCTACCCACTTCCTATTTCTTCATCCTCTACCTCTTGCCAAGTAGTATAGGGTGTTTTATTCATAAGTTTTCATGGCTTGGTGAAGGTGGAGCTTGATCTAGCGATGCCTCGACGTAGATCATCTTCGGCACGAAGCCGACGACCTTGCCCGCCCATTTCTCCGATGAAGCCGACACTAGAGCCCGGGATCCGATTTGTACAGCGGAGAGGACTTCTTCACGGAGCCGTGGAGGTGGAGGACCGGATCTACAAAGGTTGTATATCCGTACTCTTAGTTAAAGTAGTTAACTAGTTGCTTTGTCGCCTAAATATCTAGCCAACGATCTTGTTAGAGTTTCTCGGCACCCGTTAAATTTGAAATTGGCATGGTTGATGCCTTGTGAGACCTCCTTGGGGTGCCTAGGAACCCTACACGTATAAGGTTTGACAAAGTTGTCATTTCTCAATACCGTGGTGGGGGCACTGAACAAGAAGGTCTTTATACCGGTCAAAGCACTTCCAGAAGGGTTCAGTAGGAAGCTGAGAGAATTGGTTGATTTCGTTACGGATCCTTGCGGTTTTATGATTCGGATAGAATTTCTTGAGAAACGCTTTCACAAACTCGTCCCAACTGGTTATGGAGTGGGAAGCGGTGCTATACAGCCATTTTTCAGCAAGATCGCACAAAGTGAACGGAATGACCCGTAGCCGTATAGCATCGTCCGACAGCTGGGTAGTTTTCATCATGGTACAAACATTTTGGAACTTGTTGATGAAGATATAGGCATCTTCAGATTCAAGCCCATGAAATTTCGGAAGCATGTTAATGAAGTGGGGCTTAATTTCAAAATTATCCCCATTGGCCGGTGGAAGAGAAAGACAGGTGGGAAGTGCAGAACGGGTGGGATAGAAACGATCCTGGAGCGCGATTCGCTGCGGCGCTACAACAGGCGGTGGTGGTGGGTTATTTGCCTCCATAGGAGGTGGAGTCAATCCCGGGGGAGTCAAAGAGATGTTTGGATTAAATCCTGACATCGCGGAAAAAGAGGTTGGTGATGGTGAAGGTGAAGATGTATGAACAGAATTCCGGTCAACGTCGGAGTTGGCCGGCAAAGGTAAGGGTGAAAGAGGCGTGGACGGAGTTTCGACGTCTGAGTCGATCGCATAGTCGGTAGCGACTAACGTAACGCGGACTAGACGGGCGCTAGTGTCCCGAGTCCAAGGGGACATACACTAAATGAGTTTAGTATAGTCAAAGTGGAGAAGGTGAGGGTAAGAAAACGTCAATGGAGAAATACGATGGGTGGTGGGTGAAAAAATGGATTCTGGCGACAAAGGGCAAGTTTTTATAAAAGTTTTTTGTTTTGTGTTTTTTTTCTTTTTTTAGAAAGAGCTTTACAGAAATATGTACGGACTTACGGCTTCAAAAAATCACAAACAAGATATGCACAATCACACCTAGATCTAGGGTCACCTAGGTCAGCTAGACAGCTCCTAACTGTTCCAAAGGGCTAGAAATAGGACCTCAAACCGCCTCTTCTCCAACAATTGCGGCCAGGTAAGTGCCAGGTAAGTGGGAGGCTCCCCACTACGTAAGTAGTGGTCCTAATTAAGTAACCACTTGCTTTGGACACACTTGCCTAGACACCGCAAAGTCAGGATAGGATAAACGGCTGATGCCTGTAACTAGTCCTTTGTCCTATTGAGCGCGAAGTCCCTAGGACTGAGTCTAGTATTTTGTAATTAAACAATGGTCAATGCATATGCTTTTTGTGATTTCTGGGGTCCTGGGAAGGGTGATGAAATCCCCACCCAATCTGAATTGGTTTCAAGCCCCTTAAAGTCCGTATTAATATATGCAAAGCAGTAACAATCAACTGCAAACAATTTTTATTTTTTAGCGCGGCGCAATGAACCCTGCACAAAAACAATTTATTGGAAGGGGGAAGAGAGTTTGCGCAAAGAATGCTGCAGAAAACACAGTTCAGGGGAGTTCAGAGGAGTGGGGAGGAGAAGAGAAACACTCACAGAAGTTTTGAGTTGATGAGGGCACCAAGTGGCCGCGGTTCCACGGCCTAAGCCTGCTTATGCCGCGGTTCCGCGGCAAGAATGGAGAGTTGGGCTTCTGGAATTCTGGTGTGTGCTGCCTTGGCTATCCCCTTCTTTTCTAGAGCTCCTGAATCTTGATTTACTTACTGGATCTGCTCCAGAATCTTTCAATAGACCGTCTTTTCCGTCTTGTTCACCCGCGGTGTAGCCGCAAAGATATGGGTCTAACTTCCCACGTCTTTAGCACTGAACTCGAACTTCGTTTTATCCTGCACACTTGCACAAAAACTAATCAAAAATAACAAGATGATTTTTTTACAAAGTATATTTTATTTTTTTGTTTTTCGGTTAGATTTATATTCACAAATTAACCCAAAATTACACAAAGAAATAAACTACCGTCTCCCCGGCAACGACGCCATTTGATTGGTAGAGTTTTTGCGTGCTAAGTTTATTACCGCAATCAAGACGGTTTCGCTTGTAGCTAGCCGGTTGAGTACGGGTCGTCCGCAGGGAGATGGGAATCTTTTTCTATGTGCTTTAACGAGTTAAGTCCAAATGTCCAGGTTTGTTTTTAGATTACTTATGTGCTAAAATGATATATAAAGAGAGCTTGTTAGAGTTAGGATTAGGTTAGTTTGAGTTAGGAGTCGCTCACTTCTTTCGTTGCCACTCTTAATGTCGGTGTTACGGTAATCGGCAACAACGGGGATTAGCACGACTAGGAAGGAACTTGCGAGTATAAGCTAGGCTTTCCAACGCATAAGTTCTTCCTTTTGGTGCTTGTCCGTCCGTTCTTGGCTCTTAGCCTTAACCTCCGGTTAATTCAACCATAACCGGTCTCACTAAGGAATCACCGCTATCATGTAGGATAGGGTGCCGTAGGGAGCGGATTGTGGTTCAATTAACGGGAGTCCGAATTAAGATGTTGGGCAAGAAAGAGTGAGAGAGATTTCCTTCTCTCAAACTTTCTTTATCCTACCCTAACAAGTATGAAAACTACTCACCCATTATAAGGAAAAGAAAATAAAATAAAGGAGGAAGATAGAAAGAAAGAGGTTAGAAGATTACAACTAGCTATTTGAGACCTCACCTTGGCAAGGATCAAGCTTAAGCATCATAGTTGTTTAAGGATAAAGAAAAAGAGAACAAGAAAGAAACAAACAACAAATAACAACAACTAGATTAGCAAATGAAAATTACAAGCAATTATAATTAATCAAAAGAACAAGACAAGCATGATAACAAAGAGAACTCTTTTATTCATTCTTCACTCACAAAAGCTCACTACAAGTTTTTAATGGAGAAGAGATGAGAAGAGGAAGAAGAACAACACATGTATTCTAAAATCTAAATACAAGAATATGGACCCTTGGCTTTGGCAAGTTCTGGACTATTTATAGGCAGGCAACAGAAATTCTAGGGTAACATTCAGAATAAAAATGGACTGACCAAAACACCCCTAAAAATTCCTCAGCTGACAAGACCATACGGCCGCGGATCCGCGGCCTAAGTGTGCTTACACCGCGGTTCCGCGGCCCTATTGGGGACTTGGGTCTTCAATTTTGGTGGCTTCTCCTGGTTTGCAGTACTCTTCAGTATGGTATATGTTTTTTCTCAGAATTTCTTCACGATTTTTCCAGAATTTCTGCTGATCAAAAAGGTGATGTGATGTGGATCTTTTGCCATGATTTTTCTTGAGCTCCGAATAGATATGTTGGATCTTGTGTTGACATTGAGCTTTGTGCATGAAAATGACATCGATTTGCCATTTTGTCCCTTAGACTGGTGTACGGCAACATACGGATAGAGAGCGGAGACCTGTGTTTTATCTGTGGTTGGTAGTAATCCGGAATTTGTCGTGCTTTTCCATGAATTTCACCGTTTAGAGCCGAGAACATGTATCCTGCAATTGACTAGCAAACACGGCTCAAGAGTACCTACCGATAAGCAATGTGATAAAAATTGGGCGGTATGGAAATGCAAAATCTGATATGAACATCGAACAAAGGTGGCTTAGTAGATAGGGTTAGGATCTTGTCGACTAAGGCTTTTGACTTCATGAGCCATAAGGGTCTCATAAAGGTATTTCTCCCTACGAGTCGTGAGGATCTCGTAGGTGCGTTTTCTCCTTAGGAATCGTGAGGATTCCTAAGTTCATGGCCTCTTATAAGTCGTAAGGATCTTACAAGAGTGTTTTCTCCTTTTAAGTCGAGAGGACTTACAAGGGCTGTTCACCGTATAGACATATCCGTAGTCACGGATGGGACTTTTTTAGGGAAATGTTTATTCGCGCCCGTGGATTGTATACAAGGGTCAATATTGAGCTGCTTGTAGGGCAATATCGGAGGTTGTGGTGGTTGCTTAAGAACAGGTTTAGATCCCTGTGGCTTAAGACTTTCAAATCTTATGAGCCGTGAGAGTCTTGATTAGTCCAAAAATATAAGTTTACCGTAATCAGAAACGGCGTCGCTTTACAGCTAGCCGGTGAGTACGGGTCGATCCACAGAGATGGGTAAATTTCTAAATGTGTCTTAACGAGTTGATTCTAAATGATGTTTTGGTTGGTTTCTAAAATCTAGATCTATTATTGAATTAAATTAATCTAATTTAAAGTCTCGCTAGGGTTAGGTTTAGGGGAAGTTTGGAGATTTAAGGTTTCCTTACCGCTTTCAATGCCTTATTATTGATCTATTAGATGTTGGTGTAATTATCAATAAAGTGGATAAGAATCTTTTGGGAAGATGTTTCTTCCTCTAGATTCTTTATCCTTCCTTTATCGATAATTACCCTAACCCCCATGGAAAACACGCGCAACCGGCCCTTTATACTACGGTTCATCGTTACCTCGAAGGGTAGGATGCCGTAGGGAGCGGTTGTGCGTGCATGCATGGAGTTCTAACTCTTAGGTGTGGATGGCATGAAAGGGGTGAGAGATCTCATCTCTCAAACCTTTCCCTAAGGCTAACCCTAACGAGCGAGGAGACTACTCGCTCATTAGGGAATGATAAAACATTTTAATTAAAGGAATGAAATTACTTACTAATTCGATGGCTCCCTCCAAACAAGAAGAACAGATCTGAATAAAACTCCCAGCAATTCTGAATTTTATTGATTGAAAAGAGGCATCGGGTTTTACAATTTTTGATTACAATTTATAAGCAAACAAGGAAACTAGGGTTACAGGCTCTCGCATATGTGCAATTACTGATTTGCCAACTGAAAATCCCAACACCCGCACCGACGCACCGACTCTGGAAATCTGCACCGACACGGGCTTGAACAGGCCGCGGAACCGCGGCAATAGGGAGCTTGGGCCGCGGTTCCGCGGCCCATTGGTGGCCTTGGCTCACCAAACTTCTGTGACTCCTTCCTGTATTCTTGGGCTTCCTATTTCCATATGTATTTTCTCTGTTGGGCTTCTGGGTCTTCTCCAGATCTTCAGTGAAAACTTGTTCGTATCTTTTGACCGTTCACTTGACATTTTGGACCTTGTACTGTTCTTCGACTAGGCTTGACTAGGATCCGTCTAATTGTTGGTCAAAAGTCCATTTTTCTGTTGTTTTGTGTCTTTTTCACTGTATTTGCTCCAGAAACCTGTATCCTGTAATATGCAACAAACGTACGTCAAGAGTACCTGTTTATTTATAAAAAGGATAAGAATAGGGGAATGAAAAATGCAATATTATGGTCTGAACAAATACCCCCAAACTTACCTTTTGCTCGTCCTCGAGCAAACTTATTGTTTATTCACTAAAATCCTAACCACACTTTCGCAGGGAAACGTGATTGCACTGAGCACGTGCAACAAGCCGTTAAACCTCTAGGTGTCCCTAGTAGGAGGAGTGTTGTCTCCTGAGGGTTTTCAGCGGATACTACCCACAAAATCCTATCAACTTGGCCCATTTACTTTTGTTCTCCAATTAGGTTTTCTAACAAGGAATTCTATTATCTTATACTTGTAAATTATCCACCCACATTCTACACACTTCCTCATCATTTAACTTAAGATTATATATATCCTATAGACTTACTTAGCTTTTGGCATCTCCTAAGTTTTTCTTCTAGGGTTACATCTCTACTCAGGAATTTCTATCAACTCTATTAAAGATACAAGTTCTATTCTTCATTCCTTTTTCTCATTTAAACTCCAATCACATACCCCTACGTGTGTGTATAAGTCACCCCTACACTTGGAAATTCAAATCAAGCAATCGTACTCTCGTCCATTGTCCAAAGTACTAATTAGTTGGTGAATTTAAATGAAATTTGCTTACACATCCTTCATGCGACCGTTAATACTTCTTGAGGTACCAACGACTGATTACAAAATGTGTTTGCACTTTAAAGCGTACTTCCTAGTCTTTGCAACACCCAAGGCTTTAGCAGTGACTCCCAAACCAGTTGGTTTAAGGCACTAGGTGATGAAGCACCCTCGCTAAATATTTTTCTATTTTTGCAGCCTTAAGTAATCACAAAAACCAGTGTCCATTTTTTTATTCTTTAGTCACACTTATATATATATATATATATTTCTTTTCTTCGTACTAAGGACTTAAGACAAGAGCAATTCAAGGTCTCTTCTACTATTCCAAGTTTCAAGGTGCGTGATAGTGCAAATTGTAGGGTATATGTTTTCAGAATCTAGACTTAAACTAGGAACTATTTTTCAAACTTATACTTTAATAAGAACATCAATACTCTTCCCTTGTTTCGACTTAGCCTAAGAAGTGTATCCAAAATTTGCCTATTTCTAAATAAACTACAAGGCATATACTTTCTACCGTTAAACTTTAAGGAATGTTATTTTTAGGGTTTTTAATTCACTAAGTCTAAGATCTAGTTGTTCCTAGCCAGTTAACCTATTTGTCAAACTCAAGTCAATTAGCCAAAATTGAATACATTAATTTTTATAATTTTGAAATTTTTCAATTTTTATAGGTTTTCAAATAAGTATGCAAATGCAAAAATATGTACAAATGAAATGAATGCGAAGGAAGAAGACGTACCGAGCATACCCCCAAACTTGAACTTGACAGTGTCCTCACTGTCATGCTAAACCAAGAGGGTCAAAATGCCGATACTCCCCTGTTTATTTATTTATAATTTTTTTTATTGTTAAGAAAAACAAAAATATATACAAAAAGGCCCTCCCCCAAACTTCATTTAAACTATGTTAGACATTACTGCCAAACTTTGCATAGACCAAACGTCAACACCAACCGGTTGAAAAATTTATCAGTAAAGAGTATGAGTTGGTGGAAGAATAAGTTTGTAGCGATTCACAAAGAATTGGGGGAGATAGAAGTGGTTGTATGGAGGGTGTGGAGGTGAATATACAGGAAGTGGTGATGTATCTAAACGAGAATGGGAATGATCAGCAATCGGTGGAATGTTGCATTCTCGTAGCTTCTCAAAAGAAATGGGGGTGGTTCAACTTCTAAAGGAAGAGGTTGACTAACCACAATATCCCCAAGAAGTTCCTGTGGGTCCTCTATTGACTTGGCATCATCCATCAATTGCATATGATATTCAATTATAAGGGAACTGATTTCCTCGATGTCCGCCATAGTCCAACTGAAAACTTGCCGCCTATCTTGTAAGACTTTTAAAATAGCGTTCTCTTGCTCGAAGGCTAGAGAGGCTGATATTATAATGGGAAAAAGTCTCATTCTCACCTATGTAAGCATATTTAAGGTGAGGTGGCAAGGACATGAGTTCGAGTTTCGGAGTCGAAAGAATCATTGCGGAATCTACCTCGAACTCAAAGGACTCCAACATAGATTCGAAATCACTGCAAACAACCGATTCGGATGGTTCGACTAACTCATCCAAAAATTCAAAAGACTCATATTCGGGCTGTGAGTCTTCGTCATCCGAAAAAGTGAAACATTCATAATCAATTTCGGTTGTGTCAACGGTGGTAGGCTCAAGGAGGGACGCACTAGTGGCGTCAAAACTGTTTTTTATCAAATAGAAAACTTTCAAGTTCGCAGTCCTCCTGCGTGATTTCTAGAGCAAACTTCTCGTGTACTAGTTTTAGGCACGGGGGGCAGACTTCCCATCTTATAAATATTGAACTCACTAGATATCTTCCCAAAGGATAGAGTCATGGAGCCATTGCGACAGTTTATTACAGCATTGGAAGTGGCCAAAAATGGTCGACCGAGGATCACCGGATTTGGTTTCTTGGGTTAGCAACCGGTTGTGTATCCATAACGATAAAATCAACGGGGAATATGAACTCCCCAACTTTAATCAACACATCCTCTAGCTGACCCCTTGGATGGGTGATTGATCGATCAGCCATTTGGAGAGTACAACGAGTGGGTTTCAACTCTCCAACCCCTAATTGTTCGTACACGGAGTAGGGAATCAGGTTAACACTAGACCCAAGATCTAAAAGTGCTCGATTAATTTCTTATCCCCAATCGTGATTGAAATCGTAGGACAGCCGGGGTCCTTTCGTTTTTGGGGTAAGGTTTGATGGTGGTTAATAGCATTGCTCACTGCACTAGCCAACTAGCACTTTCTTGGTACTTGAGATGCCTTTCTCTTCGAGGTGCATAAGACCTTTAAGATTTTCGCGTATGAAGGGACTTGTTGGATTGCATCCAAGAGAGGTATATTTATGCTAACCTGCTTAAATATCTCCACAATCTTCTCCACTTGTGCATTTGGTTTATTAGGACTCAACCTGTTTGGGAATGGAGCATTTTGAAAAATCGTTGAGTCAAATGTCTGTGGAGTAGAATGTGGAGTAGGAACGGATCCCGGTGTAGATGTGTTCATGTTGTGAGAAATGGGTCCGTTCGAGCTAGAAGAAGTAGAGCCGTGTGAAGGGTGGAGAATAGGCTCTAAAGAAAGAGGTGAAGAAGAAAGTGAAGAAAATGAAGAAGGGGAAGATGACAATGAGAAGAAGAAGAAGAAGAACCACCGGCGGGGATGTCATCACTAGTTCCCACATTATTTTGCAACACTCTTCCGGATCTCAACGTGGTCACCGCATTTACATTGTGATTGGGATATGCGTTTTGTGTGTGACCGGGATTGGGCAATGGTTGAGATGGAAGCTTTCCCTTTTCTCTCTCGCTCAACGCAGCAGTTAATTGTGCAATTTGTGCCTCAATAGATTTGATACTTTGATCGTGTGAAGCATTGTTAGTCATCAAAGATTGAACATAATTTTCAAATCTTGCTGCAGATTCTGTAGATTGCTTGAGAAATGCATCTAAAATTTTTTCGAGCGAGATAACCTTATCATCATTTGGTTGAACCAAATTGTTCGTTTGATTTGTATAAAGTTGTTGTTGGAAAGGTTGCTGGTTTTGAGTTTGTGAAGGTGCTTGTTGTTGTTGTGGAGGAGGTCTTTGAAAATTGTTATTTCCTTAGACTTGTTGATTTTGGTTCCAAGCGAAATTTGGGTGACTCCTCCACCCCGAATTGTATGTCGAAGAGTACGGATCGTTCTTTGTCGTTGCTGAAATGCAGCATTGACTTGATCTTGTCCTTGAATAGGTGCATTATAAGGACACTCTTCGGTTAGATGCGATGGATTCGAACAACAAGCACAAACAGTTCGCGTGGGTAAAGCAGGGGCAGGAGAAGACGATGAGATCTTGGTCTCAATGGCTTCTAGCTTTTTCATAAGTGAGGTCATCTCGGCCTTCATAGCAATCGACATATCTACTTGATGTATGCCTGCCCTAGATTGACCAATAGAAGAAGATGATGTGGTCTTGGTACTCTCCCACTGAATTGTTTGCTCACTAAGATCCTCAAGAAACTGCCACGCTTCGTCGCTAGACTTGGAGAGAAAATGACCTTGAGATATGGTTTCTAGCAACTGCTTCGTTGCCGAGTTCAATCCCTCGTATAATGTTTGGCAAAGTTGCCAACTTTCGATCCCATGATGAGGGCATTGAACAAGTAGGTCTTTAAATCTCTCGAAGCACTTCCAAAATGGTTCGGAAGGAAGCTGTGAAAATTGTATAATCTCGTTTCGGATTCTAGCAGTTTTGTGATGAGGATAGAACTTTTTCAGAAAAGCTCTCACAAACTCGTCCCAATTTCTAATGGAATGTGATGCGGTGCTGTATAGCCACTTCTCGGCTAGGTCACATAAGGTAAAAGGAATGACCCTTAGCCTTATAGCGTCATCACTTAATTGGGTCGTTTTCATCATAGCGCACACATTTTGGAATTTATTAATAAAAATATACGCATCTTCAGATTCCAAACCATGAAATTTTGGCAGCATATTGATGAAATGTGGTTTTATTTCAAAGTTGTCCCCATTTGCCGGTGGGGGTGAAAAACATGTAGGTAAAGAAGTGCGGACAGGGTAGAAGAGATCCTGGAGCGCAACTCGTGCGGGCGCTACAACAGGCGGAAGATTCGGGTTATTCGCACCTGGCGGAGGTGGAATCATTCCCGTCGGTAAGATATCGTTGGAGTTGAATCCCGATATACCTTCGAAATAAGAATTTGAAGGTGGAGGTAAGGAAATGGAGGGAATTTCGACTTCGGTGTCGAAAGGTTCGTCGGTCGGTACCAACGAAATACGGACTAATCGGGCGTTAGTATCCCTAGTCCAAAGTGACATACACTAAAGGGGTAGTGTAGTCAGAAAAATAGAAAAACAGAATGTGGGGGTAAGATAACGTCAATGAAGGGAAATGAGTGGAAGTGAGTTGCAAGTTTTCTTAGCGGCAAGTTGCAAGTTTTGAAAAGATTTTTCTCTTTTTTTTATGTGAGAGTTTTGCAAGGAAGTTTCAGAAAAGAGACTCGTGACACAAATGTATCAACCACACATGCATAATCAGGCCTAGATCTAGGGTTGCCTAGGTCTGCTAGACAGCTCCTAACTAGGGCTAGAAATAGGACCTCAAACCGCCTCTTCACGGACAAGTACGGCCAGGTAAGTGGGAAGGAACCACAAAAGTGGGCCTAATTAATAACCACTAGCCTAGACACCGCAGTGTCGGTTAGGATAAACGGTCGATGCCTATACTAGTCCTTTTCCTATTGAGCTCGATGTCCTTAGGTCTGAGTCTAGTCTTTTTTAATTAATCGTGGTCAATGCACATGCTTTAGGTGTTTTCTGGGGTCCTGGGAAGGGTGATGAAATCCCCACCCAATCTGAGTTTGGTCAATTAGCCCCTTAAAGTCCGATTAAATTATGCAAAACAATAAAATTCACTTGCAAGCAATTTTTAGCGCGGCGCAAAGAAACCTGCAGAAAATCTGTTATTTAGAAGGGGGAGAAAGATTTTTTAGCGCAAAGAACCCTGCAGAAAATTTTACAGAAATATATATGGAGGTTGACAGAGGGAAGAAGGAGAAATCAAACCAGCAAATTTTCAGGTGCTGACGTGGCCAAGTCGCGGCGGAACCACGGTCTAGGGGGCACTAGTGCGGCGGAAGCGCGGTCGTCTGGGCTGATCTCTCTCTGAAAAAATTTGCACTGCTCTGTTATCAAATTTCTCCTCTGTTCTGATATGCACTTTTCTGATTTGCCCTCTGTAAAATTCCAGATTCGAGAATCTTCGCTATTCCTGCAAGATTCAAAAGATACACCCTTCAAACAGATCAAATTGATATTTTTTTTTTTATTTTCAGATTTTTATAATTTTTATAATTTTATATCAACCCGAAATTACACAAAAAGGAATTTTACGCCATCCCCGGCAACGGCGCCATTTGATTAATCCAAAAATATAAGTTTACCGCAATCAGAAACGGCGTCGCTTTGCAGCTAGCCGGTGAATACGGGTCGATCCACAGAGATGGGTAGATTTCTAAATGTGTCTTAACGAGTTGATTCTAAATGATGTTTTGGTTGGTTTCTAAAATCTAGATCTATTATTGAATTAAATTAATCTAATTTAAAGTCTCGCTAGGGTTAGGTTTAGGGGAAGTTTGGAGATTTAAGGTTTCCTCACCGCTTTCAATGCCTTATTATTGATCTATTAGATGTTGGTGTAATTATCAATAAAGTGGATAAGAATCTTTTGGGAAGATGTTTCTTCCTCTAGATTCTTTATCCTTCCTTTATCGATAATTACCCTAACCCCCATGGAAAACACGCGCAACCGGCCCTTTATACTACGGTTCATCGTTACCTCGAAGGGTAGGATGCCGTAGGGAGCGGTTGTGCGTGCATGCATGGAGTTCTAACTCTTAGGTGTGGATGGCATGAAAGGGGTGAGAGATCTCATCTCTCAAACCTTTCCCTAAGGCTAACCCTAACGAGCGAGGAGACTACTCGCTCATTAGGGAATGATAAAACATTTTAATTAAAGGAATGAAATTACTTACTAATTCGATGGCTCCCTCCAAACAAGAAGAACAGATCTGAATAAAACTCCCAGCAATTCTGAATTTTATTGATTGAAAAGAGGCATCGGGTTTTACAATTTTTGATTACAATTTATAAGCAAACAAGGAAACTAGGGTTACAGGCTCTCGCATATGTGCAATTACTGATTTGCCCACTGAAAATCCCAACACCCGCACCGACGCACCGACTCTGGAAATCTGCACCGACAAGGGCTTGAACAGGCCGCGGAACCGCGGCAATAGGGAGCTTGGGCCGCGGTTCCGCGGCCCATTGGTGGCCTTGGCTCACCAAACTTCTGTGACTCCTTCCTGTATTCTTGGGCTTCCTATTTCCATATGTATTTTCTCTGTTGGGCTTCTGGGTCTTCTCCAGATCTTCAGTGAAAACTTGTTTGTATCTTTTGACCGTTCACTTGACATTTTGGACCTTGTACTGTTCTTCGACTAGGCTTGACTAGGATCCGTCTAATTGTTGGTCAAATGTCCCTTTTTCTGTTGTTTTGTGTCTTTTTCACTGTATTTGCTCCAGAAACCTGTATCCTGTAATATGCAACAAACGTGCATCAAGAGTACCTGTTTATTTATAAAAAGGATAAGAATAGGGGAATGAAAAATGCAATATTATGGTCTGAACAAGTCTCATAAGAGGGTTCTCCTTACGAGTCGTGAGGATCTCTCAAGTGTAATTTCTCCTAGGAATCGTGGGGATCCCTAAGTGTGTTGCTCCCTTGTGAGTCGTAAGGATCTCACGCAGGTGGTTTCTCCTTACGAAGTCGAGAGGACTTTGCAAGTGTCTTTTAACGAGATTGCGCCCTTTCAGGTTTTCACAAAACTCGCCGGTAGCCCTGCTGTTTTTACTCATGGAGCCCTTTCAGGTTTTCATCCGTACCCATTTTGCTTATGGACATACCGTTTTCTCTTTTTTTTTTATTTTAACGAGGCTGTGCCCTTTCGGGTTTTCATAAAACTCGCCGGTAGCCTGCTGTTTTTACTCACGAAGCCCTTTCGGGTTTTCATCCGTGCCCTTTTTTGCTTATGGACATAACGTTTTCTTTTTTTAGTATCAGCTTTGGGATGCTGCAATCCACCGTAGTTTGTCGACGTCTCGGTCAACAGCTAGTTTTAGGACATGGTGGTCCATTGTTAGTTTAAGGACGTTTCGGTCCATTGTTAGTTTAAGGACGTTTCGGTCCGTTGTTAGTTTAAGGACGTTTTGTTCCGTTGTTAGTTTAAGGACGTTTCGGTCCGTTATTAGCTACCACTTATAGAGTTTGGGCTTAGGAAGATAGCGAGCCGACATAGTCGTCGTCATCTATCGTTGACCTAGGCCATGACTCGTCAGGCGTAGTATTTCTTTAAGAAGCGACCATTTATTGGCCTGAAGGGTCTTTCACCATGCATGTCCATGAGTAGGTAGGTCCTACCCTGGTAGACCTTGTCTATGATATATGGGCCTTCATAGTTTGGCTCGAATTTCCCCCGTTTAGCACGATTGGGGATCATAGGTCTTTTGACCACTAGCACGAGTTCTCCTTGGCGGAATGTTCTCGGCCTAGTCAATCTTTCGTATGAGCGCATCATCTTCGCTTTATAAGCCTCCAGATTTTGTTGCGCTATGAGCTGGGTTTCATCAAGGGCATCGAGCTCCTCATGCCGAAGGTGAGCATTCTCTCCGTCTGTTAACTTGTAGTGAACTGCCACTCGTAGAGAAGGTAGCTCTATCTCAAGAGGGAGTACCGCCTCTGTACCGAATACCAATGCATACGGCGTTATGTTCGTGGCCGTTTTGAACGCCGAGAGAGCTTCATGCAGTCTCTCGTGCCAATCCTTCTTATTTCGGGACACCGTCTTTTTCACGATTTTCGTAAAGGTCTTGTTAAAAGCCTCAGCTAGACCGTTAGTCCGGGGATTATAGACTAAGGAGTATCTCCAGTATATGTTATGCTGTTGTGCGAAGCGGCTAATCTTGTGGCTTCTATAGGCTGGCCCGTTATCGGAAATGATCCGTCGCAGAGTTCCAAACCGATAAATGACATGCGTCTTGAAGAAATGGAGGATATTCTCCGTTTTTACTGCCCTCAGCGGTACTGCTTCTACCCATTTGGAGAAGTAATCAGCTGTCGCCAAAATGAATCGATGTCCTCTGGACGATACTGGTTTGATGGGGCCGATTATGTCAGTCCCCCACATTTCGAACGGCCAGCTAGCCACTGTTAGATGTAGTGGATTCGGATGCTGATGGATAAAGTCCCCGTGAATCTGGCACGAGTGGCACTGCTTCGCGTATTCGAGGCAGTCTTAGATCATCGTGGGCCAATAATAACCCATCCGTTTGATCTTCAGCTTCATCTTGGGCCCGGCTTGGTGAGAACCGCAGAGTCCGTCGTGAGTTTCTTGAACGACTCTCTTTGCCTCTTCAGGTCCCAGGCATCTTAGCCATAGAGCATCAAACGATCTCTTATATAGAGTATCATTGACGAAAGCAAAAGACAGAGCTCGTTTCATAAGCTGATGTCTTGAAGACACATCTTCAGGTGTTCGACGGGATTTGAAGTAGTCTATAAAGACTTCCCTCTAATCCGCAACCTTTTCTTGGTCTCTTATTTGCAGAGCTGTCTGCTCGGTCGCTCCCTTTTCTTCGGACAACTCCAGAGATATTTCTGCAGGTGCGAGAACCCGATGGCTTTGCACAACGATCCTCACGTCATCGAGGTTCTCGTCAGCCAGTTATTTAGCGAGCTTGGCTAATGCATCTGCTTTGTTATTTTCCGTACGCGGTATGCTTTCCAGGGTGTAATAGGGATTTGAGTCAGTAGTTGCTGTACTTTCTCGCCGTACTTCACCAACTCTAGCTTGCACGTTTGATAGTCACCGTTTATTTGACTAACAACCAGTTGGGAATCTCCGTATATGAGGTGGTTTTCAATTCCCATGTCGATGGCGATCTCGAGACCTGCTATGAAAGCTTCATACTCGGCTTCGTTGTTTGTCCTCGGCTCTGTTAAGGCGAAGGCAAAGCGCATTATCCCTTCTTGTGGAGTTACGAAGATGAGGCCTACCCCTGATTTGATTATGGGGGTGCTTTGTTTGCGCTTCTTCATGGAAGACGCTCCATCAAAATAAAGTTCCCACTGGGTATCACCCCTGTTGATCGTGTCAAACGCATGTTCGTATGGCGGTTCGCAATTCAAAGGAGAATCGACAGGTATTGGATGTTCAGCGAGGAAGTCGGCGATGGCCTGGCCTTTCACTGATTTAAGAGGCCGATAAGTTATCGAGAACTCCATCAAGAGCAGGGCCCATTTAGCGAGTTGTCCCGTTAATATAGCCTTTGACATTAAATATTTGAGAGGATCCACCTTCGATATGAGATGGACCTCATGTGGCAACGCATAGTGTCTGAGCTTCGTTATCGCGAAGATCAACGCCAGGCAGTGTTTTTCAATGGGAGAGTAATTGCTTTCTGCCCCCAGGAGAACTCGACTCAGATAATAAAGGGCTCTCTCGTTCCTTTGGTCATTTTCTTGTGCCCACGGCGTGCCTAAAGAACCTTCAAGGGCTGTTGTGTACAGGACGAGAGGTTTTCCTTTAACGGGAGCGGCCAGTACTGGCGGATTCTGCAGGTATTGCTTGATTTCGTCCAGTGCATTTTGGCATTTGTGATCCCAGATGAACGGAGTTCCCTTCTTCATTAGGTGACTGTAGGGACGACACTTGCCGGAGAGATTGGCAATAAATCGCCGAATATACGCGAGCTTTCCTTAGAGAGACCGCAATTGCTTGAGAGTTCTTGGCGGAGGTATTTCCATAATCGCTTTGATCTTTGACGGATCTATCTCGATGCCTCGGTGTCGTACGATGAATCCCAGGAACTTTCCTGAGGACACTCCGAACGCGTATTTGAGAGGGTTCACTTTCAAGTTGTATTTCCGAAGGCGGTGAAACACGGTCTTCAGATGCTCTAAGTGTTCCTCGTATGATTTGCTCTTAACCACGAGGTCGTCGATATAGCATTCGACGACTTCATGTATGAGGACATCGAAGATCTTCGTCATGGCCCTCTGATAGGTGGCGCCGGCATTCTTTAGGCCGAAGGGCATCACCTTGTAGCAGAATATACCCAAAGGGGTCCGGAAAGCGGTATGTTTCTGGTCCTCAGGGTGCATCTTTATCTGATTGTATCCTGATGAGCCGTCCATGAAGGAGAAAACTTCATGAGTGGACGTATTGTTTATCATCAGCTTGGTGACCGGTACTGGGAAGTCGTCTTTTGGGCAGGCTTTGTTGAGATCTCGAAAATCCATACATATGCGCACCGTTCCATTTTTCTTCATCACTGGGACGATGTTGGAGATCCAGTCAGGATATTGAACCTCTTGGATGAAGCCGGAGTCGATTAGCTTCTTGACCTCAGCGTTGATGCTCATCTCAAGCTCGAGCCGCATTCTTCTCGGCGCTTGTTTGATCGGCTTGACGTCCGGAGATATCGCTAATTTGTGCACATCAATCTCTGGATCTAGTTCTGGCATCTCGGAATAGTTCCATGCGAAGAAATCTTTATGCTGCATGAGTACGTCCTTTAGCATAGCCACCCTTTCTTCAGACAACAGCTCACTGACGAACGTCGGCCGCGGGTCACTCGCCGTCCCCAAATCAATTTTCTTAAGGTTATCTGCAGTAGTATGTATCCCATCTTCCAGCTCCTTTGGCGCCGGTGGAAATTCTGAGATTACTTTGTCATCATTGTTATCGAAGCACCGGGGGAAGTCATCCATATTCTCGGGCTCTTCTTCTGACAACATTATCATAAGACAAGTACGAGACCGCTTCCAAGACCGATGTTGATCTGGTTCTACTCTCGCGGCTTTGGGTTCATGTTTCTGCGGCGGGGTTACCCTCCAGCTGCTGAATAGAGCGAACCTTCCCTGTTGATATTGGTCTTCGACCCAGTTCTTGAAGGTGAAACAGTCTTCAATAGGATGTCCTATTGCCCTATGATAGGAGCAATAGTCCAGGCGAGAGACTTCGCCTGCTTGCTCGGGGTGCTTGGACTCCGGGAGGATAATCATTTGATATTTTATGGCAAGATCAAGTATCTTCTTTTTCTTGTCTTGGGCAAAAGAATATGCTCGACTCATCTTTTTTGTAAGAGACGAATCCGGACTGCTCGATTCCTGATCGCGTGGCTTCTTGGATCCGCTTTGTCACTGTCGAACGCCTTTCTCGTTCTTTGGTTTGTTTCTGCCTCTGCGTCGGGCCTTTTGTACAACGGGTTGACAAGGAGGAGCATTTTCATTTTTCACAGCCAGCTGAAGGAGGTGTTGCGTCCTGGCTTTCTCGTAGATGGCCATTTCGCGATTATGGTCGTCTCGAACCTTTTGACCTGCTTCCCTTATAAGCTTGTCCATTTGTTCTTCGAACGACGGACTGGGCATTTTCACAGCGAGAGCCCTTTTTGGTTCAGGGTTAGCATCTTCCCATAGAGCATCTCCCTCCTCATCAAAATTATGTACGACGTAGCAGTCGCAGAGTAGCTCCCGTTTCTTAGATTGAGCATACCCAAGCCCAGTCATTTCCATTCTTCCATTGGGCAAGTTTCGTTGAGTTCCGGGGACGTTCCAGATCTTGTTATAGAACCGTGCTTGTCGCACAGTTTGCTTAAGGGGTACACCTTGGCGTCTTAAAAGTCTCTTCAATCCGTCTGTGTAATATCTGGGTAAATGGATGTGCTGGAGCCTGTCAAGTGTAGAATCCGCGCCGTGCCAGATTTCTTTCTCCACTTTGGTTTCCCCAGATCGGTAGAATAGGATTGACTTTTCACCTTTTCGCGTAGGAGGGACGTAGAATGTCTGCAGTTCTTCCACACCGTAGGTATCAAGCGCATCTAGCTCTTTATGATGCTTTGGCGGAACCATGGCAACTTGCAAACTTTGATCTTCATCAGCGAAGGTTTGTATTGATGGTCGAGCAGAGAATACGGCGTTGACTTCATCTTCCGAGTCGCTGCCGAAGATCAACATAGGAGCGGACGGTCCCGGCTTGTTGCACTGGGGCGGACCTGAGTAAACTATCTCTTCTTCCTCCTCGGTATCACTCCCGAAGACTGGAATGGTGGTGATAGCTTTGTTCTCCGGTTTGTGGCATCTTTCTGTGTCCTCAAAGTATGGAAAGAAGTATTTTGCATCTTCGTATTTGCGGACTTCGTTCACAGAGAACGGGTTTAGCTCTCCTGTCACAGTATACTCGAGACCATTCTTGAAGTATTTCATACACCGATGTTGTGTAGAAGGAATGATGTTGTACTCGTGTAACCAGGGCCGGCCGAGCAAAGCGTTGTAACATGTCTTAGCGTCAATGACGTGGAACTTGATGTCCGTGACGAGCAGCCCAAAGCGTAACGTCAGTATTACGGACCCAAGCGTCCGTGATGACCGGGAGTCAAATCCGGAGATGGTGATTTTATCCCGAGCGAGGTGTTGAACGCTCATACAGATTTCCTTCAACACCCTTGCGTTAAGGAGATTGAAGGAGGACCCATTGTCGACCAGGATTTTACCTATCTTGATGTCATGACAGTATCCGGAGACATATAGGGGAGGTTGTACTCGCATGTCCCAAGGAGGAGATCTTCATCGCCGAAGGTAATATCGGCTGTGTGTACTTCTTTCCGCTCGTCCTTCATCTTTTCTTCGGCGAGGAAATCTTGGAATTGCTCGGGCTCTTGTAGTGCCTTGATCAACGAATCTCTCACCTCTTTGGATAGCAGAAGGGCGTCGAGAATACTGAGTTGCGAGGGTATCTTCCTCAAGTATGCCAGAACGTTGTAGTCCACCTTACTTTTCTTAGGCGGGTCCTTGGCTGCCAGCTTTTCGACGACTCGATCATCAAGGGCGATATCCTCAGGGACTTTTTCTTTCGCCTTATCCCTTTTGTTCGAGCCCCTATTTGCAAGTCCGAGATTCTTTTCAGGTAATGTGCGATTGCGCAGCTGAATGTTCTCGCAGCTCTTCGGTTCTGCCTCTTTCCCTGTGGTGGATTCTTTGAAGAGAGGGCCAAGAGCTATTTCTTCATCAGAATCGCTCCCAAAGGTGAAAACTTGCGATCCCTCATAGTCAACCATATGGAAGTTGCCGGCAGTTCTATTGCGCTCCTCGGTCGTATTTCTTTGCTCCTGACGAGCTTTGCGTTTCATCCGCTTGAAATGTTGTCGGTGGGCAACATATCCCTGCCACCATCTTTTAAAAGCATTGCACTCTTCAGTGGGGTGCGCAATCTTTTGATGATATGAGCAGTAGTTATGATGCATTTCCTCTTCGCCAAGAACGTTTCCTTCGGAGGGTGGCAGCTTCATCCCCATTGATATGGCTTTGGCGAACCTCTTCCTCGTCTTGAACCCGTTTCTATTTGCGATGGAGGTACTTTGATCTGGCGGGATTGTTTTAACCCTTTCATCCAGTCGCCGGCGTTTGGCTTTTTCAAATATGGCCATCTCTCGCTCTCGAGCAGCTTTGCTTTTAAGAAGAGCTTCGTTGAGGAATGCGTCGATCATTTTTTTTGATAGCCTCGGAAGTTCCGGCTTAGGATCTGCCACCGGTTTCTCTGTGTAAGGAGCTTCTTCATTGTCTATCGACGATTGAGAGATCACATGGCAACTTGCCACGTAATCTTCAGATTCATCCGACGAGTCTTCTCCATCATTTCCGTCCTCAAGGACGTGGATGAGGAACTCTTGGAGCGTGATTGGAGTCCGCACCTTCTAGTTATACTCTTCCAGTGTGTCAATCTGTTTTTGCAGGTCCGTGCGCTCGTCACCAGGCTTCACGGGCTTCTTGGATTTTTTCTTCTTCTTTGAAGATTTCGACGGCCGGGTGTGAGTGCTTTGGCTATCACCACTGATCTTTGGAGTTGGACGCGGTTTTAACATTCTTCGATGATCTCAGGTTCGAGTGGATTTTTCCACCTGATCACCGGGCATGTTTGGAGATCCTTCAGCATTCTTTTCGTCTTGGCGGAAAGAGCGACCTCCCATGGAGCTTCTTCTACAAAAGAGCATGATGCCCCCTGTGTATCCGTATTCTTGAGAGTGTGTGGCCGAGGCGGGTTCACCTTCCAATTTTCGGATAATATGAATTTGCCCTGCTGGTACTGATCTTCTATCCAGCTTTTGAAGATGTAACAATCCTCGATCGGATGGCCCAACATTCGGTGATAAGGGCAGTAGTTAGGATTGCTAATGTCGCCTGGTTGCGCTGGGCGTCTTGTTTCTGGGAGCGTAATGAGCCTGTTGCGGAGTGCAAGCTCGAATAACCTCTTTGTCTTGTCTCGAGGGAACGAGTAAGGGTGACTCATTTTATCTTCGAGAGATCGAGTTCTGTTATTTTAGCGATCAATTGGTCTCGAGCCACCAGGTTGCTGTTGAGCATTGGCCACGACGATCGCTTTCCCCTTTCCCCTCTCGTTTCGAGAGTCCGTCTTTGGAGGAGACGGTCTATGACCCATCCGGTCCATTTGGGCCAGTTTGTCGATCAAGGCTTGGAAAGTAGTCGGCTTGAAGAACATCATGAACTGGGAGATAGTCGCATGAGGGTCCAGAGTGCCCGCGAACATACCCACCGCCGGTGCTTCTTCGATGCGTTGCTCGCATTTTGACCACAGATTCCGCCATCGTATAGCGTATTGGACCCACGTCTCGCCTGGCTTCACCCTGGCATTAATCAATGCCGTTATCGGGGTGCGTTCACTAGCACTTGCGAATCGCTGAGTGAATAACAACTCCATTTCCGCAAAAGTCTTGACGGAGTCATTCGGGAGTTCAGAGTACCATTCGAAAGCCGTCTCCGACAAGCTGCCGACAAATTGACGGAGCAAAAGCTTATCATCGCCCCCGGTGTTGCCGCAAAGAGCTCTGAACTGGGCGACGTGCTGGTGAGGATTGCCTGTCCCCTTGTACATGTGGAATTTAGGGATCGTATATCCCGGCGGGTATTTTATTTGGTCATACCAGCCTGGATACGGTCGCTCAGTTTTAACAACTTGACCGGCCGCTTCGTTCGCCTGGTGAGCTCGAATTTACTGAGCAATATAGTCATCCAGAGCGGCCTTGGAAATGGTTTCTTCCTTGGCTGCTGAAAGAGCCGGAGGAGGGTTCGATGTTTCCCCTCTGTCGTCTTCAATAATGATCGGAAGGTCTTCAGCTGGAGGATCCGGCTGTAACATCATCCCGACCATGTCTTGGAAGAGAAGCGGCATTCGTTTTATGTTGGCAGCTTGTTCTGCAGCTTCTCTGTCCTTATTTTCGAGGACTCTGCGTAGGAAGTCAGTATCAGTTTCTTGTTCGTGACGCTGCTCTGATGATGCCTCCGGGCTTTCTTTTGGCCCAGTGAGAGCGGCCATTGTAGTCAGCATCTCCTGAAGCTTCTGCTGCTGTTGTTCCTGAGCTCTTGTGATGGATCGGGTGAGCGGTCGGTGGCCCGTAGAAGTGCGGCTATCCTCTTTACCGGATGCTATATAAAGAGTATGGACCGTCATGCCCCCAGACTTGGGGCGTTTGGTCTCGGCGTCTTTGCGTTCTGCCGTTTTCATAGGGGCTTTCTCTAGCCTCCTTTTCTTTTGAGCAATTAACGTTGAGGGGGTCGTTGCAGCGGGCACCAAGGCAGTTGTCGTCCTTTGTGGCTTGCTAGGACGGTTCTCTTCCTGCTGAACCTTCAGCTTCTTTTGTCGGCGAGGATAGTCTTGATCGATCACCGACTCCCGGACCCGTCGCCAGACTTTGTAAACCTTGGAGGACAGACGCTGAGGGGGTTGTTTCGGCTTTGCTTCTGTAACATTCTCTGCGGGTGGAGGAGATCTTTTCAATACGGCGGTAGGAGAATTCCTGCGCACCTTGTTCAGCAGCTCAAAGCTGTTCCCGGTTGGAACAGCAGTATTGACTTTGTAAGTCGACGTTGTACACCCCATGAGTTGCGGGGAGGCGGATATGAAAAACAATCTTTTTCTTTAAACTAACATCGACTAACCGTAAGGATCTTTGCTAAACTCTAACTAACATTATCATAGGAGTAATTAGCTACTATGAAAGAAGATTATACCTAATAAACCAAGTCCTTCTTCTCGTTAACCACCTCCTCGTCAGCCTCCTCTTTGTAATAGAAGATCCACCCGAGAGCTACTAATCCAAGCTTTGCCTCTAACTTGAGGAAACTAAGTTACTCAAAGTGCTAATCAAAGCAACCTAGGGAATATAGAGTGTGATTAGGGATTAATAAGTCTTGCTAACCCTTGATCTCAACACATGAGAGGTTAGGGTTAGGGTTTGAAGAGAGAGAGCTTGAGGAGAGAGAAGGTGAGAGTGAGTATGAAATTAAATAATATCTCATCTTGAATATATGAAGCATAATGATTTATTAAATGAATAAATCAAATGATTTATCAACCATGCTTCATTTATTCACTTTGTGTGATTCATCTCATGAGTCATTAGTCATTAAATGCATCATTAACTCCAAGGATGAATCACACTAATGAGTCACTAAATCAATAAATGCAAATGCCACCTTAGCCCCCAAGTCATCATCCTTCTAGAAGCTTCTCGACAATTTACGAGAACGCCCCTCCTATCCGTGAAAACACGGAAAAACTTTAGACTGTATAAATCCAATAATCCGATATTAGAATCTGGCTTAAACCAAAGCCGGCTAGTAAAAACTGTCCGAACATCGTACGTGCGTAAAAATACGTATGCGTCCGAACCCTGTCGTAAAACCATACGACCTCTATATCGTTTCTTCCGGAGCAGGGAAACTCTCTGTGTAGGACTCTAAATACTCGACTACTACGCTGGCAGTGGGTTTAACCACAGACCGCAAGTGGCACTAGCTGTACGTTACGGTCCCCAGGTAGATGTCGATAAGAAGGCCGATGAGGAAACCCATCCGAACTCCTACTGAGCCTGATGTGACAATCTCCGTACAGTCCGGTCTGTTCGTCTAGGACTATCGCATATCGGGCCTAGGGGGGCGGCAAGCATCAGTCCCCTAAAAGCGGTATAAGTCGTGTCGGAGCGAAGCCCATTACACCTTGAGAAACTACTGGAAAACCTACCAGTAAATCTCGCTTACCCTGGCCAGGGACTTTACGTAATGGCTCTCCAGACACAGCGCGATATTAACTCCCAATACCGGGAGAGACGAATCATGTCTAACCACTACTGCCTCCAAGTGCTCGGGACTGCACCCAACTGCTACCTGTTTGCACGACTCCTTTGAGCCATGGTAGGGTAGCAATCTAAGAACAGTGGAACACACTCGAGGCGAAGTAGCAGTGTCAAGTCTGCGGACTATGCTGTACTCATATCACCTGGGAACTGTTAACTGACGACGGGTATAATACCAACCAACAGTTCCCTGCGAGTCATGTCCGGTGTACCCGTAACCCAATGAGCACATGTATACTATCTCCAGTATGACGTACTGATAGCTGTGGGACAGACCATCTCCCCAACTGGGATGAGAAGCGTACACACCAGTCTACTCCGGAGTATCGATGCCCTGTCTCGATAATCCTACGACTAGGGACCAGAAAAAGGATGTGCTTGTAGACTACCCAGCCCCCACTAGTGTGACTGCCATTACAACGCTGGTAGTCAAGCAAGATCCTAAGGGCTCTATCAATACGTACATACATATTAAGATAGATATAACCAAGTATCATACTACCATGTTTAGCAAGACTGTTAATATAACTGTGAATATCCCAAGTTTCCATTAAGTAATATACAAGCTAGTATGATACAATAATGGCCCCTATGGCATATACACTAACAGACTTCCACCGTTGGGGCTGGTGGAGTTAGCCCAGAGGGGGAGTTGCCCCCAGCCTTCCTCACTCGGCGCCAGTGGTGATGTCGAGTGTGTCGAGCCGATGGTGTTGGTTCGGTGATGGGGATGGCTTTATCTTGCCCCCTATCCGGGTGAGGGGCTGTTGCTGGCGTCAGCCTCTTGAAGACTGATGTCCGTTGAGAAGCGGTATCCAACCGGTCAAAAACAGGCTTCTGAGCAGGGATGGGAACCGTAGTGGGAGTCAGAAAAATCAGTCTTGTAAAAACCGACCCTTTGGTAGGAGAAGCCGCCTTGACGACTTCAGGACCAGGGATGGCTATCCTTTTCGGAACAACCTTTTCTGGGATTGCGGGCATCATCATAGGCCCACATGAACTTGGGCCCAGTCTGGCGAAGACTGAGGCACTGGAGCTGGACGACCCGTTGAGAGGGGCCGCGGTAGTAGCAAGCCGATCAATGACCGACTTCTTGGGAGCTTCTGGTGTTGGTACAGGGGTGCTGAAGCTCATCAGTGGGAGCATGGTCCCAAAGAACAGTCCGGTGGTGGCCTGAGTCACCTGATCTACCGGCATCGTGAACAAAGAGGCCGCTTGAGGCCCGTAAGCTATGCCTCCAGATGAGGCGGAGCGTGAGTTGCAGTTGCAGTTGGAACACTTCACGCAAGTAGATACCATTGTTGTTTCGCTTTCTGCGCCAAGAAAGAAACCAAATCTTAGTACCTCGAACCCAAGGGCAACCATATCAAACCGCGATTCGTTCGCGAACACGACACACGAAGTGTGGAGTGGAAAGAGGAAAAGGTCCCACCGGGCGTGCCAGAATCTGTTCCCCGCCGAAAGACGCGACGAAGACACGTAGGACGTCTCGCCTGAATTTCGGGGCAGATGCTAATTGGTGCTATCCGTCCACCTCTCCGATGATGCCAAGTTGATTTATGGCATCGTGTATCGAAGGTTTAAACGGATGCGGCCGATGTAGCAGACTTCGTCAGATTCCCCCTCGTTGGAGGGGTTTTTTGATTGTGGGGACGCTCTTCCGTGCAGGCGCAAGCCCCTGCAGTTAATTACGCTACCGCATCGCGGTAACAACTTTCTCCTTCTCCAGATGGTCACTTCGTGTCGCGGGTGTTTATTTTGCTTGTGGTTGCCCATGGATTGTATACGGAGACTAATTTATGTTGTCGCCCGTAGGACGTTGATTAGTCCAAATCCATATTTTCTTAGATTTGGATTTGGGGGTTGGTTTAAGGATACGTTAGCCTCATTTAGGACTAAGATCGACTTAAACATTTGTTAAGTAAACGTTAGTCTAATTTTTAAACTAAGATCAACTTAACAGGATCATTTAGATCCAACAAGAGAGCATTTGGGCTGCCTCTGTTGTTTAGTTTAGGGACATTGCAGTCGATTACCAGTTTAAGGACGTGGTGGTCCAATGTTAGTTTAAGGACGTCTTGGTCCATCGGTAGTTTAAGGACATTTTGGTCCAGGTTAAGGACATCGTAGTCCGTGGGCTTAAGGACCCCACAGTCCAGGTTAAGGACATCGTAGTCCGTGGGTGTAAAGGGACCCCACAGTCCAGGTTAAGGACATCGTAGTCCATGGGTTTAAGGACCCCACAGTCCGGTTTAAAGACATCGTAGTCTATAAAGTTTAAGGATATCGTAGTCCATGAGTTTAAGGACCCCACAGTCCGTGAGATGTGTGGTTGTCGGGACCCGTCACCTCTCTGAAGACGTTGAAGGATTACAACGACAGATATCAGAGGAGTAAAGAGATGTACCCTTGAACCGGTGTGACTTGGTTGAAAGATCAGTAGCCCATTTTAGGACTAAGATCTGTTGAATATTTGTGAACATATGTGCTCAGTTCAATATAAGTTGAGGAATTATGGCCAGAATTGGGCTAAGTCCAATTAAAATGTTTAACATTTTTTGTTTTTCTGGCTATTAAGCCTTTATTTGGGCTCGGCCCTTTTAATAATGCTAGGCATTGGGTTCTGACATCTTTTTGTCTTGTATTGAATGCATAACATCCATCAGAACAAAGTGTGTTCTGACAACGCGCCACGTGGCTCGTCAGGCGCTTTGCGCCAATCAAAGAGCGCATTGCGCTTCTGTCAGGTAGCGCACACGAAGACAACACGTGTCGCGCTTAGCGCTAAGCGCTAGTTTATTAGCGCATTGCGCTTTCAGTTTATGAGCGCGTTGCGCTGATTTAAGGGCGCGCCAGTGAGTGACATATGGCGCGCTTGGCGCTGAGCGCCAGTCCATGAGCGCAGAGCTCTGTTTCAGAAGCACAAAGCGCAAGCGGTGTCTGTGGTTGACACGTGGCATGTTTTGGCGCTAAGCGCCGATCCAAGGAACGCAAAAGCGCAGTTCATGAGTGCAAGGCACTGTTCAGTAGCGCAAAGCGCATCTGACCAAATTTATAATCAGAGAACAATTTATGTTCTTCTTTTCAAAAGAGGCTTTGCCTCAAGATTCAAGAACAAAAGTTCTTGTTTATAAAAGGGCACTGCCTTTGTAAATCAAGGATCTATGAATGAAGTAAATACTTCTTTTTAGTTTTTATAATAAGATCTCTGATCTCTTTTTTTTATCAAAGACCTTGGTCTTTTGTAGATCTATGATTTTTTTTAGAGGATAGTTCTTCTTTTATGAGATGGTTTCATCTCTGTTGTTCAAGAATTAATTCTTTACCTTGAAGAAATGATCTTCTTTTTCTAAGAGCTTGCTCTTCTTTCTTTGAGATTTCTCAAAGTTTGTAGGGGGGTTTTTCTCTATAAGACTTGAAGTCTTGGGGCCTTTATGTAGGGCCAATTGATTTGTTAAATCAGTTTTAAGAGATCTTTCTCTGATTAATTTGGGAATATTTCCCACCGTTGGATCTTTGATCCTAGGGCTTCTGTTTTGCAGAAGATAATCTTCTTGTTTTAATAAGATTGGAAAGATCTTTTCACAACAGAATTTTAATTCTGATTAATTAATAATTTATTATTATTAGATCTTTTGATCTAATGGTGGGAAATTTTTAATTTCAGCGCTGGTGCACCTTGCGCTAGCGCACCTACGTTCGACACGTGGCGCACAACGCAACTGCGCTAGCGCAACTGCGCTAGCGCACCCGTGTTTGACACGTGGCGCGTAGCGCAGAGCACTGGATCTGAAGTGTTGCTTCAACTTTTGACTTTTGAAATTTTAAAACAGAGATTTGCTCTGATTGGGAGAAGCAGAAGCGTCGCTTCATTTCAAATCTTGGAATTTGAACAGAGCTTTGCTCTGATTGGGGGAAACAACGTACATCATCTCATCTCATATCATCATATATCATCTCATGTCATCATATATCATATCATATCTCGTTGCCTCATATCATCATATACAATCATATTGACTCGTATCATCAAATCGGATCATATCCTCATCTTATCGTGTTATATTGTAAAATATATTTATTTATATACTTCAATAGTAGATATAGTTCATCGGTTAAAGAAAAGTGCTAGGAGATATCTTTCTACTAAGTCAACTACAATCGCAAATAATATCCTAATAACCCTATAGGCTAGGTATACATATCTAATATATCTATATATAACTATATATCTAGTATCCTAGTATTACGGTTGCGGAGGTGTTATACGCCATTCACCCGACTTCCCCCGTAGATATACATTAACTCACTTAACTTCGTCTCTCCCTAGCCGATTCTGACGGATGTCTTGTCCTCCATCGTCGTCTCAAAAGTCCACGCGAATGTACCTACAATCAAAATCCATAACCAAAATCCAATAACAATCCGAATCGAATTGCATAGAAATCCATATCCAAAAACCGATACGACAAGCAAAAGGGCACATAGATTAGAATCTATGGTCAACACGTGCTAATACAACAAAATAACCCCCGACGTTGATGTACGAACGTCAAACGACCGAGTCAAAATACGAATACCAAAAATCAAGTGTCAAAAGTTGCAAAACATCGCCAAAACTCAAGTAAAACAACTATAGATTTTTCTTAATGAGATATTAGACTTTTTTGTATATAGGGTAGTCTTAGTTACCTAATGAGTGAGCTACAGACCAAGTTTCAGAGCCTAATTCCAAACTTGACCCGATATTTGCGGTAAAAATGAATAAAACGGTGGCCAAGTTTTGGAGTTAGGGGCTCGGGCTTCTAGGGTGGCTTCCTACTAGCCTGCACATCTCACAATATCCACTATTTAATTTTCTGAGTCCCCAAATCATCCCAGATTTCATTTGATCATCCAAAGTTCAACAAAACCGATATCGGAAAATTCTAAACTCATTTTTGAAACTTCTAATCTCATTTTAAATCAGGGATTCTATCACTAAAGGCTAGTAAACACTCACCAAACCCCCTACTATATCATTACTATAAGTCTTGCCCACTAATTCTCACTTTGGAAATTTCCAAGTTGATCTTTTTAACTCTAAACTATAATATGAGGTTAAGAAACATAAAACTTGTCTAAAAGTGAAAGTATTATCTTAAAAAAGCAACTCAAGAAAATTCTACGATGGCCAAATAAGCTCAAAACTGAAACTTGAACATGCTATGAGGTTTAGGAGGAGGTTGGAAACATTTTTTGTGAAGGCTATATGATATTTAAAGAAGTTTTGGAGGTGGTTTCATGATGGTAATGAGGGTGGAGGAGATGAAGGAAGATGAGGAGGAAGGAGATGAAAATGATGAAAGAATTGAGAAAATGAATGTTGAATGAATATAATGGTTGCCATGCTCTCTCTCTCTCTCTCTCTCTCTCTCTCTCTCTCACCATACCATCTTATCTTCTTGTCTCTTTCTTTTCTTTTTCTTTTTCTTTTATTTTAAAACCATTTTAAAACAAAATAAAAATTGAAATCATGGTAAAATCATGAGCCAAATATTACATGTCATGCACACAAAGTATGCTTAACAAAAAAATCTAACTTTAGTGCACAATTAGTAAAGTACTAATCAAGTTTAACATAAAACTTGTTTGTAAATAATTATATATAAATTTATAAAAGTCCAAATCAATTAAATGCTTTCATAAATAATAATTTGTTTTAAATTCCAATTATTTTCCAAAATATAGGTATATAACTATACCATTCTCTGAAAACTCAAATCCATACTCGTATAATATCCGTAATATTTATTATTTTATTATTTAAATTCCAAAATAATTTTTTTCATTTTCTAAAATGTTACAATCTTCATCCCTTAAATAAATTCGGTCCCAGAATTTAAATTTAAACCCCCCAAATGTTAAAACATTTCAATAAATCTAATCGAATCAACGAGGTTCCGAAGTCACGGATAGCTAAAAATATTGTAGTGGGACACATGCGCATGAAAACGAGTGCAAAACTCAATAATCGAAACTCCGTCAAGTATCATGTAAATCATAGGAGTTATGATGAAAATGCAGGTCGCGAACTGTTCAAATCAAGTATAATATAATCAAGACCACAATATATATAGTATGCATCATTGCCAAATCATTTAAATAACTGAAAAATGTATGTAAAATTCATTTCAAATTTCCATATGATGCGTATATCACGGCACGAGTAGCAGACGTTCATTCTATAAAGAAACATACACACACACACGCATTTTGCTTAAGATATACGTCCTGTCTTTTTGAAATTTGCTTAGAAGGGTTTTCTTTTTGTAAAGTTTCGTGTCACTCATAGACACGTAGGAAAAATAGTGAGACTATATTTCTTTTTGAAAATCTCTTCAGTAAATATTGATGCATGCAAAAACACTCATGTATTGTTCTCAAACCAGTCCTGCTCTACTACTATATAATATAGTATACCGTAAAATGCGATGCTCAAACAGAATCAAGCCCAAAAGGTGTATTAGAAAACCAACTCACGTGCGTTCGGTGTGCACAAAAATCAAAGTCAAATCCAGATGCCACAAATATGCACGAAAACGAAAACTGAGTGCAATGGGTATGCACGAATGTATCAGTCAAGTGCAACAGGTATGCACGAAAGTATCTATCATGTGCAACGGGTGTGCACGACAACAACATCAAGTGCATATAGAGTGCACGAAAAAAACTCAATCACGTGCAACTGGTGTGCACGAAAACCCTCAAGTGCAACAAAGGTGTACAAAACCGCATCAAGTGCGCCAAGTGTACGCGAAAATCTAAATCAATGCGCTGAAAACGCATGTAAACAATATCAAGCGCCTGAATCAAAATCAGGTGCATAAAATATGTATGAAATCAAAACCAAGTATATCAAAATGCACGAGTTCTCAATATGTTGAACGGCGTGCACAAAACAATATCGAATGCAATGGATATGCACAAAAACACAAATCAAGTGTAACTGGTGTATAAAAACATAAATCAAGTGCAACTGTTGTGCATAAGGGAAAGTATCCATTACGTGCAGCTACGGTGCATGAAAATCTCAATCATGAAACTCAATCATCAAAACATAAGAGTCCAAAACGATAAAAGCAAAAATCACAATAAATGATATTGAGGTACACCGCTTTCAATGTTGAAAGGTGTCGGTGCACCCGGAGATGGCAGAGCAAGGATTCCCACTTGTTTTCTGCACATGGTCTGGCGTCCTCTGTCTTTAGGTCCTTGTTTTCTCTGTAGATCACTAATCCCACAACCTCTCGGCTTGACGGCATAGTTAGGAGTAGCGATGGAAACAGTCCCGCTATGGCGCCTCTCTTAACATCTCCTAGCCAATTAACACGACCACCCATAATGTAGCACGTTAATGACGGCGGTCTCTAGCCCTCTGAGCGCATGCCATACAACCTATCTTGGGTTTAAATCTTTATCGCTGAAGTATTCCGGAAAGAACATGACATGGTCTCTTCCGATATCATCACTGCCGAATTGCCCGGAAGTTGGCACTCTTTAATTAATCCGTTTTTGTTCCGGGACAGCTGCAATCTCATCCATACTTTCCTCTGAAAAGGTGGTTGTATCCAACGTCTTGCATACATATCAAATCTCTGGCATCAACAGAGAGGAACAACTGCTAATCGAGATCTCGCACGAACCTCTTAATCTACTTTTCTTTTGTATCGACCAAATCGGAATCACATCTTAATAGTTGTGTAACTGCAATTCATCCTCTATTACGGTCATATCTGGTGCCTCTCGTAGAGACTCGTAGCTACGAACTCGGTGTCTCCAACTCTCGGTGGAAAAAATCTGACCGATTACTTTCTCGGGAACTCATCCAAGTTATCGGAGTAATACACACTGTTCGTCCCCTCTCGATCGACTCACAACACGTCTGAGCAAAACCCCTCTAACTGAAGCTAGTCAACGTACTGATCTTGCATCAGGGCATCCAAACAAATGAAATATCCTAGTCACTTTACCCAAGAATGAATGGGGATCTTCTGTCACATCCCTGCCAATAAACTCATGTGGCTTCAGCTTCGTAAACTCTGGAGGCGATATCTCGTCAATCTCAGCAACAGACGGTTCATCTGTCTGTACGATAGACAACACCACGATCCCTGGAGTAGGTTGTACGTCAACAGTCCTCTCAATCTGACTGGTTTCACGCAATGGCCCGATCATCTGGTGCAGATCCCGAACGCTCGTCTCAAACGAGAAATCCTAACATAAACGATAAATCAACCTGCTCTTGTATCACTGAAATAACATCATGGTCAGTCCTCGTCCTTGACGAGCTCGCTCTGACCATATCTCTAGCCGCAGCTCTCTCAGCTCGCGTAGCCATGATGACAGGAATCTCAACAAGTATCGATGATGATAAATCACAAGAACGAGTAGAATAACGAATCTCAAATATGCACGTCTTAAGGTTACTTAAGCGGAGTATCGTACCGTAAGTATGCCGTGGAACATACGCATGGTACGTCACTCTACTTGAATTACCTGTTAGTGTTTATGCCCTAGAAGGCCATTACTGTATCATACTAGTTTGTATATTACTTAATGGAAGCTTGGGATATTCACATGTATATAACAGTCTTGCTAAACATGGTAGTATGCTACTTGGTTTTTCTATCTTAATATGTGAGTATACGTATTGATAGAGCTCTTAGGATCTTGCTTGACTACCAGCGTTGTGATGGCAGTCACACTAGTGGGGGCTGGGTAGTCTACAAGCATATCCTTATTCAGTTCCCTAGTCGTTGGATTATCGAGACAGGGCATCGATACTCCGGAGTAGACTAGTGTGTACGCTTCTCATCCCAGTTGGGGAGATGGTATGTACCATAGCCGTCAGTATGTCGTACTGGAGATAGTATGCAGGTGCTCGTTAGGCTACGGGTACACCGGACAGGACTCACAGGGAACTGTTGGTTGGTTTTATACCAGTCGTCAGTGAACAGTTCCCAGGTGACATGAATACAGCATAGTCCGCAGACTTGACACTGCTGCTTCGCTTCGAGTGTGTCCCACTGTTCTTAGATTGCTACCCTACCACGGCTCAAAGGAGTCGTGCAAACAGGTAGCAGTTGGGTGCAGTCCCGAGCACTTGGAGGCAGTGGCAGTTAGACAGGATTCGTCTCTCCCGGTATTGGGGGTTGATATCGCGCTGTGTCAGAGAGCCATTACGCAAAGTCCCTGGCCAGGGCAAGCGAGATTTACTGGTAGGTTCCAGTAGTTTCTCAGGGTGTAATGGGCTTCGCTCCGACACGACTTATACCGCTATTAGGGGACTGACGCTTGCCGCCCCCCTAGGCCCGATATGCGATAGTCTTAGACGAACGGACCGGACTGTACGGAGATTGTCACATCAGACTCAGTAGGAGTTCGGATGGGTTTCCTCATCGGCCTTCTTATCGACATCTACCTGGGGACCGTTACGTACAGCTAGTGCCGCTTGCGGTCTGTGGTTAAACCCACTGCCAGCGTAGTAGTCGAGTCTCTAGAGTCCCACACAGAGAGTTTCCCTACTCCAGGCGAAACGATATAGAGGTCGTATGGTTTTACCACAAGGGTTCGGACGTATACGTGTGTTTACGCACGTATGACTTTCGGACAATTTTTACTAGTCGGCTTTGGTTTAAGCCAGTTACTAGTATCCGGTTATTGGATTTATACAGTCTAAAGTTTTTCCGTGTTTTCACGGATAGGAGGGGCGTTCTCGTAATTGCGCGAGAAGCTTCTAGAAGATGGTGACTAAGGAGGTTAAGGTGGCATAAACATTGAATGAGATTAGTGAGTCATATGAGTGATTCATCCATGTCATTAATGCATCATAAATGCTTAATGACTCATGGTAATGAATCACCATTAGATATTTATGAAGCATGATTATTCATCATTTGATTTTCTTTTATTGATAAATCTTAATGCTTCATATATATTATGATAACTCATTTTCTCATTTCAATCATCATTCTCACCTTCTCTCTCCTCAAGCTTCCTCTCTTCAAACCCTAATCCTACCCTCTCATGTGTTGAGTACAAGGATTAGTTAGACTACTTAATCCATAACCCTCACTCTATATCATCTAGGTACTTTGATTAGCACTTAAAGAAACCTAGTTGCCTCAAGTTTAGAGGCAAAGCTTGGAGTAAAGCTCTCGTGGTGGATCGTCTACTACTTGGAGAAGGTCGAGGAGGAGGTGGAGTTCGTAAAGACGAAGGACACGGTTCTACAGGTATAATCACTTCACATAGTAGTTTAAAACTCCTGTGTTAGTTGTTAGTTATCGTTTAGCTTCGATTCATTCGGTTAGTCGATGTTTAAGCAAACAACAAGATCGTTTTTCATATTTCCGCCTCCACGCAAGTCGTGGGGTGTTGTACATCGACTTAAAGTGGTATCAGAGTCTCGCTAAACAATAATTAACTCATTAGCAAAGTCGTATGTATTTCGAACGCAAAAAGGAACCGGAAAGATCATCGTTTTACCTAGTTTCTGTCGAAATTTAAACAGGCCCTAAAAATTTTTCAGGGACCTGTAGAATAACAAGCAGGAAATTATAGGGGTACTCAAGAAATTTGGTCGCGTAACTCGGCTAACTTGCCGCGGAACCGCGGCGGATCCATGCGATCCGCCGCGGATCCGCGGCCGAGTTAGGGCCGAGTCGGCACAAATTTCTTCAGTGACTTTCTGGTGTTAACAGTGATATTTCTGGATGTTTAGTTTTCTGCTCAAGTCTCAGGTGCACAGAGAAGTATTGGAGTAGAATCTATAGTGTTTTGCTCGATCGAAATTTTGCGATGTTTGCTAATTTGATTATATCTGTGTTTGTATAATGCGTTCGTAAACCTCCACTAACTGCTAGTATGTCGGTTGGCAGGGGGTTGCATATTTCTGTAATGGTTTTTACTGTTTGTGGATGTGAACTGTATTGGACTGTTGTGATGTTTAGCCGGGGTTTGTGATGGGTTATTATTTTAATTCATTCGATGTAATTGTAATATGTTGTAATATTATTTTGCGGGGCACATCCAGGTTGCGGTTGTAGCCACCGTTGTATTATTTCATTTTACTGTTTTTGCTCCTAGGATAGACCCAAGGTGGAGTGCACAAACTACCGGGTACTTTGAAGTGTTTAGTGGCCTACTCACTTTGTTGAGGGAGACCGCTTCACTTCGGGTATTTGGCGGGTAGTCTGCCGTACCCGTAGGGGTCTAGGGTGGGGTAATGGCTATTCATCACAACTGTGTAATCCATCTTTTGTTGCAGGCTCAAAACAAACACGGATTGCTTGCAAATCCAATAAAGTTCATCTGTGATCTGGAATGCCTATTATTGCGTCTGACGAATGTACAATATCTATATATGATAGCTATTTAGACGTCACTTATGTTTTACACCCGCGCTAGCCCAGCCCCCGCTCTGTCGTTAGTTAAGTAACCTAACGGGTGATGACGGGACCCCGTGGCGAATGCGGATGGCATAAGAGGATGTTGTATTTTCGTTGTTTTCTGCAATGATAGGTTAATGATGGGACACATTATTTATAATGCAAAGAAAATAAACCAAAAGTTGAATCGTTGGAATAATTTAAAAGAATCCACCCGGTTATTTTAAAAGAGCAGAATTTTTAATTGCGGAGCTTTAACCACTCCTTATAAAAAAAAGCTATCAGGTTCCTTCGATTATATAAAGTTCACTACGTTCACGGTTTCGCCAAAACCAGTCGTAGCCCTCCGTCATTTCTTATGAATGGTCAGTAGTATTCAAGCTATGTTTGTTGGCTTTCGTCAAGGCATAGTGTTTGGTAGCTGCTGGGGTATTCATTTGTTGCATAGATAGATGAGTTGGTTTGGGACAGTCGTATAACCTTGTTGGCTTTCGTCAAGGGTATATACGGGTGGGTTCAAATTAACAAGATAATGATGGGCAGAACTTGACATGTGTTTTATGATTTGTTGGCTTTCGTCAAGGTCATAAGAACATGGGGCAAAAATATATATCGGGAATTTCTAAAGAAACTGAAATTTGCAAAGAGATGCATACCATTTGGAGTTTGATGAATGTTGGTAGGATTCCTTCAACATTATCATACGATGATATTTGGATCCCGATCCTACTATGAGTATATGCTACTTATCAGGAGATTCGTCACTTAACGATCAATGCTATAAACCAAGTAGGTGTCAAGAAAGGTGTCAGCGGGGTTACGCCCCCAGAGAAAAGAGGTTATTTAATTAAGGAACTTCGCGAAAGCGTTGGAAAACCTCCCTCGAAGTACCGACACTAGCCTGGCTGAACGGTTAAGCAAGTATTGTACAGTGAGAATAGCCCTGGCTAATTCTTCTTTTATGGTTTGAGGAAGGATTCGAGAAACAGTGGGAGCCATCCAGTTTAGATAAATTAAAAACCAATCTAAACTTGCAAGAGCATCATGCTAAAGTGTTTTCTTCTCTCTCTCTCATTACAGCAACCTTGTGACCATGACTAGGTTACATCTAGATAAAAAGTTGACCGAATCTAACTTTTATGACTGGCAAAGGTCTGTCCAGATGACCATTGCCTATGACAAGCTGGACCACCCTATTACTACTCAAGATCCCGCCGTCCCAGGTCCAGTTTCCACCGTCGCGGATATGGATATCCGTCAGACAAAGGAAAAGGATAAAGCGAAAGCCAAGTGCCTCGTGTTGGCTTCAGTTGATGGTATAAACCAGAAGCAGCACGAGAAGATGGACTATGTTTCCATCTTTCTCCATAACAAAGATTTATATGGAGAGCAATCTCATATCGCAAGATATGAGGCCTCGAACGAATTAATTCAAGCGAGGTCGGCTGATGGGTCATCTGTAAGGGACGACGTCCTTACGATGACTAGCTATATTGATGAGCTCAAGGACCTGGAGACCATGTTGGGAAACAGGTCATATGCTGACTTATTTCCACAGTCCTTACCCTCTACTTATACCCTGAAAGAAACCAGGGAGACACAAGCTCTGCTTAATGGGGGACCTTCTTCTTCTACATCCAGGGCGAAAGCAAAGGATGAAAAGAAGAAGACCTCTACAAAGCCGATATACAGTGTCAGTAAAGTAGGAGGAAAGGGAAGAGCAAAAGTTTCGGGACTTGGTGTAGGAAAGGAGGGATGTTCCTATTGTTATAGGAACGGACATTGGCAGAAGGATTGCAGGGCTTTAGAAGCCTGTAGCCAGGATACGAAGCATGTTGTGGCTTCAGCCTCAAGTGTGTTTGTAATTGAGAACTGTTTGTCAATTAACTCTACTTCCTGGGTACTAGATACCGGAGCAGGATCTCATATCTGTAATTCGTTACATGCTTTGAGAAACCGTAAAGTTATAAGGATAGGTGATTTGTCTCTCAGAGTTGCAAACGGAATGAGCGTGGACGCTGAATCCGTGGGAGAATATCGCCTAGGTTTGACAAGTGGGCAGATATTGATTCTACGTAACTGTCTGTATGTACCTAGTTTGACTTGTAATATCATATCAGTGTCCTCACTTTCAAGAGAGGGATATGACTTTACATTCGTAAGCGATGTAGTTCACATCCACCTAAATCAAGTTCTGATTGGGTCCGGTATATTAGATGACGGTATATACGTATTGAATCAAGCTCAAGTTTTCAATGTCCAGAACACACTTAAAAGAAAGTCTCTAGAAATGAATCAGGCTTTCTTATGGCATTGTAGACTAGGTCACATCAATGAAACACGATTAACGAAGTTACATAGAGAAGGATATTTGAATCCGTTCGAATATCAATCTTATGCCACTTGTGAATCTTGTCTCATGGGAAAGATGACAAAGACTCCGTTTACTGGACACGGAGTAAGAGCGAGAAAGCTCTTAGGACTCGTACACAGTGACGTGTGCGGTCCAATGTCTACACATGCGCGAGGTGGTTATTCCTACTTCATTACTTTTACGGATGATTTCTCTAGGTATGGACATGTCTTCTTGATGAAGCATAAATCCGAGGCCTTTGAGAAATTCCAGGAATACAAGAATGAAGTGGAAAACCAAACAAGCAAAAGTATTAAGACACTGAGATCTGATCGAGGTGGTGAATACTTAAGTGCTGAGTTCCTGGGTTACTTAAAAGAGAAAGGAATTCTCTCTCAGCTTACTCCTCCATACACACCACAACACAACGGTGTATCAGAAAGGAGGAATCGAACCCTATTGGATATAGTTCGTTCCATGATGAGTAAAGCTGAGTTACCGTGATCATTATGGGGTTATGCGCTAGAATCAGCGGCATATCTTTTGAACAAGGTTCCAACCAAGACTGTGCCTACCACACCATATCAGATGTGGAGTGGGAAGAAACCCTATCTTCAGTACCTGAAGATATGGGGATGTCCAGCTTTTGTAAAAAAGCGCATCCGGACAAGCTCGAGGCACGTTCAGTAGAGTGTAAATTTATGGGATATCCAAAGAACTCCATGGGATATAGCTTCTACTACGCAGAGGAACAAAAGGTTTTTGTTTCTCGTCATGCCCGCTTCTTAGAAACTGAATTTTTAGAAAATCAGAAGAGTGGGAGCGCAGTTGAACTGGAAGAAATTCCAGAACCACAAGATGAAACTGAAAGTTTGGTAGAACAAGAGGTTTCAGAAGAAAGGGACATACCAGCGCCTATCCGCAGAAGTAGTAGGCAGTCTCATCCGCCCGAGAGATACTACGGTTTTCTCATAGACGGGGATCGAGAAGATTGCGTCATTGATAATGACGACCCTACTAGCTTCCAGCAAGCCATTCAGAGCGGCGACTCGGTAAAATGGCTGGATGCAATGCGGACCGAAATGGAGTCCATGTACACTAACAAAGTATGGACTTTGGACACTGCTCCAGATGGGGTAAAACCCGTAGGATGCAAGTGGATCTTCATAAAGAAGATTGGTGTAGATGGACAGGTTGAAACCTATAAGGCTAGACTTGTTGCAAAGGGTTTCCGTCAAAGACCTGATTTGGACTATGACGAAACCTTTTCTCCAGTGGCTATGCTGAAATCCATTCGGGTCCTTCTTGCTATTGCTGCCTTCCACGATTATGAGATCTGGCAGATGGACGTAAAGACGGCCTTTCTAAATGGAAATTTAGAAGAGAGCGTCTATATGGATCAGCCAGAGGGATTCATTCAGAGTGGGAGCAACGGTAAAGTATGCAAGCTGCTTAAGTCCATTTATGGACTAAAGCAGGCATCGCGGAGTTGGAACATCTGTTTTGATGATACTGTCAAAGAATTCCACTTTATCAAAAATCCAGATGAACCATGCATATACAGTAAGATTGTAGGGAGAGTTGTTGTAATCCTCGTCTTGTACGTGGATGACATTCTCCTAATAGGAAATGATATTCCTATGCTACAGTCAGTCAAAAGATTCTTGTCACAGAAATTCTCCATGAAGGACCTGGGTGATGCCACCTACATTCTGGGGATCCAGATCTATCGTGATAGATCAAAGAGGATGTTGGGACTTTCACAGTCCAGGTACATAGACACTATATTGAAAAGATTCAGTATGGAAGATTCTAAGCGCGGTAACCTACCGGCTTGTCACGGAATCACCCTCTCCAAACAGAAGTCTCCCAAGACTGATTTGGAAAGGGAACGCATGTCGATTATACCCTACGCTTCTGCAGTAGGCTCTATAATGTATGCGATGTTATGTACCAGACCAGATGTAGCATACGCATTGAGCGTTGTAAGCTGGTATCAGGCAAACCCAGGGGAGAATCACTAGATAGCAGTAAAGAACATTCTCAAGTATCTGAGAAGGACTAAGGAGATGTTCTTGGTTTACGGCGGAAAGGATCTCAGGATGGAGGCCTATGCTGATTCCGGCTTCCAGAGTGACAAGGATGACTCCAAGTCCATGTCGGGTTATGTCTTTACCCTCAATGGAGGGGCGGTCTGTTGGAAGAGTTCCAAGCAGGACATCGTTGCTGACTCAACGATGGAAGCGGAGTACATAGCTGCTTGCGATGCCGCAAAAGAAGCTGTCTTGATGAAGAAGTTCCTCACAGAACTTCAGGTGGTTCCTACCAGTGTTGGTCCAATACCTCTGTATTGCGACAACAACGGCGCTGTAGCTTTAGCGAAGGAACCCAGGTCCCATCAGAAGTCCAGACACATCTTAAGGCGGTATCACCTGATCAGGGAGATCGTAGATCGCCAGAAGATCGAGGTAAAGAGAGTAAATACAGAGGATAACATTGCTGATCCATTCACTAAAGCCCTACCTCAGATTCAGTTCGAGAGGCTACTCGAGATCATCGGTCTTCGATACACCAATACAAGGCCCTAGTGCAAGTGGGAGATTGTTAGTGTTTATGCCCTAGAAGGCCATTACTGTATCATACTAGTTTGTGTATTACTTAATGGAAGCTTGGGATATTCACATGTATATAACAGTCTTGCTAAACATGGTAGTATGCTACTTGGTTTTTCTATCTTAATATGTGAGTATACGTATTGATAGAGCTCTTAGGATCTTGCTTGACTACCAGCGTTGCGATGGCAGTCACACTAGTGGGGGCTGGGTAGTCTACAAACACATCCTTATTCAGATCCCTAGTCGTTGGATTATCGAGACAGGGCATCGATACTCCGGAGTAGACTAGTGTGTACGCTTCTCATCCCAGTTGGGGAGATGTTCTGTCCCACAGCCGTCAGTACGTCGTACTGGAGATAGTATGCAGGTGCTCGTTAGGCTACGGGTACACCGGACAGGACTCACAGGGAACTGTTGGTTGGTTTTATACCAGTCGTCAGTGAACAGTTCCCAGGTGACATGAGTACAGCATAGTCCGCAGACTTGACACTGCTACTTCGCCTCGAGTGTGTTCCACTGTTCTTAGATTGCTACCCTACCACGGCTCAAAGGAGTCGTGCAAACAGGTAGCAGTTGGGTGCAGTCCCGAGCACTTAGAGGCAGTAGCGGTTAGACAGGATTCGTCTCTCCCGGTATTGGGGGTTGATATCGCGCTGTGTCAGAGAGCCATTACGCAAAGTCCCTGTCACGCCCCGCTTCCCAGTGTACGGCGAAGTGGACGCGACGAGGCCCGCTACGTATATACTCAGAAGTATATACGCTAAGCGTAACTAAGCAATATAAAGTAAATCACAAGAGACGAATAATATAGAAATAACATCAACTTTTATTAATAACATTCTTTTTACAATGCAGGAAAAGAAAATACAACTGGAATGAAAAAGCAATGCCTAAACAGTGGCATAACAGGAAATGAAATAAACTGGAAAGAACAAGGTACAATTATCTAGAGCTCTGGGTCTGCCTGGAACTGCTCCAAATCTTTACCGGTGGGCTCGATCTCAGCTTGGTCCAACGCACCCGACGACATTCAAAGAAGAAAGAGATAGAATGTCGTCAGCGAACAGGTCGCTCGGTAAGTCCCAAAGAATAGAAGAATGAGAATGACAGAGTAACAGTATTTTCTAAAGTATTATATTGTTTAATATTATGGAACATTGTATAACGCTGTTGTTTGTAGCTTGGTACAGAAGGATGCCAGTGTATACGAGGGGGATCTCTATATGCTAGAGATCAGGGCAAAAGGAAAGTACAAGGAACCGTTATGCCACGGTACAACAGCAATAGGATTCAGGTTAGGTGTCTTAATCTGACCACCTCGTGCCATATTTAACACCTTCCGTACCAATCTACCCCTTAAACCCCGTGTTGTTTTAACAGTAATGTGGTATTGGAATATGTAAGTTGGATGACTGACCAAAACCATGATATCAGAAAACATGTTGCAACTGTATAATCAGGTAAATGGAATATCAAGATAATGGATGAATATCCATGGTTTGATTCAGTCAAAGTGAATATATTGTTAACTGGGTTCATGGATTCATGTATTCAAATTGTATTGGAATATAAAGAATATAGATTGACTTGAATCATATTCAAGTCAGAAATAGTCAGACTCTAACCCGAGTCAGACTACAAGAAGATGATTTGAAGTTCAATATTAGGTAGGGGCCTTATAGTAATTTGTAAACTTGAGGGGGTTTTATGTAAAAATACTTTTGTATAGTTTTCAAAATACACCTCAAGTATTTAATAATCGTCTTTATTGTTATAATGAATGTGAATTTTATTTGTGTTATTCTAGTGAATATATCCTAATAAAAGTATTAATTATCTTATCTGAAATTCATGGTATTTTAGTGTAACTTTTAATCTTGTAATTTTTAGAAAAATGTGGAAAACTTTATATTATGATAAAATAGGGTTTTAAATGATAATTATATATATATTAACACATGAATAATTTTATATAAATATTTTATTTAGAAAAAATCTCATTTTCCCTAAATATCGTATTTTGAACCTTTCGAGACCGAATGCTCCTTGCGGAGGTCTGAATCTCGCACTACTAGCCTGCGGGTGCACGATGAACTGTACTATCCCTAACAAGTTCCCCAAAATTGGGTTGTAGCGGCGCTTTGCTTAGGTTTATAAATAATTTTCATTTGGGAAACGGTTTTATAAATATGGGGTATTTATTTGCAAAAGAGTACAGTTTTCCGTATTTTAGTTATTAGGGTTTCCTAAGCCAACTAGCCTACTTCTAAGTCTAAACGATGAGTCATTAGAAGCCTCAAATCGCCTCTTCACCGTCAATTGCGGCCAGGTAAGTGCCAGGTAAGTGGGAAGGAACCACAGTCGTGGGCCTAATTAAAAACCACTAGCCTTAGACACACTTGCCTAGGTACCACAAGACAGTTTAGATAAACGATCGATGTCCATGACCAATCGTGTTTTCATTTTATTAAAATATTTTATCTAGAAAAGTTTACAACTTAAAGCTTTAAATAAATATTAGGGTATTTTAGTGAAAAGTCCTGTAATTTCGTATTCTGTGTTTTGATATTTATTAATTAGGGTTATATTGAGTGTGTGTAGGGGTAGGTCATTACCCCGTGACTTATTTTAAATTTTGGTGAAGTTTAAAGGTAAAACATGCTATGTTAAAGTTGAAGGTATTAAAGTGCAAGAATACGGTATTTAAAAACGTTATCATTTTATGTGTGAAATTTCATTCAAATTGGTTTCTACAAGTTTAGTGATCAAGATAAACCTATTTAGGAGTGAGGGAATTAATTAAACTAAGAAATATGAACTTCATGGTATTTTTATGAAAAGAATACGGTTTTGAAAAGAAGTTATCATTTTATGTGAAAAAGTTTGATTAAATTGGTTTATGGGTGATTAATAGTCAACAGGCATATGGGTAGATAATATGTATTAGGTGACAAGTGGAAATTTATAGAAAAACCAAATCGGAAATCGGTTTGTCCGATTTCCGTCGGGTTCCAAAAAGTCGTATTTTTATCTTAAAGAAAAGAGAGATAGAAGGAGGTGGGACTTACGGTTTAGACAAGCTAAGGAAGCTAGAGGTCATGGTGGTTTTCGATTCGTTGAAAACGTCGCAAAGGTCCTGATCCGGTCGCCGGAATCCGTCGTCGATTTCGGCAGCACTTCGCTTCTCGCTCTTCGTACCGAGTTCTCGAGAATTTTGGAGAGTGGACTTAGAGTTGTGAAGGGAAAAGGTAGAGTATAGGGGTCTTTATATAGGGCTAGGCTAGGGTTAGGGTTAGGGTTAAAAAATATTAAAAGAAAATATAAAAAAACATTAAAAATTCATTAAAAATCATTAAACCTGGGAGTAAATGGGATTTATTGGCCAAATCAAAACCGATCCAGGTATAATAAGTGTGCAAGAGGGTTGACCAAGTCAAGAGCCAACTTTTCTCAGTTGGTGACTCGGCCGTCCGGCCAAGTCCGGCCGGCGGCGCCGGACCGAGTCGGCCGAGTCGCCGGCCGGAGGCGCCGAGTCGGGCCGATCAAGGGTCCAATGGCCGGGGGTTTTCATGAGGAACAACTTGGTATTTTTACTTTTTGTTGTCCAGTACATATTTTGGGAGTTATGGCCTTTTTGTCGTTGACTTCCCAAAAAATTAAAACAAAATAAATACAAAAATAATGTGGGGTATGAGATTTGAACTCTGGTGGCTTGGTTCAGCAGTGCAAGGTATTACCAATGAGCTACAAGCTCTTTCTTGTAATTATTATGGTTTTTAATTACTTAAACTGATAGCAGCAAGAATAAATACTCCTAGTATACATTAAATTTAAAGTAATTTCTTGTACACTAAAAATGGAGTTATTTCATTCTTATAGCTTGTAATTAAAAACAAAAATAATTACCTGAATCTTGTGCTCAGGCTTAAATACCCCTTTGTGGATTTTAAAAATATATTTGAAAAATTTTGTATAGGAAAAAGTGTATCAAAAATTAGGGTTGTTACATTCTACCCTCCTTATAAAAATTTCGTCCTCGAAATTTGTAAAAGGAAAGTGTAACAGTTTCAAGGAAGTTTTGGTGCTGGTGTACTAACAATATGCGAAAAAAATAACAAGGTGGTGTAAAGGTTTTAGAAATGTGAAGAATATGTGAAGGAATGAAAGGATGCGAAGGTTTTGGTAAAATTGTAAAAGAGGTGAGGGAATTTTTGGTTAGGACAGATTCAAGGTATATGATTCAAAGAATAAAAAATGATGGGATTCAAGGAACATGATTGTAAAGAATGTTTTAGTTGCTGGTTCTTGTGTTATATTGCTTAGGTTGTTCACGCAGACCAGAACTGCATGACAGGGATTCATACAGCTCTGACCTGCATGGGCCACCAACAAAACCTGTCACGCCCCGCTTCCCAGTGTACGGCGAAGTGGACGCGACGAGGCCCGCTACGTATATACTCAGAAGTATATACGCTAAGCGTAACTAAGCAATATAAAGTAAATCACAAGAGACGAATAATATAGAAATAACATCAACTTTTATTAATAACATTCTTTTTACAATGCAGGAAAAGAAAATACAACTGGAATGAAAAAGCAATGCCTAAACAGTGGCATAACAGGAAATGAAATAAACTGGAAAGAACAAGGTACAATTATCTAGAGCTCTGGGTCTGCCTGGAACTGCTCCAAATCTTTACCGGTGGGCTCGATCTCAGCTTGGTCCAACGCACCCGACGACATTCAAAGAAGAAAGAGATAGAATGTCGTCAGCGAACAGGTCGCTCGGTAAGTCCCAAAGAATAGAAGAATGAGAATGACAGAGTAACAGTATTTTCTAAAGTATTATATTGTTTAATATTATGGAACATTGTATAACGCTGTTGTTTGTAGCTTGGTACAGAAGGATGCCAGTGTATACGAGGGGGATCTCTATATGCTAGAGATCAGGGCAAAAGGAAAGTACAAGGAACCGTTATGCCACGGTACAACAGCAATAGGATTCAGGTTAGGTGTCTTAATCTGACCACCTCGTGCCATATTTAACACCTTCCGTACCAATCTACCCCTTAAACCCCGTGTTGTTTTAACAGTAATGTGGTATTGGAATATGTAAGTTGGATGACTGACCAAAACCATGATATCAGTAAACATGTTGCAACTGTATAATCAGGTAAATGGAATATCAGGATAATGGATGAATATCCATGGTTTGATTCAGTCAAAGTGAATATATTGTTAACTGGGTTCATGGATTCATGTATTCAAATTGTATTGGAATATAAAGAATATAGATTGACTTGAATCATATTCAAGTCAGAAATAGTCAGACTCTAACCCGAGTCAGACTACAAGAAGATGATTTGAAGTTCAATATTAGGTAGGGGCCTTATAGTAATTTGTAAACTTGAGGGGGTTTTATGTAAAAATACTTTTGTATAGTTTTCAAAATACACCTCAAGTATTTAATAATCGTCTTTATTGTTATAATGAATGTGAATTTTATTTGTGTTATTCTAGTGAATATATCCTAATAAAAGTATTAATTATCTTATCTGAAATTCATGGTATTTTAGTGTAACTTTTAATCTTGTAATTTTTAGAAAAATGTGGAAAACTTTATATTATGATAAAATGGGGTTTTAAATGATAATTATATATATATTAACACATGAATAATTTTATATAAATATTTTATTTAGAAAAAATCTCATTTTCCCTAAATATCGTATTTTGAACCTTTCGAGACCGAATGCTCCTTGCGGAGGTCTGAATCTCGCACTACTAGCCTGTGGGTGCACGATGAACCGTACTATCCCTAACAAGTTCCCCAAAAATGGGTTGTAGCGGCGCTTTGCTTAGGTTTATAAATAATTTTCATTTGGGAAACGGTTTTATAAATATGGGGTATTTATTTGCAAAAGAGTACAGTTTTCCGTATTTTAGTTATTAGGGTTTCCTAAGCCAACTAGCCTACTTCTAAGTCTAAACGATGAGTCATTAGAAGCCTCAAATCGCCTCTTCACCGTCAATTGCGGCCAGATAAGTGCCAGATAAGTGGGAAGGAACCACAGTCGTGGGCCTAATTAAAAACCACTAGCCTTAGACACACTTGCCTAGGCACCACAAGACAGTTTAGATAAACGATCGATGTCCATGACCAATCGTGTTTTCATTTTATTAAAATATTTTATCTAGAAAAGTTTACAACTTAAAGCTTTAAATAAATATTAGGGTATTTTAGTGAAAAGTCCTGTAATTTCGTATTCTGTGTTTTGATATTTATTAATTAAGGTTATATTGAGTGTGTGTAGGGGTAGGTCATTACCCCGTGACTTATTTTAAGTTTTGGTGAAGTTTAAAGGTAAAACATGCTATGTTAAAGTTGAAGGTATTAAAGTGCAAGAATACGGTATTTAAAAACGTTATCATTTTATGTGTGAAATTTCATTCAAATTGGTTTCTACAAGTTTAGTGATCAAGATAAACCTATTTAGGAGTGAGGGAATTAATTAAACTAAGAAAAATGAACTTCATGGTATTTTTATGAAAAGAATACGGTTTTGAAAAGAAGTTATCATTTTATGTGAAAAAGTTTGATTAAATTGGTTTATGGGTGATTAATAGTCAACAGGCATATGGGTAGATAATATGTATTAGGTGACAAGTGGAAATTTATAGAAAAACCAAATCGGAAATCGGTTTGTCCGATTTCCGTCGGGTTCCAAAAGGTCGTATTTTTATCTTAAAGAAAAGAGAGATAGAAGGAGGTGGGACTTACGGTTTGGACAAGCTAAGGAAGCTAGAGGTCATGGTGGTTGTCGATTCGTTGAAAACGTCGCGAAGGTCCTGATCCGGTCGCCAGAATCCGTCGTCGATTTCGGCAGCACTTCGCTTCTCGCTCTTCGTAACGAGTTCTCGAGAATTTGGGAGAGTGGACTTAGAGTTGTGAAGGGAAAAGGTAGAGTATAGGGGTCTTTATATAGGGCTAGGCTAGGGTTAGGGTTAGGGTTAAAAAATATTAAAAGAAAATATAAAAAACATTAAAAATTCATTAAAAATCATTAAACTTAGGAGTAAATGGGATTTATTGGCCAAATCAAAACCGATCCAGGTATAATAAGTGTGCAAGAGGGTTGACCAAGTCAAGAGCCAACTTTTCTCAGTTGGTGACTCGGCCGTCCGGCCAAGTCCGGCCGGTGGCGCCGGACCGAGTCGGCCGAGTCGCTGGCCGGAGGCGCCGAGTCGGGCCGAGTCAAGGGTCCAATGGCCGGGGGTTTTCATGAGGAACAACTTGGTATTTTTACTTTTTGTTGTCCAGTACATGTTTTGGGAGTTATGGCCTTTTTACCGTTGACTTCCCAAAAAATTAAAACAAAATAAATACGAAAATAATGTAGGGCATGAGATTTGAACTCCGGTGGCTTGGTTCAGCAGTGCAAGGTATTACCAATGAGCTACAAGCTCTTTCTTGTAATTATTATGGTTTTTAATTACTTAAACTATAGCAGCAAGAATAAATACTCCTAGTATACATTAAATTTAAAGTAATTTCTTGTACACTAAAAATGGAGTTATTTCATTCTTATAGCTTGTAATTAAAAACAAAAATAATTACCTGAATCTTGTGCTCAGGCTTAAATACCCCTTTGTGGATTTTAAAAATATATTTGAAAATTTTTGTATAGGAAAAAGTGTATCAAAAATTAGGGTTGTTACAGTCCTTGGCCAGGGCAAGCGAGATTTACTGGTAGGTTCCAGTAGTTTCTCAGGGTGTAATGGGCTTCGCTCCGACATGACTTATACCTCTATTAAGGGACTGACGCTTGCCGCCCCCTAGGCCCGATATGCGATAGTCTTAGACGAACGGACCGGACTGTACGGAGATTGTCACATCAGACTCAGTAGGAGTTTGGATGGGTTTCCTCATCGGCCTTCTTATCGACATCTACCTGGGGACCGTTACGTACAGCTAGTGCCGCTTGCGGTCTGTGGTTAAACCCACTGCCAGCGTAGTAGTCGAGTCTCTAGAGTCCCACACAGAGAGTTTCCCTACTCCAGGCGAAACGATATAGAGGTCGTATGGTTTTACGACAAGGGTTCGGACGCATACGTGTGTTTACGCACGTACGACTTTCGGACAGTTTTTACTAGTCGGCTTTGGTTTAAGCCAGTTACTAGTATCCGGTTATTGGATTTATACAGTCTAAAGTTTTTCCGTGTTTTCACGGATAGGAGGGGCGTTCTCGTAATTGCGCGAGAAGCTTCTAGAAGATGGTGACTAAGGAGGTTAAGGTGGCATATACATTGAATGAGATTAGTGAGTCATATGAGTGATTCATCCATATCATTAATGCATCATAAATGCTTAATGACTCATGGTAATGAATCACCATTAGATATTTATGAAGCATGATTATTCATCATTTGATTTTCTTTTATTGATAAATCTTAATGCTTCATATATATTATGATAACTCATTTTCTCATTTCTATCATCATTCTCACCTTCTCTCTCCTCAAGCTTCCTCTCTTCAAACCCTAATCCTACCCTCTCATGTGTTGAGTACAAGGATTAGTTAGACTACTTAATCCATAACCCTCACTCTATATCATCTAGGTACTTTGATTAGCACTTAAAGAAACCTAGTTGCCTCAAGTTTAGAGGCAAAGCTTGGAGTAAAGCTCTCGTGGTGGATCGTCTACTACTTGGAGAAGGTCGAGGAGGAGGTGGAGTTCGTAAAGACGAAGGACACGGTTCTACAGGTATAATCACTTCACATAGTAGTTTAGAACTCCTGTGTTAGTTGTTAGTTATCGTTTAGCTTCGATTCATGCGGTTAGTCGATGTTTAAGCAAACAACAACGTCGTTTTTCATATTTCCGCCTCCCCGCAAGTCGTGGGGTGTTGTACATCGACTTACATTACCTACTCCATCAACCAATGTCAACTTACGTAACAAAAATTTGGGTCTAATACCCCCTCAGTCAAATCTATGTTCTGTAAGGTCAAGCCATAGTTCTAAAATATATACGCCCTAGACTCCGTATAGTCAAACCTAAACTCGAATAAAGGTTAAACCTAATACTCTGATACCAAGTTTGTCACGACCCGGAAATGGCACGTGACCGACACTTAGATCGCGTGAAGTCTATATGACCCCATCGTAACCCAAGTAAGCTGAAAACCCAGAAATCTAAACCTTTTTAGGGAAATATTGTGGAGGTGAAGTTTTAAAATAGGGGTATAACGAAAATCAAGTTCTTCTTTTAAAATATAAATAATGTTCGTTTGAAATACAAGTGGATTATATACCAAATATTTTCGTCATTTGAAATTTGGGCAACACATCCTTTGTAAATTTTGAGAGAAACCATTACATTACAATAATAATATAGGCATCCCTAAGATGGAGCTAGCTCTTCGCCAATTAGCAGAATCACAACCACGCAATATGAAATATACGACGCCCAAGGTGAAGATCAAACATAGAAAGAAAGTAAAGAAAACCAAAAATATCATCCACAATATAAAGAATAATACAAGTCTCGACACTAAGTCCGAAAGAATATACAACTGGTCTCTAAGTCTACCAAATATACACAATCTGGTTGATGGAGCTTTTAACTAGATACAGAGAATATAAAAGTATACAACGGTGTTTACGCTCTGTACTACAACCCACATACCAATGCAAATCACCCTAAAGAAGCAATGTGCTAGCAAGCCGTTACTGATCCGAGCGGTCGATCCTGTAAGAAAACTATGGCACAACGGGGGTGAGTTTCCAACTCATGAGTAGAAGATATCAATAGGTAGAAATCGAATGTATGACGATCTCTTAGGTCATACGGTAATATAATAATATCGTACCGTGTGGTATCAAAGTGATCGTGTATACATATGTATATAAATATAAACTCGTGCCTGTGTCAATATATGATACCATGTCATCCATATCATGTATATATATATCATCCAACGTGTGTCCATCAACGACACATCAAAATCAGTATAAAATCCTAAATGTCCAGTATTGACACTCGAAATCATCATAAAACTCATGTCCAACATCGACACGTAAATCTTCATATCTCAGACGCCGTCTTATTGGATCGACCCTCATATCTCAGGCACCGTCTCATCAGATCGGTTCTCATATCCATCTGTCTCATATCACTTCGATCGGTATCCTCCGGATATCTGCCGAGTCCAGTATTGTTACCGGTAGGTAGTGTTCCCCTACCAGGCTCAACGCCTTTCTATATTATCTTCATTCCCCGGGATACCGTACCGGATCCACCATATACCCGCAGACAGTGACTCCTCACTTCTCTAATTGGGTAATCATCATATCTCAGCACCGAGAAATCTCATGGTGGATGTCGAAATATCATATTAAGAGAAACCGCGTATTTAAAACAATCATAAGTTTTTAAATAATATCTGCGGTTTCTCAAATCCAGAAATCTCATTAAAACAAAATCTCATGAAAGCATGACAGTAATGAAATAATATGTACAGGCACAGAACAATACAGTAATGCATAGCAAGTGTGTTCATATGAGCTTGTCGTGTAGCAAGGTAAAGAAAGTGCAATAACTGAACTAGTATATGGTACTGGGTACTAAACAGTAACTAAAATGCTAAACAGTTATAAGGTGATACGGTAACATAATGATTTCTATCTGTGTATGTGGCATGGCAATTACCGATGATGTGTGTGTGAGCCGGTAAGTAGGTGTACGTGTAACATATGCATTATCGGTAATGGTGTGTGTGTCCTGACAGACGAAGTCATATATAAAGATAAGGGTATGAACACAATATATATATCGCAAACGAAAATAATGCGAGTGTATGCAGAAATAAGAAATCGTAGCGCGAGCATAAACAGAATAAAGAAATCGTAAACGCGAACAGTATAAAAATAATTCGCAACTACGTATGAGCCATACGGTTATAGTTTAAAATAGTACGAATCATTGTTTTAAAAAATAAGGGGCTACGATATTTTTGAAAATGATACTATTTGAAAAGTCATAGCGTCCCTTGAAGTTATCATTTAAAAGTACGTAATGATTCGTTAGTTTTGAAAATAGGTGTAGCTCTAGACATATCATAATATCTACTATGTGAATTTAAACAAGTTTTTCTCGATTCGATATATAAGTCGGCAATCCATCCTCATCATATTACGTACGGCATATCCATCATACGATATTATCAAATTAATAGTACGGATCTATAGTCGCGTACATCATCTCATCTCATATTATCATATATCATCTCATGTCATCATATATCATATCATATCACATCGCCTCATATCATCATATCCAATCATATCGACTCGTATCATCAAATCGGCATATTGTAAAATATATGTATTTATATACTTCAATAGTAGATATAGTTCATAAGTTAAGGAAAAGTACTAGGGGATATCTTTCTACTAAATCTACTACAATCGCATATAGTATCCTAATAACCCTATAGGCTAGGTATACATATCTAATATATCTATATATAACTATATATCTAGTATCCTAGTACTACGGTTGCGGGGATGCTATACGCCATCCACCCGAATTCCCCCATAGATATACATCTACTCACCTAACTTCGTCTCACCCTAGTCAATTACAACGGATGTCTTGTCCTCCTTCGTCGTCTCGAAAGTCCACGCAAATGTACCTACAATCAAAATCTATAAACAAAATCCAAAAAAAATCTGAATCAAATTGCATAGAAATCCATATCCAAAAATTGATACGACAAGCAAAAGGGCACATAGGTTAGACTCTATGGTCAACGCATGCTAATACAACAAAATAACCTCCAACGTTGACGTACGAATGTCAAACGACCGAGTCAAAACACAAATACAAAAAATCAAGTGTCAAAAGTTGCAAAACATCGCCAGAACTCAAGTAAAACAACTATAGATTTTTCTTAAGGAGATATTAGACTTTTTTGCATATAGGGTAGTCTTAATTACCTAATGGGTGAGCTACGGACCATGTTTCAGAGCCTAATTCCAAACTTGACCTGATATTTGCGGTAAAAATGAATAAAACGGTGGCCAAGTTTTGGAGTTAGGGGCTTGGGATTCTAGGGTGGCTCCTACTGGTCTGCACATCTCACAATATCCGCTATTTAATTTTCAAAGTCCCCAAGTCATCCCGGATTTCATTTGATCATCCAAAGTTCAACAAAACCGATATCGGAAAATTCTAAACTCGTTTTTGAAACTTCTAATCTCATCTTAAATCAGGGATTCTATCACTAAAGGCTAGTAAACACTCACTAAACCCGTTACTACATCATTACTATATGCCTTGCCCACTAATTCTTACTTTGGAAATTTCCAAGTTCACAAAACATGACCTTTTTAACTCTAAACTATAATATGAGGTTAGGAAATATAAAACTTGTCTAAAAGTGAGAGTATTATCTTAAAAGAGCAACTCAAGAAAATTCTACGATGGCCAAATAAGCTTAAAACTGAAACTTGATCATGCCATGAGGTTTAGGGGAGGTTGGAAACATTTTTTGTGAAGGCTATGTGATATTTGAAGAAGTTTTGGGGGTGGTTTCATGATGGTAATGAGGGCGGAGGAGATGGAGGTAGAGGAGGAAGGAGATGAAAATGATGAAGGAATTGAGAAAAGGAATGGTGAATGAATACAATGGTTGCCATGCTCTCTCTCTCTCTTACCATACCTTCTTATCTTCTTGTCTCTTTCTTTTCTTTTTCTTTTTCTTTTCTTTTAAAACCATTTAAAAACAAAATAAAAATTGAAACCATGGTAAAATCATGAACCAAATGTTACATATTATGCACACAAAGTATGTTTAACAAAAGAATCTAACTTTAGTGCACAATTAGTAAAATACTAATCAAGTTTAACATAAACTTGTATGTAAATAATTATATATAATTTATAAAAGTCCAAATCAATTAAATGCTTTCATAAATAATAATTTATTTTAAATTCCAATTATTTTCCAAAATATAGGTATATAACTATACCATTCTACGAAAACTCAAATCAATACTCGTATAATATCCGTAATATTTATTATTTTTTATTTAAATTCCAAAATAATGTTTTTCATTTTCTGAAATGTTACAATAACAAATGAAAATCGCAAAAATTTTAAAAATCCTAATTTTTTTTTCTATCTTCTTCACTTTTAAAATATATTGCATGATATAGTAAATGAAAATCACAAAATTTTTAAAAATCTCAAAACAATTTCGTTCTCATCTTTGTTTCTCATTATTTTGCATGCTAGCATACAAAAATCATGAAATTTCAAAAAAAATTAGAATTTTCTGTTATCTTATTTTTCCAATATTTTACTTGGTAATCCTTTTAGAAAAGCCTGGATATCTGTAACGACCACAAAATCTTGTACTTCCTTTTCGCCTTGTTCAATAAAAGCTCATCTTGTTTGTATATAAATATTTCTTTTCTAATTATATGCATTGTCAATTATTATATATCTTAGTTATCACATTCCATTGCTATTCTATATGTCATAGGTTCAAGCCCATGATGTTGCAAGTTTTTATTTATTAATAGATTTTTGGTTAAAAATGGTCTAATTTATTTTTTATAAATTATTTTGAAATATAGAAATTTATTTTAATATGAATATTTATTTTATAATTTATTTTTATAATTTAAACTTTTACCTAAAGTCTATTTTATAAAACTTTTTCTAAACCGTTTGATCTAACCCAATTAAATCGTAGTTCTCAACCTCTAAAATCCTAATCCTTAATATCACAAATAAACCTAGCCCTTTTTCTCTCCTCCTCATAATTTCTCATCAAAAAAAAAAGAAAGGAAGGAAGAACCCTGGGAAGATCCTTGGAGAAGAAGCTCTTCCAATCACCGTCAATGACGAGCCTCGATCACATCGAGCTTTTCTCTATATGATTGGACGATCATAGATCGTATAGATAGTTATTTATCTCAAAACTCTAGGTCGTCTTCTCCAACTCTTTTTGTAGATATCTTTGATCTCTAATGTTAGTCTCCTATGATAATAATAAAAAGAAAATAAGAAAAGATAATTATTCAATGATAAGATAGATCGAAATAGGGATTTCAATACATGTTTGCCTCTATACATTTTGTCACGCCCCGCTTCTCAATAGACGGAAACGGTGACGTGGCAAGCTCACGACGTATTTATTTCGAGAAGGTCATTTTCCGGAATAAATATGCTAAGCTTAATGGAGAAATATAAAATGACAAGAAATAAACATGAGAATTAAACTTCAACAACTTTATTTACATTCAACTTGATGCATTTACAATACATGAGCTCAACTGAAAGAAAATACAAGAATAGAAATGCCTAAACAGGTAGCATACATAAACTGAAAAAATATAGCTAGTCTAGCCCTAAGTCGTGATCTGATCGTGCTCCTCCTCGGTGGTATCCACCTCCTCAGTCTCCACAATATCTGACGAACATTCCAAGAAATAAAAATGGGTGGAATGCCCGTCAGCGAACTTTCGCTCAGTAAATCCCAAAGAAATAGGTGTGAAGTATAAAGTATAATGATAAAAATGTATATAATGAATTAATGGACTATGAGATATGTTATTTAAACATGTCATTTACTGTAAGTATGGCATTTCTATTTAACATGCAGTTCTCTCTCTCTCTCTCTCTCTATATATATATATATATATATATATATATATATATATATATATACATATATATATCATGGCAAAATAACATGAGCATAGTATAGCATGGCCGTGTGGTGTAGGTATAGTGGACATGAAGTGAATGTAAGTGTCCTAAAAGGTCTTTACATGGGTCAACTAATGTAACGTAAGTTCAAGGGTGAATGTAAACAAATCTCAAGAGTGTTCTCGAACCCAACAAGCTGTAATCCATGGGTAAGGAACCATGGGCCAGAATCAAGTGTTAGTAACGGGACTTCAATCTAGTGTTGAAGTATTCCAAACTCAACAGGCTATAATCCAGGAGTAAGGAAACACGGGCCCTCATGATAGCTTGCTTATATTAGTAGATATGGATTCATGATCTAGGGGGACTCCTGAGATTTCATTGGATTCACACATGAACTACTCCAACACCCCGTGTATTCTACGTTACAGTTAAAATTAATAGCCATGCTCGAATCCATGAATACATCAGGTAGCAAGATTGAGTTCATGTCAATATCAGGTATTCATGTCAAGTGTTCATGTATTCATGTCAAGTTGTATTCATGGTTCGAGTCAAGTCAGTTTCAATAGCAACTATTGTGTTCTGGTATTCATGTTAAGTTCAAGTCAAATATACATGTTTGAATTTGATGTTGATTTTGAGTGTTCAAGTTTATGATCAAGTATTCATGTTTGATTTTGGATTCACGTTTGAGGTTGGACTCAGACTGAGTCAGACACTTGTACTAATTTAACTCTTGAATTCTTAGGTTCGGGAATTATCGGCAACTGCTGCACATGAACGGCAGGATTTGTGTCTTTTTTCAAGACAATTGCCATTGATAACTCCTGTTAAGTTTTCTAACCTGAATACGTAAGCACTCACTTTCTCCGGCTCCCTAGGGCTCAAGAGAATTGATCCCGCTTAAACTTATATTTACTAAAGTCCTTAAAATATCATTTTGTATATCCCGAGGGGGTTTTGTGAAAAATATTTTAATATGGATTAAAAATAAAACCTCGAGAGTGTTTTATATTACTTAGGGTTTTCATGAGCATGTGTTTTAAGTATTGAGGTATTTTGATGATGAATACCTAGCTTGTAAAAGTTTATGGTATTTTATTGAAAACTGGTTCTTTTTAGTAATTTGATGGTATTTTATTGATATTTTTTTAATCTTTCATTTTTATAAAAATATAGCTTCATAATATAATGAAAATATGGATTTATAAATTTATATAATTTTTAATTTTTAGAAAAATTAGTTTTATTTAGAAAATTCGTTTTTCTTAAAAAACGTATTTATATCCTTTCGAGATCGAATACTCCACGAGGAGTGCTGCATCTCGCTCTACTATCCCCAGGATGTGCGATAAAATGCACCATCCATTAGCGGGTCCCTTAACAAGGGTTGTAGATTCACAATTGCAAAGGAATACGAAATACTGTTTTAAAAGAAACCCGGTTTTAAAATAGGTGGTATTTTATTGTAAAGCTTATACTTCGAAACAAATATTCATACAAATTAGTATCGTGCTATGAAACCAATGTGTACGTGAGGGGTAGGTCATTATCCCGTGAAGTTTTTCCTAAAGGTATAGTTTTAACAAAACTAAAAGAAGTGATATCAAAATTCATGGTATTTTAATGAAAAAGTTTATTTATGGATATTTCACATGAGATTCTTGGTTAAACTTGATTCTAACGATTAGTATTTAAGATTACAGGTAATGTGTATAAATTTGGTTGAAAAAAGTATAAAGGAGAAAGAGTTTCTACGGTTTAGAAAAAGAATATCGGTAATAACTCCACTTACCGATATAAGTTTTAAAATTGCATTTCAATGAAGAGAATGAGAGATTGGGGGGGACTTACCATTTGGAAATGTCAAGAAGAGGTTAAAGAAGAGGAGGGAGACTTCGTGGTGTCGCGGGAGCTTCGGAATCGGCTTCGATCTTCAACGGAAGAAGCTTGCTCGCTAACTCCACTTTACTCCACTTGCACCTAGGAACTTTTGAGAGGGTTTTTGCTAGAATTTTCAGAATGGTGAAGAGCTAGGGCATGAGGTGGTATTTATAGTGGAGAATTAGGGTTTGGGAATTAAAAATGTGGATTCAAAAGTATTAAAATGATGTTAAATTGTGAAATGAAAGGTCTCTGTTTGATTGCAGGGAAATCAAACAGTGCAAAGGAGCTGAGGGGAGTTGAATGTAAGTCGATGTCGTGCACCCTGCGAGTCCACGGGGAGGCGGAATACACAAAAATGATTTTTTCTTTATCACAAAAGAGTAGCTTCGCATATCGACCAAAACAACTAAGGATCTTTATTAAACCATAACTAGCTAAGACTAACTACGAAAAAGTTCTAACTACTCGGTGAGAGTTTATACCTCGTTGATCTAGTCTTTCAGGTCTTCTTGTAGTCTCCTTATCTCCTTGGTTACTTTAAGCTTCTTCTCCTCTTCTTGGCTCCTAGGTAGCTTGAATGGAACTCGATCGTCGGTCTCCTCTTTGTCAAAGATGATCCATCCTAGAGCCTATGGTTCAAGCTTCAACCTCAAGTATGAGGTAACTAAGATGTTTAGTTTGCTATACTATACAACTTAGAAGATCTCAAAAGCCCTAGGGTTCACAACTCATGTGAGGGTTAAGAATTGAGGAAGAAGGAGGAGAAAAAATGGAGAGAGAAAGAGCAAATGCAAATGAGCTAAGTATTGTGTAGGATGAGATAATGGCTAAGTGTTTCAATCATCAAGCATGGATTATTTTCAATAGAAAATAAGCAACCATGCCTGAATAGTAAATTCAAATGAATAAACAAATGACTTAGCTATGCTTTCATCCATGCCACAAATATCTCCAAATTCCACCTCATTAATCCATTTCTAAAAATAGATAAATTTAATAATGAGGTGTCTTCTTCTAGAAGCATGTCTTGTGAAATTACAAGAATGCCCTCACCGTATATACATACCCGTATTCGTATTCCAAAAATATTAATACAATGAGATAACAATAATCCAATAATATAATACTATAATCCAGCTTAAACCAAACTCCACTAGTATTATCCGTCCGAACATCATCCGTGTAGCCAGTACACGTATATACGAAATCCTGTCGTAAGACCATACGGCCTCTGCATCGTTTCGCCTGAACCAGGAAAACCCTATGTGTGGGACTCTAAAGACTCAACAGTATGCTGGCAGTGGGTTTAACCAGTTCGTCAGCGGCACTAGCTATAAGTAACGGCTACCCGGGTATCTGTCGAAAAAGAAGGCCGACGAGCGAACTCATCTGAACCCCTACTAAGCCTGTCCGTGAAAATCTCCGTGCAATCCGGTCTGTTCGTCTGAGAGTATCGCATGTAAGGTCTAGGGGGTGGAAAACGTCAGACCCCTAAAAACCAGACATGCCATGTCGGTGTAGCTCAAGACCATCCGAGAATCTACTGGTCCAACCACCAGTAATTCTCAATCCGCCCTGGCCAGGGACTTATGGTGTTGACCAACCGATCACAGCGTGACATCGACTCCCTATACCGGGAGAGACGAATCCCCAACAGTTGCTCACTGCCTCCATGTGGCTCGGGACTGTACCCAACTAAAACCTGTTTGCATGACTCGGTAGAGCCGTGGTAGGGTAGTAATCAAAGTACAGTGGGAACTCACACGAGAAAAATGACGACCTCAGGTCGAAAGACTATCTGCACTCATGTCACCAGAGAACCGCTATCTGACACTAGGTATAATACCATCTAGCCAGTTCTCGATTAGTCCTGTCCGGTGTATTCACACCCAGTGAGCACCTGTATACAATCTTAGGTGCACATCGCCAATGGCTGCGGGACCAATACATCGCTCTTCGTCAGGGTCTAGATATATATACACTAGTCTACTCTGGAGTATCGATGACCGGTCTCGATACTCCTACGACTAGGGACACTTTAAGGATGTGCCTATCGACTACCCGGCTCTCACAAGTATGATTGCCATCACAACGCTAGTAGTCATGAAAAGATCCTATAGGCTTTATCAATATGTATACAAGATATGAAATAGAAAGTAAAACACATCACATGTTAAGATAAAGACAAACCAAATAGCGTACTTTCATATCGATGAAGATTGTCCTGTATATACATATCCCTAGCATCCTATACAATGAAGGCCTCTAGGACATACATATCCAACAATCTTCCACTTGCACTAAGGTCTGTAATTGGCGCAATAAGTACCCACTGACTGCACTAGAGCCAGTTGCTGGCATACCGCATGCCCAACATCTCGAACAGTCTCTCGAACTGGACTTGAGGGATGTCCTTGGTGAATGGGTCTGCCGCCGTGTTGTCTTTTGTGTCCACTTTCCACACCTCGATCTCCTGGTGATCCACGATCTCCATAATCAGGTGATACCACCTCAAGATATGTCTGGATTTCTGATGGAACTGTGGTTCATTTGCCAAAACCATGGCTCCATTGTTATCGCAATACAATGGTATTGGATTAGCAATGGATGGAACCACCTGAAGTTCAGAAACGAACTTCCTCATCCAGACTGCCTCTTTTGCGGCATCACAAGCAGCGATGTACTCAGCCTCCATCGTCGAGTCTGCTACAGTGTCCTATTTGGAACTCTTCGAATAGACCGCCCCTCTGTTGAGGGTAAACACATAACCTGAGACAGATTTAGAGTCATCATTGTCACTTTAGAAGCCAGAGTCGGTAAAAGCCTTGATCTGGAGGTCCCCATTACCGTACACCAGGAACATCTCCTTAGTCCTTCTTAGATACTTAAGAATGTTCTTTACTGCTATCCAATATTTCTCACCTGGGTTAGATTGATACATGCTTACCGCGCTAAGTGTGTAAGCTACATCTGGTCTGGTACATAACATCGCATACATTATCAACCCTACCGCCGAAGCGTAGGGTACTATGCTCATGCGAGCCCTCTTCTCATCAGTCTTGGGAGACATCTCTTTAGAGAGGGTGATTCCGTGACATGCGGGCAAATTGCCGCGCTTAGAATCTTCCATACTAAATCTCTTTAGTACGGTGTCAATGTATCTCGACTGTGAAAGTCCCAACATTCTTTTAGATCTGTCATGATAGATCTTAATCCCCAGAATGTACAAGGCATCACCCAGGTCTTTCATAGAGAACTTTTGCGATAAAAACAGCTTGGCTGATTGTAGTATAGGAATATAATTTCCTATCAGGAGAATGTCATCAACGTATAAAACAAGGAATACCACAGTTCTCTCTACAATCTTCTTATAAATACAAGGTTCATTTATATTTTTGATAAAGTCAAATTCTCTGACCGTCTCATCAAAGCGGATGTTCCAACTCCGCGATGCCTGCTTTAATCCATAAATGGATTTGAGAAATTTGCACACATTTCCGCTGCTCCCACTGTCTACGAAACCCTTTGGTTGATCCATGAAAACACACTCTTCTAAACTTCCATTTAGAAAGGCAGCAATGGAAAGTGGGATCCGAATGGATTTAACCATAGCCCCTGGTGAAAAAGTTTTGTCATAGTCCAATCCTGGTCTTTGACGAAAACCTTTAGCAACAAGTCTAGCTTTGTAGGTTTCTACCTGACCATCTATACCAATCTTCTTTTTGAAGATCCATTTGCATCCTACGGGGTTTTACCCCAGTAGGAGCAAAATCCAAAGTCCAAACTTGGTTTGTGTCATGGATTCCATCTCGGATCGCATAGCATCCAGCCACTTCACCGAGTCTTTATTCGTGATGGCTTGCTGAAAACTAGTGGGCTCATCATCGTCGATGATGCAATCCTCTCTATCCTCGTCTATGAGAAAACTGTAGTATCTCTCGGGCGGATGAGATTGCATACTAGATCTGCGGAGTAGCGTGGGTACGTCCTGTTCCATTGAAATCTCAGGTTCTACTAAATTTTCAGTAATAGTTTGTGGTTCTGGAATTTCTTCCAGCTCTATTGCACTCCCACTTATCTCTTTTTCGAGGAATTGAGTTTCCATGAAGCGTGCATGATGAGAAACAAAGACCTTTTGTTCCTCAGCGTGATAGAAATAATACCCTCTAGAATTCCTGGGGTATCCCACAAACTTACACAATATTGAACGTGTCTCGAGTTTGTCCGGATGAACCTTTTTGACAAAGGCAGGACAACCCCATATCTTCTGATACTTAAGACAGGGTTTCTTCACACTCCACATTTCATATGGAGTGGTAGGCACGGACTTAGTTGGAACTTTGTTCAATAGGTATGCAGCAGCTTCCAGTACATAACCCCAGAAGGAGGGCGACAACTCAGCATTACTCATCATTGAACGCACCATATCTAGTAAGGTGCGATTCCGTATTTCTGATACACCGTTGTATTGTGGTGTGTATGGAGGAGTAAGCTGAGAGAGAATTCCATTCTCTTTTAGATATTCCAGGAACTCGGCACTTAAGTATTCACCGCCCCGATCGGATCAGAGCATCTTGATACTTTTTCCAGTTTGCTTTTCCGCTTCATTCTTATACTCTTGGAATTTCTCAAAGGCCTCGGATATATGTTTCATTAAGAATACATGTCCATACCTTGATAAATCATCTGTGAAAGTAATGAAGTAGGAATAGCCACTTCTTGCATGTGTAGACATTGGCCGACACACGTCGCTTTGTATGAGTCCCAAAAGCTCGGTGGCTCTTTCTCTGTATCCAGTGAACGGAGTTTTTTTCATCTTTCCTCTGATATATGATTGACAAGTTGCATATGATTGATACTCAAACGGATCTAAGTATCCTTCTTTATGTAACTTAGTCAGTCATGTTTCATTGATATGACCGAGTCTACAATACCATAAGAAAGCTTGGTTTGATTCTGAAGCCTTTCTTTTTAATATGTTTTGGACGTTGAAAACTTGATGTTGATTGAGAATGTATATTCCGTTACTAAGTATACCCGACCTAACCATTTCATGATTTAGGTGAATGTTGATAACATTGCTTACAAGTGCAAAATTATATCCTTCATTTGATAATAAAGATACCGATATAATATTACACACCATACTAGGTACACAAAAGCAGTTACGTGATAACAAAATATGTCCACTCGCCAATCCTAGGTGATATTCTCCTACTGCAAAAGCGCTTCGTTGCCAACCCTGAGGGTCATATCACCTTTCCTTAAAACTCTACGACTTCTCAACGCCTGCAAAGAATTACAGATGTGAGATCCTGATCCGGTATCCAATACTTAGGAAGTAGAGTTTATAGAGAAGCGGTTTTCAATCACGAACACATCTGAAACCGAAGCCACAACTTACTTCGTGTCCTGATTTTTGGCCTTTAGGGTCGTGCGGTCCTTCTTCCAATGTCTCTATTTTCCAACAATAGAAGCACTCTTCCTTTGTGGCTGCTCCCCCTATCTTTTCCTTTCCCTTTCCCTGCAGCTTCTGCACACCTCCCCTCGATTTGGTGGGGGCCTTCTTCTTCTTCCCCTTGGCCTTAGCCTTGGATCTAGCAGAAGAAGATCCTCCAATAAACAGAGCAGGTGTTTCCTTGATTTTGTTCAAGGTGCCCTCTACCATCCTCAACATGTTGAGGAGCTTAGGAAGTGAAACTTCCATACTGTTCATATTGAAATTCAATATGAACTGGGTATAGGTGGAGGGAAGGGACTGTAGGATCAATTCGATGTACAACTCATTTTCCAACGTAGTTCTCAGGTCCGCGAGCTCTTCAATAAAATAAATTATCTTCAGGACGTGGTCCCCAACAGATGATCCGATAGCCAATCTCGCTTGAAACAGTTTCTTCAAGGTTTTATATCTTGCGATACGAGATTGCTCTCCATATAATTCTTTAGTATGGAGGAAGATGGAAGGAAGGTCCATCTTCTCGTGACGCCTCTGATGTTCATTATCCATGGAGGCCAGCAGAAGGCACTTGGCTTTTGCACAATCAAGATCCCAAGTCTTACGGACCTCAATGTCCGCGACCGAGGATTCTGGACTGGGAACAGGGGGAGCTTTTGCCGTCAGGACGTATGTGACCTTATCATATGTAAGAGCCATTTGGACATTACTCATCGAGTCTTTATAGTTTGGCCCAGCGAGTTTATTTTTATCTAGTATTAGCTTAAATCCCGTCATGGTCGCTGCAATTAGGAGAAAGAGAAAAGAAACACTCAGGATATGCTCTTACAAGTTTCGATTGGTTATTAGTTTATCTAAACAGGATGACTCCCACTGTTTCCTCGAATTCTTTTTCAAACCCTAAAAGAAGAATTAGTCAGGATTAATCGCACGTCACAATACTTGCTTAACCTTTCAGCCAGGCTAGTGTTGGTACTTCGAGGGAGGTTTTTCAACGCTTTCGCGAAGTTCCTTAATTACATAACCTCTTTTCTCTGGAGGCGTAGCCCCGCTAACACCGTTCAAGACACCTACTTGATTTATAGAATTGATTGTTAAGTGAAAAAATCTCCCGAAAAGTAGCGAATACTCATAGTAGGATCATGACCCAACTATCATTGTGTGATGAATTTGAAGAAAGCCTACCAAAAACACCACACTCCGGAAGGTATGCAACACTAGCAAGTTTCCTTTATGTTTGAAACTCCCGATGTGATTTTTTCCCCGAGCGCTTATAACCTTGACGAAAGTCAAACATCATAAGTTGCAAGTCAAGTTCGACCCGTCATTATCCAGATTACCTAGACCCATTCGTACAAGCCCTTGACGAAGGACAAAACAGCTATACACCTGTCCTAAATTAATGCATCTATTTATGCCATAGATAAACACCCACTAACTACCAAACACTATACCTTGGCGAAAGTCAAAACACATAGCATGAATACTAGTAGATACCTATCTGAAATGACGGTGGGATACAACTGGTTTTTGGCGAAAACCGTTAACGTAATGAACTTGATATAGTCGAAAATACCAGATAGCTTTTGAAAAGGAGTGGTTTAAGCTCTGCTTTTAAAAATGCTTTTTGAAGAAAACCGAGTGGTTTTGTAATTGTTCCAACGACATCAGATTTTAGGTTTATTTCCTTGCATTAATTAATATTAATGCGGTCCCATCAATTAACCTTATCATTGCAGAAAAAGAAACGAAAATAGAACGTACGCTTATGTTATCTGCATTCGCCACGGGGCCCCGTCATACACCGTTAGGTTACTTAACTAACGGCAGAGCGGGGGATGGACTAGCGCGGGTGCAAAACATAAGTAACGTTTATTATATATAACATATATATATATATAGCCATTCGTCTCACGCAATAATAAGCATTCCAGATCACAGATAAACATATTGGATATACTAGGATTTCCGTGTTCCGTTTTAGCCTATAACAAAACACAGATTCCACGGTCGTGATGAATAGCCAAACCCCACCCTAGACCCCTACGGGTGCGGCAAACTACCCGCCAAATTCCCGAAATGAAGCAACCTCCCTCAATAAAATGAGTAGGCCACTCGGCACTTCAAGAACCCGGTGTTGAAGTCGAAAATTGCACCCCGGTTGACCAAGTCAAAGTCAAAGTCAACCCCAAGCCAAACGGGTCCATGCCTAGGTCGAGTCCGAACATGAAGCGGCCGGCCCTCCCCCATGCCAAAATATAGATCATGTAATAAATAATTTTTATGTAATTTTTTTTATGCATGAATGTATGCAAAATGGGCATAAAGCCAAATTTTTGTTAAGCCCATGGCTTATGTGCAAAAAGAAATGGCACATGAGCCATGGGATGGGCAAAACGCCATTTTGTAAAGCCCAAGGGGCTGTATGTAAATATGTAAGCCTATAAAAGGCAACATGATGATGAATAAAAGAGAGACTTTTCATTCCCCTCAAAAACTAGGGTTTGTGCCTCTTTCCCCTTTCTGAAGGCTCTAAACCTTCTTCTTTCTTTTGAATTAAATCAAGAGTTCTACTCTTCCTTTTATAAAACTAAATAGTTTGTCACCACAAAACCCACAAAGGGGAGCTCAGATCTGCCATCAGATCTCAGAAAGGAGAGATTTTTAAAATCTCATATCTCTTGATCTTTAAGATCCAGCCGACAGAAGAGGAGGAAGGAGACCCATCTCCAAAAATCTAACTTTGGACAGATCCAAGGCTCAAAAGAAGAGCCAAAGATTCCTAGGAGTTTAACTCCTTTCTAGATCTGTTGGAGTTTAACTCCATAAATTAAATTCTTGCTAGGAGTTCAACTCCAAAAAATCCCCTTTGGGAGTATAACTCCCCAACCTAAGGGCTAGGCCCCTTCCCGTTGGTTTTTCCCGCGGTCATGTGTGCGCCACGTGACCCCGGGCGCCAAGGCGCCCATCGGTCGCGTGTGCCACGTGACCCGTGACCCCGGGGCGCCTAGGCGCCCATCGGTCACGTGTGCCCACGTGACCCCGGGCGCTGAGGCACCCAATGGTCACGTGCGCGCCACGTGACTCCGGGCGCTGGGGTGCCCAATGGTCACGTGCGCACACGTGACCCCGGGCACTAAAGCGCTCAAGTGCGCGCACGTGACCCCGGGCACCAGGCCCCACGTGCCACGCACGCATTTTGGGACGCTTTTCCCCCCTTCCTTTTTTATATATACACACACATACTCTACAACACTGTCCCTCTCAATGGGGTGACGAAAAACACCCTCCAGATTCTGGCACGCCCGGTGGGACCTTTCTCTCCTCCCATATTTCGGGTTAAATATTCAGGCGAACTCAATCAATATACATATCTGTATTTATACTAAAATAATGCTCTTTGATGTAGGTTTTCAAGCAATCACTTTCCAACAATGTCTCCAAGGACAAGCTCGGCTCTCGACACAAATCCCGTCTCCTACACGATGAAGATAAACTCCAGAACGGTCCTTCCGGCCAGTCTCAGACGACAATGAGAGAAGGAGCCGCTACCATTTGGCTCTATTATGTTCGTATCAGCTAACGACGTCCCAGCTCCTCAAGCTCCAGTGACAGACAAACCGGTCTCGAAAGGAAAGTGGTCAAATGTGGTGGTCTCGAAGGCGCCCCAACTCAAACGCAAGTCGGTGTTTGAACGACTCTCATTGGCCCCAGCTGGGAGCAAGTCGGTGTTTGAACGACTCTCCTTGGCCCCAGCTGGGAGCAAGGCCATCAACACCAACAAAGCAACAAGGCATCTCGGGCAAGCTCCAGCGGCGCCTCTGACAACTGCTCGATTGGGTGTCTTCTCAAGCATCCCCATCACTCAGCCTATGGCGGCTTTCCGAAGAGCAGAAGCCTGCCAAGCGCTCAAGACAGAGAAACTGAGGCAGAAGCGGTTCAGATACACAGCCAACAAAAGGGCTAGGGCTCTGGCCGTGTTAAAATTTATGAATTTCCAAAGCCCGGACCGCTCCGCGAAATCAGCTGCCAATGATAAGGAGATGGCTGGGTATGTGATTCGCACTGTCTACATGGTCGGACATGAAGAAACGAATCCTCCTCTTCTTCACAGCCATGGTGATGATATGATTGACGCTACCCAGCACCGGCTCGATCTAAGTGATGAAGATCCCGTTCAGGCCGATAAGCCAAAGGAGCCCGTGGTTCCTGCGGAATTGAGCTCAGGCAATAAAGATGACCCGGTTGTCATAGCCGGAACTACAGAACAAGCATTATTCCGATGGCTTCGAGGCAATTTCAGGACAGGGATGAGAAGTTAGCCAAGGTACAGTCCAAGGTCGACGAGTTGGCAAACGTCGCGGCAGATCTCGCGACCCAAGTCGCCCGATTGCAATTACAGCAGAATCAAATTTTGGTTCATGAGCCAGGGATTGATACCCGGAGGCAGCCAACTGATACCCCCTTCAACCTAAGAGCGGAGCGCCTTCGCGAAAAACGGCCGCAATCAGCCTCCAGTCCCTCCGATACATACGCCGGGGGGGAATCGCCTCTGAAAGAGAAACTGAACAAAGTCTATTCCTTCAAAAGGGAAAAAGTCCACAAGATATTCAGGGACGCCCAACAACTACCAGAATCAAAGAGACCGCAAGAAGCGAATATGACCGACGACCCAGAATATTGCCCCTATCACAGGGTGATAGGTCATGCCATTAAGGACTGCTTCGTCTTCAAAGATTGGGTCGAAAGGCAATACAAGACGGGAGAGATAAAACTGTCTAAAGGCGTGTTAGCAAACAGTCAAGCTACGACCGCCGATTTCATGCAAATGGAGACCGAAGCCTTTCGGGAACCTAATCCTCCCAGACATGTGCCATTATCTGAAAAGGGCGAACCAAAGACTGATCGGCCTCGAGGACCAGCATCAGTAAAGGCACCTACTCCAATGGAGAGAAAGAAGAAGGTATACTCCTTCAGGAGGGATGAAGTCAGCAAAATATTTGTGGACGCCTTGAACAACGGTCTGCAACTGCCTGTTCTAAAGAGGCCACATAAAATGAACATGACCGGCAATCCCATATACTGCCCATATCATAGAATGGTGGGTCATACCATCGAAGACTGCTATATTTTCAAAGATTGGGTGGAGAACCAATGCAAGCTTGGAAAAACCTCACAGTCCTCGGATGTATCGGCAAGCTACAGAGCTACGGTCATCAACACAGCTCCGCCAAGATCAAAGTTCAAGGGTCTAGGATAAGCAAAGAGGACCACCATGTCATTAAACTGGGAACACCAGAGGACCACCACGTCATTAAACTGGGAACAATCGACCACCACGTTATTAAACTGGGAACAATCAACCTCTAAGTCGTTAAACTGGGAATGTAAAAAATATATATATATGTAAATAAACAAAAAAAATTGTAAATAAAAGAGAAATAAAGAAAAGCCGAAATGATGGGGCAACTCGCAATAAAAATCAGCGAGTAAAATAAAGATGAAAATAAAGCCGAAATGATTGGGCAACCGCGAATAAAAGCCGAAATGATTGGGCAATCGCGATCTTCGCGATAAGAAAAGCTAAAATGATAGAGCAATCGCGGTAAAAAAAACAACAAAAACAAAAACAAAACAAAAAAAACAATAGCGAATGATGAGTCGCTCCTGGTACCATATTCCAGTGCAGCGATGTAGACGCCAACCAAAATCCAATTTCCCAAAATTCTCCCAGCCCTACGGCCAGTCCCCGAATTGACTACCGTATACAATCCACGGGCTCAAATAATTCTCATCATACCCATCCCCCACCGTAATCACCAGTTACGCTGCTGGTCTCCACCCTCGGAATTATGCTCCGTTGGGAAGACTCGCTCATGTGTCCTCACGATACATGAGGAGAACAAACCTTCATGGGATCCTTACGACTCATGAAGAAAAAAAAACACTTGGGAGTCCCCACGACTCCTAAGAAGAAAATACACATGCAGGATCCTTACGACTCGTATGGAAAATATGCTTTTATGGGACCCTCACGGCCCATAGAATTGAAAAGCCTTAGGTGATAAGGACCTAAACCTGTATCCTAAGTCATCGCTCCCCAATCCCCAAGTGGCGAATGATGAGTCGCTCCTGGTACCATATTCCAGAGCAGCGATGCAGACGCCAACCAAATTCCAAATCCCATACCCCAACGGCGAATGATGAGTCGCTCCTGGTACCATATTCCAGTGCAGCGATGCAGACGCCAATGAAGTCCCGAAATTTTTCCGGCCCTACGGTCTGGATCATACATCCTGCAAAACCGTATACAATCCACAGGCGTAAAATAATCCAAATCTCTCCCAAGTCCTTCCGGTGAGACTACTTTTAAAGTCCAAAAAAGGGCATGTCCACAAGCAAAATGGGCACGGATGAAAACCCGAAAGGGCTCCGTAAGTAAAAGCAGCAGGACTGCCGGCGAGTTTGTGAAAACCCGAAAGGGCGCAAACTCGGGAAAAAGAAATGAAATACACTCACAAAGTCCTCTCGACTTTGTGAGGAGAAAATTCCTGCGTGAGATCCTTACGACTCACAAAGGAGCAACACCTTTATGAGTCCCCACGACCCCTAAGGAGAAAATACACATACGAGATCCTTATGACTCGTAGGGAGAAAATGCTTTTATGGGACCCTTACGGCCCATAAAATTGAAAAGCCTTAGGTGATAGGGATTTAAACCTGTCTTCTAAGCCACCAATTCCCAAATCCTCCCGGGGCAAATGATGAGTTGCTCCTGGTATTATTCCAGTGCAGCAATGCAGATGCTAAACAAAAACCAATTCCCAAATCCTTCCGGGGCAAATGATGAGTTGCTCATGGCATTATTCCAGTGCAGCAATGCAGATGCCAAACAGAAAACCAATTCCTAAATCCTTCCGGGGCAAATGATGAGTTGCTCCTGGCATTATTCCAGTGCAGCAATGCAGATGCCAAACAAAAATCAATTCCCAAATCCTTCGGGGGCAAATGATGAGTTGCTTCTGGCACTATTCCAGTGCAGCAATGCAGATGCCAAACAGAAAATCAATTATCAAATCCTTCCGGGGCAAATGATGAGTTGCTCCTGGCATTATTCTAGTGCAGCAATGCAGATGCCAAACAGAAAACCAATTCCCAAATCCTTCCGGGGCAAATAATGAGTTGCTCCTGGCATTATTCCAGTGCAGCAATGCAAATGCCGACAGAAAACTAGTCCCCAAATCCTCTCATGACAGATGATGATTCGCTCCCGGTACCATATTCCAGTGTAGCGATGCTGATGTCAACTCAAATCAAATAAATCAAACCAACAATCTCTGTGGCGAAATCATGCTTCGTTCCAGAATATACCCCGTGTCGAAATCATGCTTCGCCTCAGACGTATCTTCCTTCCATGTCAGAATTATGCTCCGACTCGGAATCAAACAGCGATACTCCGTGCCGGGGACAAGTCGAACAGCGACACTCCATGCCGGGGACAAGTCGATCAGCGACACTCCGTGCCAGAGGAACGTCGACCAGCGACGCTCCGTCTCGGGGAAACATCCAACACAGACACTCCATGCCGGAGAAACGTCGACCAGCAACACTCCATGTCGGGGACAAGTCGAACATTCGCGACACTCCGTACCGGGGACAGGTCGAACAGCGACACTCCGTGCCGGGGACAAGTCAAACAGCGACACTCCGTGCCGGGGACAAGTTGATCCGCGACACTCCGTGCCGGGAAAAATTCGATCAGCGACACTCCGTGCAGGGGACAAGTCGAACATTCGCGACACTCCGTACCGAGGACAAGTCGATCCGCGACACTCCATGCCGGGGAAAAGTCGATCAGCGACACTCCGTGCCGGGGATAAGTCGATCCGCGACACTCCATGCCGAGGACAAGTCGAACAGCGACACTCCGTCTCGGGGACAAGTCGATCCGCGACACTCCGTGCCAGGGACAAGTCGAACAGCAACACTCCGTGCTGGGGAAAAGTCGATCAGCGACACTCCGTTCCGGGGACAAGTCGATCTGCGACACTCCGCGCCAGGGAAAAGTCGATCAGCGACACTCCGTGCCGGGGGAAAATCGAACATCAGCGACACTCCTTGCCGGGGACAAGTCGACCAGCGACACTCCGTGCCGGGGACAAGTCGATCAGCGACACTCCGTGCCGGGGAAAAGTCGATCAGCGACACTCCGTGCTGGGGACAAGTTGAACATTCGCGACACTCTGTACCGGGGACAAGTCGAACAGCGACACTCCGTGCCGGGGACAAGTCGAACAGCGACACTCCGTCTCGGGGACAAGTCGATCTGCGACACTCCGTGCCGGGAAAAAGTCGATCAGCGACACTCCGTGCCGGAGACAAGTCGAACATTCGCGACACTCCGTACCAGGGACAAGTCGAACAGTGACACTCCATGCCGGGGACAATTCGAACAGCGACACTCCGTGCCGGGGACAATTCGAACAGCGACAGTCCGTGCCGGGGACAAGTCGAACAGCGACACTCCGTGCCGGGGACAAGTCGAACAGCGACACTCCGTGTCGGGGATAAGTCGAACATCAGCGACACTCCACGCCGGGGACAAGTCGATCCGCGACACTCCGTGCCGGGGACAAGTCGAACAGCGACACTCCGTGCCGGGAAAAAGTCGATCAGCGACACTCCATGCCGGGGACAGGTCGAACATCAGCGACACTCTGTGCCGGGGACAAGTCGATCAGCGACACTCCATGCCGGGGACAAGTCGATCAGCGACACTCCGTCTCGGGGAAACGTCCAACACAGACACTCCATGCCGGAGAAACGTCGACCAGCGACACTCCGTGCCGGGGACAAGTCGATCAGCGACACTCCGTGCCGGGGAAAAGTCGATCAGCGACACTCCGTCTCGGGGAAACGTCCAACATAGACACTCCATGCCGGAGAAACGTCGACCAGTGACACTCCGTGCCGGGGGCACGTCTACCAAATCACTCTGGGCCAGAGAAATGTCTACCACAGACACTCCACCTCGAAGACGCGTCAAGCGTTGACAGTCCATGTCGCAAAAAGGGCAGTGCAGGCTTCCCACAAATCGGGAACCAAATCGCTCCGGATCAGAGCGTCGACCGTCCATGTCGAAAAAAGGGCAGTGCGGGATTCCTACAAAGCAAGAACCAGATCGCTCCGGGCGAGAGAAAAGTCTACCACGGACACTCCGTCTCGGAGACGCGTCAAGCGACGACCGTCTAAGTCACTAAAAGGGCAGTGCATCCCAAAAAGTGGGAACCAAAGCAAGTCGCCTCCACGCAAAAGAAGATCCATCAATTTCATGCACACGACTCACATATGTGGTGTGCATTTATTGATGGGGGCACTTTGTTGAAGTCGAAAATTGCACCCTGGTTGACCAAGTCAAAATCAACCCCAACCCAAACGGGTCCATGCCCAGGTCGAGTCCGAACATGAAGCGGCCAGCCCTCCCCCATGCCAAAATATAGATCATGTAATAAATAATTTTTATGTTTTTTTTATGCATGAATGTATGAAAAATGGGCATAAAGCCAAATTTTTGTAAAGCCCATGGCTTATGTGCAAAAAGAAATGGTACATGAGCCATGGGATGGGCAAAACGCCATTTTGTAAAGCCCAAGGGGCTGTATGTAAATATGTAAGCCTATAAAAGGCAACATGATGATGAATAAAAGAGAGACTTTTCATTCCCCCTCAAAACCTAGGGTTTGTGCCTCTTTCCCCTTTTTGAAGGCTCTAAACCTTCTTCTTTCTTTTGAATTAAATCAAGAGTTCTACTCTTCCTTTTATAAAACTAAATAATTTTTCACCACAAAACCCATAAAGGGGAGCTCAGATCTGCCATCAGATCTCAGAAAGGAGAGATTTTTAAAATCTCACATCTCTTGATCTTTAAGATCCAGCCGACAAAAAAAGAAGAAGGAGACCCATCTCCAAAAATCTAATTTTGGACAGATCCAAGGCTCAAAAGAAGAGCCAAAGATTCCTAGGAGTTTAACTCCTTTCTAGATCTGTTGGAGTTTAACTCCATAAATTAAATTTCTGCTAGGAGTTCAACTCCAAAAAATCCCCTTTGGGAGTACAACTCCCCAACCTAAGGGCTAGGCCCCTTCCCGTAGGTTTTTCCCGCGGTCACGTGTGCGCCACATGACCCCGGGCGCCAAGGCGCCCATCGGTCACGTCTGCCCACGTGACCCCGGGGCGCCAAGGCACCCATCGGTCACGTGTGCCCAAATGACCCTGGGGCGTCCAGGCGCCCATCGATCACGTGTGCCCACGTGACCCCCGGGTGCCCAGGCGCCCATCGGTCACGTGTACGCCACGTGACTCCGGGCGCTGAAGCGCCCAATGGTCACGTGTGTGCCACGTGACCCCGGGGCGCCTAGGCGCCCATCGGTCATGTGTGACCCCGGGCGCTGAGGCGCCCAATGGTCACGTGCGCGCCACGTGACCCCGGGCGCTGAGGCGCCCAATGGTCACGTGCGCGCCACGTGACCCCGGGCGCTAGGGCGCCCAATGGTACGTGCGCGCATGTGACCCTGGGCACTAAAGCGCTCATGTGCACGCACGTGACCCCGGGCGCTAGGGCGCCCAATGGTCACGTGCGCGCATGTGACCCTGGGCACTAAAGCGCTCATGTGCACGCACGTGACCCCGGGCACCAGGCCCCATGTGCCACTCACACATTTTTGGGATGCTTTTCCCCCCTTCTTTTTTTATATATACACACACATACTCTACAACACTGTCCCTCTCAAAAAATTTGGGCCAGGGCGCTGCCCCGCACCCCGCAAGGGGGCTGCTAGCCCCCTTGACCCCCAGCCCGCTATCCGGGTAGAGGGACCCCCGTAAAAACTCTGCGGGGCCCCCGATACATCCAAACCCCCCTTTAAGAACACAACATGGCATATTGAGTTTGCATGACCAGTTTAACCCGTCAATCGGAGGTTCCCTCGCTCCAAAAGCGAGGGGTAATTAAAGGCAGCTTAGTTCGCGGCTGCCAGAGATTCGGATCCCCACAATCAATAAACCCCAGCCTACCCTAGGCAGGGGGAATCTGTAATGCATCTGAAAAGCGCGCGCGTATTCCCATCTCAATGGGGTGACGAAAAACACCCTACACCCGGTAGTTTGTGCACCCCACCTTGGGTCTATCCTAGGTGCAAGAAACGGTAAAAGAAATAATACAATGGTGGTTACAACCTCAATCCGGATGTGTCCCACAAAAATAATATTACATCAATTTACAAATTTACATGAATGAAAGAAAAGAAAACACTCTTCTCACATCCATCGGCTATTCATTCACGACGATCCAATACTCCATATACACAAACCATCACCAAATCACAGATATGTGCAACCCCCACTAATCGACGTATAGCAATTAGCATACGTTTAGCAACATATAAACAAACACAGAAAACCCGGATTAGCCAAACAACTTAGAATTTCGATCGAATATATTTTCCGTGTCTACCCCATGTACAAACCAGTACACAAACAATTCTGGGTAGAAACCAAATATACAATAAATCATATTTCCAATAATAAGACACAAAAAAATTGGAATGAATCGGCCACGACTCGGCCGTGGTTCTGCAGCTAAACAGTGAGTTTGGCCGCGGTTCCACGGTGGTCTTGGACGATCACTTGCTCAAATTTTTTGTGTGTTCTTATAAATGCCTATATTTTTAAAGCCACTAAAATGATTCTTTGAATAGTTTTGAAAATCAACAGCAAGCTTGACTTGAAAATTTGATTTCAGGATATTTCCGACGATCGAAATTCTAACTACTTGCTAACTAGCTAGTTAAGGTTTAAGTGGCTCGGATACCATTGTAAGTCGATGTCGCGCACCCCGCGAGTCCATGGGGAGGCGGAATACACAAAAATGATTTTTTCTTTATCACAAAAGAGTGGCTTCGCAATATCGACCAAGACGACTAAGGATCTTTATTAAACCATAACTAGCTAAGAGTAACTACGAAGAGGTTCTAACTACTCGGTGAGAGTTTATACCTCGTTGATCTAGTCCTTCAGGTCTTCTTGTTGTCTCCTTATCTCCTTGGTTACTTGAAGCTTCTTCTCCTCTTCTTGGCTCCTAGGTAGCTTGAATGGAACTCGATCGTCGTTCTCCTCTTTGTCAAAGATGATCCACCTGAGAGCCTATGGTTCAAGCTTCAACTTCAAGTATGAGGTAGCTAAGATGTGTAGTTTGCTATACTATACAACTTAGAAGATGTAGAGAAAGAATGGAGTATTTTTATCTTTAAAGCCATAGGGTTCACAACTCATGTGAGGGTTAAGGATTAAGGAAGGAGGAGAAAAATTGGAGAGAGAAAGAGCAAATGCAAATGAGCTAAGTGTTGTGTAGGATGAGAGAATGGCTAAGTGTTTCAATCATCAAGCATGGATTATTTTCAATAGAAAATAAGCAACCATGCCTGAATAGAAAAATCAAATGAATAAACAAATGACTTAGCCATGTTTTCATTCATGCCACAAATATCTCTAAATTCCACCTCAGTAATCCATTTCTAAAAATAGATAAATCTAATAATGAGGTGTCTCCTTCTAGAAACATGTCTTGTGAAATTACAGGAATACGCTCACCGTATATACATACCCGTATTCGTATTCCGAAAAATATGAATACAATGAGATGACAATAATCCAATAATATAATACTATAATCCGGCTTAAACCAAAGCCCACTAGTATTATCCGTCCGAACATCATCTGTGTAACCAGTACACGTATATGATCGAAACCCTGTCGTAAGACCATACGGCCTCTACATCATTTCGCCTGAACCGGGGAAACCCTCTGTATGGGACTCTAAAGACTCGACGGTACGCTGGAAATGGGTTTAACCGCAAGTCTGTCAGCGGCACTAGCTGTACGTAACGGCTACCCAGGTATCTGTCGAAAAAGAAGGACGACGAGCGAACTCATCCGAACCCCTACTGAACCTGTCCGTGACAATCTCCGTGCAGTCCGGTCTGTTCGTCTGAGAGTATCGCATGTAAGGTCTAGGGGGTGGAAAACGTCAGACCTCTAATAACCAGACATGTCGTGTCGGTGTGGCTCAAGACCATCCGAGAATCTACTGCTCTAACCACCAGTAATTCTCAATCCGCTCTGGACATGGACTTATGGTGTTAACCAACCGATCACAGCGTGATATCGACTCCCTATACCGGGAGAGATGAATGCCCAACAGTCACTCACTGCCTCCATGTGGCTCGGGACTGTACCCAACTAAAACCTGTTTGCACGACTCAGTAGAGCCGTGGTAGGGTAGTAATCAAAGCACAGTGGAAACTCACACGAGACAAATGACGACCTCAGGTCGACAAACTATCTGCACTCATGTCACCAGAGAACTGCTATCTGACGCTAGGTATAATACTATCTAGCCAGTCCTCGGCGAGTCATGTCCGGTGTACTCACACCCAGTGAGCACATGTATACAATCTTAGGTACACCTCACCAGTGGCTGCGAGACCAATCCATCACCCCTCGTCAGGGTCTAGATATGTATACACTGTCTACTCTGGAGTATCGATGCCCAGTCTCGATACTCCTATGACTAGGGACACTTTAAGGATGTGCCTATTGACTACCCAGCTCCCACAAGTATGATTGTTATCACAACGCTGGTAGTCAGGAAAAGATCCTACGGGCTTTATCAACATGTATAAAAGATATGAAATACAAAGTAAATCATATCACATGTTAAGATAAAGACAAACCAAATAGCGTACGATCATATTGAGCAAGTTTAAACTGTACATACATATTCCTAGCATTCTATACAATGAAGGCCTCTAGGGCATATATATCCAACATTGAAGAGGTGTGTGTGCAAAGCACGGATCCAATTGGACCCAATCCGACCGTCCCCGCCGGCCCAAACATCATTTCCGCTGGTCGATCTTGGTCTTCTGGCATCGAGATTCGTGCCATTTGATAAATCCTGTATTTACACCATGTTCCACATGTTTGATTTTTTTAAACTTTTCATTTCCTCGTGTATTACACGTGCAATCGTTTGGGCTTCCAAAAATTTTAAATGAAAAATCAAAAGAAAAAAATTATGTCTTATGGGAATCGAACACACAGGCTACGTCACAGCAGTGTAAAGGCTTTACCAATGAGCTACAAGTGGCTACTTGCTTTTATTTAGCAAAAGTTACTTATAATTCATACACAAGCTGTCAAACTCTTTTCTGTATAGTAACAGAAGAATTTCCGTACAGAGATTTCAGAACCGTTACACATTTGATCAATATTATATGCATGTTTTATGATAATCTATGGTATTGTTTATGTGATTTTCTCGCTTATCATGGTTATAACATATTAGGGTTTATGACGTTGATCAATAGACGTGTCAATATTCGTTTTTTATACAAATAAGATACTATGTTTATTTCTTGGACTTTTACTAGTTGCAACCTTTAAATGCTTATATCTTTTGGTTCCGAAAAACAAATGAAATGTTTCTTTTTTTAAAAAAAACATAGAGAAAAGAGTTTCCTACAACTTTCATATTTTAATTTTTGACTAATTCTGAATCTAGGTCGTAGTTTTACGCAGTTTAGTTTTGTTGTGCAAATCTGGACTGTTGCTGAATTTCAGCGATAGTACTCCACTCAAATAATTTTATAAAATTCATTTGAACATATTTTGTAAATTCTCCTTTTGAGAATTATAGTAAATTCATGCCTTAATCTCTGTAAATTTAATTAGGACTAAATTGCTTTGTTTGAGCCATGACTTAGTGGTTACCGTTTTCATCATGGTCGTTGTTTTTCAGAAAACTGCAGTAGAACTTGTCGCTTAAAGTGTCGTAACTCCCCCCTCGGGACTCCAAACTGAGCAAACCCTTAGGTATTTCATAAGTACTCTAAGTGATGCACCTTTCCCAAGTATATATCGACCTGAAATTCTACACGTAAATATCCCAAAACTGTACTTTAACATCAATATTGTTTTCTGAAACTGTAACTGAAACATATGCGCAACCTGAATTAAAACCTTCATAACTCGAGTTCCCGATACCCAAATTGGGAAATTATTTTTGTAGAATCTCCGTAACAGAAAACCCTAAATTTCTTGTTTATATTTGGAAGCCTGAATGTGACATTTGATATGCTTTATTTGCAATTTAATTTCATGGAATTACTATTTTTGTTCTGAATGATATCATGCTTTAATGTACGGTCAAGTATTTAACCGGAAACTTGGAAGGGACTTGATGATCATTGTAATTGCATGGTTTATGAAAAAAATGGCTCATTGTTAATAGTTCACCTTCTAATGTATACTCTTGCAAGTCTAAAGATGTCGATTAAGTGTATGAACATTAAACACGGGACTAGGATGGTTTGGCGAAGATAGCGGTCATGGTTTCCCGAGTCCCCTTACATTGCTCCTGTGTTTCCGTGGGATTAACGGATTGCGATATATATATATATATATATATATATATATATATATATATATAGAATAATGGAGGAAAGAGGCCATAGGAGGGGATTTCCTCCTATGGCGTGAAAAAAATACCATCTCCACCATTTTTTCCGACGATCGGCACCCATCATCATCATCGTTATCATCTAAGATGTGCGTACACCAAATTTCATGTGATTCCACAACTTTTTCACCGTTGATTTAGCAATCTAAAAAGTTCTATTGTCGGTAAACCGTTAATTTTGAACCCACTAAATCAACGGTGAAAAAGTTGTGGAATCACATGAAATTTGGTGTACGCACATCTTAAATGATGACGATGATGATGATGGGTGCCGATCGTCGGAAAAAATGGTGGAGGTGGTATTTTTTTCACGCCATAGGAGGAAATCCCCTCCTATGGCCTCTTTCCTCCATTAATCTCATATATATATATATATATATATATATATGACAAATGGAATACTCTTGAAATCCGGTCCGACACTCTTGCTAAACTAAGACTAATGATAGATATGCTATACCATGAGAACAAGGAACCTTTACATGCACACCCATTCATGTTCATGGACTATTGATTATATTTGTTTACTTATGATTGATGATTGATAGACATTTCATTTATATATGTGTTCCTGTTGTTACTATTCATGCTCTTGTTACGTTTTTATTCCTCGTTTAAATCCATATTTATTTGAGAGACTTACATGAGTTCCAGCTCTTTGACGGACATTTTTGTTTGATTGAAATGTTCGTCAAGAATGGAAATTGAACAGGATTCTCAGGACGGACGGTAGCTTTCCGCGGAAAACTCAGAGTTTTTCGCTAACCGGTCAGAGTGATCATCAGTTTTTGGTAGTCTGTTCAAGTCTAGCAAGCTTTCATTTATTTATTTGTTTTTATTAAACTTTCTTTTTCTTGCGAATAATGCCTTACTTATTTAAAGGCATTCTTTTGGACTTGACTTTGGATTATTAGTGATGTTATTATATTGGACTATTTAGTTATATATTTATTTTTATTTCGAAAAAGGTATTTGTTATTTCTTGTGATATTAGTGTTAGACACTTGGATATATATACGTTGCGGACCTTGTCATCGATTCCGTTTCCGTATATTTTGGAAAGCAGGACGTGACAGTATCAAAAAGAGAAAAAGCTATGTGAAGTTAAAAACGAAAAGGTCGTTTGATTGCTACTAACGAACTAACAAAATAAAGAAATCTGATCCGAGTAATTGAGACTCTGGGTGATCGAAACCTTTGGCAACACAAAAAAAAATCACGAAATTTAAAAAAATCCCTTAAAAAATTTCTTCAAAATTCCAATATTTTGCACGCTGTAGCACACGAAAATCGCAAAATTTTTAAAATTTTCTGTTTTTTTTCTCAATATTGCATACGAAATTCATAAAATCTTCAGAAATCATATGAAGTTTATGTTTTCTTCGGTTTGTAACAATTTTTTTGCTTAATATGCACTCGAAAATTGTGAAATTTTCAAAAATCTCAATATTTTCTTCCGTCTTTCTAAGATAAGAAAATCGCAGAATTTTCTATTTTCTTTCTTTTTCTCAATATTATGCATGCTATAGGACAAGAAAATCGAGAAACAGAAATCAGTATTTTTGATTTTTTAATATTTTGCACGCTATATAACAAACGAAAATCTCTAGATTTTGAAGAATCTCAAAATTTCCAATGCTCTTCGATTTTAATATTTTGTTTGCTATAACAAAAGAAAATCATGATATCTTTAAAAATCCCAAAATTGTTTGATCCCATAAATTTTTCAAACTTTTACATGTCAAAGAATTTGAAAATCTTTAATTTTTAAAAATTAAAAAAAATAATTTCTTCAAGTTTTCAATATTGACCATGCTATATAGCAAACGAGAAACACAATTTTTTTAAAAATCTCAATATTTTTTATGTTATCAAATTTTCAATATTTTTCTTTCTATAGCACGTAAAGATTGTGAACTTTTCAAAAATATTTTTTCCATTTTTCAATATTTTGTTTAAGCATATGCAAATCGCAAATTATAATTTACAAAAAAAATGTTTTCTTCTGAATTACAACGTTTTGTATGCTCTAGGCATATGAAATTTTCAAAAATATTAAAATTTTATATTTTCTTTAGTGTTATATTATTTTGCTTGCTATATGAGCATAAAAATTGCAGAATTTTAAAAAATCCCAAATTTTGTTATTTTCTTCGATCTTTATCTATTTACTTAATATAACAAATGAAAATCTACTTAATATAACAAATGAAATTCGCAAAAGTTTAGAAAATCTCAGAAATAAATTTTCTTTTTTTCCTTATTTCATTATTTTTTATGCCATATAGCATAGGAAAATTATAGTTAAAAATATTAGAATTTTCTAATTTTCGGTTTTCCTATACTTTACTTGCTCATACTTTTGGAGAACTTCCGAGAATTAAGGAAACAAAAAACCATGTAAAGTAAAGAAAAGAAAAGATCGTCGATTGCTGCTAAGGGCCAACAAAAGAAAAAAAAATCTGATCTAAATGACCGAGACTTCGGATGTCTAGGAACCACTGATAACCAAAGAATATTATGAAAAATGTTTAAAATAGCTCGCTACAACTCGCTATTTTGCTCTATATAGTGTGGTTTAACTTGTTCTTTATGTGGCATCAGAAAAATATGTTAAATACAAAGTAGCTTTACATTTTTTTCATGCAGCTTACGTCACACTACACTACACGTACATTATTTGCCCATAAGATTTTTTATTGAGGTTTTTTTAATTAATTTGGATTTATAAAACCTAATTGACGTAGCAAACATGCTATTCTCCTATAATATTCCTGGTTCTCAATCTTTAACAACCTAAAATTAAAAATATTTAATTTATCTTTTCAACTTTTAAGTCTATTATTTCTAAATCCAGTTGACTCAACTCTAACTTTCATATATAGTCAATTTAGATTTTTTATCTTTCTTAGAGGTATGTAATCCTAAACTATATGGAAACATATTCTCATTGAAGTCTTAACCTCAAAATTGGAAAGCACATAGTAAAAATCTTTCTCAAATAGTCAAACGTTCACCAATCTTTTTGACGATCGGGCAACCACCATCTTCATCTTTATAATGCAAGATGTTGATACATCAAATTTGATGTCAATGCAGCATCTTTTCATTGTTGATGTAATGGGTGTAAAATTAACGGTTTTTCGATAGTATAACATTTTTACTATTTTTACATCACAAAATCAATGATGAGAACGTATTGGATTAACATTAAATTTGGTGTATCCATATCTAGCACGATGAAAATGACGATGGTGGATACCGATCGACGAAAAAATCGGTGGAAGTATAACTTTTTTCAACGCCATATGAGGAAACTACCTCGTGTGGCATCTGAGATTCCGTTTTCTTTATTGTGAAGAGAAAACGGGATCTCAGGTGCCATAGAGCTAGTTTTCTTGTATGGCATTGAAAAAGGTCAAACCTCCACCAGTAAAACCTTAGTGAGAGAAATTCGATTTTCTAATATTTTGCATGCTGGTCCAAAGAAATCTTAAAATTTTTAATAATTTTCCTACAAAATCTAAGTAGTGAGGAGAAAAAAACAATTTTAAAGAAATGGACAGGTCTAAATTTTTCCACCACATAATGTACGGAATGAAAGCGTGATAAACATCACCTAGGTAGCCAATAAATTTTTTTTTCATGACCCATATGCAGTAATAAGCTAAATAGGAGCTAGATAATAATTTTTCCACTAAATTCCAAACTAGATAAAAGAATATTCCATAAAATTTTCTTTCATGTAGTTATATATAGATTATTTAGATAGATAGATTCTAATAATAGAATTGTTTTCAATCAAACCCAGCAGCAATTCACCTTAAAAATTCTTCAATATACCAAATTTATATAACCACTACATCAAAGAAAACACCTAATAGTATATACAGAGTATCAGTATTTTCTTAGCCATCACACTGCACACAATCAATATGACCTTGGCAAAACTATTAGAGATGCACACATTTTGTACAATAAGTTTACAAATAACATCATGCTAAATTACACTAAACTACCCTCAACTATAGCTATTTTTCAGTCAACCATCTTAAACTCTTTTAATTACATTTGACCTGCGTACAATGCTTCCATTGAGGGCATTTCTGTCGGACCAAAAACCTCTTCTAGGAACTATACTATAATAAAAGAACATTTTAAGATAGTTTAGTGGTAACAGCTATAGCCAAGGGTAGTCAAGGATGAACAATCAGACTAGGTTTAGAAAGTTTTCTGCCATAATTGTAATAAGCGAGTAAATCTTATTATGAAGCTGTGACAGAAACATGCTCGGTCTTGGTAAATACAAGTAGTTTTCAGCAATCATTTCCGAACTTTCAACCTGAGACTTCTCGTAAATCAGAGCGCTAACCTACCTACTCTAATTTTTCCTACCACATACACACGACATATACAAAGAACAAATATGAACACTCGACACTGCATACACACATAAAATTATTTACACTCAAACATGCATGTACTCATTCACTCAGCAAACTTGCATGAAGAAAATGCACACAAACAACAAGGATTCGTTTGCTCAGTCTGTGACGAGAAGAAAATGGGACACAGTGACATTTATGGGAGTCATGAATATGAAACGGAAAGCCATCGATGCTGTAAGGCTTGAGTAGCAGTAGGCCGCCTCTTAGGGTTTATTTGGAGCAAAGTTCGCAAAAAGTCGAGAAATGCTGTATCATTAACTTGCAAGTGATCGGCCAAGGAAGACTTCTCAGGTATTAGATACTCTATTTGGTTTGTCTCCTGTGAAAAAGTTAAGACCGCTTGTTAATTTTCTGGAAAAATAAAAAATAAAATCGCATCTATGTTGATTAAGCACTAACCAATGAGATTTTGTATGACTACATAGCATGAATTCGGGTACAGAGAAGGATTCACCAATTCCCAATTTTCCAAAAATCAGGAATACACCAAGTTTCTGTCATTTTATATATATACATATATATCAAATAACAGAAACTTGGTGTATTCCTGACTTTTGGAAAATTGGGAAATCCTTATTTGTGTCTGTGTGTGTGTGAGAGAGAGAGAGAGTACGACTATGCTCCTATCGAAATTGTTTGCGCACATCTTAACATGGATCCAAAGGTTAAAAAGATTTGTTTCCAAATCCTATCGATGGGAGCATAGTTTATATATATATATATATATATATATATATATATATAGAGAGAGAGAGAGAGAGAGAGAGAGAGAGAATAATGTAGAAAATATGCCCCAAGAGGTTTTTTCGTTAGGCGGCATAAAAAACTACACCCTCCATTTTATTCGATGATCGGCACTCATCATCATCATCTTTATCATGTAAGATATGAATACACCAAATATCATGCGATTCCACCACTTTTTCACTGTTGAATTAGCAATGTAAAAAGTTCTATTGTCGGTAAACTGTTAATTTTGCACCCACTAAATCAACGGTGAAAAAATGATGGAATCACATGAAATTTGGTGTATCCACGTGTTTCATGATAAAGATGATGATGAAAGGTGCCGATCGTCGAAAAAATCGTAAAGGATGTATTTTTTCGACGCCATAGAAGAAAATTCCCTCCTGCTTTCCTCCATTACTCTCATATATATATATATAGAGAGAGAGAGAGAGAGAGAATAATGGAGGAAAGAGGCCATAAGAGGGAATTTCCTCTCATGGCGTCGAAAAAGTACGCCATCCGTCGTGTTTTCCGACGATCGGAATCTATCAACTTCATCGTTATCATCTAAGATGTGGGTACGCCAAATTTCATGTGATTCTGCAATTTTTTCACCGTTGATTTAGCAATGTAAAAAGTTCTATTGTCGGTAAACCGTTAATTTTGAACCCACTAATTCAGCGGTGAAAAGATTGTAGAATCACATGAAATTTGATGTACCCGTATCTTAGATGATAACGATGAAGATGATGGATGCCGATCGTCGGAAAACACGATGGAGAGTTTACTTTTTCGACACCATAGGAAGAAATCCCCTCCTGTGCCATCTTTCCTCCATTATTCTCATATATATATATATGAGATTAATGGAGGAAAGAGGCCATAGGAGGGAATTCCCTCCTATGCCGTCGAAAAAATACCCCCTCCATCAATTTTTCCGACGATCGGCCCCCATCATCTTCATCGTCATCATTTAAGATGTGGGTACACCAAATTTCATGTGATTCTACAATTTTTTCACCGTTGATTTAGTGGGTTCAAAATTAACGGTTTACCGACAATAGAACTTTTTACATTGCTAAATCAACGGTGAAAAAGTTGTAGAATCACATGAAATTTGGTATACCCACATCTTAAATGATGACGATGAAGATGATGGGGACCGATCGTCGGAAAAATTGGTGGAGGGGGTATTTTTTCGACGCCATAGGAGGGAATTCCCTCCTATGGCATCTTTTCTCCATTATTCTCTATATATATATATGAAAATGATGGAATCACATGAAATTTAGTGTATCCACATGTTTCATAATAAAGATGATGATGAAAGGTGCCGATCGTCGAAAAAATCGTGAAGGATGTATTTTTTCGACGCCATAGAAGAAAATTCCCTCCTATAATACCTTTCCTCCATTACTCTCATAATCGTGAAGGATGTATTTTTTCGACGCCATAGAAGAAAATTCCTCATATATATATATATATATATATATATATATATATATAGAGAGAGAGAGAGAGAGCGCTTATCAATTGAATCTGGTGCTCACATTTTATTAAATAAGGCCAACTTTTCTACACACCGTGTTTTACACTGATCCAAACTGGTCATTATGATCTATATGTTTTAGATTGCTCACGTATCAAATTCGGTGGATTTGGTCTCTAGCACATCAATTAGGTGGCGTAAAAAATTAACGGTTCTTTGGTATGTGAAAAATGCGATCACTACATAGGTATGAATCATATTATAGAGATCTCAAAATCTTGTGCAATTTGATACGTGAGATATCTAAAACATATAGATCAAGATGTTGGATCGGTGTAAAACACAAGGATTGTGTTTAAAAAAGTTGGCATCATTTTATAAAAAGAGTTGATCAACTATATATATATATATATATATATATATATATATATATATATATAGAGAGAGAGAGAGAGAGAGAGAGAGAGAGACTAGGATCCTATCAGAAGGATTTGGAAACAAATCATTCCCACTTTTTCATGTTTAGATTAACTTTGATATGTGTGCTAACAATTATGAATAAAAACTTTCATTTATTACCAAACATAACATAATTGAATGCACAAATCCCAAAATTAATCTAATGGTAAAAAATGTGAGGGATTTGTTTCCAAATCCTTCTGATAGGATCCTAGTTGAACTACACACACCATCATAGTAAAATTAAGCTAAGAAAACAAATAATTTTTTTAGTGTTAAATGCTAATGCATAGACTGTTTGTGTCTTGGTCATTATACAACTGATACATCTAGAATACACCATAAAGTTTAGGATGCACCAAAAGAGTTCTGTGATTATCGTCAACTAATCCAATATGGATACAGATACGATACAGATGTGTTTTCTTGATGATGAATAAGTGCAGCATACAAAGAGCTCAGTAAGTATTGTCAAAATCTGATATGGATACAAATATAATACGGATACATTTTCTTGACGGCGAATACATGCATTATACACTGTAGAAATTTCAGTGAAGAAAAAAGCCTGGAAACATATATTGCTAAGGTATATAAATCTAATGGTCACCGGTCTATGTTAAAAGTGGTGCCAAAGACATGCATATTCTTTTAGTATCAGTGACTCTCTTCAAGAAAGATCAAGAATAGTCATTGACGTAATTTGAGGGATCAGGAGGGATGGAGAGGGAAGCAAACAGTGAGGCACTATTCACCCCAAATAAATGGAATGAACTTGCTATATATGCATCTGGTTTTTCATATGTACCTAAAGGCTATCATAATTCTTCTCCCTCATTTTCCCAAACTACATGGTGTTGTCAGTGTTAGGACAGGCAGATGTAGTGAGCAATTTGCCTACTCGTTTCCATCTGTAAGCAAGTCTTAGACACATAGGAGTCTCACCCACATTCATCTCTCAGGCACACAGTAAGGATAAAATCCAAACATTATCCCACTCCATAATTCCAACAACCGATTTTGTAAGATTAAAGCTCGCGCTGTTAAGGTTAGACAATAAATGGTATAGAAAATACCAAGGAAGCTTGTAGTATCAAGAAACTATTCCAGGAAATCAGAGGCCCAGCTATTTGTAGGTATAGAACCCACAGTCATGTGGTTAATGAAAATTATGAACTAATACTGCAAGCGAACAAAATACATGATTTCTATGGAAGTTTCTGATGTTTGTTATTGGATAATCTCATCCAATCACTCGTGACAGCATTGTTGCCGCAGAGGTTTATACAACAAATGTGATTGAGATAGAACTACTTGAACGATGTGAATCATAAATAACGAGGCTAAGAAATGAACCTCATTTTTGTGATAGAGATCATAATCATCTGTGAAGTACTTGTGCGTGTCTTGGCCCCTCAAAAGGATTTCCATGTCGATAGGACCAAGTATCCCAATCATATGAGCTAGCATCATCACCAGAGATTCATTTGGAAACAGCACCTGAAAATTTAAACAGAGACATCTACATGAGAAAAATAATAACCATAAAACAGCAAGCAATGCCCAAAATTTCCTTTTATGCCAAGTAAAAATATCAACAACAAAATCTTACATCACCAGTGCAGAGCTCAGCTAGGATGCAGCCAAGAGACCAAATGTCAATTTTTTCATCATTAGGGAGACCGATAATAACTTCAGGAGCTCTATAAGAACGCGACTGTGCATATAAGCATAAGTTGTCTGTTTGAAAGCAGCTGCTTCCAAGATCAATAATCTTGACTTCACATCTACTGTAGCTCTTGATGAGGATATTCTCTGGCTTCAAATCACAGTGAATGACTTTCAAACGATGCAGGTACTCCAAAGACTCTAAACACTGACGAGCTATAGCCTGGGCAAATGTGACCAAAAAGAAGAAATTAAAAATGTCATACCACCATGGATACAAGTATATTCCATTAATATCAATATGTTTGTGCTTTCTTGTTAGCATTAAATTATAGATTATTAAATGATGAAATATAGGATTTTATATAAGCAACAGCTAACAGTACAGGTTATTTTTAACAATGTATCAATGTATATCATCATGTGTTTGTTACAAAACAAGCAGTACTAATAATCCAGTCGATGGCTCCCAGAATAGTAGCAATCAGAAAAACTACGAATTCAAAATCAAATCCAAAGGTGATGCCTCATTTTAGAAAAATAAATGCACTGTGGAAACCTTTTAAACTATCCGCGACGCACCAATACCAACATTTAAAACAGTTATCATGTCAGCACAGTGATTTTTCCCCTAATGTCTGGAGACAGAGTTAGGCTTACCTGTATTCTAGGCAATGTGAAATACACGTCACCACCAGAATCCTGATTGTACTTTTGAAATTCATAAAGGTTTGCTCGCAGCAACTCACAAACAATGAAAAGATGTTCCTGTAATATTTGCCAGTATATAATCAGCAATCTGAACATGATTTCTTTGATTAATTTTGTTCGCATCGAAATAAATATTTTGTCAATAAATACCATCTGAAGAATTAGCACAAAGAACTATGAAAAAAGCTAGAAAGTAAAGTGGGATGTAAAGTGACATGCAACTCACTTAGCAATTACAGATCAGTAGTTTTCAGAGATAAACAGAGTAATAACTAAATAACAAACAACAGGGAAATAACTTTAAATATTCATAATGGCTCCTCGAGAAACTCCCAATATTAGGGGGACATGGATGCTTTTCCATAGCCCTTATACCTTGTTAAAACGGATGTTTGGTCCAGTTTAGAAGCTTGCTCAGAAAGCCAAGATTAATTATAGGAGCAGACCATTTGCATTCATCCTATGAGTTATAAGCCAAGTATAAGGCGCAAAAAGAAGTGGCTATAAGTATATCCGAGAATATAGGACCCATAGCTAAAAAGAAGGATCATGGCAGGTAGAGATTTTAAATATTGGGGCAGGAATGAAGTTTAAAAATTAAAATGAAGAATTTCTGCAAGAAAATATTGATCAGTTTGTGATAGACCAACACCTCCTACAAAAGACTGAGAAGAGAAATTTACCGGTGGGTGTAGCCATATTAATAGCAATTTGTTGGAAAAATAACGAAAGCAGCAATAAGAAGCAACAATTTTGTGTAGTAGCATAAGTGGTCCCGGATCAAACAGCACCTTCAGAAGGTGCCCCTATGAAATTGGCTGACTGTTCAACAGCTAATTAGTAAAAGCTATAGCATTTTTTGGTGTCTTCCAAGCCATGGGTCAATATTAACAAGTTTTTAGAATTTATACATATACGCTGCGTTGTTTTATCCTACTCTTAAGAGACATGGTTCCAGTAACTTGCACATCACTGTTGTTGTGTCTTCTAAAGAGCTTTTCACATGTCAATAACTTCACCTCTATATATGTAAATAAACTAGTAAAGTTTAGGCTTCTGCAAAACATCTTATTCCACTAAAACCTTCATCATAATATCTTTAACATTCTTGCTATATGCATCATCTATTCAATCTTCTGCCTCTTTATCATATGCCCTTACCAATTTATGCAGTACAGCACCATACAGCTTGATTTAAAGCAAAACATTGCAGAATCCATGTCTGTATGGATGCATTGCTCGATTAGGATATGAAAAAATAATGCTCCCCAAAGCTGAAGATAATATTATATCAAGAATAAATGATAATGTGTGTGCGCACGCGCCACTAATAATATTATAACCATAGTAAATAAGCAGAGTGGATATTTAGCATAGATCTAACAACCAGATAATCAAAAAGAAAAAAAAACGGTTCCTCAAATTTTGCAGAAAAATAGATAGATAGTGGGGAAATTATGTTAGAGAGTTGACATAATATTTTCCCCAACAACACATACCTGATGATAGAAATAATCATGCAGAGTGGATATTTAGCATAGGTCTAACAACCAGATAATCAAAAAGAAAAAAACGGTGGCTCAAATTTTCAGAAAAATAGATAGATAGGGGGGGGGGGGTTATGTTAGAGAGATGACCCAATATTTTACACTAACAACACATACCTGATGATAGAAATAATCGTGCAGGCGCAATATGTGGCATTGATCAGCAGGATCGTATTTATTTACAAACTTAAGGAGTCTGATCTCATCCAAACTCTGATCAAAGAAATCCTTGTCATTTTTGATAATTTTAAGGCACACATCAAGTCCTGTCTGAAGATCATGTGCCTGAACAACTCTGCTGAATGCAGCAGAACCAAGATACTCAGTGACATAATATCTTCCTACTATTACCGAGTTTAAAACAATTGGAAAATCTTTGTTCTCTTCAAATCCAGTCCTGAGGTGAATAATCTAATAGTGAGCTCAAGTCTTTTGGCATAATATAATTCACCATATTATAAGAAGATGGTTTTCAAACCTGTTTTTGCGATGTATAATTCTCAATTCAAAAATGTCATATTCATCCTCATGAGAACTGTAGAGCTGAAGGTCGTCAGCAAGGCCATGGTCCTCACCTTCAACTACATTATCACCAGCATCCTGAAATTCTCTATCAACCATTCCAAAAGGTCCAAATTCATAGCCAATGTTTACATCTAATTGAGAATATTTGCCGGTAAGTGATTGCACATCATAGCGTTCTTCATCTCCAATAACTGTATTCCTTGCAAAATTTTCTTTCCCATTACTTTTATGCCCATGAGCTGGAACAATATCTGCATATCAACAAGCAAATTTTTCAGCATAAGCTGTAGGAAAACTGAAAATATAATAAAGAGAAACAGAGAAGTTCAATTTTTAATGGCACATCATAACATTGAGAGATAAAATCCAAAAGATGCTGATCATGCCTTGACAAAAAAGTAATATCAGTAACAGTTTTATAACAATACTTACATTTATCTCTTAAGTATATATACTAGATATAACAGAAGGTATAACCATACAAAGACTCACTTGCAAAAGCATCCCCTTCAACTGCAAATGAATCATTATTCTGAGATTCCTTCTCCAATAGACCCAGCACAAGACAGTTATCCTCTGATGCATGATGTTGCTCGTACAAGGAATTGCTCTTCCACACAACAGCTTCTGTGCCTTTTTCTACATTTTTCATCTGACATTCATCCTCGCCACATTCATCAAGTATTTCAGTCTCATCAGCCATTATCTGACACCGCCCATAAATAGATGAATTTGACTTCAACGTTTTATCCTTCTCCACGACTTTCCCACCGCAACAATCGCAAAGAGGGAAAGAACAGCTATAAATTTCAGGCTTATCAGTAACGCCAAGATTGCTGCTTTCTTGTCTGAAATTTTCCTCCGCGTCTATAGACATAACAAACTTGTCCTCACTGTGAAAGCTACCGGCGAATGATGTTTCCATAAATAATGGATCTTTGAGATAACCCCCATATTGGTCGACATACCAACATGAGTCTCCAAATATATTGGGATTGTTGCACTCTCGGGCAGTTTCAAATTCTGAATGCCTAGCTGAAGGGTCCTCAGTTTTAGCCCCAACTGGGGACCAAACTCCATAAGGATTTAGCAAGTCTGCCAGCAAAATATAAGAACTCGATAAGCTTGTGATCAGAATGCATAAGCAAGAACATGAAATATATTTCAAAACTCTTCTCAAATTGAACAAAAAGAAAAAAGAATACATATGCATTATGGCTAAGGTTACTTGATCTACATGTTTGGCTCAAAACCCATAAGCTTGAGCTTTGGGGAAAACTGTTTGTCTAATTTGCCCTCACGCAAAAAAGTTTATACAGGTGCTAGGTTCATGCCTCATTATTCATAATTGAAAAGGTCTTATATTACCCCCATGTCCTCTGTCTTGGTACAAAGAGAACGTGTTTGATATATAAAGTTATAATGGACACAAGTGATTGCCCATGGTTATTACTCCATACCTTAGCATGCTTACGTGAGTGATACTAGATGGCATTTTTGAAAGCCATCGCTTAGGAGTTACAGTATTACAGGCGGAGTCAGAATTAGGTTGCACCGACATGTTTTATTGGTGAAGAAACCGTGCCGTACATGGGTTCGTGTTCGACACATGCACAACACGTGTCCGACATGGTATTCCCGTGTCCCACTTCGAAATGAGGCGGCGCCAGACTTGGACATGGATGGGAAATGTTTTGGACCCATGCAGGACATGTTTTAGCGGGTTTAACCCGCAACATTTTCACTCTGATTCCTTCATGGCCTCGTTCCTTTTCCTCAAGCGCAGTTATTGACCCTTTCTTTCTCCTCAAGCTTAGCAACTTAACAATAAATCGTACAAAACCATCGCCTCTTTCTCCTCTTTCTCACCAAGACCGTCCAAAAATACTAAATTCTTTCTGCCAAGTTGTTAAATAATATTCAACTACATGGTTATTTTTTGTTAGGAAATGCTGAAACTTATAAGGTTTTTGCTGAAACTGTTCGGAAAATGCTGAAATTATGTTGCATACGGTTAGGAAACGTTCGAATCATATGGATTTTGCTGAAATTATGACTTAACTTTTTTGCTGAATTCTGTTATATGCACTCAAAAATGTTTTAATGGTAAAGTTTTTGCTGAATAATTACTAATATTAAATAAATGTAAAGACATCCGTATCCTGTATTTTCATATTTTGCCGTGTTGTGTCATATTTGTTTCCTCGTATCCATATCCTTGTGGGGAAAAAGTATTTGATTTGGCACATGTCAAAATCCTGCATTCATCTATAGAATTTTTCATGGTCCATGGACACCTTTACAAGCTTACATGCAATTGATGCCTGCACATGGCTCTAAGACATACTATTCATACGATGAAGACTTCTGACTATAAATGGGAAGGATGTCGTATGCCATGACCATATAAGTGAATAATACTACACTGGTTGTGCGCTAGACGCTAGGCAAGGTGTGTGGTATTTATTCAAATGAACTCAAGAATTAATCAAAGTTAGCATTTTGTAGACAGCATTCTCCAAGGAGAAACTGTTTTAATTACCCATAGTTAACCAAGCTTTGGCAAGAATAGTACTAGGATCAGCAACCTAGGAAGTCTTTGATTAGGAATGGGAATGGGGGAATGACCCCATGCTCACAACTCTGACTATGGGATCAGCAACCTGGGCGCAGGGCTCTGAATTAAGTGTTATCTAAATTCCATTCTAAGGACTTAAGAATGCTGTATTTGTTTGTCTATCAAAGAAAAGTTCAAGGGGGTGAATTTGGTGATAGTTACAACATTTCGTGAAAATTTCTTTCGCAGATAAATAAACTATGAATGATATGGAGGTAATTCAATGGAATAACAACGCTATGCTACATGTTTGAACTGTGCAATTAAATTTAGAAGCTCACTTTCGTGCAAGCCAATTCATATTTCATATTTGCATCTGCAAATTGTTGTATTCTTTCCTCCTTTTTTGCTATTAATCTCCCATTTGAAGCACGGTTACATGTAATATAGACAAGAACGTGAAATTGCCCACTGATCTTCCAATTGGGTGATGCTCAAAGAAAAAATTTGCTAATTTCATCATTCTATTACAAATTTATACCAATTTTAGAAAAAGGGAAAAAAAAAACCTCAGTTTTCTGGTAAAGCGAGAAAGAAGCAACCCAAATCTCCATGTTCTTATTAAAAAACGAAAAAAAAAAAATCAAACCACGTAGTTTTCGCGCTGAGCTTCCAATTGATCGTTAATTTTAGTAAAGTCAATCAAAATTCGAGTAAATTCAGCTGTAAAATACATTCACAAACTTATTTAAACCAAAAAAATTAAAAATCCTAAAGCTAAGAGCTTACGAAAGCTAATTTATTCCTGCGGGACATCTAAACGAATCCATAACCATTCCTCTCAAAAAAAAAACCCAAACCCGATAAGGAAAAAAATAGAGTCCGATCTGTTACCAGAAAGCGAAGAGCCGATGCTCACAAAATCCCCTGACGACGAGCTCGAGCTCGAGCTCGATGCCGCCAATCTCCGCCCCCGAGGTATCCTCACCGGCGCCGGCGGCGGAGGAAGAGGAGCGGATCCATCGAGCCCCATCGAGGTGACGTCATCCCTGAGGGCGGAGGCGGCGCGTGCGAAGCCGTGGGAGGTGAGGAAGTCGAGCAGGTACTGCACGTGCAGCGGAGGAGGTGACGACATGGGGAGGTTGAGAGCAGCGGCGGAGGAGCGGATCGCATTGGGGGTTTAAGAGAAGAGGATTGGGGTCGTCTCATTGTGTGCTGAGTGTGCGTTACATAGGCAGGATCCGATTCTCCGCTGTGAAATGGTGAATGCCAAAGGAGGAGGTAATCTTACCCACCCCTTACTTTTTGAAGCTTCCAGGGCAAAAAGGAGGAGGATATTAGGAGGAGGTGGGGCCCAGTGGGGCAGGGGAAGGTACTTTTGCTGGTCAGTCTGTGAAGAGTTTTTTTATTTGTATATTTTTAATTTTTTTTGGGTTAAATTGATTGATTATCCGTCAAAAGTTTCACTGCTGAACAAGCAAAAGAAGCCTAGTTTTAGACTTTTCGGCTTTGCCGGTTTATTTAAACGAGTTTAAAAACTTGTTCAATCTCAGTATCATTTATTTATCGAACGAACCTAAACGAGCTTTCACCGAGCCTGAGCCTAGCCTCAAGCTTTATCAAGTCTATTTAAAATCTAGAAAATGATTATAAATAATTCCAAAAATATGTGAAAAACATATAGATGTTCAATATATTTTTTACACACTCATGTGGTAAGAAATATTGTTGTTAGTAACTTATACAATTAACCAACCAGCTAGTTCTTGCTTAAAAGCTTGATGAAATTTAGACTTTTCGATATTATAGTATAACCATATTTGACCTATATTTATGATGATCTGAATTTCACGTTAATATTATCGTGTTAATAAATATCATCTAAATTTAAGAATAAGTAACTATTTTTTATTTTATCACTAAAACAAATTAAGTCATTAACTATTCGAGCCTATACCAGCCCTAAACGAGCCGAACCTGAACATGAGTCAGGCTCAAACATTCTATCTTTATGTTTGTTCGTTTAATTTATCGAGTTTTAATTTATGTTCAAGCTTTAGTGGTTTAGCTATCAAACGAGCTTGAACTGGTTTTTATCGAGTTCGATCCTGGCCGAACTTCAAGCTTTTTTTAGCAACCCTATTATGCTCTTTAAAGTATTTCACTAAATATTACGAATAAGATTTCCATATGAGTAGCCTGTGTCTGTTCTTCGATATTTTTATCTCTCTCGGCTTTGCAGCGTCTATCTTGATCCCTAATTGTTTCCCCTTTTCTTTCATTTTTATCCTAACTTCTTTGGCCTCCACATGATGAATTACAAGCTCCAATTTCTTCGCATCCTTGATTACAAGATCATTTTATTAAAAAAAAAAACCCAAAGTTATAAAAAAAAACATAAAATCCCAAATAAAAAAGAGAAAAAAAACCAAATCCAAAAGATAAGCAAAATTAATATGTAGAGCTTAGGCATTTCTATTCGCTAAGAGACAAAAAAAAAACATTCAAAAAGAGAAATAAATTTCAAGATTTTGAAGGTCTAGGTTTTTCTTATTCTCTAGCTAGAATAAACACTAATTTCTCATTAACTGTTACCTCTCTAAATGAAATGATCGATTATCCTCAAAGTTTTTAGCAGCATCTTTAATTCGTCTTCGATTGCTTTCGAGTTGAGGACCTAGGGTTTCTCTATGTAAATTTTGGTAGAAATGAGAGGTTGAAAAAGAAGAAGGCAGGCGCACTAATGTCTTTTCCATTCCCTAGTTCATACCGTCGGCATATTAAACTGCCATTTTGAACTTTAGGTTACGCTTCATGCATGGAATGAAAATTATTGGGAATTCTCGTATTTTTTAGAAATGGGATGACCGAGCATCTAATTCTAAGGAATCTTGTATTAACGTGATTGACATACTTTAATCATTCCCGCTAATATATTTATGAACAACTGTCGATCGGCAGAGGAGGACCGGTGGATGGCGAAGAATGGTCGATCGGCGGCGGGCCGACGATCGGTGATGCCGGCCGGCGGACGACCGACGACAAACTACGGCCAGCCGGCGGTGAACGTCCGATTGGTGGCGGGCAGGCCGATGAACAATCGGTGATGACCGACAGCCGGCCAGCGGTGGGCCGGTGGACGACAGACGATGGACGATGGGGCCAGTCGGTGGGTGGTGAGGGAGACTGGCGACGGATGGTCATGGCTCATTTCCGTTGGATATAGTACCCTCAAGGCAGTTATTGTAATTGCAGATAGGCAATTATGGTAATTGAGGGAGGACCTATACGGGTAGAGCAGTTTTGCTCGAGATGATGGTATACTATCTGATTTGTCTTTATCATTATGTATATACGTTTTATTACGTGTCGCTAATACATAATGATAAACCCTATAGGATTCTTGCTTGACTACCAGCATTATAATGTCGATCATATACGTAGGAGCTGGGTGGTCCATAAGCACATCCTTAAAAGTCTATAGTCATGGGAGTATCGAGACTGGACATCGATATTCCAGAGTAGACTAGTGTATACGTTTCTGGACCGCGACGAGGGGCGATGGCCGGTCTCAAAAGCCAATTGTGTTTTAGCACCTGAGATTATATACAGGTGCTCATTGGAGGTGAGTACACCGGACGGACTCGCCGAGAACTTCTACATGACATTATACCTATCGTCAGATAGCAGTTCTCTGATGACATAAGCACAGGGTAGTCTTTAGACCTGATATCATCATTTGTCTCATGTGAGTTCCCACTGTACTTAGATTACCATCCTACCACGGCTAAAAGGAGTCATGCAAGCAGGTTTTAGTTGGGTACAGTTTCGAGCCACATGGAGGCAGTGAGCAATCGTCAGGGATTCGTCTCTCATGTTATAGGGAGTCAATGTCGCTCTGTGTTCGGTTGGCTATCACCATAAATCCCTGATCAGGGTGGATGCGATTTACTGATCGGAGATCGGTAGTTTCTCGGTAGGTGATGAGCTTGACACCGACACGACTTATCGGGTTATTAGGGGTCTGATATTTATCACCCCCTAGACCCAGCATGCGACACTCTCAGAAGAAGAGATCGGACTGTACGGAAATTGTCATTTACATGTTAGTAGGGTACAGACGGACTTAATTGTCAACCTCCCTTTCGACATATACCTAGGTAGCTGTTATATACAGCTAGTGTCGCTAAGGTTCTTATAGTTATGGATTTATCTAATAACTCACTGCCACCGTATTGTCGAGTTTTTAGAGTCCTACACAGAAGGTTTTCCCGATTCATGTGATATGATGTAGAGGCATGTTGGTACGTGCAGCGGTCCGATTAAATACGTTACTAGCTACACGGATTTTAATCGGACGATTGATAATACTAGCTGGTTTAGAATTAAACCGGATTATTAAATCAAGTTTTAATTCAATAATTTACATATATATATTTTTTAATATATATATATATATATATATATATATATATATTAGTATTATGTTCACTATTCATTTTCTCTCTCTTGGTTATCCATATTTTTATACAGATACGCGTGTATGTATTTCGATACATATACTGAGATCGTATTCTGTATTTTACGGAATATTTCTAAGAGGACATCTCATATTAAGGATTTTCTTTTTAGAAAATCAAATATGAGGTGGAGGGATGAGGTGTAAAGTGAGTGTGTAGTAAGGGATGGGTCTCTTTTCTTTAATGGGAAAATCGCATGACATATTTTTTAAAAGTGGTTAAATATATCCATCTGGCTATTATTCACAAATACACTCTCACAAGTTGATTATGTTACATTCTTAGCTCTTCCTCCTCCTCCTTCATTTGCTATCTTGAGCAATGAAAATGAGAGAAAAGATTAGCGATAAATTTCTACATCTCGCACACTATATTTCTGGCAAACTTAGAGTGTCGGTTGATTCCTCAAAGTTCGCTTTGCAGCGAAACTGGAATTTGAATCGGTTTCTCTCGGGTGGATCATCTTTGGCAAGGGCGGTCACCTCTCAAGCGCGTTCCCGACTGCTACGGAACTTGGATGGGTCTTCCACGATTGGATGGACACGCTACAAAGGTTGTAGTCTCTATAACCTTGTATGTTTGTTGCTAGTTTAAGTGTATGATTTGATTTCCTTGGTATTGGCGTCTTGTGCTTGCATAAATTTGATTGAAATCCATTCCGCCTTGGCCGCAGTTCTCGCGGCGCGAGCACAACACCCTAACATGGTATCAGAGACGTGCCAAACACTTTTAACTGATTGTAGACGATGTTCTAGTCTCGAAACCTAAAATTTAACCGGATCGAGTTTCAAATTCCAATTTTCTGTTCATATTTTAAAATTTCATCTGAATTTTTTTTGAAGTATGCCATTAGGCAAGTTTTGAGATAATAAAATATGGTACAAAACCCGAGCACCCAACTTAATGTTTTGGCCGACCAAAAATTGGTTTTAGCCAACCTGGGTGGCCCAAAATTGTTCGTAGGTCTCTGGGTTTTGTCAGGTGCTTGGAATAAAGGAAACATGATTTTTGGTATCATTCCTTTTGTCCCAGATTTCTGTTAGAGTTATCTTTGTGTTCGGACAATACGGAAAGTTTTCAATCAAAACTAATGCATCGTTTATGATCTGTATCTGTGTATGTGTATAAATAAACGTCGTTTAATTGCTATATGTTCGATTAGACAGGGTTGCATACTCGTTACTTGTGTTGATGTTGTTATATATATATCATTTGTGATGGTTTAGTCGAATTGTCGTGACGGATAGCCCCTCGTGTGATTTGTATGTACAGTTTTGATTTACTTGTTGTATATTCATTTACTCGGGATGAGCGTTCGACATGTGGCCGTCATTTCCACTTGACGTATATTCTTTTTTTAGGGCTCGACCAGGATACGGTCGATATCACCATTGTATATATTTCATTTTTGTACTAGGATTAACTCAGGAGAAATGCTCGAGTAGCCGGGTTCTAGAGTGCGGTAGGTGGTCGTCTCATGGAAATGAGTTCGTGCCGCCTTGCTCTAGAATTGGTGGGTTGCTCGCCGCACTTTTAGAGGTTTAGGATAGACCTACGGTGAAGTGCTCAAATTATCGGATTCTAGAAAGCGCCCAGTAGCCCACTCATAATATTAAGGCTGGGTGCCCCGTTTCTAGGATTGGAAGGTAGCTTGCTGCGCTCGTAAGGGTCTTGGTTCGCTGTTGTACGTGCTATCCACACGACCGGGAAACGTTGTGTTTCGTTTGCGACTCAAATGAAACGCGGGGCTCCTAATTTATCCGCTATTACATTTTTCTTGCCGCATACCTGTAATGTTATTACATGTGTGTGATGATATATATATATATATATATATATATATATATATATATATATTAAATGCTTCTATATGCCCTACCTCCGCGCTAGCCCTGACTCCGCCCTGTCTTAAGTTAAATAACCTTACGGTGAAGACCCGAGGTCCCGTGGCGAATGCGGATGGCATATAAAAACATACTATTTTGGTTGTTTCTGTTGTGGCTAGAAACTTAAAATGATGGGACTGCATTATATGCTTAATGTAAGGAAAATAAACTTAAATGATGTTGGAACCAAATTTTAAAACTGTAGTCTTATTCTTTTACTTAGTATAGTGGTATTCAGTTAGGAATATCTTGCACCTAATTTGATGAGGAAAGAGCCTTGATCCCTTCATGGGGACTTCACTCTTAAGAAAAGGTTTATATTACTATAAACACATGGTTTTCTTCAAAACCACTCGTTTTAAAAATGGAGCCTAAGCCACTCCTTTTCAAACCCTCTCGAGTTCCTTCAACGATATCAAGTGCATTACATTAAAGGTTTTTCGCCAAAAACCAGCCAAAACCCTCCATTATTTCAGATTAGTATTGCTTAGTATTCATGTTGCATTTGTTGACCTTATCAAGGTGCAGTGTTCGGTAGCTCTGTAGTGCTTTTCTGTTCCATAGTGATATGATTAGCTAGGACAGTCGTATAGCATTGTTAACCTTATCAAGGGTTCGTGCGGGTGGGTTTAGATTAATTCAGGATAATGACAGGTTGAGCTTAACTAGCGATTTATGGTTTGTTGACTTTATCAAGGTCATAAGCCGCTAGGGGCAAAAATTATATCAGAAGTTTCAAATATACGGAAAACTTGCCAAGTATATACATACCTTCTTGAGTATGGTAACTTTGATTGGTTTCCATCAATGTCATCATGCGACGATAGTTGGGTCCCGGTTCCCATTGATGAGTAGGTATTACTTCTGAGAGATTTTCACTTCTCAACTAGCTAACTCATTAGGTGTCTAGAAAAGTGTTAACAGGGTTATGCCTCTGCGGAATCGGGGTTATTTAATTGGATCATACGAAAGCACGAGGGACCTCTCTTACAGTACCAACACTGGCCTGACTGAATGGTTAGTAAACTTGTAAAGTGTATATGATCCCGACTAGTTTTTCTTTTTCGGTTTGAAGGAGAATTTGAGAAAATAGTGGGAGCCATCCTGATTAGATAAATTAATTAACCAATCTAATCTTGATAGAGTGCATGCTGTGTGTTTCTTTTCTCTCTCTGGTTTGTGGCCATGATTGAACTTAAACTAAAATCGTAAACCAAGTTAACTGAACCTTTTTACAATCTGGTTTTGGATTGTCATGATTCACGATCAAGTCGCATATATCCTTACTGCTCCTACTTCCCTTTTGCCTTCCCCGGAACATTTCGTATCACTACGAAAATTCATATTGCTTGGAAATGCTATCTTGTATAGTTACATACGAACTCGAAGAAGTTTATTTCAATTTGAGGATGGTCACAGGTTCTAAAGAAATTGGATTGTATAATTATGTTGGCTCTCCTCCTTCACTTTCTCTTGAGTTGAGAGCTCCTTATATTAGGAATGTATACCAGTTACACTTGTTAGATAATTTTCTTTCAAAACTTAGGCTGGTGCTAAAAGGTAGGGAAGGAAGAAAACCAACTAGCCTAAGCTGGTATACAGAAGGTAAGATATAGAGACATATAAAGGGGTTGAAGTTAGGGTAAAGGAAATTGCAACTAATGTCATAAATCTGGGCAATGGAAGAGGTATTACTAAGAATACTCAGCCACCCCCTTGAAACATTTTTTATATTTCAGTTTTTCTGTGTTATTGCAATTGAAAATTGTTTCCCAATTAATTCTGACTCTTGGGTATATGTATACCGGATTACTGTAGGACGTTACAGATGCTGAGAAGGAGTAGAATATTGGGAAATGGGTGATTTGATTCTCAATATCGGAATTCGTAGTAATTGGTGCTATCAGGGAAATCACCTGGTTTTGCCTAACGGCAAACTTTTGGTTTTGAATAACCATTGTTATGCATCAATTTTTAAAATGATATATCTGTATCTTTATTTAATAAAGTGATATATAAGTTTTGAAAACATGTTTTGGACATTTACCTTATTAATTGAGGATAAGGTAAGAGGTATTGAATAACGGTATAGACGTTCTTAACCAAAATACAGTTTTCAATTTACAACACGTGGAGTTCGAGTTATTGAACTCTTAGGACTTATACATGATAATGTATGTTGTCCGGTGTTCTTTAGGACAAGGGTTGGTACTCTTACTTCATTTCGTTTTACCTATGAGTTATCTTGTTTTAGACATACATTCGTTGAAATGCAAGGTCCGAAGATTTTGAGAAATTCATAGGGTATTAGAATAAAGTAGAGAACCAAACGTTGGAAGTATCAAGATTTTTCAAAGTGATCGAAAATGTGGATACTTGTGCTTGGTATTCCGTAGTGGTAATATTGAGAATTCAATTCTCTCTCAGATTCTCATCCGTGGGTGCGCTCTATGATGAGTAATGTTGTATGGCCTTCTTCCATTTAGGTAATATGCACTGGAAACGACATATCATTTGAATCTAGCTCCATCTAAATTAGTGCCTTTGATTATATATGGACATAGAATGGTATCTTAAGGTTATTACATGGAGTAATCTGGTTCATGTTGATAGCAGGATCTAGATATACTCAAGGCATGTTTCAGTAATGGCAGTTTGTGGATTATCCCAAGCATTCGCAAGGGGTTAAGTTCTACCATTTTCAAGATCAATAGTTGTATCATTCTTGACTTGCCATCTTTTTATAAAAAGGGTTTCTTTGCAAAAGAAACTGGTGCGAGTATGGTAGCACCGGAAGTGATTCCAGAACCACAAAAGATTACCGAAAATTTAGTAGAACCTAAGAATTCAATTGGACCTGACAAATCTTACCCACTTCGCAGATTTTAGTAGGTGACCTCAGTCACCCGAGAGATACTTCGGTTTCCTCGTAGACGGTGACAGGAAGGTCGGCATCATGGTGATGATGGCCCTACTAGTTATCAGCAGCTCATAGAAAGTGGTGACTTCATGATGGCTGGATGCATTATATCCAAGTTGGACTCCACGCACTCCAGCAAATTATGGAATTTTGGACTTTGCTGGATACTCCTGAAAGGGTAAACCCTATTAGGAGCAAGTAGATCTTTCGAGATTGGTGCAGATGGAAATGTAGTAACCTAATAACGCTAGACTTGTAGTAAAAGATTTTTCATCAAACACCCGGTGTGGATTGTGATGAAGCTCTTACTTCAGTGTCTACGTTGAAATCTATACGGATATGACTTGACACTGCTGCTATTCATGACTATGAGATCTGGAAGGTAGATAACTATTGTTAGTGTTAGGTGCCCGCGCCGCGGAAGACGCGGCCAAGACGGAAGCGATAACAAAAATTTTATGCAAGCACAAAACACACATACCCAGAAATTCGTTCTAAACACCTAAAGTAATAAGCCATAATATGCAAGAGTATGAAAATACAACATTCGACGCGTGTCCACCTAATTGTGAAACCCCCCTCCAAATTCGTAGACACCAGGAACACGCTTGAAAGACGACCACCCTTACCGAAGAAGATCCACCCGAGGGAAACCGGTAAAGGCTCCAACCAAAGCTCCAAACTTGCTAAGGATGGATTGTAGGTGATGTAGGATTTTTTCCACTAATCCTTTCTCTCTAAAAACCATGCTCAAGAGATCAAGAAGAAGAAGAAGAAGAAGGAGGTGAGGAAAATGGCTAAGTGTCTCAACCATGAAGCAACTCAAGAATGTGGAATGAAGCAAGTTGTCAAGTCTAGAATTGAATGGCTTTGCTTTTTACAACCATGGTTCAATAGTGCAACCAAATCATATCAACATTAAATACCAAAGCCATACCCTTCTACATGCACAACCATGCTTCATGCCGCCTCACTTTCCATCTCATTTCCATTTATTTTTCTAAATAGAAAAATAAATATAAGGTGTCCTTCTAGAAGCATTTCCATATAAATACGGAATACTTCACCCGGTATATATATCGCTACATATACGCATATCCGTATAAAAATACGGATAGCTCCAAAAAGAGAAAATGAATAGTGAACAATAATACTAATATATATATATATATATATTAAAATAATATGTATATATAAATTAATAAATCAAAACCTGATTTAATAATCCGGCTTAATCCTAAGCCGGTTAGTATTATCAACCGTCCGATTAAAGTCTGTGTATTCCGTATACGTATTTAATCGGACCCCTGCACGTACCAACGTATGGTTTTTACATCTATCGCCTGAACCAGGAAAACCCTCTGTGTGGGACTCTAAAGACTCGACAATACGCTGGCAGTGGGTTTAACCACAAGCACGTCAGCGGCACTAGCTGTACGTAACGACTACCCAGGTACTTGCCGAAAGGAGGGTCGACAATCAAGTACGTTCTTACCCTACTAAGCCTGAATGTGACAATCTCCGTACAGTCCGGTCTCTTCGTCAAAGAGTATCGCATATCGGGTCTAGGGGTGGATAACGTTAGACCCCTACTAACCCGATAAGTCGTGTCTGAGTCAAGATCATCACCAACAGAGATACTACGGATCAACTATCAGTAAATCTCATCCATCGTGCCCACGGATTTCTAGTGATAGCCAACTAAACACAGAGAGATATCGACTCCTAATACCAGGAGAGACGAATACCTGACAATTGACCGCTGCCTCCATGTGGCTCGGGACTGTACCTAACTAAAATATGTTTGCACGACTCCTTTGAGCCGTGGTAGGGTGGTATTCAAAGTACAGTGAGAACTCATACGAGACAAATGGCGATTTCAGGTCAAAGGACTAACCTGTACTCATGCCACCTGAGAACTTCCATCTGATGATAGATATAATACCATCCAGAAGTTCTCGGCGAGTCCGTCCAGTGTACTCACCTCCAGTGGGCACCTGTATACTGTCTTAGATGACACAACACCAATGGCTTGTGATACCGGCTACCGCCCCTCGTCGGGGTCTAGAAATGTATACATTAGTCTACTCTGGAATATCGATACCCAGTCCCGATACTCCTACGACTAGGGACATTTAAGTATGTGCTTATGGACAACCCAGCTCCTACGTATATGATCGCTATCATAATGCTGGCAGTCAAGCAAGAATCATATGGGCTTCATCAACGATGAAGATAAACTAGATAGCATGCTATCATCTCGAGTAAGATTGCTATACTTGTATAGATCATCCCTCAATTATCATAATCGCCTACTTGTAATCACAATAATTGCCTTGAGGGCACTATATCCAACAATCTCCCACTTGCACTTAAGGCCAGTTATTGCGGTATTGCGTACCCATAACTCGTGTGCTACTGAATACCCAACTTCTCTACTAATCAGTTTTGCAAACTATATTTGTGAAACTTAATGTGTTCGAGAAATAGCCTTAGTTAGTGGATCCTCTATAATATTCCAACTTCATCTCTCTATATCTCAACTTTGCGGAGATGAACAATCTCCCAAACTGAGCGATACCCTGCCTCAAGAATTTGTCTGGATACTTGATGGGACCAAATTCATAATATGAACAACTCCATCCAACAAATTTCTTGGGCTATATCCTTGGTTGAGTCATAACCAGCATCCTGTACTATGATTACCTCAGTATCCCTATTGGAACACTATCCAATATACTGATCCTCAGAAGAGGCTAAACTCAAAACTCTAACAGCATTTCTGTCATGCATGCCATGCATGTCATCTCGGAAGACTGAACCGATAACCGCCTTTCAAAGGAGGCTGCCGTTACCTTATACCAAGAACATCCACTTATATTCATAATAGCTTCCCTTTGTTTCTCTAGGATTGGATTAATATCTGCTTATTGCAACTTTTGCAAAAGCAATATCTGGTGTTGTACAAGATTTTAGTGATATGTATGCCGTAGAGGTCATTATCATATGATATAGTGGATGCTTGGACATATATATGGAAGACTTTCTTGCTCGACATGATAGTATGCTATCTGGTTACCTTTATCTTAACATGTAGACTGGTATTATTATACTGTCTGTCTCTTGCATGTTAGTAAAGCCCTTAGGATATATACTTGACTACCAGGATTATGATGAGATCATACTAGTGGGACCATGGTGGTCTAAAAGTACATCATTTAACAGTTCATGGTCTGGGGGATATCGAGATAGGGCATCGATATTCGAGAGTAGACTAGTGTGTACGTTTCTTGTCCCTTAAAGGGCGATGGTTAATCCCACAGCCATTGGTATGTGACATCAAAGATTGTACACAGGTGCTCATTAGAAAATGGGTACACCGAACGGACTCGCTGAGGACTGCTAGTTGGTAGTATACCTATCGTCAGATAGCAGTCCTCTGATGACACCGGTACAGGTTAGTCTGTAGACCTGAGATTATCATAGAGTCTTGTGTGGCTCCCACTGTGCTTTGATTTCCTCCCTACCATGCTCAAGAGGAGTTGTGCAAACATGTGGATTTTGGGTACAGTCCCGAGTCACATGGAGGCAATGAGCGATAGGAGGGGTTTCGTCTCTCCCGGTATTGGGGGTTGATGTTGCGCTATGCTCGATTGGCTATAACTGAAAGTCCCTGGCCAGGACTGCTGCTGAGATTTACTGATAAGAGTTATCAGTAGTTTCTCGAACCGTTATAGACCAGAAATCGGCATGACTTATCAAGTTACTGGGGTTTGACGTTTACCACCCCTAGTCTCAATATGCGACATATCAGACGAAGAGACCGGACTGTACGGTAGTGTTATTGATAGGCTTCATGGAAAGTATGGACAAGCTTGCTTATTGATCTTCATATCGCTCAATACCCGGGTAGCCATTACGTCCAGCTAGTACAGCTGACGGCTTGTAGGTGACTGATGTGATCATCACCTACTGCTGGCGTATTGACGAATCTTTAGAGTCCCACGCAGAAGTTTCCTGGTTCAAGCGAAACGAAGTAGGGCACATATGTGATATGTGTGTGGGCCTGATTAAATACGTGTATGTGATACCGTATTGTAATCTGGCAGTTATCTATTATCAGTTAGGTTATATGTGATATAACCGGATTATCGAATTAAGTGTTGATTTGATAATGTGATATACAGATAAATAATATTAATTGGTTATATGTGATATATCCGGATAATTAAATCAAGTGTTGATTTAATAATATGATATATATTATATTTGATATAATTATATCTTAAATAATATCATTATCTCACTAATTATTCTTCATAATATATATATATATATATATATATATATATATATATATATTAATATATAGAGAATAATGGAGGAAAGATGCCATATGAGGGAATTTCCTTCTATGGCGTCGAAAAAATACCCTCTTCCTCATTTTTTTCGACGATCGGCACCCGTCATCTTCATCGTTATCATCTAAGATGTGGGTACACCAAATTTCTTATGATTCTACAACTTTTTCACCGTTGATTTAGTGGGTTCAAAATTAACGGTTTACCGACAATAGAACTTTTCACATTGCTAAATCAACGGTGAAGAAGTTGTAGAATCACATGAAATTTGTTGTACCCACATCTTAGATGACAACGATGAAGATGTTGGGTCCCGATCGTCGAAAAAAATGAGGGAGGGGGTATTTTTCGACGTCATAGAAGGAAATTCTCTTCTATGGCATCTTTCCTCCATTATTCTCTAATATATATATATATATATATATATATATATATATATATATATATATATATATAACGAAGCATGGCATGAAATTCTATTTTTGGAAAATGGAATAAAAGGTGGAAAATAGGAGCATGGTGTGAAGCGTGGGCTTTATCATTTTTATATTAGTCTCGACTCACTATTCAAGCATGGTTGCAATTTATTATTACAAAGAAATCCATGCTTGAATGAGTGAGCCTAGTATGAGCCATACACTTCACTTGATCATTTTTCATGCTTGCTCTCTTGAGTTAAGAAAACACTCTCTTGCTATCTTTTTCTTCCTCTTCTTAATACATTAAAACTCCAACCCCTCACATGTGATGTGAACCATGGAGTTTTGAATAAACTAGTGAGCTTCAAATCCCCTATTTCACCATCCCACACCAAACTCGCACTTTGGTGTGGCGTGTTTCCTTCACTAATAGGAGATTAGTGAAGAGGTAGCTTGAGCTAGTGGGCTTCGCGTGGATCATCTTCGGCACGAAGGTCATCGGAGGAAGCTCATCCAAACTCTCAAGTGGAGCCTAGTGGAGTCGCGTGGACTACTACACGGAGCTTGTGAAGAGAAAGACTCGATCTTCGAGGGTATAATCTTCTTTCACTTCTTATAGTTTAGTAGATATCAAACATAAAGTCCTAATCATCTAGTTAACAATCTAGGTTAGTGTAAATTAGCACCCTAAAATTTTTAAATTGGCATGCTTGATGCTACAAAAACCAAGTGATGGTGGTAACGTACGCTTTCATGGTATCAGAGCCAAAGATAGAAAATTAGACGATGTTATCAGAAACACGAAACCGAAACAACTCTGAAACTGCAAACCTGAACAACAAGTTTATGTCGTTTTTTTAAATGTCTTTAAATTTTTTTTAAACAAGTGCAGAATATTACATGTGATGTAACTAGAACACCAGAGAAATTTGAGGGCAAAACTCCAAAATTGACCCGGTGAGATTACTCAAAAAAATGGCCTCACCTTTTTTACTGTAGCAAAAGACCTTGAAATTTTTATGGTGTTCTGATATCTTGGTTTTAGGGTTTCAGGTTATGTTTGTTTTTGCCAAGATTGCATGTGATGTTATCTTTTCCATTAGGGATTTGAAGTGTTTCATAGTCGTGTTTTAACGTCGTTACGGGTTTAAGTTTGATATGAATGCAGTAGTTGGAATCCACATTTAATTAGTTTTGAGAAAACTAGTTAGTGATTTTAAATCTAGCGTTTTAGTCTCGGTGGATCGATTGCCACGAAATTTCGATTCGGATCGAAATTCCGTCGCAATCGCCTATAGTACGCGAATACTCGCCGAATAACTGTACTAGGTAGACACACCCCATAGCCCTGACCAAGTGACTTTAGAAGAACCCCGTTGCCAAAAGCATCCACGTGGGTGCTCGCGGCCACGATATTCCGCCTAAGTGCACTTGGTAGACGGCATCGGGGGTGCGGCCATCTACTATAATTTCCAATGAGTATTCGATCGGGTAGTCGGGAATCTTGTTGAATTACCTGGCTAAATTATTGAAAAGAGTTTTTGATATGAGACTAAAATGCAAGGTTTATTAGACATGAAATTTGGAATATGAGATATTCCGGGTTTATGATGTCTAAGGATATGCAGATTCTAATTATTGCAGTTTTACATTTCTTTTCTACGACCGTAAGTATAATTTGTGGGGTATCCCAAATCTCGTTGCTATATGTCAACGAAATTCAGGATATGCATATTTACTTACGTTGATGACATGAGATGTTATGTGTTGCTGATGATATGATTTATTGGATCATCGTGATTGAATAGCCGGGGGATTTTATGTGAGATGAGAGTTTTTCAATTTTCATTCATGTAAAATTTGTATGTAATATTTTTTTATTGGGGCACTTCCGAGTTGAGGATGATGTCACCACTGATGTATATTATTTACTTTTCCGCATTAGGATAGACCCAAGGTGGGGAGCTCAAGTAACCGGGTTCTAGAGTTCAGTAGGAGACCATCTCAAGGAGTTGAGACCGGATCTCCTAACTCTAGAATTGGTAGGGTTACTTACCGCTCTCGTAGGGGTCTAGGGATGTGGGTTTGGTTATTCATCACGACCGTGGAATCCGTGTTTTACATTACTGGCTAAATTTAAAACACGGACATCCTAGTATATCTAATATTTCATATGTTGCTTCTGCTGCTTGGTTCTGTGATGTGATCATATAACTGCGTGAGACGAATGTTATATTATATATATGATATATAATAAACGTTGCTTATGTTTTTCACCCGTGCTAGTCCAGCCCCCGCTCTGCCGGTAGTTAAGTAACCTGACGGTGCATGACGGGGCCTCGTGGCGAATGCGGATGGCATAAGCGTACGTTCTATTTTCGTTTCATTTTTCTGTGATGTAACGAAATATTAAATGATGAGACTTCATTAATGAGATTAACGAAATAAAAGAAACTTAAAGATGTTGTAGAATCAGATTTTTAAAAACGGGTAGCTCTAGTTCTTGCTTTGCATAGTGGTATTCCTTGATGAATATCCATCACCTCATTCGATGATGAAAGAGCCGAGATCCCTTCACCGGGAGTGACATCTTTAGTGAAACCAGCAAATGCTACAACTCACTCGTTTAGTTTTGGAAGCTGCATTGGTTTTTTTTTTGTATAGTGGTATTCCTTGTAGAATATCCTGCACCTCATTCGATGAGGAAAGAGCCGAGATCCCTTCACCGGGAGTGACCTCTTTATCAAAACTAGCAAATACTACAAAACTATTCGATTTTTTAAAACGGTGCTTAAAACACTCTAAATCATTAGATTCTACAACGATATCAAGTTCATTACGCTCATGGTTTTCTTAAAAAGCTGCGTAGCCCTCCGTCATTTCAGATAAGTACTATTTAGTATTCGTGTTGCGTTTGTTGGCCTCCGCCAAGACGTAGTGTGCGGTAACTGATTAGTGTTTATCTCCAGCATGTGATGTGATTGGATTAGGGTAGTCGTGCGACTTTGTTGGCCTCCGTCAAGGGTCGTGCGGGTGGGTTTGATTCAGTAAAGAAATGAACGGGTTGAACTTGACTAGCGGCCTATGGTTTGTTGGCCTCCGTCAAGGTCATAGGAAGCTAGGGGTAAAAACATTATCGGGAATTTTAAGTGTTGAAATTTGCAATGAGATTGCATACCTTCTATATAATAGTTGGATCCCGATACCCACTACGAGTAAAAGTTACTCCTATGAGAGTTTTGCACTTTACAATTAGCTAATCCAGCAGGTGTCTAGAAAGGTGTCAAAGGGGTTATGCCTCTATGGAAACTAGGTTTATTTTAATTAGGTCCGCGAAAGCACGGGGAATCTCCCTCAGAGTACCGACACTTGCCTGGCTGACCGGTTACCGAACTTATAGAATGTAATTAATCCCGGCTAATTTTACCTTTTAGGGTTTGAAGGAAGATTTGATAAAAACAGTGGGAGCCATTCTGATTAGATAAAATAATAACCAATCTCATCTTGCAAAGATCGCACGCAAAGTGATTATCCTTCTCTCACTCCTGGTTGCGACCAATGACATGCCTTAATCAAGATAATAATATGGATGTATTGACCGAACCCACATATTATACTGGGCTAGGTTCCGCTCTATCTTATGATTGTCATAAGTCTGAGCAAGAAATAGGGGAATATCCGGATTCCCACGCCACTCATACGAAGAATAAGAATGTTGATGCATCGTCTTCGGGTGTGTTCGTAACCGAGAACTGTTTCTCAGTTTGCTCTACGTCCTGGGTATTGGATACCGGATCAGGATCCCACACATGTAATTTGTTACATGGGCTATAGAAAGGTAGAGAACTGGGAAAGGGTGATATATCTCTAGTAGTAGGGAATGGTGTAATTGTTGCAGCCAAAGCAGTTGGCAAAATATCACCTAGTGTTATCCACTGGTAATACAATGATTCTGAGCGACTGTTATTTCGTACCAAAAATATTGTGAATATTTTCCGAAATCAAATGTTGATTCGGCATGGTACGTTATATAACGGTAAATACGTTCTGAATCAAAGTACAGTTCTGAACATACAGAACACATACAAGAAGAACAGTTCAGAAATGAACGAAGTCTTCTTGTGGCATTGTAGACTAGGTCATATCAATGCGACAAGACTAGCTAAAGTTGCATAAGAATGCATATTTGAATACGTTCAAATTTATATCTTATGAAACTTGACAGTCATGTCTCAAAGACTAGGTGACCAAATCTCCGTTTACTGAAAACGGAGAAAGAGCTACTGAACTCTTGGACATATACATAGTGATGTATGCGGTCCTATGTCTATACATGCCAGGAATGGTTCCTCGTACTTTATTACATTCATCGATGATCTCTCAAGATATGGACATATGTTCCTGTTGAAACATAAATCTGAATCTTTTGAGAAATTTAAGGAATATAAGTACGAAGTTGAGAACCAGATGGGTAAAAATATTCAAATCCTTCGATATGATCGGGGAGGAGAATACTTGAGCACGGAATTCCGAGACTATTTAAAAGAGAATGAGATTCTCTCTCAGCTTACTCCTCCGTATACACCACAACACAACAATATATCGGGATGGAGGAATCACACCCTATTAGATATGGTGTACTCTATGATGAGTATTGCTGGGTTACCTATTACTTCTTGGGTTATGCACTTGAGACAGCTGCATATCTATTGAAAAGAGTTCCGATAAAATCCGTTGCCTACCACTTGTAGGGTGTTTTTCGTCACCCCATGGGAATGCGAGCGCTCTTGTCAGGCGCATTACAGATTCCCCCTGCCTAGGGTAGGCTGGGGTTTATTGATTGTGGGGATTCGAATCTCCGGCAGCCGCGGACTAAGCTGCCGTTAATTACCCATCGCTTTTGAAGCGAGAGAACCTCCGATTGACGGGTCAAACAAGTCATGCGAACTCAATGTGCAGTGTTGTGTTTGGAAGGGGTTTTGGACATATTGGGGGCCCCGCAGAGTTTTTACGGGGGTCCCGCTACTCGGATAGCGGGCTAGGGTTAAGGGGCTAGCAGCCCCCTTGCGGGATGCGGGACAGCGCCCTGTTAGAAATTTTTTCTAACAGGGGAGGTATATTTAGTGTGGAGTATGTGTGTGTGTGTGTATAAAGGAAAGGGCATCCAAAGGATGCGTGGGAGAAAGCGCCAACGCCCCATATGCCGGGCACGCGGGCACTGTGTGCCAGAGCGCCAGCGCACCACGTGCCGGGTACGAGGGCACTGTGCGCCAGAGTGCCAGCGTGCAACGTGCCTGGCACGCTGGCGCTGTGCGCCAGAGTGCCAGCGCCCCACTTGCCTGGCACGCGTGCGCTTGGCGTCTGCAGCAAAAGGGACTTGGTCTCTGCATTATGGAGTTAGACTCCTGACAGAGATTAATTTAGGGAGTTAAACTCCAATGGATCTTGAATGGAGTTAGACTCCTAAAAAAAATTTAGAAATGATCAAAAGGGGCTGCTTTGTTTCTCCCTTTAGCTCTGGATCTTCCCAAGATGGGATTCCTGGAGATGGGTCTCCTCTTCTTCCTGTTGGTTGGCCGGATCTTAGAGAAAGGGGGTAAGATTCAAAAATCTCCCCTTTTGAGATCTAATGGAAGATCTGAGCTCCCCTTTGTGGGTTTTATTGTGAAAAACTATTTAGTTTTGAAAAAGGAAGAGTAAAACTCTTGATTTAATTCAAAAGAAAGGAGAAGGTTTAGAACCATGAGGAAGGAGAAGGAGGCACAAAAACCCTAGAGTTTTAGAGAATGAAAGAGTGTATGTTTTATTCATCATCATGTTGCCTTTTATAGCCTTATATATTTATATATAGCCCATTGGGCTTTACAAAATGGCATTTTGCCCATCCCATGTCTCATGTGCTATTTCTTTTTGCACATAAGCCATGGGCTTTACAAAAATTTGGCTTTATGCCCATTTTGCTTACAATCATGCATAAAAAATTACATAAAAATTATTTATTATATGATTTCATTTTGACATGGGGAGGCCGGCCGTGGGGCTCGACTTGGGCATGGACCCACTTGCTTGGGCTTGGGCCCGCTTAGCTTGGGGTTGATCTTGACTTTGACTTGGTCAACCGGGGTGCAAATTTTGACCCCAACAAAGTGTCCCCATCAATAAATGCACACCGCACATTTGAGTTGAATGCATGAAATTGATAGATTTTGAAGCTGGACTTCGAGGTGGAACATCATTCCGGGGGCGGGGCATCCCTCGGGGAGCATGATTCCCGGGGATCGGAGCATCATTCCGAAGAGCGGAGCATGATTCCCGGGATCGGAGCATCATTCTGAAGAGCGGAGCATGATTCCAGGGATCGGAGCATCATTCCGAAGAGCGGAGCATGATTCCAGGGATCAGAGCATCATTCCGAAGAGCGGAGCATAATTCCGAGGGTTGGAGCATAATTCCGGGATCAGAGCATCATTCCTGAAGAGCGGAGCATGATTCCAGGGATCGGAGCATCATTCCGAAGAGCGGAGCATGATTCCAGGGATCGGAGCATAATTCCGATGAGCGGAGCATGATTCCAAAGGGTCGGAGTATCATTCCGAGGATCGGAGCATCATTCGAAAGAGCGGAGCATGATTCCACGGGGCCGGAGCATAATTCCGACGAGTAGCAGACATTCTGACCGAAGCATAATTTCGATGCAGAGGCTGATTCCCAGGAGAAGCATAATTTCGGGGATCGGAGCATCATTCCGAAGAGCGGAGCATGATTCCAGGGGGTCGAAGCATAATTTCAAGGATCGGAGCATCATTCTGAAGAGCGGAGCATGATTCCAGGGATCGGAGCATAATTCCGATGAGCGGAGCATGATTCCAGGGGTCGGAGCATAATTCCGATGAGCGGAGCATGATTCCAAGGATCGGAGCATAATTCCGATGAGTGGAGCATGATTCCAGGGGTTGGAGCATAATTCTGATGAGCGGAGCATCATTCCGAAGAGCGGTAGCCATTCTGACCGAAGCATAATTTCGATGCAGAGGTTGATTCCTAGAAGAAACATAATTCTAACAGGGAAGGAAGATACTCCGAGGCAAAGCATGATTTCGACACGGGGTGCACATTCTGAGACGAAGCATGATTCCGACGCAGAGCTTGCTGGTTGACTTGATTCCGAGGCGGAGCATAATTCCGACAAGGAGGTCGTTAGTTGATTCCGAGCCGAAGCATAATTCCGACAGGGAAGGTAGATATCCCGAGACGAAGCATGATTTCGACATGGGATACACTATGAGACGAAGTATGATTCCGGTGCAGAACTTGTTGGTCGACTTGATTCCGAGGCGGAGCTTAATTCCGACGAGGAGGTCGCTGGTTGATTCCGAGCCGAAGCATAATTTCGACAGGGAAGGTAGATATCCCGAGGTGAAGCATGATTTCGACACGGGGTAAATTCTGGGACGAAGCATGATTCCGCCGTAGAGGTTGTTGGTTTGATTTGATTTGGGTTGACATCAGCATCGCTATACTGGAATATGGTACCAGGAGCGAATCATCATTTGCCATGAGTGGATTTGAGGATTTCGGTTTTTATTTGGCATCTGCATTGCTGCACTGGAATAATGCCAGGAGCAACTCATCATTTTCCCTGAGAGAATTTGGGAATTGATGGCTTAGGAGGCAGGTTTAGATCCCTATCACCTAAGGCTTTTCAATTTTATGGGCCGTAAGGGTCCCATAAAAGCATTTTCTCCCTACGAGTCGAAAGGATCTCGTAGGTGTATTTTCTCCTTAGGAGTCGTGTGGACTCCTAGTGTGTTGCTCTTTTGTAAGTCGTAAGGATCTCACGCGGGAATATTCTCCTCACAAAGTCGAGAAGACTTTGCGAGTGCATTTCATCTCTTTTTTACAAGTTTGCGCCCTTTCGGATTTTCTCAAACTTGCCGGCAGTCCTGCTGTTTTTACTTACGGAGCCCTTTAGGGTTTTCATCCGTGCCCATTTTTCTTGTGGACATACCATTTTTTTAATTTTTTAATTTTTTAATTTTTTTTATTTTTGCTGGGACTTTGAATGTGGCCTCACCGGTAGGACTTGGGAGAGATTGGGATTATTTTACGCCCGTGGATTGTATACGGTTTTGCAGGATGTATGATCCAGACCATAGGGCCGGAAAAATTTCAGGACTTTGTTGGCGTCTGCATCGCTGCACTGGAATATGGTACCAGGAGCGACTCATCATTCGCCGTTGGGGTATGGAATTTGGAATTTGGTTAGCGTCTGTATCGCTGCACTGGAATATGGTACCAGGAGCGACTCATCATTCGCCATTGGGGATTTGGATTTTGACCGGCGTCTGCATCGCTGCACTGGAATATAGTACCAGGAGCGACTCATCATTGCCTATTGGGAAGCGATGGCTTAGGAGACAGGTTTAGATCCCTATCACCTAAGGCTTTTCAATTTTATGGGCCTTAAGGGTCCCATAAAAGCATTTTCTCCCTACGAGTCATAAGGATCCCGTAGGTGGATTTTCTCTTTAGGAGTCGTGAGGACCCCCAAGTGTGTTTTTCCTTTGTGAGTCGTAAGGATCTCACGCGGGGATTTTCTCCTCACGTATCGTGAGGACCCATCATTGGGTCTTCCCAAATGGAGCATAATTTCAAGGGCGGAGACCGGCCGCTGGACGGGTGACTTTGGTGGGGCATGGGTATGATGAGAATTATTTGATCCCATGGATTGTATACGGTAGTCAATTTGGGGACTGGCCATAGGGCTGGGGGAATTTTGAAAAATTGGAATTTGGTTGGCGTCTGCATCGCTGCACTGGAATATGGTACCAGGAGCGATTCATCATTCGCCGTTTTTTTGTTTTTGCATTTTTTTTTGTTTTACCGCGATTGCTCTATCATTTCAGTTTTTCTTATCGCGAAGGTCGCGATTGCCTATCATTTCGGCTATTTATTCGGTTGCCCTATCATTTCGGCTTTATTATTCATCTTTATTTTACTCGCTGATTTTTATTGCGAGTTGCCCCATCATTTCGGCTTTTCTTTTCTTTTTTCTTTTTATTTACACTTTTTTTTTACATTCCCAGTTTAACGACTTAGAGATCGACTGCTCCCGGTTTAATGACGTGGTGGTCAATTATTTTCAGAGGAAGGCAGATGACTGAGAGAATCAGTTTCACGGAGAACTTCGGTCTCCGTTTCTATGAAATTGGCGGTCGCAGCTGGACTGTTTGTTAACATGCCTTTAGATAGTTCTATCTCTCCTGCCTTGTATTGCTTTTCGACCCAATCTTTGAATACGAAGCAGTCCTCAATGGCATGACCTATCACTCCGTGATAGGGGCAGTATTTGAGGTTGTCGGTCATATTCGCTTCCTGCGGTCTTTTTGACTCTGGCAGTTGTAGACCGTTCCTCAGGGCGTCTTTGAATATTTTACGGATTTTGTTCCTTCTGAAGGAATAGACCTTATCTAGATTCTCTTTCAGTGGAGATTCTCCTCCTTCTCCGAACACTGGCTTCCGAGGCTGGTTGGCATTAGGCCTGCTCATCCCTTGCTTATTTCGGTTAGCCGAAGTGTTAAAAGATTCAGAATCGTCCGAATTTCCGCCTTTGCGATTATAGTCCTTTCGGTTTCTCCAGGACCTATTGTTATTTTGGGAATCCGAGGAGGACTCCTGCTTTGAGTGCTCCAACATCTGGACTTTTCTGGTCAGCTCTTGGAATGTTTTGAGACCCGCGGTGCATAGAAACGGGGCCATCCAATTGTTGAGATTTCCGACGAGGAGACTGACAGATTGGTCCTGCTCTATCGGCGGTTCACATTTGACGGAGAGATTGCGCCATCGGGTTATAAAATCCGTGCTGTTTTCGTTGTTCTTTGGCTTGGTCCTTACGAGGTCGGCGATGGTAATCTTATCGCTAACACTCATGAACCTTTGTCGGAACAGAGATTCCATTTGGACGAAAGTAGTAACGGAGTAATCCGATATGCTAGCGTACCAGTCGAAAACAATATCGGCCAAGCTATTAACGAACTGGCGGAGGAGAAGAGCGTCATTGCCCCCAGTATTCCCGCATGAGGCTTTAAAATAGGCGATGTGCTGATTCGCATTACCCGTCACATCGAATCTTCCGAATTTAGGGATGACATAGCCGCTAGGAAATTCTACCAGATCATACTGAGCAGGATATGGTCTCCCGCTACTGCTAATATCTTTTTGCGCTTCAGCTTCGGCTACCAATGTTTTGACTTTGTTAGCAACCAAATCCATGATTTGATCTTGAGTTAGCGGGCTACTGTCATCGGTAGCCAAGACATTTTCCGAGATAGGATGTGACTGACTTTCATGCGGTCCGCCCACCTTTGGATTTGAGGGAATAGGCATCGGCTGCCTTGGGATACCGTTTCCCGGTTCATGAGCAGAGCCCTGCGCTTGATTGGGCGGCTGAGAGGCAAGTCGGGCCGTGAGCTTCATCACAACATTCGTCAAGTCGTCAATTTTGGAGTAAAGTTTGGCCATCTCCTTGTCTTTACTTCTGAGCTGTTTTCGGAGCTCTTGTAGAAGTTGCTGCTCTGCGTTCTTGGGACGGAAGATTGGCTCATCTTCGCTTCCGAGCTCGACTCCTCATGAACCGAGGGATCTCTCCGCTTATCAGTTTCACTGGGAGGATTTTCATTATCTTCGGGAGGATGCTGGTCTTGGGAAGTGACAGCCACATTCATACCAGATTGGATTTGAGATGTAGTGGCCCCATCCTTGCTCTTACTGCGCGTGCCCGCCATGTAGACAGTGTGGACCACATATCCAGCCATTTCCTCATCTTTGGCGGGGCAACCCTGTTCTTCGAACCTTATGAAGTTCAGCCTAGCAGGAGCCTTAGCCCTTTTGTTGGCTCTGTATCTGAGCTTTTTCTGTCTTAGCTTCTCGATTTTGAGGGCTTGGCGGGCATCCGTTATCCAGGAAGCCATTGTGAGTTGATTAACGGGGAGCTTAGAGAAGATACCCGATTGAACAGTTGTCAAGGGCACCTCCGGAGCTTGCTCGAGACGCCTTGTTGCTTTGTTGGTGTTGATGGCCTTGCCCCCAGCTGGGGCCAAGGAAAGTCGTTCAAACACCGACTTGCGTTTGGATTGTGGTGCCCTTACGACCACCATTTGGCCTCTTGCCTTTCGAGGCCGGTTTTTCTATTACCGAAGCTTGAGGAGCTGGGATGGCGTTAGCGGACACGAACAGAATAGAGCCAAATTGTAGCAGCGGTTCTTCCCACTGTCATCCGAGACTTGCCGGAAGGACCGTTCTGGCATCTATCTTCATCGTGTAGGAGACGGGAGCTGTGTTGAGCACTGAGATCGTCCTTGGAGACATGGTTGAGGCTTGATCGCTTGAAGTCCTGCATGAAAGAGTATTATTTTAGTATAAATATCAATATGTATATTGATTGAATTCGCATGAACGTTTAACCCGAAATATGGGAGGAGAGATATGTCCCACCGGGCGTGCCAGAATCTATAGGGTGTTTTTCGTCACCCCATTGAGATGGGAATGCGCGCGCGCTTGTCAGGCGCATTACAGATTCCCCCTGCCTAGGATAGGCTGGGGTTTATTAATTGTGGGGATCCGAATCTCCGGCAGCCGCCGACTAAGCTGCCGTTAATTACCCCCCGCCTTTGGAGCGAGAGAACCTCCGATTGACGGGTCAAACAGGTCATGCGAACTCAATGTGTAGTGTTGTGTTTTGAAGGGGTTTTGGATATATTGGGGGGCCCGCAGAGTTTTTACGGGGGTCTCGCTACCCGGATAGCGGGCTGGGGGTCAAGGAGGTTAGCAGGGGAGCGCCCCGTTAGAAATTTTTTCTAACAGGGGAGGTATATTTAGTGTGGAGTATGTGTGTATGTGTGTGTGTGTGTATAAAGGAAAGGGCATCCAAAGGATGCGTGGGAGAAGGCGCCAGCGCACCACGTGCCGGGCACACGGGCGCTGTGCGCGCACCACGTGCCTGGCACGCGGGCGCTAGGCGTCAGCAGCAAAAGGGACTTGGTCCCTACACTGGGAGCTGTGCTCCCGATTTGACTTATGGAGTTAGACTCCTGACAGAGATTAATTTAGGGAGTTAAACTCCAATGGATCTTGAATGGTGTCGGACTCCTAAAAAAATTTAGAAATGATCAAATAGGGCTGCTTTATTTCTCCCTTTTGCTCTGGATCTTCCCAAGATGGGATTTCTGGAGATGGGTCTCCTTATTCTTCCTGTCGGTTGGCTGGATCTTGGAGAAAGGGGGTGAGATTCAAAAATATCCCCTTTTGAGATCTAATGGAAGATCTGAGCTCCCCTTTGTGGGTTTTGTGGTGAAAAACTATTTAGTTTTGGAAAAGGAAGAGTAAAACTCTTGATTTAATTCAAAAGAAAGGAGAAGGTTTAGAACCTTGAGGAAGGAGAAGCAGGCACAAAAACCCTAGAGTTTTAGAGAATGAAAGAGTGTATGTTTTATTCATCATCATGTTGCCTTTTATAGGCTTACACATTTACATATAGCCCCTTGGGTTTTACAAAATGACATTTTGCCCATCCCATGTCTCATGTGCTATTTCTTTTTGCACATAAGCCATGGGCTTTACAAAAATTTGGCTTTATGCCCATTTTGCTTACATTCATGCATAAAAAAATTACATAAAAATTATTTATTACATGATTTCATTTTGGTATGGGGGAGGCCGGCCATGGGGCTCGAGTTGGGCATGGGCCTACTTGCTTGGGCTTGGGCCCGGTTAGCTTGGGGTTGACCTTGACTTTGACATGGTCAACCGGGGTGCAAATTTTGACCCCAACACCACTCCATATGAGATATGGAATGGGAAGAGACTATCTCTTAAACAAGTTAAGATATGGAGTTATCCGACCTATGTTGAAAAGCAAAATCCAGACAAGCTCGAGACAAGGTCAGTTCTGTGCAAGTTTGTAGGATATCCCAAACATTCGCGAGGGTATATCTTCTACCACACCAAGGAACAAAATGTGTTTGTTTCTCGGAATTGCCACCTTTTTAGAAAAGGAATTTCTTGTGAAAGAAATTAGTGGCAATGAGGTAGAACTGGAAGAAGTTCCAGCAACACAAACTATAACTGATGATTTGGTAGAACCGGAGGATTCAATAGTCCTCGACGAACCGCAGCCACTCCACAGATCTAGTAGGGTTCCTCATCCACCTGAGAGATACTACGGTTTCTCATAGACGGTGGGAGCGAGAATTGCATCATGGAAGATGATGACCCAACTATTTTCGTGCAGGCCATCACGAGTAGGGACTCTGTGAAATGGATGGATGCTTTGCGATCTGAGATGGAATCTATGTACACCAACAAAATATGGACTTTGGATGTTTCTCCTGAAGGGATAAAACCCATCAGGAACAAGTGGATCTTTGAGAAAGATAATTGGTATAGATGGAAAAGTTGAGACTTTCAAAGCTAGATTTATTGCAAAAGATTTTCTTCAACGACCAGGTGTGGACTATGACGAAACCTTTTCTCTAGTGGCTATGCTTAAGTCCATCAGGATCCTATTTGCCATTATTGCATACCATAACTACGAAATCTGGCAGTTGGACGTCAAGACCACTTTTCTAAATGGTGATTTAGAAGAGAGCGTGTTTATGACACAGCCAGAGGGCTTCGTAGATAGTGAGAACAGCGGAAGCATGTGCAAGCTTCTTAAATCAATTTACGGATTAAAGCAGGCATCGCGGAGCTGGAACATCTGTTTTGATGAAGCGATCAAAGAGTTTGATTTCATAAAAAATGTTGATAAACTTTGTATATACAAGAAGGTTGTAGAGAGTAAGGTTGTCTTCTTCGTATTATATGTGGATGACATATTCTTAATAGGAAACGGTGTTCCTATGCTACACTCGGTCAAGCTCTTCTTATCACATAAGTTCTCCATGAAAGATCTTGATGATGCCTCCTACGTCCTGGGGATTAAGATCTATAGAGATAGATCCAAGAGGATATTGGGATTTCCCAATCCAGGCACATAGACACCATACTAAAGAGGTTTATTATAGAAGATTCTATGCGTGATAATGTACCCGCTTGTTAAGGAATCGCTCTCTCCAAAGAGATGTCTCCCAAGACTGATTTGGAGAGGGCTCGCATGCAAGGGATACACTATGCTTCGGCAGTCGGGTCAATCATGTATGCGATGTTATGTACCAGACCAGATGTAGCATACTCACTAGGTGTAGTGAGTGGTTATCAATCAAATCCAGGGGAGAAACACTGGACAGCTGTGAAGAACATTCTTAAGTACTTGAGAAGTACTAAAGAGATGTTCTTGGTGTATGGTAATGGTGGACTCCAGGTGGAGTCCTTTACCGATTCGAGCTTCCAGAATGATAAGGACGACTGAAAGTCAGTCTCGGGTTTTGTCTTTACCCTTAGTGGAGAGATGGTATGTTGGAAGGGTTCCAAGCTATATACCGTAAGCAGACTCGTTGATAGAGGCTGATTACATCGCTACCAACGATGCTGCCTAAAGGGTTCTCTGGATGAATAAAGTTCATAACATGAACTTGGTTCCTACCATTGAGCATCCAATACATGTGTATTGTGATAACAATGGAGCTGTGGCTTTGGCCTAGGAACCCCGGTCCCATCAGCGATCCAGACATATTCTTAGGCGGTATCACCTGATCAGGGAGATAGTTGATCTCTGGGAGGTCGAGGTCAGGAGAGTTGACACAGAGGATAACACAGCAGATCCACTCACCGAGGCCCTCCCTCAGATGCTAATCGAGAGACTTTCTGGGATGTAGGGTATGAGATACTACAACAACTGGCCTTAGTGCAAGTGGGAGATTGTTAGTGATATGTATGCCCCAGAAGCCATTATTATATGATATAGTGGATGCTGGATATATCTATGGAGGAATTTCTTGCTCGACATGATAGTATGCTATATGGTTACCTTTATCTTAACATAATTGTCTGTCTCTTGCATGTTGATAAAGACCTTAGGATATGTACTTGACTACCAGGATTATGGTGAGATCATACCAGTAGGGCCAGGGTGGTACAAAAGTACATCCTTTAAAAGTTCCTAGTCGAGGGGATATCGAGATAGGGCATCGATATTCCAGAGTAGACTAGTGTATGCGTTTCTTGTCCCTCAGAGGGCGATGGTTGATCCCACATCCATTGGTGTGTGACATCAAAGATTGTACACAGGTGCTCATTAGAGAATGGGTATACCGAATGGACTCGCCGATGACTCTTAGTTGGTAGTATACCTATCGTCAGATAGTAGTCCTTTGGTGACACTGGTATGGGTTAGTCTGTAGACCCGAGATCGTCTTAGAGTCTTGTGTGGCTCCCACTGTGCTTTGATTTCCTCCCTACCGCGCTCAAGAGGAGTTGTGCAAACAGGTGGATTTTGGGTACAGTCCCGAGTCACATAGAGGCAATGAGAGATAGGAGGGGTTTCGTCTCTCCCGGTATTGGGGGTTGATTTTGCGCTATGCTCGATTGGTTATAACTGAAAGTCTCTGGCCAGGGCTGCTGCTGAGATTTACTGATAAGAGTTATCAGTAGTTTCTCGAACCGTTATAGGTCAGACATCGGCATGACTTATCAAGTTACTGGGGTCTAACGTTTACCACCCCTAGACTCGATATGCGACATATCAGACGAAGAGACCGGACTGTACGGTAGTATTATTGATAGGATTCATGGAGAGTATGGACAAGCTTGCTTGTTGATCTTCATATCGCTCAATACCCGGGTAGGCGTTACGTCCAGCTAGTACCGCTGACGGCTTGTAGGTGACTGATGTGGTCATCACCTACTGCTGGCGTATTGACGAGTCTTTAGAGTCTCACACAGAAGTTTCCTGGTTCAAGCGAAACGAAATAGGGCACATATGTGATATGTGTGTGGGCCTGATTAAATACATGTATGTGATACCGTATTGTAATCTGGCAATTATCTGTTATCATTTAGGTTATATGTGATATAACCAGATTATCGAATCAAGTGTTGATTTGATAATGTGATATACAGATAAATGATATTAGTTGGTTATATGTGATATAACCGGATTATTAAATCAAGTGTTGATTTAATAATATGATATATATTATATTTGATATAATTATATCTTAACTAATATCATTAGCTCACTAATTATTCTTCATAATATATATATATATATATAATGAAGCATGGCATGAAATTCTATTTTTGGAAAATGGAATAAAAGGTGGAAAATGGGAGAATGGTATGAAGCATGGGCTTTATCATTTTTATATTAGTCTTAACTCACTATTCAAGTATGGTTGCAATTTATTATTGCAAAGAAATCCATGCTTGAATGAGTGAGCCAAGTATGAACCATACACTTCACTTGATCATTTTTCATGCTTGCTCTCTTGAGTTGAGAAAACACTCTATTGCTCTCTTCTTCTTCTTCCTCTTAATGCATCAAAACTCCAACCCCTCACATGTGATGTGAACCATTGAATTTTGAACAAACTAGTGAGCTTCAAATCCCCTACTTCACCATCCCACACCAAATTAGTACTTTGGTGTGGCATGTTTCCTTCACTAATAGAAGATTAGTGAAGAGGTAGCTTGAGCTAGCGGGCTTCGAGTGGATCATCTTCGGCACGAAGATCATCGGAGGAAGCTCGTCCAAACTCTCAAGTGGAGCCTAGTGGAGTTGCGTGGACTACTACATGGAGCTTTTGAAGAGAAGGACTTGATCTACGAGGGTATAATCTTCTTTCACTTCTTATAGTTTAGTAGATATCAAACCTAAAACCTTAATCATTTAGTTAACAATCTAGGTTAGTGTAAGTTAACATCCCAAAATTTTTAAATTGGCATGCTTGATGCTACAAGAACCAAGTGGTGGTGGTAACATACACTTTCACAAGACATTGCATGATTGACTCAATTGCCTAAGTAAATGATATGTCATTTATGCCAGTCTCTCTCCTCATCAGTCTAGAAAACATCCTTTCTAGAGAGGGTGGCTCCATCACCTGCGGGTACACCACTACATCAGGAATCATCCATTCTAAAATACTTTTATAATGTTGTCCAAGTACCCGAATTGGGAAACTTACCAAATCTAGATCTAATACCATAGATCTAGTCACCAGAATTCCTGATATATTATCCATATCCAACGTGGAGAATACACCATATGTGTGACAACCAAACTTTGACCGATTGTAGTATAAGAACATCACTTCCTATCTGGAGTATGTCATCCAAATCCCAGGACAGTACTCACTACACCTTTCTTACTAGGTCCATCTATTGTTTTGATGAAGTCAATCACCTTGACTGTCACATCAAAAACAGATGACCCGTCTCCGTTTTTCATGCTTTAGTCTATGAATAGACATAAGCAACTTGCACTTCTTCCGCTGCTCCCACTGACTACGAAAACCCTTTGGCAGAGTCATATACACGTACACTTCCAAATTCCCATTTGGAAAGACATTATAGCCATCCACCCGCCAGATATCATAGCCAAGAACAATATCAGCGCCAAGTCATATTCATATAGACTTCAGCGTAGACACTGAAGTAAAAGTCTCATCACAATCCACTGTTAGTTATATGTCTGCCCTAGAGACCATTACTGTACATGAGATGTATATTGTAGTGGATGCTTGGACATATATAGGGAGGATTTTCTTGCTCGACATGATAGTATGCTATCTGGTTACACTTTATCTTAACATGTACACTGATTGTCTCTCTGTTACATGGGTAAAAGGTTATTCCAATCTTTCGGAGAAAACCCGAATCATATTCTGCACTTGACTACCTAGATTATGATGCAGATCATACTAGTGGGACAAAGGTAGTCTGTGAGTACATCCTTTAATGTCCCTAGTCGTGGGTGTATCGATACGGGGTATCGGTATACCAGAGTAGACTAGCGTATAGCTTCTCGACCCATGTAGATGGGCGATGGATGATCCCATATCCATTAGTGTTTGACATCAGAGATGATATACGGGTGCTCAGTGGAGACTGGGTACACTGGACGGACTCGCCGAGAACTCCCAGATGGTATTATACCTCACGTCAGATGGCAGTTCTCTGGCGACACTGGTACAGGTTAGTCTGTCGACCCGAGATCGTCATAGAGTCTTGTGTGATTCCCACTGTGCTTTGATTTCCACCTTACCATGTTCAAAAGAATGTGCAAAAAGGTGGTTTTTGGGTACAGTCCCGAGTCACATGGAGGCAATGAGCGATAGGAGGGGATTCGTCTCTCCCGGTATAGAGAGTTGATATTGCGCTGTGCTCGATTGGCTATAATAGGAAGTCCCTGTCCAGGGCTGTTTCAGACATTTGCTGGTAAGTGTTACCAGTAGTTTCTCGACCCGTTATGAGCCTCATATCGGCACGACTTATCGAGTTACTGGGGTCTGACGTTTACCACCCCTAGACAAGATATGCGACATATCATACGAAGAGACTGGACTGTACGGTAGTGTTACTGATTGGACTCGCAGGAGTATGAGCAGGCTTGCTTGTTGATCTTCTGATCGCTCAATACCCGGGTGGCCGTTACGTTTAGCAGACCGCTTGCGGCTTGTGGGTGTTTGATATAATCATCACCTACTGCCGGCGTATTGACGAGTCTTTAGAGTCCTACACAGAGGTTTCCTGGTTCATGTGAAACGGAGTAGGAGCATATATGTGATATGTGCGGGACCGAAATTGATGCGCGTATATGATACCGCATTCTATTCTCGCGATTTGTGACATCAATCGGTTATATGTGATATAGCCGGATTATCGGATCAAGTGTTGATTCGATAAGTTGTTGCATTACATATTAGTCGGTTATATGAGATATAGCCGGATCATTAAATCAAGTGTTGATTTAATAATTTAATGTATAATTATATATTTGATATATTAATTTACATTAACTAGTATTGGCTCACTTATGATTTCTTTTCTCACATGTGTGCATTAGTGTATATGTGATATATATTAATGTACAACTATTGTGTCATGGTTGTTGATACACACTATATGAGTGTATGAGACTTACACCATACTAATTATAATGTAGGGTTTAAATATTTAAAGTAAATCCAAAATAGTGGTTAATTGGTCACATGCATGAAGCTTTGAGAAGCTTGTAGATGCATTGACTTGGTCCACTAATTTTGTTTTACTAAACATATTTATTAACCTAACCATTATAATTTAGCCACGGTTTATTCTCTACATGGGTTAGTGTATGACACTAACTCACCCATGATTACTATTCTCACCTCAAGAGTTCATTCTCTTATCCTCTTCACTTGAGCTTCTTCTTCGTCATGAGAAAAGCTTACTAGCTTTTCTCAAGGTGAGAAAATATTGTGAGAAAAATAAATCTAAAGAGAGCACACTTCCTACTTCATCATTCTCTACTACTTGCCATTTAGTTTAGGGTGTTTGCTTCACTAATTTCATAATTAGTGAAGAGATAGCATGAGCTTGAGTCTCCTCGACGTAGATCAACTTCGGCCTCGAAGACTTTGAGCAAGCTTGTTCATTTCTCCGCCCATACTAGAGTTCGGGAGATCGATACTCGCAGCGAAGGGACTACTACACGGAGCTTTAGAAGTGAAGGACCGGTCTACAAAGGTTGTATTCCTCATTCACTTAGAAGTAAAGTTATTTACTTGTTGTTTCTTACCCTAATACTCTAGTTAGATCCTAGGTTAGGGTTATTTGGCACACTAAATTTTTAAATACGGCATGTTTGATGCCTTGTGGAACCTTGTGGTTGTGCCTAAGAACCCTACATCCACAACGGGTATTTGATGAAAACTCTATACAACAAGTCTAGCCTTATTAGGTTAGTACCTTTTCACCTACACAGATCTCGAAAGATCTACTTGCTCCTAATGGGTTTTACCCCTTCAAGAGCACCCAGTAAAGTCCAAAATCCATGATTTGCTGAAGTACGTGGAGTCCATCTTGGATATGAAGCATCTGGTCACCTGGAAGTTACCACTTCCTATGACCTAACAAGTAGGGGGAATAGCAGTGCCAGGTCATATCCGCATGGGCTTCACCATAGACACTGAAGTAAAAGTCTCATCGCAATCTACAATGGGTATTTGATGAAAACTCTTTATAACATGTCTAGCCTTATTAGGTCAGTATCTTTCCACCTGCACAGATCTCGAAAGATATACTTGCTCCTAATGGGTTTTACCCCTTCAGGAGCACCCAACAAAGTCCAAAATTCATAACTGAAGTGCGTAGAGTCCATCTTGGGTATGAAGTATTTGGTCATCGGAAAGTTACCACTTCCTATGACCCGCTGATAACTAGTAGGGTCATCATCACTATGATGCCGACCTCCCCGTCACCGTCTACGAGAAAACCGAAGTTCCTCTCGGGTGGCTGAGGTCACCTACTTAATCTGCGGAGTGGCTAATGGTCTGTCAAATCCAATTGAATTCTTAGGTTCTACTAAATTTTCGGTAACCGTTTGTTGTTCTAAAATCACTTCCAATTCTATCATATTCCCACTAATTTCTTTTGCAAAAAGATTCCATTTATAAAAATATGGTTGTTGGGGTCGAAAGTTTCACCCCGATCGACCAAGTCAAAACCAAGGTCAACCCCAAGTCAAGTGGGTCTGAGCCCAAGCTAAGTAGGCCCAAACCCAAGTCAAGACCAAGCATGGAAGAGGCCGGCTCCATATGCCAAAAAGGATGCGATAAATTAGTCTAAATGTAATTTTTAGAAATAAATGTATATAAAATGGGTAGAAAGCCAAAATTTTGTAAACCCCATGACTTATGTGCAAAAAGAAATAAGCACATAAGGTATGGGGTGGCACAAGTGCCACTTGGCAAAGCCCAAGGGGCTATATATAAAGTGTGTAGCCTATAAAGGCAACATGATGAAAAAATCAAAGGATAACTTTCTCTCTCAAAAAAAATTGGGGTACTGTGCCCCCTTCTCCTTCCTCAAGATTCTAAACTTTCTCCATTTTTCTTAAATTAAATCAAGAGTTTCACTCTTCTTTTTCCAAAAATGAATAGTTTTTCACCATGAAACCCACAAAGGGGAGCTCAGATCTCCTATCAGATCTCTAAAAGGGGAGATTGTTAAGTCTTGCCCCCCATTTTTACCCCAAGACCCAGCCAACATAGAAGAGGAAGAAGGAGACCCATCTCCAAGAATCCCACTTTGGGAAGATCCAGGGCTCAAGGGAGAAGAAAGGGGTCCCCTTTCATCAGCTCCAAAAATCTCTTAGGAGTTTAACTCTACAAAAATAAATAAATAAATAATAATAATAAATCCTTTTTTAGGAGTTTAACTCCAAAAGTTAATTGGGAGTATAACTCACAGTGTAAGGGCTAAACCCTTTTGTCCTTTTTTAGGAGTTTAACTCCAAAAGTCAATTGGGAGTACAACTCCCAGTATAGGGGGCTAAGCCCCCCTTTTTACTGCCGGCGCCCAGCGCCCGCATGCTAAGCACGTGAGGCGCCGGCGTCCCGCGTCTAGCGCCCGCGTGCCAAGCACGTAAGGCGCTGGCGTCCCGCGCCCAGTGCCCGCGTGCCAAGCACGTAAGACGCTGGCGCTCATGCGTCCTTTGGACGCTATTTCCTTTTATATATATATACATACTCCACAACACTGTCCCCGTTAGAAAAAAATTTCTAACGGGGCGCTGCCCCGCACCTTGCAAGGGGGCTGCTAGCCCCCTTGACCCCTAGCCCGCTATCCGAGTAGAGGGACCCCCGTAAACTCTGCGAGGCCCACGATATAACCAAGACCCTTCAAAACACAACACATGCACACTACATATTGAGTTCGCATGACCAGTTTGACCCGTCAATCGGAGGTTCCCTCGCTCCAAAGGCGAGGGGTAATTAATGGCAGCTTAGTCTGCGGCTGCCGGAGATTCGGATCCCCACAATCAATAAAGCCCCGCCTATCCTAGGCAGGGGGAATCTGTAGTACGCCTGACAAGAGACGCGTATTCCCATTTCAATGGGGTGAAGAAAAACACCCTACAGATTCTTGCACGCTCGGTGGGACCTTTTCTCTCCTTCCATATTTCGGGTTAATCGTCCATGCGAACTCAATCAACATATATATCGATTGCCTGTACTGAAGTCATTTTTTTCTTTTCCTTTCTTGTGTGTACAGGTTAACAGCTTTCAGTTACAACCTCGAACTCAGCAATCATGTCTCCCAAGACGAGCTTCTTTTCCGACACGACCCCGATCCAGTACGTGGTCAAGATCAACGCCAGCGTGGTTCTCCCTGCAAGTCTCAGCCGGTAATGAGAGGAGTCACCCCGTCAATTTGGTTCCGTCATCATCTACCCTGTCGGAAGCGCTCATCTGGAAAAAATCCCAGCAAACCAGGTGGCCAAGCCGGTCTCAAGGGGCAAGAGGCCGAACGTTGTGATCGCTAAGGCACCACATCCCAAACTTAAGACGGATTCCGAATGATTCTCTGGTGCTCCAGCTTGGGTCAAGACTTCCGGTACAAAAGGCAATATCAAACGTTGCGGACGAGCTCAAGCGACGACTCCAACAAGTGCACAATCAGGCTTATCTCCAAAGCCCTCCATTGCCCGGTCTACGGCGGCTTCCCGAAGAGCTATAGCCAGCCAAGTGCTCAAATCAGAAAAGTTAGGGCAGAAGAGGCTCAGGTATCGATCAACCAAGAGGTCCAGGACTCTGGCCAAGTGGAATCTTATGAGACTCTAAGAGCAGGGTTACCCCGTGACGACGGCTGAGTCGGCCGTAAAAGTCAGCAATTCCTTTGAACCTCTGAAGTGGGTTCATAAAAACGCCATGACCGCCAAAATCAAGGAGACGGCAGTCCGAACGTTGCTACAAAGAGACATGTCCCAGCCCCAACAGAGAAAGCATGACACTGTCTCTTCAAGAGTCTATCAGGCGCTCCGTGCCACGCGAAAGCAGCGGGGCAAATACAGAAAAGAAGCGCTGGCACTACTCAAGAATCCGGTCAGGCCAGCCATCTTTAATCGATTGTCCGTTACTAAATCAGTAGGGCCATGACAGCGGTCCACGAAATCCGCTGCCAATAATGAAAAGACGTCCGGATATGTTATCCATGCGGTCTATATGGCGGACGCGCGGCCCAGCGATAACTTGCGCGGCAAAAGCAGGGATGAGGCCACCACATCTCAAGACCAATCTGGCTTGAATATGGTTGCTGTTTCCCAAGATCAGCCGCTTCCGCTGGACGATGAAAACCCCCTCGATGAGGCCGATAGGAAGAAGGACCCCTCAGTCCATATGGAATAAAGCTCGGACAGCGAATAAGAGCCGATTTTCCATCCCAGGACTGCAGAGCAAGAGCTGCTTCAAGAGCTTCGAAAACAGCTCAGGAGCAAAGATAAAGAAATGGCCAACCTTTACTCCAAAATCGACGACCTGACGAATGTTGTGATGCAGCTCATGGCTCAAATTGCTCGAGCGCCTTCCAATTAGGCACAAGTCTCTACTCATGAGCCGGGTGATGACAACCCGAAGCAACCGTTGCATGTCCCCTTGGGTGCAAGATTGGGTGAGCCGCACGAAAGCTGGGCACATTCCGCTTCTAGGGACGCCTTGGCCCCAGATAGCACTATCCCGCTAACACAAGATCGGATAATGGATTTGGTCACCAGCAAGGTTAAAACATTGGTGGCCAAAGCCGAAGCTCATAAAGAAATTGGCAGTAGTGGGCGGCCATATCCCGCACAGTACGATTTGATCGAGTTCCCGAGCGGCTACGTCATTCCTAAGTTCGGAAGATTTGACGGGACGGGAAACGCAAATCAGCATGTCACCCACTTTAAAGCGTCGTGCAGAAATACAGGGGGCAATGATGCACTCATTCTTCATCAGTTTGTCAACATCCTGACCGGTGTCGCTTTCGACTGGTACACAAGTATACCAGACGGGTCCGTCACAATTTTCGCCCAAATGGAGTCTCTGTTTCGGCAAAGATTCATGAGTGTTAGTAACAAAATCTCCATCGCTGACCTCGTGAGAACCAAGCCGGGGAAAAACGAAAGAAACACGGACTTTATTGCCCGATGGCGCAACTTCAGTGTCAAGTGCGAACCGCCGCTAGAGCAGGACCAGTCCGTCAGCCTCCTCATTGGGAACCTCGGCAATTGGATAGTCACATTCTTATGTACATCAGGCCTCAAGACGTTTCAGGAGCTGACCAAGAAAGTCCAAATGCTGGAACGCTCGAAGCAAGAGTCTATCCCAGACTCTCAAAGTGACAAGACTTAGAAGAACAAGATGGACGACAACTGTAGAAGCGGGAATTCTAGCAATACCAATGTCTTCAATGCGTCCGATAATGAAGACAAGCGAAAGGCGGGCGAATCCAAAACCAACCGGTCTCAAAAGCCGGTGCTGGGAGGAGAAGGGCCTTCCCTGGAGGAGAAAAAGAACAGGGTTTACTCTTTCAGAAGGGACAAGGTCCGTAAGATATTCAAAGATGCCTTGAACAACGGTCTACAATTGCCAGATTCAAAAAGACCTCACGAAGCAAAAATGACCAACAATCCTCTATATTGCCCGTACCACCGAGTAGTGAGCCATGCGATTGAAGATTGCTATATTTTCAAAGACTGGGTTGAGAAGCGGTACAAGACTGGGGAGATCGAGTTGTCCAAGAGTGTGTTGCTGAACAATCAAGTTGCAACCACCAACTTCATACAGACACAAGCTGAAGCCTTATGGGAGCAGACAGCTGAACCCGCTACCCTGAAGAATGAAACTGACTCGCCGCAGCCTCCATGGAGCATGCACATGTCTAAAAAGATGAAGAAGATACTAAAGCTACTTCAGAAAGAGCCCAGAACGGAATGGGAAGGGCAGAAGGAGCCCACCGTTCCAGCTACCGATTTGGGTCAATCAGGCTTGTTCCCTTCCGAAAGGCGGCGCACAGGACCGCGATGTCCTGACGCTAAGATTCGGGGCAGATGCTATTTGGTTTTATCCGTCCACCTCTCCGAAGATGCCAAGTTGATTTATGGCACCGTGTATCGGAGGTTTAGACGGATGCGGCCGATGTAGCAGACTTCGTCAGATTCCCCCTCGCTTGAGGGGTTTTTGATTGTGGGGACGCTCTTCCCTGCAGGCGCAAGCTCCTGCAGTTAATTACGCTACCGCATCGCGGTAACAACTTTCTCCTTCTCCAGAATTTCACTTCGTGTCGTGTGTGTTTGTTTTGTTTGTGGTTGCCCGTGGATTGTATACGGAGACTGAGTAATGCCATCGCCCGTAGGACGTAGATTAGTCCAAATCCGTATCTACTTAGATTTGGGTTTGGTGTTTTTAGTTTAAGGATACATTAGTCGTATTGAGACTAAGATCAACTTAAACGTTCGTTAAGGATACATTAGTCTTGTTTGGGACTAAGATCGACTTAACGTAGTGATATATGGCCATCAGGACTCGTCACCTCTCTGACGTCGTTGAAGGATTACGACGACAGGTGTCAGAGGAGCTCAGAGATGTACCCTTGAACCAAAGTTGATTTGGAGTTTTATCATTCATTTAAATGTCTAAGGATACGTTAGCCGTATTTGGGGCTAAGATCAACTTAAACGGGACCGTTTAGATCCGGCAAAAGAGCATTTGGAGGCTCTATTGTTCCAGTTTAGGGACATGGTGGTCCATAGGTAGTTTAGGGACGTTGCGGTCCATGCTCCAGTTTAGGGACGTGGTGGTCCATATTCCAGTTTAAGGACGTGGTGGTCCATATTCCAGTTTAAAGACGTGGTGGTCCGTTATTAGTTTATGGACGTCTCGGTCCGATATTAGTTTAAGGACGTCTCGGTCCGATATTAGTTTAAGGACGTCTCGGTCCAGCACTAGTTTAAGGACGTCTCGGTCCAGCACTAGTTTAAGGACGTCTCGGTCTAGCACTAGTTTAATAACGTCTCGGTCCCGCACTAGTTTAAGGACGTCTCGGTCCGACAGTAGTTTAAGGACGTCTCGGTCCGACATTAGTTTAAGGACGTCTCGGTCCGATATTAGTTTAAGGACGTCTTGGTCAAGCATTAGTTTAAGGACGTCTCGGTCCAGCACTAGTTTAAGGACGTCTCGATCCAGCACTAGTTTAAGGACGTCTCGGTCCGATATTAGTTTAAGGACGTTTCGGTCCAGCACTAGTTTAAGGACGTCTCGGTCCGATATTAGTTTAAGGACGTTTCGGTCCAACATTAGTTTAAGGACGTCTCGGTCCGATATTAGTTTAAGGACGTCTCGGTCCAACATTAGTTTAAGGACGTTTCGGTCCATATTGATGTATGTGGTCGTCGGGACCCGTCACCTCTCTGACGTCGTTGAAGGATTACAACGATAAGTGTCAGAGGAGCTCAGAGATGTACCCTCGAACCGGATATAAATTGATTTAAGAGAGAGTCGTGCTCAGTCAATTTTATTTAAGGACTTACGGCCAAAATTGGGCTAAGTCCAGTTGAAAATATTCACATTTTGTTTGCATTTGGCCTGTTAGGCCACTGTTTGGGCTTTCCCCTTTTTAGAATGATGCATAGCATTATTTCGGGCTATTCATGCCTATTTTGACTGGGCTCTGCCCTTTTTATTATAATGCAGAGCATTTGTTTTGGTCCATTGGACCTCTTAATTGGGCTCTGACCCTTTAAATAATGTATAGCATTATTTTTGGTCTGTTTAGACCTTTTAATTGGGCTCTGCCTTTTTGAAATAATGTGCAGCACTTTTATTTGGTCCCTTGGACCTTCGATTGGGCTCTGCCCTTTAATAATGCATTGCATTAGATACCCTGACAGTGTCCCACATGGCTTGTCAGGTACTTTGCGCAATTAATGAGCGCAAGCGCTCGTGAAGGTGACACGTGTCACGTTCTGGTGAGCGCAAGCGCAACAGCGCAGTGCGCTATGTTAAGGCGCTGCGCTGCTGTACTGCTGACACGTGGCGCTTCCTGGCGGTTTGCGCAATAGCGCAGTTTTGGCAAGTGCTGGGCACTGTTCTTATTCTTTTGGATCAATTTCAGATCAGAGAAAACAAGTTTTTTCTTGTTTTCTAAAGAACCAGTGGTTCATATAAGGTGCAAAGCACTGTTATCTTGAGAATCTTTTAGATTCAGAACCAATGGTTCATAAAAAGAAGTGCAAGGCACTGTTTATTATTTATTTATTTATTTCTTCTTCTTTTTATTAATGATCCTAGATCTTGTTCTCAGATCAATGATCTGTTCATAAAAGAATTTTCTCTTTTTCGAAAGGTTTTTACCTTTTTCTTTGTTCTTGAGGATTTCTCTCCAATTTTTCAGAGTCTTCTCTGTTTTATTTTTCACAAAAATGTCCCCCCATTGAATTGAGGTCTAGGGTCCTTTTTATTGTGCCCATAAATTAGTTAAATTTGTTAAAGAGATCTTTCTCTGAGTGATTTGGGGAATTTTCCCCACCGTTGGATCTTTGATCCAGGAGCTTCTGTTTTACAGAAGAAAATCTTCTTGTTTTAACAAGAACAGAAAGATTTCTTTAAATCTCCATTCTGTTTTGCGTAACTCCCCAGCGCTTGACACGTGTCGCGCAGCGCAGTGCTTGCGCAGCTATGCTTGCGCAACTGCGCAGACACATGTCGTGCAGTGCAGTGCTTGCGCAACTGTGCTTGCGCAGTTGGCTTGCGCAACTGCGCAGATACGTGTCGCGCAGTGCAGAGCTTGCGCAACTATGCCTGCGCAGTTGGCTTGCGCAACTGCGCAGACACGTGTCGCGCAGTGCAGCGCTTGCGCAACTGAAACGTTGCTTCCTTTACTTTTTTGTTTTAAACAGAACTTTGCTCTGATTGGTGGCGCTGCCTCGGGCGCTGCGCTGATGCGTCTGCGCCAGACACGTGGCGCCCTGCGCTCAGCGCAGAGAATCTGAAGTGTTGCTTCATTTATTGAAGTTTAAATTTTCAAAGCAAAGCTTTGCTTCTGATTGGGGGAAGATGAAGCGTTGCTTCATCTTCCGCCTCGGAATTTGATCAGAGCTTTGCTCCGATTGGGGTAAACAAGTGCCCCCCACCGTTGCGCTTACGTGGCCCTGAAACGTGAGCGCAACGGTGACAGAATTCCAACCGTTGCAGTAACTTTTGGAAGTTGAAAGGGCACTTGGTGCCTATAAATAGGACCTTTGGTCCTTCACAGATGATCATCATCTCCAAAAAATTTATTTTCAGAACCTCAGAGCCCTGCTCTTGTTTTTAAGAACTCTTAGATTTTCTATTTTGGTAAGAATTAGTCTTGAATTGAATCAATTTTAATTAATAGAGCTTTGCTCTTATAGAACTTTGATCTAAAGAAACCCTTCTGGGGTTTCACCAATAGAGCCTTGCTCTCAAGAATCTGTTCCAAGGTTTCTTGACCCATGAACAGAACCTTGCATCTTTGTCAAAACATAGATCGCTTTGATCTAAAAATGATGAACTTTCAAGAGTTTGAATATGAATAATGAAAATTAAAAAATGGAGATTTTGTATTTTAATGGACTATATCATCTTTTAATAATAGTGATCTCAGAATCTTGGGGGACTTCTTTAAATTTCCCTTATTAGGATTTTGATAGTCACTCCTGTTCGTAGAGCATTGCTCTCGAGGAGTTTAACTGTCTGTACTCGTTTTTTAACAAGAATTCGCTTAATCAGTCGGTCTGCTAATTCTGTTGATCTTCTTTCACAGGAACCATGAACGCCCACATGTATGCCCTTAACGAGATCATCTCGTATGGGGACATCCGCCGACTTGGCCGTTCTCAAAATCGGGAGTTCACAAACGAGGAGTGCGCTGAAATAATGAGTCGCTTCGACGCGTACAATGGTCCACTGCTCCCCCGACGTTCCTCCCTTCTTAAGCTTATCGTGGGAGCCATCTGGGAAGCGCTTCCCCTCTTCTGTTCCGGCGTGCCGCTTAGGGCGTTGGATGCTGCTGAGGACAAGGTGCACTCGGTGTACCTGTTGAACTTTATCTCGAAGAGACGGCGAGACAGTCTTATCGATCTCTTGCATGAGTTCTTTCAACAGTCCGCCATACTTGCTGCTTATCGGAGGGTGGAAGACATCACGGGGGACCCTGACGCTTGTGCTCGCGAAAGAAAGCATACTAGGATGGTCCGCAAGGCCTGGAAAGTCATAGATAGGGTTGCTTTCGAGTTCCTCAATCCATGTCCTAGGTTCGAGGTTATTCCCTTGTAATAATGTTTTTCATTTATTGCTTTTATGAATGTAAGAACTATTGGTCATATTAATGGAAAATTTTTATCCCAGCTTGTCTTTATTTTTCGTTTTGAGTCTTTCGCTTATGCATGAACGAGTGTGTCTCGAACGCTTGATCAAACGTAAATTGGATGTTCCTTCTGTAGCTTTCTTCTTTCTCTTATTATCGGCATGCTATCTTAATAAACATGGTCGACGGATAATAGAGCACGCATCTTGACTTTCTTAAGAAATAGCGATGGCTTAGGCCGCAGGTTCAAATCTGCTGCCTAAGACTTTTCAACTCCATGAGCCGTGAGGGTCTCATAGAGACTTTTCTCCCTACGGATCGAGAGGATCTCGTAGGTGGGTTTTTCTCCTTAGGAATCGTGAGGATTCCTAAGTGTGGTTTTCTCTTATAAGTCGTAAGGATCCTATAAGAGAATTTTCCCTCTTACGAGTCGAGAGGACTTGTAAGCGGTTGTTTCCCTCCTTGTCGAAACTCGACCTTGGAGAGTGAGACACGTGAATAGTATGCAAGAGACCATTTTGGATTGACTTGCAGGGTCCCATTGTTCAGGAAGCAAGTTTTTTAGTCCCTGCTGCCTGAGGTTTCATTTGCAAGTTGAGACGAATCGGGAATTTCCCGCGGAAACACTGGTTTCTCTGCGAGCCGACGCGAATCAGGAGGCTCTCGTCAAGGAGTGTTTGTATCCGTGAGTCGAGGAATTTGCTAAGGATTATTTGTTTCCCTAGCGTCAAGGATTATTTGTTTCCTTGGGGTTTGAAACGAGTCGAGAATTTCCCACGGAGGCACTGGTTGCTCTGCGAGTCGATGCGGATCAGGGGGCTCTCGTCAAGGAGTGTTTGTATCCGTGAGTCGAGGAGTTTTGCTAGGGATTATTTGTTTCCCAAGCGCCAAGGATTATTTGTTTCCTTGGGGTTTGAAGCGAGTCGAGAATTTCCCATGGAGGCACTGGTGGCTCTGCGAGTCGACGCGGATCATGAGGCTCTCGTCAAGGAGTGTTTGTATCCGTGAGTCGAGGAATTTGCTAAAGACGCTAGTTTCTTCGGAGTTGGACAGAACCGTCGAGATTTGGCTTCGTCTTCTGGCGGAGCCTGTTGGGAAAGTATGGTTCCCTCTTTGTTTACGCCCTTGGATTGTATACAGGGATCGATGTGATCTTAACTGTAGGGCCAAAGTTTTATCATTTCTTCTTCTTTTTTTTTATTTTATTTCCGCGATGCTCTATCATTTCAGCTTTTATATCGCGAAGGTCGCGATTGCCCAATCATTTCGGCTATTTTTCGCGGTGCCCAATCATTTCGGCTATTTATTTTATTTTTACTCGCTGCTTTTTATTGCGAGTTGCCCAATCATTTCGGCTATTTTCCATGCATACATTTTTTTTTACTTGCTGTTTTTTATTGCAAGTTGCCCTATCATTTCGGCTATTTCGTATGCATGTGCGGCCTATTGGCTTTTTTGCTGTAGACCAATTTCGGCATCAGCACCGCTACAACTGGGATATTACTAGGAGCGAATCATCATCTGCTTCTGTCGATGGCGAACAAAGGTGGCTTAGCGAACAGGGTTAGGGTCCTGTCGACTAAGGCTTTGACTTCATGAGCCGTAAGGGTCTCACGAAGTTATTTCTCCCTACAAGTCGTAAGGATCTTGTAGGTGTATTTTCTCCTTAAGAATCGTGAGGATTGCTAAGTGTATGTTCATCTGTAAGTCGTAAGGATCCTACATGAGGGTTTTCTCTTTGTAAATCGGGAGGATTTACAAGGGTTGTTCACCATGCGAACATATCCCCCGTCACGGATGGGACTTGGTTGGGGAAATGTTTATTCGCGCCCGTGAATTGTATACAAGGGCCAGTATTGAGCCAGGGCATTATCGAAGATTGTAGGGGTTGCTTAAGCACAGGTTTAGGTCTCTGTAACTTAAGACTTTCAACTCTTATGAGCCATGAGGGTCCCATAAGAGAGTTCTCCTCACGAGTCGTGAGGATCTCGCAAGTGTATTTTCTCCTTAGGAATCGTGGGGATCCCTAAGTGTGTTGCTCCCTTGTGAGTCGTAAGGATCTCACGTGGGTGGTTTCTCCTTATAAGGTCGAGAGGACCCTATAAGTGTCCTTTAACGAGGTTGCGCCCTTTCAGGTTTTCACAAACACTCACCGGTAGCCCTGCTGTTTTTATTCACGGAGCCCTTTCGGGTTTTCATCCGTGCCCATTTTGCTTATGGACATACCGTTTTTTTTTATTCTTTTTATTTTCTTTTTCTCTTTTTTTTTACGAGGTCGCGCCCTTTCTGGTTTTCACGAACACTCGCCGGTAGCCCTGCTGTTTTTACTCACGGAGCCCTTTCAGGTTTTCATCCGTGCCCTTTTTGCTTATGGACATACCGTTTTTATTTATTATATTTTTTTTATTTTTTTTTATTTTTTTTATCTCGTCAGCCTAAGGATGTTACGGTATTAGTTTAAAGACGTTTCGTTCTGTTGTTAGTTTAAGGACATTTCGGTCCGTCACTAGTTTAAGGACGTCTCGGTCCGTCATGGAGAAGGCTGGCCACTGCTTAGAAAGCTTAAGCTTAGGAAGATAGCGAGCGGACATAGTCGTCGTCATCTATCGTTGACCTAGGCTGTGGCTCATTAAGCGTAGTATTTCTTTAGGAAGCGACCGTTTATTGGCCTGAAAGGCCTTTCACCGTGCATATCCATGAGTAGATAGGCTCCACCATGGTAGACCTTGTCTATGATGTATGGGCCTTCATAGTTCGGCTTGAATTTTTCCCGCTTGGCGCGATTGGGGATCATAGGCCTTTTGACCACTAACACAAGTTCACTTTGGCGGAATGTCCTCGGCCGGGTCAATCTTTCATATGAGCGCGTCATCTTTGCTTTATAAGCTTCCAGATTTTGCTGTGCTATGAGCCGGGTTTCATCAAGGGCGTCAAGCTCTTCAAGCCGAAGGTGGGCATTTTCTTCGTCCGTTAGCTCGTAGTGGACTGCCACTCGTAGAGAGGGTAACTTTATCTCGAGGGGGAGTACTGCTTCTGTACCGAATACCAACGCGTACGGCGTTGTGTTCGTGGCCGTCTTGAACGTAGTTCGATATGCCCAAAGAGCTTCTTGCAGTCTTTCGTACCAGTCTTTCTTATTTCGGGACACCGTTTTCTTTATGATTTTTGTCAAGGTCTTGTTGAAGGCTTCAGCTAGTCCGTTGGCTCGCGGATTATAAACCGAGAAATATCTCCAGTCTATATTATGCTGTTGCGCGAAGCGACTGATCTTGTGGCTTCTGTAGGCTGGCACGTTATCGGAGATGATCCGTCGCGGAGTTCCAAACCGATATATGACATGCGTCTTGAAGAAATGGAGGATATTCTCCGTTTTAACTTCTCTTAATGGTACTGCTTCTGCCCATTTGGAGAAGTAGTCAGTCGTCGCCAGGATGAAACGATGTCCTCTAGACGATACTGGTTCGATGGGGCCGACTATATCAGTCCCCCACATTTCGAATGGCCAGCTAGCCACCGTTGGATGTAGTGGATTTGGATGCTGATGGATGAAATCCCCATGAATTTGACACGAGTGACACTGCTTCGCATATTCGAGGCAGTCTTGAATCATCGTGGGCTAGTAGTAGCCCATCCGTTTTATCTTCAACTTCATCTTTGGTCCCGCTTGGTAAGAACCGCAGAGTCCGTCGTGAACTTCCTGAACGACTCTTTTCGCTTCGTTAGGTCCGAGACACCTTAGCCATAGAGAATTAAACGACCTCTTGTACAGAGTGTCGTTGACGAAGGCGAAAGACAGAGCTCGTTTCATGAGCTGATGTCTTGTGGATGCTTCTTCAGGCATTCGGTGGGACTTGAAGTAATCTATGAAGACTTCCCTCCAATCCTCGGTATTTTCCCAATCTTTTACTTGCAGGGTTGTCTGCTCGTTCGCTCCTTTTTCTTCGGATGATTCCGGAGATATTTCTGCTGGGGTAAGCACTCGACGGCTTTGTACCACGATTCTAACGTCATCGATGTTCTCATCAGCCAGTTCTTTAGCAAGTTTGGCTAACGCGTCTGCTTTGCTATTTTCCGTGCGCGGTATGTTCTCCAAAGTATAGGAGGGAATTTGGGTCAACAGTTGTTGTACCTTTTCACCGTATTTCACTAACTACGGTTTGCACGTTTGGTAGTCGCCATTTACTTGACCAACGACCAGTTGAGAATCCCCGTATATGAGGAGGTCTTCAATTCCCATGTCAATGGCGATCTCGAGGCCTGCTATTAGAGCTTTGTATTCGGCCTCGTTGTTTGTCCTCGGTTCCGTCAGGGAGAACGCATAGCGCATTATCCCTCCTTGTGGAGTTATAAAGATGAGTCCTACCCCCGATTTAATTATAGGGGTACTTTGTTTGCGCTTCTTCACGGAAGATGCTCCGTCGAAATAAAGCTCCCATCGGGTATTATCATCGTCGATCGCATCAAACGCATGTTCGTTTGGAAGATCGCAATTCAGAGGAGAATCGGTGGGTATCGGATGCTCAGCGAGGAAGTCGGCGATGGCCTGGCCTTTCACTGCCTTGAGAGGTTGATAGGTTATCGAGAACTCTATTAAGAGCAGGGCCCATTTAGCGAGTCGTCCCGTCAGTATGGCCTTTGACATCAAGTATTTAAGGGGGTCCACCTTCGAAATGAGACGGACTTCATGCGCCAACGCATAGTGCCTGAGCTTTGTTATCGCAAAAATCAACGCCATGCAGTGTTTTTCAATGGGGGAGTAGTTGCTTTCTACCCCCAGCAGAACTCGACTTAAGTAGTAGAGTGCTCTTTCTTTCCCTTCATCGTTCTCTTGTGCCCATAATGCGCCTAAGGAACCTTCGAGGGCAGTTGTATAAAGAATGAGGGGTTTTCCCTTAACCGGAGCAGCCAACACCGGCGGGTTCTGCAGGTATTGCTTGATCCCGTCTAGTGCGCTTTGGCATTTTTGGTCCCAGACGAACGGGGTCCCCTTCTTCATCAGGTGGCTGTAGGGATGGCACTTGCCTGAAAGATTGGCTATAAATCGCCGTATGTATGCGAGCTTCCCTTGGAGAGATCGCAACTGTTTGAGAGTTCTCGGCGGAGGCATTTCCATGATCGCTTTGATCTTTGACGGATCTATTTCAATACCTCGGTGTCGAACAATGAATCCCAGGAATTTGCCTGAGGAAACCCCAAATGCACACTTGAGCGGGTTCATCTTCAAGTTGTATTGCTGTAGGCGTTGAAATACAGTCTTCAAATGCTCGAGATGTTCCTCGTATGATTTGCTTTTAACAACGAGGTCGTCGATACAGCATTCGACGATTTCGTGTATAAGGTCATCGAAGATCTTCATCATGGCCCTTTGGTAGGTGGCACCGGCGTTCTTTAAACAGAAGGGCATCACCTTGTAACAGAATATTCCTAGAGGGGTCCTGAAGGCTGTGTGCTTCTGGATGCATTTTATCTGATTATATCCTGACGAGCCGTCCATGAAGGAGAAAACCTCATGAGTGGACGTATTGTCTATCATTAGTTCGGTGACTGGCACTGGGAAATCGTCTTTCGGGCACGCTTTATTGAGATCCCGGAAATCCACGCATATGCGCACTGTCCCGTTTTTCTTTAGAGACCTTTTCTTTCCCTTTATCTTTTCTGCTTGAGGGTCCGAGGTTCTTTTCAGGCAGCGTCCGATTCCGCAGCCGAATATTTTCGCAGACCTTCAGCTCTTCTTCTTTTTCCGAAGTGGATTCTTTAAAGAGAGGGGCAAGTTCCAGCTCCTCATCAGAATCGCTTCCGAATGTAGGCACTGGTGACCCGCCAGTGTTAACCATGCGACAATCGCCAGTAGTTCTTTCAAGCTCTTCGGTCGTATTTCTTTGCTCTCGACGAGTTTTACGCTTTTCCCGCTTAAAGTGTTGTCGATGAGCAACGTATCCTTGCCACCATCTATCGAAAGCTTTGCACTCTTGGGTGGGGTGCGAAACCTTCTGATGATATAAGCAATAGGACGGGTGCATTTCTATTTCATTGGCGATGCTTCCTTCAAAGGATGGTAGCTTCATGCCCATTGATATGGCCTTAGCAAACTTTTTCCTCATCTTGAATTGGCTTTTGTCAACGGTGGAGGCATTTTGCTCCAGCGGAATCATCTCAGCTCTTTCATCAAGTCGCTGGCGCTTGGCCCTTTCAAATATAGCTGTCTCGCGTTCTCGATCAGCTTTACTTTTCAGTCGAGCTTCGTTAAGGAACGCGTCAATCATTTCATCTGATAGTTTCGGGAATTTTGGTTCAAGATTTGCCCCCAGCGCTTCGGTACAAGGAGTTTCCTCATCACCCACGAACGAATGAGAAATCACATGACAGCTCGCCACGCATTCTTCAGATTCATCTGACGAACTTTCTCCCTCACCTTCCTCTTGAAAGACGTGATTGAGGAACTCTTGGAGTGTGATGGGAGTACGTGCCTTCTGGTTGTACTCCTCCAGCGCGTCGATTTGTTTTTGCAAGTCTGTGCGCTTGTCGCCGGGCTTCACGGGCTTTTTAGATTTCTTCTTCTTCTTTTTTGAAGATTTTGACGGCTGGCTGCAAGTGCTTGAGCCACCACCATCGGTCTTTGGAGTTGTACGCGGCTTCAACATCCCCTCAATGACCTACGGTTCCAACGGGTTCTTCCACTTGATCGCTGGACATGCCTGAAGATCGTTTAGCATCCTCTTTGTCTTGGCTGATAATACAACCTCCCAAGGAGCTTCTTCAATGACGGAGCATGTTGCCCCTGGCGTATTCGTCCCCTTAGAGGTGTGGGGCTGCGGGGGATTTACCTTCCATTTGTCAGATAACGCGAACTTGCCCTGTCAGTACTGGTTTTCAAGCCAATTTTTGAAAACATAGCAGTCTTCGATCGGATGACCTAGTACTCAATGATAAGGACAGTAGTTGGGCTCGCTGACACCACTTGGTTGCAACGGACGTTTTGGATCCGGCAGATTTATGAGTCTGTTGCGCAACGCCAGCTCGAATAACCTCCTCTTTTTATCGCGGGGAAAGGAATAAGGACGTCCCATCCTATCCTCAAGGGGTAGTACGGGCGCATATTATTTTGACGAGCAACCGGCTTCGAGTCGCTCGGTTGTTGTTGAGCATTAGCGACGACGATCGCTTTTCCCTTCCCTTTGTCATTTCGGGAGTCCGGCCTTGGAAAAGGGGGTTTATGGCCCATTTGATCCATTTGCGCTAGTTTGTCAATCAAGGCCTGGAAGGTAGTTGGCTTGAAAAACATCATAAATTGTGAGATGGTCGCTTGCGGATCAAGGGTTCCCACAAACATACCCACCGCGGGAGCTTCTTCAATGCGCTGCTCGCACTTCAACCACAAGTTCCGCCACCATATAGCATACTGAACCCACGTCTCGCCTGGCTTTACCCTGGCGTTAATCAGTGCTGTCATCGGGGTGCGTTCACTGGCGCTTGCAAAATGCTGAGTAAACAGCAGCTCCATCTCTGCGAAGGTTTTGATAGAGTCGTTCGGGAGCTCAGAGTACCACTCGAACGCCGTATCCGATAAACTTCCAACAAACTGGTGAAGTAAAAGCTTGTCATCACCGCCGGTGTTGCCACAGAGTGCCCTAAACTGGGCAACATGCTGATGAGGATTGCCTGTCCCCTTGTAGACATGGAACTTGGGAATTGTATAACCGGGTGGGTACTTGATTTGATCATACCAACTTGGATATGGCCGCCCCGTTTTTACGACCTGACCGTCCGCTTCGGTCGCATGATGAACCCGTATTTGCTGGGCGATGTACTCATCTAAATCAGCTTTGGAGATTGTATCCTCTTTAGCCGTCGATAGAGCTGGTGGAGGGTTTGATGTCTCTCCCCTATCGTCTCCAAGGAAGATCGGGGGCTCTTCAGCCGGAGGATCTTGTTATATCATCATCCCTATCATGTCTTGGAAGAGGAGGCCCATACGCTGTATGTTGGCTGCTTGTTCAGCAGCCTCTTTGTCCTTCTTCTCCAATATCCGGCGAAGGAATTCGGCGTCGGTTTCTTCCTCCTGGCGCTCATCTGAGGACGTTTCAGGATTTTCTTTTGGCCCTGTAAGTGCGGCCATAGCGTTCATCATTTCTTGGAGCTTCTGCTGCTGCTCCTGCGCCTTGGTCACTGATCGCGTAAGTGGTCGATGACCCGTAGATATGCGACTGTCCTCTTTACCAGACGCCACATAGACGATATGCACTACGATGCCCACTGACTTAGGGCATTTGGGTGCACCACCTCTGATATTTGTCGTTGGCGCGGGGGTTTTCTCCGGCCTTCTTCTTTTGTGGGCCGTTGAAATTGAAGGGGTCGTTGTAGTGGGCACCCTAGCGATTGTTGTCCCCTGCTGTTTAATAGGACGGTCTTTTTCTTTTTGCACCTTCGTCTTCTTTCGTTGACGAGAGTGATCTGGGTTGATCACGGAGTCTTGAACCCTCCGCCAAACTTTATAAATTTTTGAAGACAGCCGTTGAGGGGGCTGTTCTTGCTTCGTTTCTGGAACTCTCTCCGCAGACGGAGGAGATCTTTTCAGTGTAGCGGTTGAAGAATTCTTACGTACCCTCCTCAGCAGTTCAAAGCTGTTCCCAGTTGGAACAGCAGCGTTGACTTCCACCACTGGAGCCGGTGGAGTTAGCCCTGAGGGGGAGTTGCCCCCTGCCTTCCTCACTCGTTGCCAATGGCGACGTCGAGCGTGACGAGCCGTTGGGACTGGCTCGGAGATTGAGACATCTTCTTTTTGCCCCCTGTCTGAATGAGGCGCCGCTAGTGTTAACTTCTTAAAGACTGAGGTTGTCCTTTGAGGGGTGATATTCAACCTGTCGAAGACGGATCCTCGAGCAGGGGCAGGAGCAGGAATCGTCAGTCTTGAAAAGACTGACTCTTTGGCAGGGGAAGCCGCCTTGACGACTTCTGGAGCAGCAGTTATTGCCTTCCTTGGGACAGCCAGTTTAGAGTTCTGATCCAGCCTGGCGAAAACCGAGGCTGTTGGTTTGGTAGTGGGCGACCCGTTGACAGGGGCCGTCGTGGCAGTGAGCCGGTCGAAGACCGACTTCTTGTTCACTTCCGGTGCAGGTATTGGCATAGAGAAGCTTGTAGGTGGGATCATGGTCCCGAAAAACAGGCCGGTGGTGGCTTGGGTCACCTGGTCTACCGGCAGAGCGAGGAAGGAAGCCGCTTGGGGCCCATATGCTACAACTCCGGGGGAGGTGGAGCGTCCATTGCAGTGGCACTTCGAGCAGTTGGTGCAGTTAGAAGCCATTGAATCTTGAGTTCTGCGCCAGGCAAAAGACCAAATCTTAGTAGCTTGAAATCCGAAGGCAACCATTTAACAAACCGCGATTGGTTCGCGAATCACGACACACGAAGTGTGGAGTGGAAAGAGGAAAAGGTCCCACCGGGCATGCCAGAATCTGTTCCCCTCCGAAAGGCGGCGCACAGGACCGCGATGTCCTGACGCTGAGATTCGGGGCAGATGCTATTTGGTTTTATCCGTCCACCTCTCCGAAGATGCCAAGTTGATTTATGGCACCGTGTATTGGAGGTTTAGACGGATGCGGCCGATATAGCAGACTTCGTCAGATTCCCCCTCGCTTGAGGGGTTTTTGATTGTGGGGACGCTCTTCCCTGCAGGCGCAAGCCCCTGCAGTTAATTACGCTACCGCATCGCGGTAACAACTTTCTCCTTCTCCAGAATTTCACTTCGTGTCGTGTGTGTTTGTTTTGTTTGTGGTTTCCCGTGGATTGTATACGGAGACTGAGTAATGCAGTCGCCCGTAGGACATGGATTAGTCCAAATCCGTATCTACTTAGATTTGGGTTTGGTGTTTTTAGTTTAAGGATACATTAGTCGTATTGAGACTAAGATCAACTTAAACGTTCGTTAAGGATACATTAGTCTTGTTTGGGACTAAGATCGACTTAACGTGGTGATATATGGCCATCAGGACTCGTCACCTCTCTGACGTCGTTGAAGGATTACGACGACAGGTGTTAGAGGAGCTCAGAGATGTACCCTTGAACCAAAGTTGATTTGGAGTTTTATCATTCATTTAAATGTCTAAGGATACGTTAGCCGTATTTGGGGCTAAGATCAACTTAAACGGGACCGTTTAGATCCGGCAAAAGAGCATTTGGAGGCTCTATTGTTCCAGTTTATGGACATAGTGGTCCATAGGTAGTTTAGAGACGTTGCGGTCCATGCTCCAGTTTAGGGACGTGGTGGTCCATATTCCAGTTTAAGGACGTGGTGGTCCATATTCCAGTTTAAAGACGTGGTGGTCCGTTATTAGTTTAGGGACGTTTCGGTCCCGATATTAGTTTAGGGACGTTTCGGTCCGATATTAGTTTAGGGACGTTTCGGTCCGATATTAGTTTAAGGACGTGTCGGTCCGATATTAGTTTAAGGACGTCTCGGTCCCGCACTAGTTTAAGGACGTCTCGGTCCGGCACTAGTTTAAGGACGTCTCGGTCCGACACTAGTTTAAGGACGTCTCGGTCCAGCACTAGTTTAAGGACGTCTCGGTCCGATATTAGTTTAAGGACGTTTCGGTCCGATATTAGTTCAAGGACGTTACGGTCCGATATTAGTTTAAGGACGTTTCGGTCCGATATTAGTTTAAGGACGTTTCGGTCCAGCACTAGTTTAAGGACGTCTCGGTCCGATATTAGTTTAAGGACGTTTCGGTCCGATATTTGTTTAAGGACGTCTCGGTCCGATATTAGTTTAAGGACGTCTCGGTCCGATATTAGTTTAAGGACGTTTCGGTCCATATTGACGTATGTGGTCGTCGGGACCCGTCACCTCTCTGACGTCGTTGAAGGATTACAACGATAAGTGTCAGAGGAGCTCAGAGATGTACCCTCGAACCGGATATAAATTGATTTAAGAGAGAGTCGTGCTCAGTCAATTTTATTTAAGGACTTACGGCCAAAATTGGGCTAAGTCCAGTTGAAAATGTTCACATTTTGTTTGCATTTGGCCTGTTAGGCCACTGTTTGGGCTTTCCCCTTTTTAGAATGATGCATAGCATTACTTCGGGCTATTCATGCCTATTTTGACTGGGCTCTGCCCTTTTTATTATAATGCAGAGCATTTGTTTTGGTCCATTGGACCTCTCAATTGGGCTCTGTCCCTTTAAATAATGCATAGCATTATTTTTGGTCTATTTAGACTTTTTAATTGGGCTCTGCCTTTTTGAAATAATGTGCAGCACTTTTATTTGGTCCCTTGGACCTTCGATTGGTTTCTGCCCTTTAATAATGCATTGCATTAGATACCCTGACAGTGTCCCACATGGCTTGTCAGGTACTTTGCGCAATTAATGAGCGCAAGCGCTCGTGAAGGTGACACGTGTCACGTTCTGGTGAGCGCAAACGCAACAGCGCAGTGTGCTGTGTTAGTGCGCTGCGCTGCTGTACTGCTGACACGTGGCGCTTCCTGGCGGCTTGCGCAATAGCGCAGTTTTGGCAAGTGCTGGGCACTCTTCTTATTCTTTTGGATCAATTTCAGATCAGAGAAAACAAGTTTTTTCTTGTTTTCTAAAGAACCAGTGGTTCATATAAGGTGCAAGGCACTGTTATCTTGAGAATCTTTTAGATTCAGAACCAATGGTTCATAAAAAGAAGTGCAAGGCACTGTTTATTATTTATTTATTTCTTCTTCTTTTTATTAATGATCCTAGATCTTGTTCTCAGATCAATGATCTGTTCATAAGAGAATTTTCTCTTTTTCGAAAGGTTTTTACCTTTTTCTTTGTTCTTGAGGATTTCTCCCCAATTCTTCAGAGTCTTCTCTGTTTTATTTTTCACAAAAATGTCCTCCCTTTGAATTGAGGTCTAGGGTCCTTTTTATAGTGCCCATAAATTAGTTAAATTTGTTAAAGAGATCTTTCTCTGAGTGATTTGGGGAATTTTCCCCACCGTTGGATCTTTGATCCAGGGGCTTCTGTTTTACAGAAGAAAATCTTCTTGTTTTAACAAGAACAGAAAGATTTCTTTAAATCTCTATTCTGTTTTGCGTAACTCCCCAGCGCTTGAGACGTGTCGCGCAGCGCAGTGCTTGCGCAGCTGTGCTTGCGCAACTGCGCAGACACGTGTCGTGCAGTGCAGTGCTTGCGCAACTGTGATTGCGCAGTTGGCTTGCGCAACTGCGCAGACACGTGTCGCGCAGTGCAGTGCTTGCGCAACTGCGCAGACACGTGTCACGCAGTGCAGCGCTTGCGCAACTGAAACGTTGCTTCCTTTACTTTTTTGTTTTAAACAGAGCTTTGCTCTGATTGGTTGCGCTGCCTCGGGCGCTTTGCTGATGCGTCTGCGCCAGACACGTGGCGCCCTGCGCTCAGCGCAGAGGATCTGAAGCGTTGCTTCATTTATTGAAGTTTAAATTTTCAAAGCAAAGCTTTGCTTCTGATTGGGGGGTTGCTTCATCTTCCGCCTCGGAATTTGATCAGAGCTTTGCTCCGATTAGGGTAAACAAGGCTCAAAATCTAAAAAGCTCAAGAAGAAGAAAAGTGCAGCTCGACGCGAAAAAGAGTCTGCAGGGAGATTGATCATTCAAAAATATATCGATTCCCTCAAAGACTATGAACAAAAGGAAAGAACTCTGATTCAATTGAAGGAGTTCTTCCCTATAGAAGCGGCTGAAATTCTGGAAGAGCTAGAAGAAGACTCCGATAACGAGATTCCGTGACCTGCTACGTCGTTCACCTTGGTAGCGACTCTGAGGAGGAGCTCTGTTTTCCTGAAGAGGATGAAGAGCTCGCCACAAAGGCCAACCAAATCCAGCTCAAAAGCGGCATGGCTTTACCGCCAAATCAGGGAAATGCCCCAAAAGGGAAGGAAAAACAAGTTGCTAATGAAAAAGATGGCGGAGAGCCGGCCCATGAAAATTCGAGTCCTTCCTCGGTGGACTATAATGTCTTGGCTCATCTCCGAAAGCTTCCGTCTCTCCTGAGCATCTATGATGCCTTGGTCCTATCTAAGGAGCTTAGAGATGTTCTCATTCACATTCTACAAAACCCCGAGCGGTACCAGGCTCGCTTTGCGAAAATTGATATGAAAGAAGCCCAGTACACTCTGCATACAGCCACGGCCACATTTAAAGATGAAGACATGTTATTAGGAACAGCTGTGCACAACCGACCGCTTTACGTGACAGGGTACAGCGATGGAGACTGGATTAATCGTATATTGATTGATCCAGGGTCCTCAGTGAACATCATGAACTTACGGACTTTGAAGAGTTTGTCAATGGACATCCGACACCTGTCAAGGGAAATGATTGTCATTCAAGGCTTCAATCAAAATTGCAAGCAAGTTCTGGGATCCATAGCTCTGCCGATCAGGTTCGGAAACCTACAAACTGAAGCCAAGATATATGTGATCGATGTCGACACATCCTATAAGATTCACCAAGGAAGGCCGTGGCTTCACGATTACGGCATCGTTCCATCAACTCTCCATCAGTGCATGAAGTATACCAAAAATGGAGAAGAAAGACGCATTGACGGAGACATCCAGCCGTTCGGTGTGCATGAAGTCCGATATGAAGATTCTCGGTACTTTGTGAACCTCTAAAGTGCCGAGCCACAGCTGACCAAAGACAGAACGACCCCGAAACTCAAAAGAAAATCTGAGCCGGCTGTCACTTTCAAAAGCAAAAACCCCTAAGTGCGTCTGTATTTCGGCAGTGACACTGATGAGTCCGACGTTGGAAGTCCGTCCGTCCATAAAAGCCGCCCTCATCTTGGTAGCGATACGGACGGGTCTGATATCGAAGGCCCATCCGACAGCAAAATTCGCCCTTGTTTAGGCTGTGACACTGAAGAATCAGAAGAAGAGGATCCGTCTTGCAACAACTGTGCAGATCGGGCTCTCGTGCAAAAAGAGAAGCTAAGAGAGACCTTCAAAGTTATGGAAGGGTCCCTAGCCATCACAAGGGTGCTAAAGCAGATGTGCAAATAGCTCGACGCATTGCCAATCTCCACCATAGACCAGCTGAAAACCTTTTACGTTCCCGGAAGAAAGAGAGGGCAGAAGGGCATCTTGTTTTATGGGTTAAATCCTGTCGTACATCCGGACGATTTGTCTGTCACGTGCCTTCTCTATGAAAGAGGCATAAGAGTCGTCCTAAACCCCAGATATTATGCGCCCAAAATGCGGGAATATTTTAAAAAGTGCGGATGTCGGTTATATCAAACGGACTCCGAAGCGAAGTTTTATGAGGGGTTGTGGCACCCGCCTCAGGTCCGAGCACTCATCGATGGACGAATCCCAGATTGACGGGACACAGGTTTCATTCAACCTGATATCAAGGCATGCTACATGATTCATATTGGTGAAGCCAGCGAAGAGTCAAATGATGAAGACGAGCTAGTCAAGCCAGAAGAAGCCCCTTAAGAGTTCGAAGATGGAGGACAAGCAACCTTCGATGAGCTAACCGAGGTTGATTTGGGAACGCCCGATAATCCAAGGCCGACCTATATCAGTTCACTCTTGTCAGAGGAAATGAAAGAGCAGATAGTCACCCTGCTGCATGAGTTAGCCGACTGCTTCGCATGGACGTACAAAGAAATGCCTGGCCTTACCCTGAAGTGGACGTGCATAAACTGGCTATATCTCCTGATTCTAAGCCAGTCAAACAAGCTCCTCGAAGAATGAGAAGGGAGCTGGAAGAAAAGGTCATCGAGAAAACCAAGAAACTCATCGATGCCAGCTTCATCAGGGAAGAGAAATACGCGGACTGGATCGCGTGCATCGTCCCAGTGAAAAAGAAGAACGGGAAGATACGAGTTTGCATCGATTTCAGGGATCTCAATAAGGCATGCCCTAAAGACGATTTCCCACTTTCGATCATGTAAATGATGGTTGACTATACCTCAAATTACGAGCTGTTCACTTTCATGGATGGCTCATCTGGATATAATCAAATTAAGATGTCGCCCGAGAATGAGAAATACACAGCATTTCGAACCCCGATCGGGATATACTGCTACAAAGTGATGCCATTCGGATTAAAGAACGCAGGTGCCACATATCAAAGGGCAATGACCAAAATCTTTAATGACTTAATCCATAAAGTCGTTGAATGTTATGTTGATGATTTGGTCATTAAGACCGAAGCCAAGGCCAATTACATCCGAGATCTTAGAACCGTTTTCACCCGACTGAGGGAATACGATCTAAAGATGAATCCTCCGAAGTGCGCTTTTGGTGTGTCGTCGGGAAAATTCTTGGGCTTCATAGTTCGACATCGGGGGATCGAAATTGACCCATCAAAGATAAAGGTCATCATGGAGATGCCTCCTCCAATGAATCTGACGTAGTTAAGATCCTTTCAAGGCAAACTCGCTTACATACAAAGGTTCATCTCGAACCTATCGGGGAGATGTCGGCCTTTCTCAAAGCTCATGAAGAAGGAAGCTCCTTTTTTCTAGGACGTCAAATGTTAAGAAGCGTTTGAAAATATCAAACAGTATTTCTTGCACCCTCCTATGCTTGCTACTCCTATTCCAAATAAACCATCGATTCTCTATACTGCCGTGCTAGATGAGTCACTCGGTGTGCTCCTTGCCCAGAACAACGAGGAGGGAGAAGAAAATGCCTTCTACTACCTCAGTCGAACTTTAGTCGGGAAGGAACACAACTATTCACCGATCGAAAAGCAATGCATGGCTCTGATATTCACTGTGATGAAGCTGAGGCACTATCCGCTTGCTCATCGGGTTATGCTGATCTCCAAGGTCGACCCGCTCAAACACTTAATGACCAAAGCAAGCCTAGCCGGTAGAATGGCAAGATGGAACGTCATGCTGCTTGAATTTGACATAATCTATACTCCTCAGAAAGCAGTAAAAGGGCAAGCTCTCGCCGACTTCCCTGCTCATCCCGTACCAGAAGGGTCACCGCTCAATTGCGAGTTACCCGACGAAGAAGTGCTGCACCTCAAAGATGGCGAGCCATTTTGGGAGCTCTACTTCGACGGAGCCTCATCAATTAGGACCTCCAGCAAATCAAGCGTCCCACAGATAAAAGCAGAGATAGGATTGGTGTTCATCACGCCATCGATGGGAACCCTACGGCGTTCTTTTGCTCTCACCGAGCCTCGCACAAACAACGAGGCCTCTCTATATAAATGGAAATCCTTCGGTTACGAGTCTACGATGATTCCCAGCTTGTCGTCAACTAAAAGATATACAAACCCGAGTTAGCTCGGTACAGAATCCGGGTGGTGGAGCTTATGAAACAGTTCACCCATATTGAACTGATGAGAGTTCCTAGGGCGTTGAATGGAAAAGCTGACGTACTTGCTCGCTTAGCCAAGGAGCTGGCTGATCCCGATATGGATGAAATTCTAATAACAGTCAGGAGCCGGCAAATTCTGCCCCTGGTCTCTTTACGAGAGGAGGAAAGCGCAGAACAAAAGAGCAATCCTGTCGAAGAAGTTCTGATCATTCAAGAGGAGCACGATTGGTGAGAGGCCTTTATAGAGTACCTCCGATACGACAAGTTTCCCGAAGGAAAATCTGCGAGGATTCAGCTGAAGAAGAGAGCTCTTCGATATGTGTTTGTAAATAATACGCTATACCGCAGATCATATGACCAACTCTGACTCAGATGTCTGTCATCGGCCGAAGCCCAAAAAGTCATGAAAGAAGTTCGCTCAGGCATCTGCAGAGCTCACCAATCTGGCCCCAAAATATGGCTTCAAATTAAACGTCTTGGGTATTACTGGCCTACCATGATAAGGGATTGCGAAGAGTATGCGAAGAGGTGTCATCTCTGCCAAATTCACGGTGACTTCATTCATAAGCATCCCAATCCCCTGCATCCTACGGTGGTGTCATGGCCCTTCAAAGTTTGGGGCACCGACATAGTTGGTCCAATTGATCCTCCGTCATCTAAAGGCCACCGGTTCATATTGGCCGCAACTGACTACTTGATGGGCTGAAGTTGTCCCGCTAAAAGAAGTCAAGACAGAAGATATTCTGTCGTTCTTCCAGCATAATATTCTATACCGCTTCGGTACTGGACGAATCATTTCTGGCAACGGGCCTTCTTTCAAGAGCTTCAAAGTCTCAAGGTTCGCTACTCAGCACAAGATAGACTGGAGATATTTCTCCATATATAATCTAAGAGCCAATGGGCTAGCCGAAGCCTTTAATAAGACTCTATGCAAGTTCCTGAGGAAAAATACTTCAGCCAATAAGAGAGACTGGAATCTCAAGCTCCACGAGGCGTTGTGGGCATATAGTACCACACACCGCACCCCAACTCAGTCCACTCCATACTCACTACTCTTCGGAGTGTAAACAATCCTCCTGCTCGAAGTCGAAGTTCCAAGCTTAAGAATGGCCGTCCAACACGAGTTGACGGAGGAGGAAAACATCCTCCTTCGGCTCAAAGAGCTCGACGCCCTCGAAAAAGAGAGGCTCGCAGTACGGCAAAATCTGGAGTTGTACCGAGCCCAAATGTCACGGGCTTATGATAAGATGACCCGTCTCCGTGCTTTTAAGAAAGACGAATTGGTGTTGGTCCTCAAAAGACCGATCATCCCTAATCGACATGCCAAGGAAAAATTTGAGCCAAACTGGGAAGGACCATACGTCATCGAGAAGGTGTTTGATGGAGAATCCTACAAGCTAATAAATGCCGAGGGAGAAAATACCATACCGCCCATCAATGGCCGATATCTCAAGAAATACTGCACGTGAATGCTCCATGTCATGGGCAAATTGAGCACACCGGCCCTACGGTCTAGATCATACATCCTGTAAAACCATATACAATCCACGGGCATAAACGACCCATATCTCTCCCGAGTCCCACCGGACGTGTCAGAATCTGTATGGTGTTTTTCGTCACCCCATTGAGAGGGGAATACGCGTCGCTTGTCAAGCGTACTACAGATTCCCCCTGCCTAGGGTAAGCGGGGGTTTATTAATTGTGGGGATCCGAATCTCAGGCAGCTGCGGACTAAGCTGCCGTTAATTACCCATCGCCTTTGGAGCGAGGGAACCTCCGATTGACGGGTCAAACTGGTCATGCGAACTCAATATGCAGTATGCATATGTTGTGGTTTGAAGGGTCTTGGGTATATCGGGGGTCTCGCAGATTTTACAGGGGTCCCGTGCTTGGCAAGCGTGACGCTGGGCGCCAGCGCCTCACGTGCTTGGCGCTGGCGTCCAGCGCCCGCATGCCAAGCACAGAGGCACCAGCGCCCCACGCCCAGCGCCCGCGTGCCAAGCACGTGAGGCGCTGGTACTCACGCATCCTTTGGACGCTATTTCCTTTTTTATATATATACACACACTCCACAACACTGTCCCCGTTAGAAAAAAATTTCTAATGGGACGTTGCCTCGCACCCCGCAAGGGGGCTGCTAGCCCCCTTGCCCCCCAGCCCGCTACCCGAATAACGGGACCCCCGTAAACCCTTCAAAACACAACACACGGACACTGCACATTGAGTTCGCATGACCGGTTTGACCCGTCAATCGGAGGTTCCCTCGCTCCAAAGGAAATGGGTAATTAACGGCAGCTTAGTCTTCGGCTGCTGGAGATTCGAATCCCCACAATCAATAAACCCCCGCCTACCCTAGGCAGGAGGAATCAGTAGTACGCCTGCCAAGTGACGCGTATTCACATCTCAATAGGGTGACGAAAAACACCCTACAGTGGCGAGTCAAGAACAATATAACTACTGATCTTGAAAATGGTAGAAGCAAAATCCTAGTGAATGCTTAGGATCATCCACAAACAGTCATTACCGAAGCGTACCTTAAGTTTGTCCGGATTCTGCTTTTAAACAGAAAATGGATAACTCCATATCTCAACAAGCTCAAGATATACAACCATTCTATGTCCATATAAAATCAAGGCACTAATTTATATGGAACCAGATCCAAAAGTCACACAGCAGTTTCCGGTGCATATCACCTAATGGAAAAAAGGCCGATACAACATTACTCATCATGGAGCGTATCCACAGATGAGTAACCTGTGAGAGAATTAAGTTCTAAATATTACTATGATGGAATACCTAGCATAAGTATCTACTGTTGGGGTCAAAAATTACACCCCGGTTGACCAAGTCAAAACCAAAGTCAACCCCAAGCCAAGTGGGCCTAACTCCAGGTCAAGACCGAGTATGGAAGGGATCGACCCCATGACAAAAAGAATGAAGCCATAAATTAGTTTAATGTAATTTTTTAGAAATAAATGTATGGAATATTGGCAAAAAGCCAAAATTTTGTAAACCCCATAATTTATGTGCAGAAAGAAATAAGTACATAAGGCATGGGTTGGCACAAGTGCCATATGGAAAAGCCCAAGGGTCTATATGTAAAGTGTGTAGCCGATAAAAACAAATATGATGAGAAAATCAAGAACAACTTTTCATTCTCTCAAATTTTAGGGTTTGTGTTGTAGGGTTCCTAGGCACTCTAATGGAGTCTTGCAAGTGATCAAACATGCCAATTTCTAAAAATTACGGTGCCGAGATGTTGCGCCACGGCAGCGCCCCGGCCGTCTATCCGAGGCCAAAATGTGGAATCAAAATTTTTCCTTACTTGGAAACCGGCGCTACCGTGGACAAAGAAAACCCGGATCGTAACCATTGACCTAATGCTAGCTAACAAGAGATGGGAAGAGAAGTATACCGAGTGATCCGAGTCCTCCGGTCTTCTCGTCATCGTCCCGATCTCCCGCGGAAAGTCTTGCCTCCACATCGTCGCCTCCTCGCCGGAAGGGCACCACATCGCCTGCGTCTTTTACGGGCTCCCGCCTCAATACCGAGGCAACTCGGGCATGAAGCCGGCAACTCGACATGCTCAAGATATGCTGTAGAATGTGTAGTGTAGAGGCTATGTCTTATTTGGGGTTTGTTGCCTTTGAAGATGATGGAGGAATCAAGACTAGAAAAATGGTGCTTGCATTTTTCTAGCATGAAAATGAGATCAAGAAATGAAACTCTCAAGAATGAAAACTCTCATCTCTTTCTTTCTCTCAACCATGAAAAAACTTATCCTCTTAGAAAAAAATGGTGGAGGAAAGAATATGAAGCATGAAGGGAGGTGAGTGTAGTGTAAAGCAAGTGGTGACCACATCCTAACCTCATCATCACAATCTCACATCAACTCTAATCACAACTAATCAACAAAAAGCAAGTGATGAGAATGGCATCAAAAGATGCTTTCATGATAAATACATATGCAAGAAAAACCTCCACAAAGTGTTATTTGCAAACTTGCAAATAACACCCTCCATCGGAAAAGTCCGGCCAGGAAAGAACAAAGGAAAACCGGCCGGAACGGAATGCAAACTGGCAACTCCAGAAAACTGGTCCCGTAGTAAATTACAGGAAAACCCCGATGCTGTGCATACACACCCGCATCTGTATTCGTACCGGATACAAATGCAATGAGACAAAATCTACACTGTACTAAACTAGGACCGGCTTAAGCCAAAGCCGGCTAGTAATATTCGTTCGATCCTGATCCGTGCAATACCGCACGTATCAGATCGAACCCTGCCATATAACTATACGGCCACTGGTACAAACTGTCCGATCCTGATCCGTGCAATACCGCACGTATCTGATCGGACCCTGCCATATCTCCATACGGCCTCTACAGCGTTTCGCCCGAAAGCTTGAGTAACTGTAAGTGTGGTGGACTCTAAAGACTCGTCAATACTATGGCTGTGGATTTAACCACTAGCACGTCAGAGGTATTAGCCAATACGTGACGGGCCACCAGCTATTGACCAAAGGGGACGTCGATGAGCGAACTCATCCTGACACCCTACTGAGCCTGTCAGTGACAATATCCGTACAGTCCGGTCCGTTCGTCTATGAGTATCGCATGGCGGGCCTAGGGGGTTGGTAAAAGTCAGACCCCCAAAAGCGGTACAAGTCGTGTCGGAGTGTAGCCCAGAACGCCCTGAGATACTACTGGAATACCTACCAGTAAATCTCCTGCCTCGGCCGAGGGCTTTGCGTAATGGCTCTCCTAGACACAGCGCGACCTCACCCCCAATACCGGGAGAGACGAACCCCTGAAGATCCGCTCACTGTCTCCATGTGGCTCGGGACTGTACCCAACTAAAACCTGTTTGCACGACTCCTTTGAGCCGTGGTAGGGTAGTAATCAAAGTACAGTGGGAACTCACACGAGACAAATGACGATCCCCAGGTCAATGAACTAACCTGTACACATGTCACCAGGGAACTGCTATCTGACGTCTGGTATAATCCCAACTGGCAGGTTCCCGGCGAGTCCTGTCCGGTGTACTCATAACCCAATGAGCACCTGTATACATCTTAGGTGAACCAACTGACACCAGTGGCTTGTGATACCGGCCACCGCCCCTCGTCGGGGTCTCGACTGTATACACTAGTCTACTAATGGAGTATCGATGCCCTGTCTCGAAACTCCTACGACTAGGGACCTTTTAAGGATGTGCTTATAGACTACCAGCTCTCACGTATATGATCGCCATCATACTGCCGGTAGTCAAGCAAGAATCCTAGGGGCTCTATCAACGTGTAATAGCGACATGCCAGGTCACCTAAAGCAGTACACGATGATAAAGATAAACCAGATAGCATACTATCATCTCGAGTAAGACTATCCTACCGGGATAGGTCCTTCCTCAATCATTGCAATCACGTGCCTGCGATCCAATAATTGACTCTGAGGGCACTATCTCCAACAATCTCCCACTTGCACTCAAGGCTAATTATTGCGATGCCGCATACTCACAGCCCGTGTGATACCGAACACCCAACTCCTCTACTAGTCAGTCTCACAAAGCTCGTTTGCGAAACTATTGCGTTCGAGGAATAGCCTCAGTGAGTGGATCCGCTGTGATGTTTCTTTCTATGTCTCTCTATATCTCAAGTTCGCGGAGAAAGCCATCTCCCGAAATGAGCAATACCTGTCTTAGAATGTCTGGATGTCTGATGGGACCTAGCTCATAAATGAACTTCAAATCCAAACTTCTTAGACTGTATTGTCAACTGAACTTAATCAGTATCCTGCGCCATGCCACCCTCAGTATTGCCTTGGACCACCTGTCCAAAATACTGCCCCTCGTCAGAAGGAAAACTATAACTCTGACAACCTCCTTGTCGTCCAGGTCACCTTGGAAGCCTGGAATGATAACCGTCTCCTAAAGGAACCTGTCGTTATCATATCCCTAGAACATCAACTTATGTTCTAAAACTGCTTCCGACTATTTCTCCAGGATTGGATCAATATCAACTTATTGCATCTATTGCAAGAACAACATCTGGTGTGGTACTTGACATCTCATGATTGACTCAATTGCCTAAGCAAGTGATCTGTCAATCATGCGTATCCCTCTCCCCTTTAGTCTGTAAGACACCTTTAGAGAGGGTGACTCCATCACCTGCAGGTACACTACCGTGCCAGGAGTCGTCCATTCTAAATACTCTTAGAATGCTGTCTAAGTACCCAGATTGGGAAACCACCCAAATCTAGATCTAAAACCATAGATCTAGTAACCAGAATGTCTGATATAATATCCAAGTCCTGTGTGGAGAAACAACTGTGTGACAACCAAAGTATAACCGATCGTAGTATAGGAATATCACTTCCCACTCTGTGTATGTCATCCAAATACCATGACATCACACCCTACTACCTTCTCAACAGATCCATCCCCTATTCTGATGACGCCAAACCTATGACTGTCATGTCAAAAATAGATGATCTATCTCCGCTACATCTGCTTTAGTCTATAAATAGACATAAGCCTGATGTCCACCAATGCTTCCGCTGCTCCCACTGACCACGACAACCCTCTGGCAGAGTCATATAGACGTACACTTCTGAAGCTAGTTCAGAATGACGCTATACTCATCCTCCTGCCGGGTCTCGCAGCCTGGAACAACAGCAATGGCAAGTGTGGGTAAACAAGAACTTCCCTGTCACCGTCCTTGAGGCTACCGGAGTACCTCTCGGGTGCCTGAAGTTACCCACCGTATCTGCGGAGTGGCCAATGGAATGTCAAATCAGATTGAATCTTTAGGTTCCTTATCAAATCTTCAGTAATCGTCTGCGGTTCTGGAATCACTTCCAGTTCTACCATACTCCCACTACTTTTTTGAAAAAATCCATTTTTAATAAAACTGTGGCGAGTCTAGAACAATATTTCTATTGATCTGCCAGATGGTAGAATGTCAACCCTCGTCATAGCCTGGGTCAACCCACAAACAGCCATTACAGAAACGTGCCTTGAGTTGTCCAGTGTCTGGTTTTAATCATAAGCCGGACAACTCCCCGTACCTTAACAATGTCAAGATATGAACTGTTCTATATCCAATATAGAAACAGAGGCACTGATTTAATTGAACCAGATTCAAATCATGCAGCTGTCTCCAGTGCATGTCAACTAAATGGAAGGAGGCCGATCAGCGTTACTCAACTTAGGAATGTTTCCAATTATGAGTAACCTGAAAGAGAAGCTAGTTCTCTTAATCATTACTATCAACTGAACACCATACACAAGTATCTACATCTTTGATCACTTTGAAGAATCCCGATACTTGCTACACCTGGTTCTCTACTCTATTCAAATACCTATAACTCCTCAAAACTTAGACCCTGTGTTCCTACGAAACACATGTCTAAGAACTAGAGAAGTTAAAAGTAAACAGAATATAGTATGAGGACCAACCCCTCTGTCCTAATGGACACTGGACAACATACAATACTCTGTATAAGTCCGCTGAGTCTAACAACTCTTTCACTGTGCGTTGTAGGTTGAAAACTGTACTTATGGTTAAGAAGAATTACACCGCTGTTTAATGCTCCTTACCTAACCATCCACTGATATAGGTAAATGTCATCGACATGATATCAAAAGGTATATCTCACTCTATGAAAATAGACGTACAAATATATCAATTTGAAATTGATGCACAACAGCGGATATTCAAAACCAAATATTTGCCGACCGGCAAACAGCCCAGATGATCTCCTCAAATATCACCGATTGCAACGAATCCCGATATAATGAGGATGATCACCGTATTCCCAATGACTTACTCCCACTCATCATCTGTAAAACCATACAGATGTGAGAATCATACCTGGTAAATACATACCCTGGAGTAAGTATCTAATCGGGAAATCAGTTTTCTTTTAACATCACACAGTGAAACTGAAACATTGAAATGTTTCGGTGGGGTATTCCGGTATTCTTAGTAATGCCTCTTCCATTATCCAGATTCACAACTGTAACCGTATATCTCTTTGCCATCTATCCAAATCCCTTTATATGTCTTTAGTCATTACCGTCTGCACACCCCTTTAGGCCAAATGGTTTTCTTCCTTCCCTACCGTTCGGCACCAGCCTATGGTTTGGAAGAAGACTATCCAATAAGCATAAAGGGTGTACTGTCCTAATCCTAGGATCACTCGCAAAGCGAGAGAAGGTGAAGATAAAAGACAACCGAATAAACCTTATTCCTATTTCTCCTGAACCAGAATCCATCCCCGAACTGGAACAAGTTCCTTTCGAGTTCGTATATAACCATACGATGGAGTATCCAAATAAACTGTGGATCTTTGTAGTGATACGGAGTGTCCTGGAGAAATACAAAGGTGATTTAGAATTGGCGAAGAAATACTTTGTTCGGTCGTAAATAGCAGTCGCAATTTACTTTGCCCTCTTACTAATCCCTTGCTTTGTCTTAACTTAATACCTTCTGCACACCATCGTTATGCTAATTGGTTTCCTTCGTTCCCTACCGGTCGGCACCAGCCTAAGGTTTGGAAGAAGACAATCCAATTTGCGTAATAGGTGTACTATCTCCTAAACCAAGGAGTACTCGCAATGAGAGAAGGTGAAAAGAAAAGACAACTGAATAATCCTATTCGTTTTCTCCAGAACCAGAAACCATCCTCGAAGTCCTTCGAGTTCGTATATAACCATACGATGGTTTTGTCCAATGGAAGTGGACGTTCGCAGTAATGCGGGGTGTCCTGGAGAAAAGGGTAAAAGTAGGAGTGGCAATGAGGTCTGCAACTCTGACAATCCAAAAGCCAGTGTTAAGAAAGTTCGGTCAACTTGGTCACTGAGTCATAGTCCAGGGTCGGGTCAATGGTCGCTGCCAAAGAGAGAAAGAAAAGAAACACTCAGCGTGCACTCTAACCTAGATCAGAATGGTTATCACTTTGTCTAATCTGGAAACCTCCCACTGTACCTCAAATTCTCCTCCAAACCTGAAAGAAGAATTAGTCGGGGTCACCCGAGGAGTAAACTAACTCATCAGTGGGAATCGGGATCCAACTATCACCGCATGATAACTTGACGGAATCCACTCAAGTCACCACACTCCAGAAGGTATGCGCATGCCTGGCAAGTTTCAGTTCTTTTGAAACTCCCGATGTGATTTTTACCCTTAGGACCCAAGTGACCTTGACACAGTCAACAAATCAAAGAGTCCTAGTCAAGTTCAACCCGTCATTATCCTGGATTGCATTAAACCCACCCGTACGAGCCCTTGACACAGTCAACAAGGCCGCACGACTGTCCTAACCAATCCCATTAATATGCTGCAAACAAACACTACTTAGCTACCGCACACTACGCCTTGACACAGTCAACAAACGCAGCACGAATACTAAGTAATACTTGTAAGAAATGACGGAGGGCTACGTCTAGTTTTTGGCGAAAAACTTTTAACGTAATGAACTTGATATCGTTGAAGGAACTGCATAGTTTTTATAAAAATATAGTAACGAAAGCCTTTGCTAAAGAGGCCACTCCCGGTGAAGGGATCTCGGCTCTTTCCCCGTAGAATGAGGTGCAGGATATTCCAACTGAATACCACGATGCAAAGCAAAAGTAATCGGCTATAGTGAAGTTAATGCCCTGACGCAAACTTCTGTCCAAGGGGTCACTCCCGGTGAAGGGATCTCGGCCCTTGCCTCGTCGACTGAGGAGCAGGATATTCCAAATGAATACCACGATACAAAACAAAAGTGAACGTCCTTGCAATAACAGCTTTTTGAAAAATGTTCCAACAACATCAGAATAGGTTTGTTTATCTTGCATTGATCCGAATCAACGCAGTCCCATCAATTGATCACACCACAAAGAACGAAAATATACTGATGTACGTATATGCCATCCACATTCGCCACTGGGTCCCGTCATCACCCGTTAGGTTACTTAACTAACGACAGAGCGGGGACTGGACTAGCGCGGATGCAAAACATATACAACATCTACTAATATATATACCAATATATTATATTCGCTCAAGGCGTGATAAAATGCAACATCACAGAAATATACAGCATCACAGAACAATACAGATATCTGGAAGCCCCGGGTTTCACAGAGCCGCTGCTGAAACCCGACGTTCCCCTGGTCGTGTGGATAGCCTGTGCAATGAAATCCTAGACCCCTACGGGCGCGACAAGTCACCCGCCAAAACCTGAAGCGAGGCAGCCCCCTTCAGCACCGTGAATGGACCACCCAGCATTTCATGGAATCCGGTAACTTGGGCACCCCTCCTAGGTCAACCTGTACCCCCTACGAGTGCGGCGAATAGCCCGCCAATCCTAGAGTGAAGCCCCCTCCGTCTCAATGCCATGAAATGCGGGCCCGTTGCCCTCTAGAACCCGGCTATCCGTGCACCCCTCCGCGGGGTAATCCTAGTACAGAAAGTAAAATATACATACAACGGGTACATCGACCGCAACCAGGTCGTGCCCCAAAAGAATAATACAAACAGGCAGTGACGGCAGTCCACATGTCGGACGCTCGCCCCGCAATATCAAATGTACATATAAAATAAAACTGTACTAACATTGCATCCAGGCTATCCCCCATGACCGATCCGCGACAACACAGCATAAACATAGAACATCAACGTGAAAGTCACGTTCGCAAATCCGTCTAACCGGGCTATAGCAGTTAGATAGGATTTACCGATCAAGTGACATTCACGGTCGCAGATATAATGTAAATACTGTGAAATAATGTGTTTAAAATATCCGATCGATCAAACAATTAACAAGTGGGCCCCCAAGCAATACTGTAGCAGTCACAGAAAATCTGGACCCAAACTTAATATCCCAAAACCCTTAAAATTAGCCCACAAGCCCACTGGAAAAATTCCACACAGTGAAGACACTAGAGTGCGGCGGAACCGCGGCCCAAGGGGGGGTTTGGCCGCGGTTTCGCGCTTCCATGTTCGACTGACTGCGTCGAATTTTTTCAGCAGTCTTACAATTTCCAGTACATTAGTTTTATACAACCTGAAAAATTTTTAGACACCAAAAATTTTCAACAGAAAACTGATGTGAACAAAATTGTAGTTTTTGGAATTTTGGTCGATCGGAAATGCAAAACACATTAGAACAAGCTAGGCAAGGTTAATGGCGTGGCTCTGATACCATGTTGCGCCACGGCCGTCTATCCGAGGCAAAAATGCGGAATCAAAATTTTTCCTTACTTGGAAACCGGCGCTACCGCGGACAAAGAAAACCCGGATCGTAACCATTAACCTAATGCTAGCTAACAAGAGATGGGAAGAGAAGTATACCGAGTGATCTGAGTCCTCCGGTCTTCTCGTCATCGTCCCGATCTCCCGCGGAAAGTCTTGCCTCCACATCGTCGCCTCCTCGCCGGAAGGGCACCACATCGCCTGCGTCTTTTACGGGCTCCCGCCTCAATACCGAGGCAACTCGGGCATGAAGCCGGCAACTCGACATGCTCAAGATATGCTGTAGAATATGTAGTGTAGAGGCTATGTCTCATTTGGGGTTTGTTGCCTTTGAAGATGATGGAGGAATCAAGACTAGAAAAATGGTGCTTGCATTTTTCTAGCATGAAAATGAGATCAAGAAATGAAACTCTCAAGAATGAAAACTCTCATCTCTTTCTTTCTCTCAACCATGAAAAAACTTATCCTCTTAGAAAAAAATGGTGGAGGAAAGAATATGAAGCATGAAGGGAGGTGAGTGTAGTGTAAAGCAAGTGGTGACCACATCCTAACCTCATCATCACAATCTCACATCAACTCTAATCACAACTAATCAACAAAAAGCAAGTGATGAGAATGGCATCAAAAGATGCTTTCATGATAAATACATATGCAAGAAAAACCTCCACAAAGTGTTATTTGCAAACTTGCAAATAACACCCTCCATCGGAAAAGTCCGGCCGGGAAAGAACAAAGGAAAACCGGCCGGAACGGAATGCAAACTGGCAACTCCAGAAAACTGGTCCCGTAGTAAATTACAGGAAAACCCCGATGCTGTGCATACACACCCGCATCTGTATTCGTACCGGATACAAATGCAATGAGACAAAATCTACACTGTACTAAACTAGGACCGGCTTAAGCCAAAGCCGGCTAGTAATATTCGTTCGATCCTGATCCGTGCAATACCGTACGTATCAGATCGAATCCTGCCATATAACTATACGACCACTAGTACAAACTGTCCGATCCTGATCCGTGCAATACCGCACGTATCTGATCGGACCCTGCCATATCTCCATACGGCCTCTACAGCGTTTCGCCCGAAAGCTTGAGTAACTGTAAGTGTGGTGGACTCTAAAGACTCGTCAATACTATGACTGTGGATTTAACCACTAGCACGTCAGAGGTATTAGCCAATACGTGACGGGCCACCAGCTATTGACCAAAGGGGACGTCGATGAGCGAACTCATCCTGACACCCTACTGAGCCTGTCAGTGACAATATCCGTACAGTCCGGTCCGTTCGTCTATGAGTATCGCATGGCGGGCCTAGGGGGTTGGTAAAAGTCAGACCCCCAAAAGCGGTACAAGTCGTGTCGGAGTGTAGCCCAGAACGCCCTGAGATACTACTGGAATACCTACCAGTAAATCTCCTGCCTCGGCCGAGGGCTTTGCGTAATGGCTCTCCTAGACACAGCGCGACCTCACCCCCAATACCGGGAGAGACGAACCCCTGAAGATCCGCTCACTGTCTCCATGTGGCTCGGGACTGTACCCAACTAAAACCTATTTGCACGAATCCTTTGAGCCGTGGTAGGGTAGTAATCAAAGTACAGTGGGAACTCACACGAGACAAATGACGATCCCCAGGTCAATGAACTAACCTGTACACATGTCACCAGGGAACTGCTATCTGACGTCTGGTATAATCCCAACTGGCAGGTTCCCGGCGAGTCCTGTCCGGTGTACTCATAACCCAATGAGCACCTGTATACATCTTAGGTGAACCAACTGACACCAGTGGCTTGTGAGACCGGCCACCGCCCCTCGTCGGGGTCTCGACTGTATACACTAGTCTACTAATGGAGTATCGATGCCCTGTCTCGAAACTCCTACGACTAGGGACCTTTTAAGGATGTGCTTATAGACTACCAGCTCTCACGTATATGATCGCCATCATACTGCCGGCAGTCAAGCAAGAATCCTAGGGGCTCTATCAACGTGTAATAGCGACATGCCAGGTCACCTAAAGCAGTACACGATGATAAAGATAAACCAGATAGCATACGATCATCTCGAGTAAGACTATCCTACCGGGATAGGTCCTCCCTCAATCATTGCAATCACGTGCCTGCGATCCAATAATTGACTCTGAGGGCACTATCTCTAACACGAGAAAACCTAGAACGGATCGTTGGCTAGAAGTATAGGCAAAGCAAGGAAGTAAATGGAAATATAGCTAAAGGAAAGTGACTACAACCTTTGTAGATCCGGTCCACCACCTCCTAAGCTCCGTGATGAAGTCCCCTCGCTGTCCAAATCGTATCTTGGGCTCTAGCGTCGGCTTCATCGGAGGAAAAACAGGCTAGGTCATCGACGACGTGCCGAAGATGATCTACGTCGAGGCATCACTAGATCAAGCTCCACCTTCACCAAGCCATGAAAACTTGTGAAGGAAACACCCTATACTACTTGGCAAGAGGTAGAGGATGAAGAAATAGGAAGTGGGTAGACTTTAGTTTTGGATTTCTCACTAGTTTTCATCACTTGCCATTGGAGTAGCAAGCTTTCTTCATGGAAGAAGAAGATGAAGAAGAAGAAGATATAATAAGTCTTTAATTATTTGATAAATAAATCAATACTTATCATGACTTCAACCATGGTTTAGTGTAGAGATTTAACTAAGGTTAGATGAGTGGTTAGGGTTAGAGAAGAGACAAGAATGGTGGACTTATTCAAAGCTTCAAGAAGCTTCAAATAAAAACAAAAATAGCCACCATTCATTTCTCTTTTTCTTTTCAAATGAAACAAATAAAATAAATAAATAGATAAATGAATAAGCAAATGAAATGATACCCTAACCACTCACTAACCATGGTTCAATACTTTACACAAAACCAAGCAAGAATGTATCATCAAACATGATACAATCATGTGCGCAAAATATATCATATATACAATGTGCAATACAAGTAAGTAAATCCATTTAAAGTGAACCAATACTATTTAATGCAAAATAATATATCAAATATATAATTATACATTAAATCATTAAATCAACACTTGATTTAACGATCCGGTCATATCGCATATAACCGACTAGTATCCTATGTATCGGCTTATCGAATCAATCCTTGATTCGATAACTAGGTTACATCGCATATAACCAATCGATACATTCATCGCGAGAATGGAATACGGTATCACATACACGCATTATTTTCGGTCCCGCACATATCTCATATGCGCTCCTATTTCGTTTCGCTTGAGCCAGGAAACCTCTTGTAGGGTTCCTAGGCACTCTTGTGAAGGTTCATGAGGCATCAAACATGCCCGGATTAAATTTTAGACGTGCCGAACAACCCAAAGCCGGGATCTTTGCTAGATTATTAGGGTTTAACATGTAATTAGATAACATTTATCTAAGTGTGAGGGATTACAACCTTTGTAGTCCGCTCCTTCACTTCACAAGCTCCGAGTAGAAGTCCCTTTGCCGCGATCCACGATCTCCCGGACTCATGAGAGGCTCCACGACTCGAACGATCCATTCTAGCTCGTCGTAATCCAAAATCTCCGATGATCTACGTCGAGGTTTCGAAGAACTCAAGCTATCTCACTCAAAAGAGAAGAACACACTAAACCCATGGGCTAGATGAGATTAGTATGAAAGAGTAGTAATTTAGCTATCCTTTTATATCATTTTCTCATAATCTTTCATCACTTAGGGTTTTTCAAGAGAGCTTTTCTTGAAGAAGGAAGAAGATGATAATGGAAAAATATATTCATTAGCTTAAACCTTTTGTGATGAATAGAATGAATTATATGATTGAATTGTAACCATGGTCAAGGATGAATGGATAAGAAAGAGTAGAGAATAAACTATAGTTAGGGTTTGGTTTGGTTAACAAATGTGTCATCCATAAATATCTTCATAATGACAAAAGGAAATGCTTCTAGAAGCAACTTGAAGCAACTAAACCAAATCAAACCCTAACCTCAATTAATCATCCTTAAACATGTTTAACAATTAATCATATCATGTCACAATAATATATATCACATATATATTATATATTTGCAACAAAAGAAAATAATACAATTAACATATATCGCATATATATCAATGTATCATCCACTGAGAAAATGAAATAATAAAGTAAGCCAATATTAGTTAATATAATAATATATCATATATATATTAATATATATATTAAATCATCGAATCAACACTTGCTCCGACGATCCGGCTATATCGAATATAACCGACTAATATATCATGTACCGATTCATCTAATCAATACTTGATCCGATGACCCGATTCATATCCATAAATCGCGAGAATCTAATACGGTATCCCATATCGCATTATTCTCGCTCCTGCGCATATCACATATGTGCCACTACTCTGTTTCGCCTGAGCCAAGAAACCTCTGTGTAGGACTCTAAAGAATCGTCAATACGCCGGTAGCAGGTGATGATCATATCAAACACCCACAAGCTGCAAGCGGTCAGCTAAACGTAACAGCCACCCAGGTATTGAACGATCAGAAGATCAACAAGCTAGCCTGTCCGTTCTCCTGTGAATCCGATCAGTAACACCCCCGTACAGTCCGGTCTGTTCGTCTGATATGTCGCATATCAAGTCTAGGGGTGGTATACGTCAGACCCCAGTAACCGATAAGTCGTGTCGATGTATGGCTCATAACAGGTCGAGAAACTACTAGTAACACTTACCAGTAAATCTCTATATCAGCCCTGGCCAGGGACTTCCAGTTATAGCCAACCGAACACAGCACAACATCAACTCCCTATACCGGGAGAGACGAATCCCCTCCTATCGCTCATTGCCTCCATGTGATTCGGGACTGTACCCAAAAGCCACCGTTTTGCACGCCCTCTTGGACGTGGTAAGGTGGAAATCAAAGCACAGTGGGAATCACACAAGACTCTATGACGATCTCGGGTCTACAGACTACCCTGTACCTGTGTCACCGGAGAACTGCCATCTGACGTGTGGTATATCACCATCTGGGAGTTCTCGGCGAGTCCGTCCAGTGTACCCAGTCTCTACTGAGCACCCGTACACCATCTCTGATGTCTAACACCGATGGATATGGGATCATCCGTCGCCCATCATATGGGTCAAGATGCGTATACGCTAGTCTACTCTGGTGTATCGATGCCCTGTCTCGATATACCCTCGACTAGGAACAGTTATAGGATGTACTCATCGACTACCGCGGCCCCACTAGTATGATCTCATCATAGTCCCAGTAGTCGAGTACAGATCCTAAGGGCTTTATCAACATGTGAGAGTAAAACAGTAAACCAATACAAGTCAACATGTTAAGATAAAGTGAAACCAAATAGCATACTATCATGACGAGCAAGAAAGTCTTCTCTATATATAACCAAGCATCCATTATAATATACATCATATGTACAACAATGGCCTCTAGGGCATATACATAACTAACAATCTCCCACTTGCACTAAGGCCAGCTGCTGTAGTATCTCATACCTAGCATCCCGAATAATCTCTCAAACTGTATCTGGGGAATAGCCTTCGTGAATGGATCCGCAGTGTTGTCCTTCGTATCTACTCTCCTGACCTCGATCTCCCGGCGATCAACTATCTCCCTGATCAGGTGATACCGCCTCAGAATATGTCTGGACTTCTGATGGGACCTGGGTTCCTTGGCCAAAGCCACAGCTCCATTGTTATCGCAATACAGAGGTATTGGATGCTCAATGGATGGAACCACATCAAGTTCACTAATGAACTTCTTGATCCAGACAGCCTCTTTGGCAGCATCGTTGGCAGCGATGTATTCAGCCTCCATCGTTGAGTCTGCAACGGTATCCTGTTTGGAACTCTTCCAACATACCGCCCCTCCATTGAGGGTGAAGACAAAACCCGAATGCGACTTAGAGTCGTCCTTATCACTTTGGAAGCTGGAATCGGTAAAGGACTCCACCTGGAGTTCTCCGTTACCATACACCAAGAACATCTCCTTAGTCCTTCGTAAGTACTTGAGAATGTTCTTCACTGCTGTCCAATGATTCTCTCCAGGATCTGCTTGATACCGACTCACTACACTTAGGGAGTATGCTACATCGGGTCTGGTACATAGCATCGCATACATGATAGAACCTACTGCCGAAGCATAGGGTATCCCTTGCATGCGAGCTCTCTCCAAATCAGTCTTGGGAGACATCTCTTTGGAGAGAGTGAGTCCAGAGATCGTGGGTTGGTTCCCACGCTTGGATTCTTCCATACTAAACCTCTTTAGTATGGTGTCAATGTACCTGGATTGGGACAATCCCAGTATCCGTTTAGATCTATCTCTATAGATCATGATTCCCAATATGCAGGAGGCATCACCTAGATCTTTCATTGAGAATCTGTGTGATAAGAAGAGCTTGACTGATTGCAGCATAGGAATATCATTTCCTATCAAGAGTATGTCATCCACGTACAATACGAGGAAGACTACCTTACCCTCTGCCTCCTTCTTATAGATACAAGGTTCATCTATATTTTTGATGAAGTCAAACTCTTTGACTACAACATCAAAACAGATGTTCCAACTCCGCGATGCTTGCTTCAACCCATAAATGGATTTAAGCAGTTTGCACACCTTTCCGCTGCTCCCACTATCTACGAAGCCCTCTGGCTGAGTCATGTACACGCACTCTTCTAAATCACCGTTTAGAAAGGCGGTCTTAACATCCATTTGCCAGATTTCGTAGTCATGGTATGCAGCAATGGCAAGTAAGATCCGGATGGACTTAAGCATAGCCACTGGAGAAAAGGTTTCGTCATAATCCACACCTGGACGTTGACGAAAACCCTTTGCTACAAGTCTAGCTTTGAAAGTCTCAACTTTTCCATCTACACCAAATTTCCTTTTAAAAATCCACTTGCTCCCAATGGGTTTTACCCCTTTAGGAGCATTTTCTAAAATCCATACTTTATTGGTGTACATGGATTCCATCTCAGATCGCATTGCATCCAGCCATTTCACAGAGTCACCACTCGTGATGGCCTGCTCGAAACTAGTCGGTTCATCATCATCCATGATGCAATCCTCGCTTCCACCATCAATGAGAAAACCGTAGTATCTCTCAGGTGGACGAGAAACCCTACTAGATCGGCGGAGAGGCTGGGGTTCGTCGGGTACTATTGAATCTTCTGGTTCCATCAAATTATCAGTTGCAGTTTGTGGTGCTGGAACCTCTTCCAGTTCTACCTCTCTGCCACTAATTTCTTTTGCAAGAAATTCCTTTTCTAAAAAGGTGGCATATTGAGAAATAAACACTTTTTGTTCCTCAGCGTGATAGAAAATATATCCTTGAGAATTCTTAGGATATCCCACAAATTTGCAAAGAACTGATCGTGCCTCGAGTTTGTCTGGATTTTGTCTTTTGACATAGGCCGGACAACCCCATATCTTAACTCGTTTAAAATATGGTCTCTTCCCACTCCATATCTCATATGGTGTGGTAGGTACAGATTTAGACGGAACTAGATTCAATATGTATATGGCTGTCTCAAGCGCATACCCCCAGAAGGAAATAGGTAACTCAGCTTCGCTCATCATAGATCGCACCATATCTAATAGGGTCCGATTCCTTCGTTCCGATACACCGTTGTGCTGTGGTGTATAAGGAGGAGTAAGCTGAGAGAGAATCCCATTCTCTTTTAGATAATCTAAAAACTCACCGCTTAAGTATTCACCTCCTCGATCAGATCGAAGAATCTTAATACTTTTGCCCGTTTGGTTCTCTACTTCGTGCTTATATTCTCTGAATTTCTCAAAAGCTTCAGACTTGTGTTTCATCAGGAATACATGTCCGAATCTAGAGAGATCGTCAGTGAATGTAATGAAGTAGGAAGAACCGTTCCTAGCATGCGTAGACATGGGACCGCATACATCACTATGTACCAGTCCTAAGAGTTCGGTAACTCTTTCTCCGTGTCCACTAAACGGAGCTTTGGTCATTTTTCCTTTGAGACATGAATGGCAAGTATCATAAGATGATAATTCGAACGGATTCAAATAACCATCTCTATGTAACTTAGCCAGTCGTGTCGCATTGATATGACCAAGTCTACAATGCCACAAGTAGGATTCGTTCTCATCTGAACTTTTCCTCTTGTGTGTGTTTTGTATATTCAGGACTGTATTCTGATTTAGAATGAATATGCCATTATGTAACGAGCCTGATGCAATCAACTTTTGATCTAGGAATATGTTCATAACATTATCCTGTACTACAAAATTATATCCCTCTTTATTCAATAAAGAAACTGATATAATGTTGCACATCATGTTCGGTATATAATAGCATTCATTTAGAATCAGTGTATTACGACTTGGTAATACAAGGTGATATTCGCCAACTGCTTTGGCTACAATACTTGCACCGTTCCCTACTTGAACGGAATGATCACCTTTTCCCAGTTCTCTACCTTTACGTAGCCCATGTAACTGTTTACATATGTGGGATCCTGATCCGGTATCTAATACCCAGGACGTAGGGTGAACTGAGAAACAGTTCTCAATAACTAACACACCTGAAGAAGATGCATCAACATGCATGTTCTTTTGGGCGGCGTGAGAATCCAGATATTCTCCTGTTTCCTGCTCAGTCTTATAACTCTTATAAGAAAGAACGGGTCTGACGTTCCCTTGCTCAGTACAATAATCAGGTTCAGTCAATACATCCATATTATTATCTTGATTATGGCCTGAAATGGTCGCTACCTGGAGAGAGAGAGAAGAAAACACTTTAGCGTATGCTCTTGCAAGATTAGATTGGTTATTATCTTATCTAATCAGGATGTCTCCCACTATTTATTTTTTTTTATCAAATCTACCTTCAAACCATAAAAGGTAAGATTAGCCGGGATTAATTACACCCTACAATTTCGTCAATCTTTCAGCCAGATCAGTGTCGGTACTTTGAGGGAGGTTCCCCGTGCTTTCGCACGGACCTAATTAGTAAACCTCGTTTTCCCAGAGGCGTAACCTCGTTAACACTTTTCTAGACACCTACTTGAATGACTAATTGTCCTGTGTAAAACTCTCCCAGGAGTAACTCTTACTCGCAGTGGGTATCGGGATCCAACTATCTCATAGGAGGTATGCAATCTCATTGCAAATTTCAACACTTGAAATTCCCGATAATATTTTTGCCCCTAGCGATCTATGACCTTAACTAAGTCAACAAACCATAAATCGCAAGTCAAGTTCAACCCGTACATTTCCCGATTGAATTAAACCCACCCGCACGACCCTTAACTAAGTCAACAAAGCCGTACGAATACCCTAATCCAATCACATCTCATGTTTTAACAGATAAACATTACTTAGCTACCGTACACTATGCCTTAACTAAGTCAACAAACATAGCACGAATACTAAATAATATATATCTGAAATGACGGAGGGCTACGCAGGTTTTTCAGAAAACCCTGAGCGTAATGAACTTGATATCGTCGTAGAATCATGTAGTTTTTGAAAAGGAGTGTTTTGAGGCTTTTCTTAATTTTGCTAAAGGGGTCACTCCCGGTGAAGGGATCGTCGGCCCTTTCCTCATCGAATAAGGTGCAGGATATATCATATATACCGCTGTGCAAAGCAAAACACTAAAAGCAATCAAAAGACAAACCGCGTTTTGTAGCATCTGCCAGTTTTGCTAAAGGAGTCACTCCCGGTGAAGGGATCTCGGTCCTTTCCTCATCGAATAAGGTGCAGGATATATCGTATATATCACTGTGCAAAGCAAAACTGTAGCTACCCTTTTATTAAGTTTTGATTCTACAACATCTTTAGGTTTCTTTTCTTTTATTAATCTCATTAATAAAAATCCCATCAGCTTATGCTTCCTAAGCATCACAGAAGAAACGAAAGCAGTAATATTTATATATCAGCATATATATATAGTATAAGCATTCGTCTCAGGCAGTAATATGATCTCATCACAGAACATTGCAGCAGAAGAACATATATGAAATATTGGATATACTAGGACGTCCGTGTTTTCAATACGAGCCTGTATAAAACACGGATTCCACGGTCGCGACGAATAGCCAAACCCACATCCCAAGACCCCTACGAGAGCGGCAAGTAACTCTGCCAATTCTAGGGTTAGGAGACCCGGTCTCGACTCCTCGAGATGGCCTCCCACTGGACCCTAGAACCCGGTTACTTGTGCTCCCCTCCTTGGGTCTACCTAATGCGGAAAAGTAAATAATATACACTGGTGACAGCAACCGCATCCTGGAAGTGCCCCAAATAAAAGAATATTACATTACAAATGAATTTTACATGAATGAAAATGAAAACCCTCATCTCACATAAAACCCCCGGCTATTCTGATCACGACGATCCAATATAACATATCACAGCAACACATAATATCTCATATCATCAACGTAAGCAAGTATGCGTATCCCGATTGTCGTTAATGTATAGCAACGAAGCCGGCGATACACCACATACTACGCTTACGGTCACAGAAAAGAAAGTGTAAAACTACAATATTTGGAATCCACAATCACTTTAGACATCGTAAATCCGAAATATCACATACTTCGTATTTCATGCCTAACTCTATGAATTCCACATATTGTATCACATTCCAGATAAATATACGGTATTAAACTATTTGAACAGATAATCAAACACCCAAAATTTCCCGAAGTGCTCAACTCTTGAGCGGAGTTCAAATAATCCCAGAATATGTCACAGTACCAGTGATCCAGCCGTAGAAGGGTCAAGCCAACGCCTCACATGTGGCACGCCGTACTGCCCCAAACCCGAAGGTTCAAAAGGCAGTTCAAGACGGTCACATAATCGAGTTAAGGTTTGTTGTCTTCTAGAGGGTCCACCGCTTAACTTGTACAATTTTTCCGAAAGATTTAAACCCAATAAAAATTCAACGCTTGAAAGTTTGCCTTGCCGGAATAAAGTGGGTTAATGATATCCGTTCAACCAGTTTAACAATTTCTAAATATCCGGAAAGAAATACGAATTTAAAATTTCCAATCGAGTCTACTATTACCAAATAAACCCCAGAATTTTAAACACCTGGAACAGAATAAAAATATCCAGAAGCCTCAGCAAGTGACTACAAACATTACCATGAAGCCACGTGTCATGATCACACTGTTCCGCCGCGGAAGCGCCGCGCAAGCCATGCTTGCGCCGCGCTTCCGCCGCCGAATGGTCGAGTTGGGGGGTCGGGTTTCATGGTAATTCTTAGAATTACCTGCTGATTTTTTTACATATTTTTAATTCAGAAAAATCCCAAAATTTAAAAAATTTCCAGAGAGGGGTCTATTTGCATCGTTTCGGGTTCGATCGGAGTTTTAAGTTCGTAAACACATCGCCTAATGCTCTAGCTAGGCTCTGATACCACTGTAGGGTTCCTAGGCACTCTTGTGAAGGTTCATGAGGCATCAAACATGCCCGGATTAAATTTTAGACGTGCCGAACAACCCAAAGCCGGGATCTTTGCTAGATTATTAGGGTTTAACATGTAATTAGATAACATTTATCTAAGTGTGAGGGATTACAACCTTTGTAGTCCGCTCCTTCACTTCACAAGCTCCGAGTAGAAGTCCCTTTGCCGCGATCCACGATCTCCCGGACTCATGAGAGGCTCCACGACTCGAACGATCCATTCTAGCTCGTCGTAATCCAAAATCTCCGATGATCTACGTCGAGGTTTCGAAGAACTCAAGCTATCTCACTCAAAAGAGAAGAACACACTAAACCCATGGGCTAGATGAGATTAGTATGAAAGAGTAGTAATTTAGCTATCCTTTTATATCATTTTCTCATAATCTTTCATCACTTAGGGTTTTTCAAGAGAGCTTTTCTTGAAGAAGGAAGAAGATGATAATGGAAAAATATATTCATTAGCTTAAACCTTTTGTGATGAATAGAATGAATTATATGATTGAATTGTAACCATGGTCAAGGATGAATGGATAAGAAAGAGTAGAGAATAAACTATAGTTAGGGTTTGGTTTGGTTAACAAATGTGTCATCCATAAATATCTTCATAATGACAAAAGGAAATGCTTCTAGAAGCAACTTGAAGCAACTAAACCAAATCAAACCCTAACCTCAATTAATCATCCTTAAACATGTTTAACAATTAATCATATCATGTCACAATAATATATATCACATATATATTATATATTTGCAACAAAAGAAAATAATACAATTAACATATATCGCATATATATCAATGTATCATCCACTGAGAAAATGAAATAATAAAGTAAGCCAATATTAGTTAATATAATAATATATCATATATATATTAATATATATATTAAATCATCGAATCAACACTTGCTCCGACGATCCGGCTATATCGAATATAACCGACTAATATATCATGTACCGATTCATCTAATCAATACTTGATCCGATGACCCGATTCATATCCATAAATCGCGAGAATCTAATACGGTATCCCATATCGCATTATTCTCGCTCCTGCGCATATCACATATGTGCCACTACTCTGTTTCGCCTGAGCCAAGAAACCTCTGTGTAGGACTCTAAAGAATCGTCAATACGCCGGTAGCAGGTGATGATCATATCAAACACCCACAAGCTGCAAGCGGTCAGCTAAACGTAACAGCCACCCAGGTATTGAACGATCAGAAGATCAACAAGCTAGCCTGTCCGTTCTCCTGTGAATCCGATCAGTAACACCCCCGTACAGTCCGGTCTGTTCGTCTGATATGTCGCATATCAAGTCTAGGGGTGGTATACGTCAGACCCCAGTAACCGATAAGTCGTGTCGATGTATGGCTCATAACAGGTCGAGAAACTACTAGTAACACTTACCAGTAAATCTCTATATCAGCCCTGGCCAGGGACTTCCAGTTATAGCCAACCGAACACAGCACAACATCAACTCCCTATACCGGGAGAGACGAATCCCCTCCTATCGCTCATTGCCTCCATGTGATTCGGGACTGTACCCAAAAGCCACCGTTTTGCACGCCCTCTTGGACGTGGTAAGGTGGAAATCAAAGCACAGTGGGAATCACACAAGACTCTATGACGATCTCGGGTCTACAGACTACCCTGTACCTGTGTCACCGGAGAACTGCCATCTGACGTGTGGTATATCACCATCTGGGAGTTCTCGGCGAGTCCGTCCAGTGTACCCAGTCTCTACTGAGCACCCGTACACCATCTCTGATGTCTAACACCGATGGATATGGGATCATCCGTCGCCCATCATATGGGTCAAGATGCGTATACGCTAGTCTACTCTGGTGTATCGATGCCCTGTCTCGATATACCCTCGACTAGGAACAGTTATAGGATGTACTCATCGACTACCGCGGCCCCACTAGTATGATCTCATCATAGTCCCAGTAGTCGAGTACAGATCCTAAGGGCTTTATCAACATGTGAGAGTAAAACAGTAAACCAATACAAGTCAACATGTTAAGATAAAGTGAAACCAAATAGCATACTATCATGACGAGCAAGAAAGTCTTCTCTATATATAACCAAGCATCCATTATAATATACATCATATGTACAACAATGGCCTCTAGGGCATATACATAACTAACACCTCTGTGTAGGACTCTAAAGACTCGTCAATACGCCGGCAGCAGATGATGATCATATCAAACATCCACAAGCCGCAAGCGGTCTGCTAAACGTAACGGCCACCCGGGTATTGAGCGATCAGAAGATCGACGAGCAAGCCCGCTCACACTCCTGTGAATCCAACCAGTAACACTTACCGTATAGTCCGGTCTGTTCGTCTGATATGTCGCATATCTCGCCTAGGGGTGGTAAACGCCAGACCCCAATAGTTCGATAAGTCATGCCGACGTAAGGTCCATAACATTCGTGAAACTACTGATAACTCTTACCAGTATATCACTGCAACCCTGGCCAGGGATTTCCTGTTATGGCCAGTCGAGCATAGCACAATATCAACCCCCAATACCGGGAGAGACGAATCCCCTCCTATCGCTCATTGCCTCCATGTGAATCGAGACTGTACCCAAAAACCACCTGTTTTCACAACTCAGTAGAGCCGTGGTAGGGTGGAAATCAAAGCACAGTGGGAGACACACAAGACTCTATGACGATCTCGGGTCAACAGACTAAGCTGTACCAGTGTCACCAGAGAACTGCCATCTGACGTGAGGTATAATACCATCTGGGAGTTCTCGGCGAGTCCGTTCAGTGTACCCAGTCTCCACTGAGCACCCGCATACCATCTCCGATGTCAAACACCAATGGATATGGGATCATCCATCGCCCATCGCATTGGTCGAGAAGATATACGCTAGTCTACTCTGGAATATCGATGCCCCGTCTCGATATTCCCTCGACTAGGAACATTTCAAGGATGTACTCATGGACTACCCAGTCCCCACTAGTATGATCTGCATCATAGTCCTGGAAGTCGAGTACACATCCTAAGGGCTTTATCAACATGTAACAGAGAGACGGAAAGTATACACGTTAAGATAAAGAGCAACCAGATAGCGTACTATCATGTCGAGCAAGAAAGTCCTACCTATATATGTCCCAGCATCCACTACAATATACATCCAATGTACAGTAATGGCCTCCAGGGCATACATATAACTAACAATCTCCCACTTGCACTAGGGCCATCTGTAGCAGTGGTCGCAGTATCTAATACTCAACCATCCCATATGAGTCTCTCTCTGGGAAAAGGTCTTCGTGAGTGGATCCGCCGTGTTGTCCTCTGAGTCTACTCTCCTAACCTCGATCACCCCGGAGATCAACTATCTCCATGATTAGGTGATGCTTCCTCAGAATATGTCTGGGTCACTGATGGGACCAGGGTTCCAGGGACAAAGCCACACTTCCATTGTCATACAATGGCAGGAACCTAGTTCATCTTATGAACCAATATACACCCAAACTTCCTCTTTGGTAGTATCTTTAATAGCGATGTTACCAGCCTTTATCGTCTAGTTTGCCACGGTATCGAGCTTGGATCTCTTCCAACATACCGTCCCTTTACTGAGGGTAAAGACAGTGCCTGTGACTGACATTCAGTCACCTTTATCACCTTGGAACTCTTCCAGTGATTCTCTCCTGGATCGATTGATACCATCTTACTACATCTAGTGAGAATCCTAGCATCCAATTACATCTATCTCATAGATGAAAACTCAGGATTTAGGAGGTATCACTTTGATCTTATTTGGGGAATCCTAGTGATAATAGGAGATTGACCGATCGTAGTATAGGAAACTCTTTTCCTATCAAGAGTATGTTGTCTACGTACAATACGAAGATGACCACCTTACTCTCTACTACCCTTTTGTATATACAAGGTTCGTCTACCATTTTGATGAAGTCAAACACTTTGACTATCATATCAAAACAGACGTTCCAACTCCGCGATGCCTGCTTCATCATGTAAAGCAACTTGCACACGTTTCCGCTGCTCCCACTGTTTACGAAGACCTCTGGCTGTGTTCTTATAGACGTTCTCTTCTAAATCATTATTTAGAAAAGTAGTCATGGCACCCAACCACCAGATATCGCAGTCATGGTATGTAGCCGTGGTAAGTAGGATCTGGATAGACTTAAGCATAGCTACTGGAAAAAGGTTTCATCATTATCCACGCCTGGTCGATGACGAAAACCTTTAACAAGTCTAGCTTTGAAAGTCTCAACTTTTCCATCTACACCAAGTAATCTTCTCAAGATATACTTGCTCCTGATGGGGATTTAACCCTTCAGATATAGCAACCAAAGTCCGTACTTTGTTGGTGTATAAGGATTCCATCTCAGATCACTAAGCATCCAGCCATTCTTACAGAGTTCTACCCCCGATGGCCAGCTCGAAACTAGTTGGGTCATCATCTTATGATGCAATCCTCGCTCCCACTGTCATCGAGAAACCGAAGTATCTCTCAGGTGGGTGAGGAACCGTACTAGATCGGCGAAGAGGCTGAGGTTCGTTGGAATCTACTGAATCCTTTGGTTCTACCAAATTGTCTGCTATAGTTTGTATAGCTGGAACCTTTACAGTTCTACATTACAGACCTTGCCTCGAGCTTGTCCGGATTTTGCTTTTAGACATAGGCCGGTCAACCCCAAATCTTAACTAGCTTAAGACATGGGCTCTTCCCTTTCCATATTACATATGAAATGGTAGGCAACTGATTTGATTGGAACCTTATTCAATAGGTATGCAGCTTCTTAAGCGCATAACCCCAAAAGGAAATAGGTAACTCAGTAATACTCATCATAGAGCACACCATATCTAATATTGTGCAATTGTTCCGCCCTGATACACCGTTGTGCTGTGGTGTATTCAGAGGAGTAACACTGAGAGAAAATCTCATTCTCCTTTAGAATAGTCCAGGAATTCTATGCACAAGTATTCTCCTCCCTGATCTTATCATAAGTCATAATACTTATACCCGTATTTTGGTTCTCTACTTCTAACTTATATTCTGTGAATATCGCAAAAAGGTTCGGACTTATGTTTCAACAGGAACATATGACTGAATCTTGAGAGATTATCAGAGAATATAATGAAGTATGAAGAACCAGTCCTGGCATATGTAGACAGGAGACTTTACATACATCATCATGTAACAGTCCCAAGAGTTTACTAACTCTTTCTCTGTTTCTAATAAACAGAGCTATGGTCATCTAATCTTTGTGACATGACTGGCAAGTTTCACAAGATGTAAATTCAAACTGATTTAAATATGCATCTAAAATGTAACTTCAGCCAGTCGGGTCGCATTGATGTGACCTAGTCTACAATGCCTCAAGAAGGATTCATTCATTTCTGAACTCTTCCTCTTGTGTGTGTTCTGTATACAAGGAACTGTAGTTTGATTTAGAACGTCAATGCTTTTAGATAACGTGCCTGAACCGATCAACTTTTGATATAGGAAATGTTCAAAACATTATCCAACAATACAAAATTATATCATTTCTTTACTAATAAAGAGACTGATATGATTTTGTATATCAGGTTCTGTATCTAATAGCATTTGTTCAGAATCAATGTATTGGTAATACAGGGTGACAGTGACCAACAGACTTGGCTGCAACACTTGCCCCGTTTTCTGCCTCATGAAACTTATCACCCTTTCTCAGTTTTTCTACCTTTTTGTAGCCCTATGTAACATATTACATATCTGGGATCCTGATCCGGTATCATATACCCAGGATGCAGAGGATACTGAGAAACAGTTCTTTGTAATGAACATACCCGAAGGAGATGCATCTCATGCACTTTCTTCGTTTGGGCGGCATGGGAATCCTGGCATTCCCCTATTTCCTGCTCTGTCTTATAACAATTATAAGTTGGAGCGGGACCAACGTTCCCCAGCTCAGTATAACAAGCGGGTTCGGTCAATCATCCGTATTATTATCTTGATTAAGGCGTGATATGGTCGCTACCTGGAGAGAGAGAGAAGAAAACACTCAGCGTGCGCTCTTGCAAGATCAGATTGGTTATATATTTTATCTAATCAGGATGGCTCCCACTGTTTTTATCAAATCTTCCTTCAAACCCTAAAAGGAAAGACTAACCGGGATTAATTACACTCTACAAGTTCGCCAATCTTTCAGTCAGGCCAGTGTCGGTACTTTGAGGGAGGTTCCCCGTGCTTTCGCACGGACCTAATTACTGTAAACCTCGTTTTCCCAGAGGCGTAACCCCGTTGACACCTTTCTAGACACCTACTTGATCGGCTAATTGTAAAGTGCAAAACTCTCCCAGGAGTAACAATTACTCGCAGTGGGTATCGGGATCCAACTATCATATAGAAGGTATGCAATCTCATTGCAAATTTCAACACTTGAAACTCCCGATAAAGGTTTTTACCCCTAGCACCTATGACCTTAACTATGGTCAACAAATCATAAGTACTAGTCAAGTTCTACCCGTCATTTCGTGATTAATTAGACCCACCCACATGACCCTTAACTAAGGTCAACAAAGTCACGCGACTGTCCTAACTAATCGCATCATATGTGGTGTAGGAAGACATCACTTAGCTACCGTACACTGTGCCTTAACTAAAGTCAACAAACACAGCACGAATACTAAGTACTCTACTTCCTAAAATGACGGAGGGTTGCGAATGGTTTTTGTGAAAACCTTTAACGCTTTGAACTTGATCTCGTTGCGGAATCAAATGGTTTTTAAATGGAATGTTTTCGAGGCTTTTCTAGTTTTGCTAAAGGGGTCGCTCCCGATGAAGGGATCGTCAGCCCTTTCCTCGTGGAATGAGGTGCGGGATATATCACATATATCACTGTGCAAAGCAAAAACTATAGAAGCGATCAAAAGACAAACCGAGGGTTGTAGCATCTGCCAGTTATTGCTAAAGGAGTCACTCCCGGTGAAGGGATCTCGGTCCTTTCCTTATCGAATAAGGTGCAGGATGTTCTACAAGGAATACCGCGATGCAATGCAAGAACTGTAGCTACCTGTTTTTATTTTGAAATTCGATTCCACAACATCAATTAGGTTTATTTTCTTTCATTAATCTCATTAATGAATATCCCATCATTTAAGTCCACCTAACCATCACAGATAAATATAACGTACGCTTATGCCATCCGCATTCGCCTCGATGTCCCGTTTGCACCGTTAGGTTAGGTAACTAACGCCAGAGCGAGGCAGGGCTAGCGCGGGTGTAAAGCATAAGCAACGTCTATATAATATATCATATATACTATATATTATATCTATCACAGAACATCACATGATCACATCACAGATAAAACACAGCAGAAGAAACATATGAAATATTGGATATACTAGGACGTCCGTGTTTTCAATACGAGCCAGTATAAAACACGGATTCCACGGTCGTGATGAATAGCCAATCCCACACCCCAAGACCCCTACGAGAGCGGCAAGCAACCCTACCAATTCTAGGGTTAGGAGACCCGGACTCGACTCCTCGAGTTGGTCTCCCACTGGACCCCAGAACCCGGTTACTTGTGCTCCCCTCCTTGGGCCTATCCTAGTGCAGAAAAGTAAATAATTTACATCAACGGTGACATCTTCCGCAACCTGAAAGTGCCCCAATAAAAGAATATTACATACAAGTTTTTACATGAATGAAAATGAAAAAACACTCATCTCACAAAAAAAAACCCGGCTATTCAAACACGACGATCCAATATAACATATCCAGCAACACATAACATCACATGTCATCAACGTAAGTAAATATGTCCATCCCAATTGTCGTTGACATATAGCAACGAAACCGGCGATATCACATATTACACTTACGGTCACAGAAAAGAAAGTGTAAAACTACAACAGTTGGAATCCGCAACCTCTTTAGACATCGCATGCCCAATCAAATGAATTCCTTAGACATCGCATGCCTAACAATTATAAACCCCGCATTTTAGTCTCAAAATCGAAAACACTTTTCAATATCGAGTCGGGCAATTCAACAGGATTCCCGACATTCTGATCGAATGCTCGTCGCAAACTTTAGTAGGCGGCCGCACTCCCGACGCCGTCGACAAAGTGCACCAAGGCGGAACACCGCTGCCGCGAGCACCCGACCGGATGCTTTCGGCGACGGGGTTCTCCTACAGTCACTTGGTCGGGGCTATGGAGTGAGGCTGTCTATTAAGTTTACCCGGCGAGTATCCGCGTACGCTACGTGATTGCGACGGACTTTTGATCACATCAAAATTCCGTGGCAACCGATCAAGTGAGACTAAACTGCTATGTTTATGATATTCATTCCGTTATCTCATAACAATTTGTGAATTCCAATTATTGTATCAAATTCCGGATAAATAGAAAATGCTAAACTTTTCGATCGAACAATCGAACACCCAAGTTTTCTCGATACAGCTCAATACATGAAATAAGTCTAACAACATTCAGTTCGTGTCTCAGTACCAATGGTCCAGCCGTAGAAGGGTCAAGCCAACGCCTCACATGTGGCACGCCGTACTGCCCCAAACCCGAAGGTTCAAAGGGCAGTTCAAGACAGTCACATAATCGAGTTAAGGTTTGTTGTCTTCTAGAGGGTCCATCGCGTTACTTGCACTACTTAGAACGTCGTTAAACTACGGAAAAATCCAACAATTGGAAATTTCCCGGCAGGGGAAAAAGTGGGTATTTATATCTGGTCGAACTTTTTAACATATTCTAAAAATACCCGGAAAAGCACACCGACAAAATTACACAGTCCGATCGAATACACCGAGTCCCCAATACAACTCAGAAAATACAACTCTGGAATAAATATTAAAAGCATCCAGAACACACAAGAAACACCAACAGAAACAACTGAAGAAAACTCACAGCCTGATCATCACAGACGGCCGCGGAACCGCCGCAGAAGGGGGGTCAACGCCGCGGTTCCGCGATCGTACTGTAGAATCAGGCTGTCGTTTTCTGCAGTTTTTCTTAGAATTTCCTGCACATTTCTCTGCATATTTTTAATTCCAAAAAATCCACATTCTACAGAAATGTTCAGAGAGCATTTTCAAAGTCGGGGTTTTGGGTCGATCGGACTTCTAACTCCGTCAGGACTTCGCCTGAGGCTCTAGCTAGGCTCTGATACCACTGTAGGGTTCCTAGGCACTCTAATGGAGTCTTGCAAGTGATCAAACATGCCAATTTCTAAAAATTACGGTGCCGAGAAAACCTAGAACGAATCGTTGGCTAGAAGTATAGGCAAAGCAAGCAAGTAAATGGAAATATAGCTAAAGGAAAGTGACTACAACCTTTGTAGATCCGGTCCACCACCTCCTAGGCTCCGTGATGAAGTCCCCTCGCTGTCCAAATCGTATCTTGGGCTCTAGCGTCGGCTTCATCGGAGGAAAAACGGGCTAGGTCATCGACGACGTACCGAAGATGATCTACGTCGAGGCATCACTAGATCAAGCTCCACCTTCACCAAGCCATGAAAACTTGTGAAGGAAACACCCTATACTACTTGGCAAGAGGTAGAGGATGAAGAAATAGGAAGTGGGTAGACTTTAGTTTTGGATTTCTCACTAGTTTTCATCACTTGCCATTGGAGTAGCAAGCTTTCTTCATGGAAGAAGAAGATGAAGAAGAAGAAGATATAATAAGTCTTTAATTATTTGATAAATAAATCAATACTTATCATGACTTCAACCATGGTTTAGTGTAGAGATTTAACTAAGGTTAGATGAGTGGTTAGGGTTAGAGAAGAGACAAGAATGGTGGACTTATTCAAAGCTTCAAGAAGCTTCAAATAAAAACAAAAATAGCCACCATTCATTTCTCTTTTTCTTTTCAAATGAAACAAATAAAATAAATAAATAGATAAATGAATAAGCAAATGAAATGATACCCTAACCACTCACTAACCATAGTTCAATACTTTACACAAAACCAAGCAAGAATGTATCATCAAACATGATACAATCATGTGCACAAAATATATCATATATACAATGTGCAATACAAGTGAGTAAATCCATTTAAAGTGAACCAATACTATTTAATGCAAAGTAATATATCAAATATATAATTATACATTAAATCATTAAATCAACACTTGATTTAACGATCCGGTCATATCGCATATAACCGACTAGTATCCTATGTATCGGCTTATCGAATCAATCCTTGATTCGATAACTAGGTTACATCGCATATAACCAATCGATACATTCATCGCGAGAATGGAATACGGTATCACATACACGCATTATTCTCGGTCCCGCACATATCTCATATGCGCTCCTATTTCGTTTCGCTTGAGCCAGGAAACCTCTATGTAGGACTCTAAAGACTCGTCAATACGCCGGCAGCAGATGATGATCATATCAAACATCCACAAGTCGCAAGCGGTCTGCTAAACGTAACGGCCACCCGGGTATTGAGCGATCAGAAGATCGACGAGCAAGCCCGCTCACACTCCTGTGAATCCAACCAGTAACACTTACCGTATAGTCCGGTCTGTTCGTCTGATATGTCGCATATCTCGCCTAGGGGTGGTAAACGCCAGACCCCAATAGTTCGATAAGTCATGCCGACGTAAGGTCCATAACATTCGTGAAACTACTGATAACTCTTACCAGTATATCACTGCAACCCTGGCCAGGGATTTCCTGTTATGGCCAGTCGAGCATAGCACAATATCAACCCCCAATACCGGGAGAGACGAATCCCCTCCTATCGCTCATTGCCTCCATGTGAATCGAGACTGTACCCAAAAACCACCTGTTTTCACAACTCAGTAGAGCCGTGGTAGGGTGGAAATCAAAGCACAGTGGGAGACACACAAGACTCTATGACGATCTCGGGTCAACAGACTAAGCTGTACCAGTGTCACCAGAGAACTGCCATCTGACGTGAGGTATAATACCATCTGGGAGTTCTCGGCGAGTCCATTCAGTGTACCCAGTCTCCACTGAGCACCCGCATACCATCTCCGATGTCAAACACCAATGGATATGGGATCATCCATCGCCCATCGCATTGGTCGAGAAGATATACGCTAGTCTACTCTGGAATATCGATGCCCCGTCTCGATATTCCCTCGACTAGGAACATTTCAAGGATGTACTCATGGACTACCCAGGCCCCACTAGTATGATCTGCATCATAGTCCTAGAAATCGAGTACACATCCTAAGGGCTTTATCAACATGTAACAGAGAGACGGAAAGTATACATGTTAAGATAAAGAGCAACCAGATAGCGTACTATCATGTCGAGCAAGAAAGTCCTACCTATATATGTCCCAGCATCCACTACAATATACATCCAATGTACAGTAATGGCCTCTAGGGCATACATATAACTAACATGTGTCTCCATCTCCTTTCTCTCAAGTTCTTCCTTTCCTTTTCATTTCCAATTAAATCAAGAGTTTAACTCTTCTTTTTCCAAAAAGAAATAGTTTTTCACCATAAAACCCTCGAAGGGGAGTTTAGATCTCCCATCAAATCCCTAAAAGGGAGATTTTTGATCTCACATCTCTTTTTCTCCAAGTCCAGCAAAAGGTGAGGAGGAGAAAAAAGTCCCACCTCCAAAAATCCCACTTCGGGTGTAGCGCCTTGAAAAGTCGTTTTGGTGTTTTCCCGAAAATCGGTGAAAATTCGGTATTTTTCCGTAAATCGTCTTTTTTGTTATTTTGCAGTTTAGGACTAATTATACCTAATTTGGATAGGTAATTGCTTGTTTTTGGTAGAAAATGAGTTACTTATGAAATTCTGGTCGTTTAAAAATTTTCCCTAATTTTTCAATTTTTTTATATTATTTTAAGCCGGTAAGAAAATATATTAAATTAGCGATAAATACAAATTTAAATGGGCTAAATTTAAGCTTTAAAATCATGTTAATTAAAATCTAGTTGTAACATAAATTTTTAGTATTTTATTTTAAGTTTTAACTAATTTTTATTATAGAAAACGAAATTTATTGAATTTAAGCTTAAACTTGCAATTTTGGACTTGTAGGGTGTCTTTTTGCATAATTTTTTTTGTGCACTCTCACACACACATCCTCACACCTCCCTTGGCTGGCCCAAACTGCAGAAAATTCCCCCTCTCTCTTTTGTTTTAAAACTCTTTTGTTAGGGATGAATTGAGTTGAATGTGTAGGTTTTAAAATATAATATGTTGGAGGTATGGTGTATTTGACTTTGGGGGGCTTTGACTTGGTGACCATTCCCACAACCCACACCACTCCCCTCTCCTCATTCTGGCCAAAAATCAGCAGCTCCCTCCCCTTCATCTTTCCTCTCTCTTTGGTTCACAAATTCACCTCAAAATTCATCAAAAATCAACAAATCCTTCACTATTTCAACACAAAACCTTAATCCATCTCTTCTCACACCCACTTTAGTTTAAATCTTGGAGAAAGGAGGCATCTTTGGAGGCAAATTGTTCTTGCCAGATCTCTAGTTGAGGTATAAATTCTTCCTAATTAAATTCTTTTGGTTAAGTTTCTTAAATTAAATTGTTTTAGTGTTAATTTAGTGTTAGTTTCATTCTAGATTTTTAAAAGTTCATGGTTGAAATTAAACTAGGGTTTTAGAAACCATTATTTAGTTAATTAAATCTATTTTGCTATCTAGTTGTTTGCTAATCTAAGTTAATGAGGTTACTTTATTTGTGTGAGCTTCAAATTAGTGTTAATGTGGTATTGTCATGTTTAGTTTTGGATTGAAATTGCTAATTATGAAAATCAAGAAAGGTTTTGTTTATGGAAATTAGGTTTTTAAGCATTGCTAATGGTTTAAAACTAATGTAGTGGCTATCTATTGTTAACTTGGGTGTTTACGCGAAGTTGTGTGCACTTTATCGCAAATCCGCGAAGTTTGCACGATGTTGGAAGTCTTTTGTGCTTACTAGTTTTTATTAAATTTTGGTGGCGATGTATTTGCGATGTCTTGATGACATTTTTAGCGTATCCTATGACTTTTAGGATGTGTGAGTGCGGATTTTTGAGTGTTCGGGTTTTAGTTTTTCTGGGCGACCAAATCGACGATTCTAGTTAGTTTTGCGATTTTCGCGTGTGTTCCGCGCACCTTGTGCACGTTGTACCTAGCTTGTGAACGTTAGTGTTTTCGTTTAGGTTTTGCGTCGTTCTTGATATGTAACCTTATGTTTGGTATTGATGTAAATTCCAGGTTCGGTCACGGAGACGTCAGACGCGGCACGAAAGGGGAAAGCGGTGATTGGACGTGACTAGCTAGGGATTCCGGTGAGTAGATGTAACATCTACGGGGGACTATTGTTGGATGGCGCAAGTCGCCCGATAGTTTTAGTAGCTTAAAAAGATTCTTACTAATGTTAGTAATTAGGGGTGTAATACTTGTATGATTATTTGCTACATTCATGCCTTATATTGACATACATATACGAACCCATTCTATAGGACACCTGCACCATTGCCAGAGTTTTTATATGCAGCTCGAGCACTATTCATGCTTACACACACACCCTGGTAATTGCCATGCCACCACACTAGATAATCTTTAAATTGAAACATTTTACTATAATTGATACTTAAACATGTGCTATTGCCTTTAATTCCTTAAAATGAAATCGTAGGATTGCCATTCATGTGCATGTACCTCATCATATTATTTGTTCATGCCTAGTCTATTAATCATACATCGCAACTTGATTATTGATACCATATGCATTCATTATCATTGACATATGCACTTATGAGGACTTCTTGAGATTTTATGATATTTCTGGATTTTGGGGGAAAGCCGCAAAATTTCTAAACTTATTACTTTTTTTAAAATATGTAAATTGCGGTTTTCTAGTGATGTAAGTGTCGTCCACCATGAGTTTGCTGTGATTTTCGAGATCCGTGTCGAGGAGTGGAGGAACCGTCACGGGTACATGGTGGGCCTGGTAAGGTACCCCGGGGCAAGAGGAATGTGTTGTTGACGTTGAGCCTGGCAGGGGACGGATTACCTACCGGTGACTGTTTGGGACGGCGGATATCCAGAGGATACCGACCGTGGCCGCGAGATGATGAGATATTGATATTGAGATGGGTCAGCCGGCTGAGACCAGAGATACTATGACATGGATATATGAGATTTGTGATAGTTTTGAGGTGTCGTTGCAGGACACAGGTTCTTGTTGATTCTATTGGTATTGTGCTGGTATTTCAAAAGAGATTCCTAAAGGAAAAACATGATTCTTATACTTACACATTCAGATCATGAGTTGATTCGCATTGCATTCATAGCTGCTAATATATTCATATTGCATACATACCTGCTATTATGTCCTGCCTTACCTGTATTTTAGATGCTAGGATGCTTGTGTGCATGCATTCGATAGCCTGTGTAGATGTTATTTATTACTCACGAGTTGGCAACTCACCCCCGTTGTGCCACAGCCTTTTGCAGGTCCGCTCCGTCAGTACAGTAGCGGCGGGCGCACTTGTTTCTTTTGCCTCTTTTGCCTGGACTCGAAGTTTTGCTCTTAGGTGGGTTATATTATTATTTTTGTACCACCTTGTATATTCTTGTATCTAGTGTACTCCATCTACTGTATCTACCAATATTGTTGTATATTGACCTAGAGATGAGACTGTGAGATTTGTGGACTTTTTATGCTGTATTTTGGGGTCGAGCTCACTTGAGTCGACATGCTGTTTTTCTCATGCTTCTTTATGATTATTTCGCATGTTGTTGTTTTATATTGCGTGGGATTTGTGACCGCCTTGTGGCGAAGAGCTAGCTCCCGCTTGGGGATGCCTTATTTGTTGGATTCATATATATTCTTGTTGTACCCATTTTGGGGGCCAGTATTTACAAAGGAGACTCTGCCGAAATTTTCGGAAAAATTGATATTGTTTTTAAAAAGGCTTGATGTGACTCATTTGATAAACTCGCTTTCAATTGATTGGTTTTCCTTCATTCTTTTGCTTACTTGGTTTTGGTTTCTGGGCTTTGGCTTACTTATTTTACGGATGTCTTGAGACGTTTCGTAACTTAAGTGCCAGTCACGTTCTGTACCCTGCGGGTCGTGACAAAGTTGGTATCAGAGCGATAGGTTTTACCTTTTGAGTGTAGGATGACCCTTGGTAGATGGAGTAAGTGACTTAAGTAGGGTAACGTAGCGTGTGTATGTCCACGGCATACTTGCGATACGGTACTCCGCCTAAGTGACTTTAGGATATACTTGCTTGAAATTCCTTCTTAAATTCCGTGTATCCTATGACTCTATCGCACTGTTCTTATTATCCGTGTTCCTGTAACAGCCACTATGCCTCCGAAGGCTACGAGGGCACAGAGGGCTGCCGCCCGAGACGAGATTCGAGCTGGCTCGTCCGAGACTAGGACTGAGCAGGGTGGTATGCCTACGCCGCAGGGACAGACCGATCCACCTTCCCCAGGCCGTATGGATAGGCTCGAGACCGGTATGGAGGAGTTGCGACAGATGATGGGGGGCATGCAGGAGCTACGTCAGATGGTAGGATCCCTAGTTGCAGCCAGTCGTACACCGAGGCCGGATGACGCACCTACTACATCCCAGACTACTATGATACCTGCTCCTACTACTACCGCCGTGACCATCCCGGTTTCATTACAGGATTTCATGAGGCTGAGACCTCCAGTATTCACCGGCACCGAGGCAGCGGAGGACCCACAGACGTTCCTTGATAGTTTAGCCAGGATCTGCCGTTCGCTGAGATGTTCGGATGATCGATGGGTGGAGCTTGCGAGTTTCCGATTAGAGGGTCTCGCGCAGACATGGTGGGAGTCAGTCTTGAGAGGTCGAGCTGCAGGTCTACCGTCTATGACTTGGGTCGAGTTTACAGCGGTCTTTCTAGCTCGTTTCCTCCCAGAGAGCGTTCGTGACGCCAGAGCTCGTAGCTTCGAGGCCTTAGTCAAGACACCTGGGATGACGGTGTCTGAGTATGACATCCAGTTTATACAGTTATCCCGATATGCTCCATATTTGGTGGATACCGAAGAGAAGATGGTGAAGAGGTTCGTACAGGGACTTGATGCCCAGCTATATCTTGCCATTGGTGCCCAGCACTACGACACTTATTCAGCTGCTATGGATACGGCATTACGGATGGAGGCACGCATATCACAGACTTCGGCCGTTTCTGGGCCGAAGAGGATTCGCACCGATGTACCGTCTCAGAGGCAGCGCGCCAGATTCTTTCCGAGAGATAGGCCTGGCAGAGGATTTGGACGGGGACAGTTATATGGTTCTTATCCCCAGGGACAGCAGCCATCGCCAGGGTGTTTTGGGTGCGGGAGTCCGCACCATCTTGTCAGAGACTGTCCGGCGAGACGACAGGGAGCAGCGACAGTTCCGTATGTGACCCTACCACCATCACCACCCCCTCCTCAGAGAGCCCTACTTCCTACCACAGGCGATGCTCCACGCCAGTTAGGTGCACCCAGAGGCCGTGGACGCGGCGGTCCTATTCAGAGAGGACGAGGAGGCAGAGGCCGAGGTCGAGGTCAGCCCGCTATCGGTGGAGGACAGGCCCGAGTTTTTGCTTTGACACCGCGGGATGCGCAGGCATCCAATGCCGTTGTGACAGGTACCTTGCCAGTTTGTTCTTTCGACGCACGGGTACTATTCGACCCAGGTTCCACACATTCGTACGTCTCTACACACTTTGCACCGATGTTGGGCCGTGAGTCGTCGTCGTTAGATCATCCACTTGTTGTTAGTACTCTGGTAGGCGAGTCGTTTGTCGCTCGTTTTGTATTTCGTTTGTGTTCCGTTCGTATTGGGGAAAGGGATTCATCGGTTGATTTGATTCTCCTCGATATGTTGGACTTTGCTGTGCTTCTGGGCATGGATTGGCTAGCCACTTGTTATGCTTCGGTGGACTGCCGTGAGAATGCAGTCATATTTAGCTTTCCGGGAGAGCCAGTCCTTGTTATTCAGGGAGACCGCAGCGTCACCCTTCCCAGCTTGATTTCGTCTCTTCGCGCTGGTCAGCTCTTGCGGAAGGGATGTCAGGGATTCTTAGCGTATATTTGTGATACTCGAGCTGCAGAGGTTCCGTTGGACCGGGTCCCGGTTGTTTGTGAGTTCCCTGATGTTTTCCCTGACGAGCTACCTGGGCTACCACCTGAGCGCGACGTTGAGTTCTGCATCGATTTGATTCCCGGCTCGGGGCCTATTTCTATACCGCCTTATCGGATGGCCCCGGCAGAGCTTCGAGAGCTGAAGGATCAGTTGCAGGATTTGTTAGAGAAGGGGCTTATTCGACCTAGTGTTTCTCCGTGGGGTGCTCCGGTCCTGTTTGTCAAGAAGAAGGATGGAAGTTTGCACTTATGCATCGACTACCACCAGCTGAACAAAGTTACCGTTCGGAACAGATATCCGTTGCCACGCATTGATGATTTGTTCGACCAGCTTCAGGGTGCGGGATATTTTTCGAGGATCGACTTGCGATCAAGATACCATCAGCTGCGAGTTCGACAGGAGGATATACCGAGGACAGCTTTCCGCACGCGCTACGGCCACTACGAGTTTTTGGTGATGTCGTTCGGACTCACCAACGCCCCAGCAGCATTCATGGATTTGATGAACCGTACTTTCAGGCCGTATCTTGACTTGTTCATCATCGTGTTTATCGACGATATCTTGGTGTACTCCCGGAGCAAAGAGGAGCACGAGCAGCACTTGCGGATTACGTTACAGACTCTGAGGGAGCACCAGCTGTTCGCAAAGTTCTCCAAGTGTGCATTCTGGCTGGACAGCGTCGGATTCTTGGGTCACGTGGTTACGAGAGACGGCATATGTGTGGACCCGAAGAGGATTGAGGCTGTTCAGCAGTGGCCCCGACCTACATCGGTTACTGAGATCCGTAGTTTTCTAGGCCTGGCGGGCTACTACAGGCGTTTTGTTCAAGACTTCTCCCGTATAGCTGCACCTTTGACCGGTTTGACCCGGAAGGGAGTTCCTTTCGTTTGGACAGAGGAGTGCGAGCGCAGTTTTCAGCAGCTACGGACTTGTTTGACTACGGCGCCGGTATTATCTTTGCCTTCGGGATCAGGCGGATTTGTGGTCTACTGTGATGCTTCGCGAGTGGGGTTAGGATGCGTATTGATGCAGCATGGCCGGGTGATCGCTTATGCTTCTCGGCAGTTGAAGAAGCATGAACAGAACTACCCCACTCACGATTTGGAGATGGCTGCAGTGGTCTTTGCACTAAAGATTTGGCGACATTACCTATATAGCGAGTCGTGCCAAATATTCACAGACCACAAGAGCTTAAAATACATATTTCAGCAGCGAGACCTGAACCTCAGACAGCGTCGTTGGATGGAGTTGGTGAAAGACTACGACTGCGAGATCTTATATCACCCAAGAAAGGCGAATGTGGTGGCAGATGCTTTGAGCAGGAGGCCCGGGGGTAGTCTATCCTATTTGCGTGCGGTGCAGAGGCAGTCGTCAGCAGATTGGCAGATGTTATGCGACAGCCGAGTTGAGTTCGAGTTCACTCAGACAGGGGGACAGCTTGCACATGTTCGTGCACGCCCACAGTTGCTTGACCGCATATATGAGGCACAGCGCAGTGACGACCGTTGCTCAGAGATCATGTCACAGATGGGACAGGGCAGATTTTTCGAGTTCGTGATTGACGATCAGGGGATTTTACACTATAGATCTAGACTGTGCGTACCAGATACTGATGGATTGCGGCGCGACTTTCTTGAGGAGGCACACCGATCAGTGTATAGTGTCCACCCCGGTTCCACCAAGTTGTACCATGATATGAGAGAGACCTACTGGTGGGACGGGATGAAGAGGGACATTGCGGAGTTTGTATCGAGATGCCTGACTTGTCAGCAAGTCAAGGCCGAGCACCAGAGGCCCGCAGGAGAGCTACAGCCGTTACCCATTCCGGAGTGGAAATGGGAGCAGATTTCGATGGATTTCGTTGTGGGTCTACCCAGGACCAGTCGAGGGTATGACTCTATCTGGGTGATCGTAGATCGATTGACGAAAGCGGCTCACTTCCTGCCAGTGAAGACTCCGTCGTGACATCGGGAGAATCCGAAGCTCCAGGGAGAAGAAATGAGTCATCTTTGATCATCTCCGAAGATCATCGAGGAGTTCAACTCCAAGATCCAAATCATCAAAAGAGTTTAACTCCACATCCAGACCTTTTAGGAGTTTAACTCCAAATCCACATCCAATTATTACATAGGAGTTTAACTCCAAATCCAAATCTTTTGGGAGTTTTACTCCAAATTTATACCTAATTCATGTTTAGGAGTTTAACTCCAAAACCTCTCGGGAGTTCAACTCCCAGCCCAGGGGCTAAGCCCCTTTCTCTGCTGGTGTTTCCAGCGGTCACGTGCCGCGCACGTGACTCGCTGGGGCCCATCGCCCACGCACAGGGCACGGACCCACAGGCGCCAAGCGTCCGCGCACAGCTTACGTGACCCGTGGGTGCCCAGCGCCCACGCGTCCCTCGCATGACCCGCGGGCGCTTGCGTGACCCACGGGCGTCCAGCGCCCACACGCCACTAACGTGTCCTTAGGACGCTCCTCACCCCTCTTTTTCCCTACGCTCCATACTCAAAACACGTCCCCTATTAGAAAAAAAATCTAACGGGGCGCTGTCCCGCACCCCGCAAGGAGGCTGCTAGCCCCCTTGACCCCCAGTCCGCTACCCAGATAGCGGGATCCCCGTAAACTCTACGAGACCCCCGATATACCCAAGACCCTTCAAAACACAACACACGCACACTGCACATTGAGTTCGCATGACCAGTTTGACCCGTCAATTGGAGGATCCCTCGCTCCAAAGGCGAGGGGTAATTAATGGCAGCTTAGTCCGCGGCTGCCGGAGATTTGGATCCCAACAATCAATAAACCCCCGCTTACCCTAGACAGGGAGAATCTGTAATGCGCCTGACAAGCGTCACGTATTCCCATCTCAATGGGGTGACGAAAAACACCCTACATCTACATCTTCGATAAATCCTAATACTTCCAACGTATGGTTTTCTACTTTATTCTTATATTTATAAACTTCTCAAAATCTTTGGACCTTACATTACAACGAATACCTGTCTAAAGCCAGAGAACTCATAGGTAAACCTGAATGAAGCAAAAGTGCCAACCCCTTATCCCGAAGGACACTGGACAACATATATTTTCGTGTATAAGTACCAAGAGTATACTAACTCAAATTCTGTGTTTTGTAAATTGAAAACTATATTTTGGTCGAGAATGTCTTACACCGTTATTCAATGCACCTTACCTTATCCTCAACTGATAAAGGTAAATGCTTAAAATACAATTTTCAAAATGTATATCTCACTTTATAAAATAAAGGTACAGATATTTCATTTTAAAATTTGGTGCATAACAACGGTTATTCGAGACCAAATATTTGCCGTTAAGAAAAACCAGGCGATTTAATCCAATATCACCAATTGCAACGAATTCCGATATTGAGGATCAAATTGCCCATTTCCCAATATTCTACTTCTACTTAACATTTGTAATACCGTACAGATGTGAGATCCAAATCCGGTAAATACATACCCTAGAGTCAGAATTGATTGGGAAAACAGTTCTCGGTAATAAGTATACAGAAAATATGAAACATGAAAATGTTTCATAGAGGGTGGCCAGGTATTCCTATTAATGCCTTTTCCGTTATTCAGATTCATGACAGCATTCACAATTTTCTTTGCTTTCACTTCAATCCCTTTATATGTCTCTACATCTTATCTTCTGCACACCGCACTTAAGCTAATTGATTTTCTTTCTTCCTTACTTTTCGATACCAATGTAAGGTTTGGAGGAAGACTATCCAGTAAGCGTAATAGGTGTACTCTCCTAATATAAGGAGCTCTTGCAACCTGAGAGAAGATAAAGGGAAGAGACAACCGAATAATCCTATTCAATTTCTCCAGAACCTGTGGCCATCCTCGACTGAAGTAACTTCTTCGAGTTCGTATGTAACTATACGATGGTCGTTCCAAGTAATATGGATCATCGTAGTGATACGGAGTGTACTGAAGAAATGCAAAGGGTAAAATGAGAGTGGCAGGGATATGTGCGACTTTGTCGTGAATCATGACAATCTAAAGCCCAAGTGTGTAAGAAGGTTCGGTTAACTTGGTTCATGAGTTTTTAAGGCAGGTCATGGGTCGCTGTACCAGAGAGAGAGAAAAGAAACACTCAGCGTGCACTCTATCAAAATTAGATTGGTTATCACTTTATCTAATCAGGATGGCTCCCACTGTTTTCTCGAATTCTCCTTCAAACTCTAAAAGGAGAACTAGTCGGGATCATATACACTTTACAATTTCGCTAACCGTTCAGCCAGGCCAGTGTTGGTACTCCGAGGGAGGTCCCCCGTGCTTTCGCACAGACCCAATTAATAATCTCATTTCCGCAGAGGCGTAATCTCGTTAACACTTTCTAGATACCTAATAGGTTAGCTAGTTATGAAATGAAAATCTCCCGCGAAGTAATACCTACTCATCAGTGGGAATCAGGACCCAACTATCATTGTGTGATAACTTTGACGGAAGCCAACCAAAATTACCACACTTCAAGAGGTATGTGCAAACTTGGCAAGTTTCCCGTATATTTGAAACTCCCGATATGGTTTTTTACCCTAGGACCTAAGGACCTTGACGCTTGCCAACAAATGTCCTAGTCAAGTTCAACCCGTTATTATCTTAATTGCATCGAACCTACCCACACTAGCACTTGACGCTTGCCAACAAAACAGTGTGATTGTCCCGATCAATCGCATATCCATGCAACAAAAAAGTATTACAGAGCTACCGCACACTACGTCTCGGCGAATGGAAACGACAAACGTAGCACAAATACTAAGCAATACTAATCTGAAATGACGGAGGGCTATGGCTGGTTTTTTGTGAAAAACCTTTAATGTAATGAAGTTGATATCGTTGAAAGAACTCGAGTGGTTTTGAAATGAAGTGGTTTAAGCTCCGCTTTTTAAAACTAGCAACACAAACTTTTGTTTAAGAGCGAACTTCCCGTGAAGAGATCAAGGCTCTTCTCTTATAGAATGAGGTGCGGGATATACCTAACCGAATACCTCTATGCAAAGTAAAAAAATACGACTATGAGTTTTGAAGAAAACCGAATAGTTTTAAAATTGGTTCCGACAACATCATTTAAGTTTATTTTCCTTGCATTATTCAGATAATGTGTTACTATCATTTTAAATTTCCAAGCCACAAAAGAAACAATCAAAATAGCATACTTTTATATGCCATCAGCATTCGCCGCGGGACCCCTCATGCACCGTTAGGTTACTTAACTAACGGCAGAGCGGGGGCAGGACTAGCGCGGATGCAAAACATATAGAAGTATCTACTAAATATATAATATATATATATATATATATCAACATCGCAGGTAGATAATAGTCATCACAGGCAGTTAAAAATCATCACAGGCATGTGAATAACAATATGGGACAGCGAATAAACTGGGAACCCCGCGTTTCATTTGAGCCGTAAATGTGACGCGACATTCTCCGGTCGTATGGATAGCCCGTACAAAATCGATCCTAGACCCTTACGAGTGCGGCAAGCCATCTGCCAATTCTAGAAACTGGGTAACACGCCCTTAACAAAGTGAGTCGATCACCCGTCGCTTTCTAGAATCTGGTGACTTGTGCACCCCTCCTGGTCAATCCTCTACCCCTATGAGTGCGTCGAATAGCCCGCCAATTCTAGAGTAAGGCCCCCTCGGTCTCAACGCCATGAGATGCGGTCCCGTTTCCCTCTAGAACCCGGCTATTCGAGCACTTCTCCGCAGGGTAATCTTAATACAGAAATGAAATAGATACAAGGGTGACAACCACCACAACTTGGTCGAGGCCCGATAAAAGAATATACAAAACTGGCAGAAACGACAGTCCACATGTCAGACGCTCACCCCGCAATAATAAATATACAAACCGAATCAAAACTGTACAAGTAATATTGCACTAGGGGCTATCCATTACGAAAATCTGACTGAACCATAACCAGATATATATAACCACAGAAACAAGTAACACCACAATGTATGCAACCCTGTCTAAATGAACATATAGTAATTAGACGACATTCAACAACACATATACCAAATCACAGATATCAACGATGCAAAAGTTTCGAGTTCTAAAACTCCCGAGTTGCCCCAAACCTAAGATAACACTAAGTGAAATCTGGGGCAAAACAAATAAGACCAAAAATACCAATTTTCAAAACCCAAGACACTGGATAAAAACGAGAACCATAGGCTACAGGAAAACCGTCCATAGCAGGGAAAACACCATTTCTGGCAGTTTTCTTATGGTAGAATTCTCTCATTTTCATTGTGTGTCACTATCATGTCTAGAGTAACCTTCTGCACTTGTTTAAAAAAAAATCCAGAGACAAAATTTTTTTCGAACAGAGAACGGGTTTTGAAAATCGGAGTTTTTCGGTTTTGAAACTAAAGTATCGTCTACTACTATTTTAAGGTGTTTGGATGCTCTCTGATACCATGTTGGTGTTAGGTGCTCGCGCCGCGGAAGCCGTGGCCAAGGGAGAAACGATAAAAAAAATTTTATCCAAGCACAAAACATACATACCCAGGGATTCGTTCCAAACACCTAAACTAGTAAACCATAACATACAAGAGTGTGAAAATACAACCTTCGACGCGTGTCCACCTAATTGTGTAAGACCCCTCCAAGCTTATAGGCACCGGGAACACATTTGAAAGGCGATCACCCTTGCCAAAAAAGATCCACCCGAGGGAAACCGGTAAAGGTTCCAACCGACGCTCCAAACTTGCTAAGGATCAATTGTGGGTGATATAGGAATTTTTCCACTAATCTTTTCTCTTTAAAAACCAAGCTCAAGAGAGCAAGAAGAAGAAGGAGAATGAGGTGAGGAAAATGGCTAAATGTCTCAACCATGAAGCAACTCAAGAATGTGGAATGAAGCAAATTGTCAAGTATAGAATTGAATGGCTTTGCTTTTTACAACCATGGTTCAATAGTGCAACAAAATCATATCAACATTAAATACCAAAACCATACCCTTCTACATGCACAACCATGCTTCATGCTAGCTCACTTTCCACCTTATTTCCATTTATTTTTCTAAATAGAAAAATAAATATGAGGTGTCCTTCTTCTAGAAGCATTCCCGTGTAAATACGGAATACTTCACCCGGTATATGTATCGCTACATATACATATATCCGTATAAAAATACGGATAGCACCAAAAAGAGAAAATGAATAGTGAACAATAATACTAATATATATATATATATATAAATTATTAAATCAAAACCTGATTTAATAATCCGGCTTAATCCTAAGCCGGCTAGTATTATCAACCGTCAGATTAAAGTCCGTGTATTCCGTACACGTATTTAATCGGACCCCTGCATGTACCAACGTATGGCTCTTACATCTATCATCTGAACTGGGAAAACCCTCTGTGTGGGACTCTAAAGAGTCGACAATACGCTGGCAGTAGGTTCACCACAAGCACGTCAGCGGCACTAGCTGTACGTAACGGTTACCTAGGTACTTGCCGAAAGAGTGGTCAACAATCAAGTACGTCCTTACCTTACTTAGCCTGAATGTGACAATCTCCGTATAGTCCGGTCTCTTCGTCAAAGAGTATCGCATATCAGGTCTAGAGGGTGGATAACGTCAAACCCCTACTAACCCGATAATTCATGTCTGAGTCAAGCTCATCACCAACAGAGATACTACTGATCAACTATCAGTAAATCTCATCCACCGTGGCCACAAATTTCTAGTGATAGCCAACTGAACACAACGCGACATCGACTCCTAATATCAGGATAGACGAATCCCTTACAATCGACCACTGCCTCCATGTGGCTCGGGACTGTACCTAACTAAAACCTATTGCATGACTCCTTTGAGACGTGGTAGGGTAGTAATTAAAGTACAGTGGGAACTCACACGAGACAAATGATAATCTCAGGTCAAAAGACTAACATGTACTCATGCCACCTGAGAACTTCCATCTGACGATAGATATAATACCATCTAGAAGTTTTCGTTGAGTCCGTCCGGTATACTCACCTCCAGTGAGCATCTGTATACTATCTTAGGTGACACAACACCAATGGCTTGTGAGACAAGCCACCACCCTTCGTCGAGGTCTAGAAACGTATACACTAGTCTATTTTGGAATATCGATGCTCAGTCTCGATACTCTTACGACTACGGACATTTAAGGATGTGCTTATAGACAACCCAGCTCCCACGTATATGATCCCCATCATAATGCTGGTAGTCAAGCAAGAATCCTATGGGCTTTATCAATGATGAAGACAAAACAGATAGCATACTATCATCTCGAGTAAGACTGTTATACCTGTTTAGGTCTTCCCTCAATTATCATAATCGTCTACTTGCAATCATAATAACTGCCTTGAGGGCACTATATCCAATAACTATAATATCTTTCTAAATGGAAATTTAGAAGTGCACGTGTATATGACTCTGTCAGAGGGTTATCGTAGTCAGTAGGAGTAGCGGAAAGTGTGTAAGTTGCTTATGTCTAGTTATAAACTAAAGCGGGCATAGCGGAGATGGATCATCTATTTTGATGTAATAGTCAAGGTGTTTGACTTTATCAAAACAACAAATGAATCGGGTAAGAAGGATGTAGGGAGTACTGTCCTAGTATTTGGATGCCATACTCCTGATAGGAAATAATATTCCTATACTACAATCAGTCAAACAATGGTTTTCACAAATGTTTCTTCACACAGGCTCTGGATAATGTATCAAGAATTCTGGTGACTAGATCTATGTCAATAGATCTAAATTTGGGAAGTGTCCTAATCCGGGTATTTAGACACCATTCTAAAGGGGTTTAGAATGGATGACTCCTGGCGCGGTAGTATACCTGCAAGTGATGGAGTCACCATCTCTAAAGAGATGTTTTCTAAACTGATGAGGAGAGGGACTTGTATGAATGACATTTCAATTGCTTTGGCAATTAGGTCAATCATACGATGTCATGTACCAGACCAGATATTGTTTTTGCACTTACTGTAGTAAGCGGATATTAATCCAATCCTGAAGATAAAGAGAAGCAGTGAAGAACATATCAGGATGTTCTTAGAGTATGGTAGTGACAGCCCCTACAGGAAGCGGTTACCTGTTCCAACTTCCAAGATGACCTGGATGACAGAGTGACTGTCAGAGTTATAAGTTTACCCTCTTGTGAGTGGCAGAATGTTGGAAAGGGTTCCAAGAGGAATACTGAGGTTTGTATGGCACATGTTGTTGATTATAATCAGCGAACGATACAACCCAAAAAGTTCGTTAGATAAATTTGGTCATTTATGAATTTGGTCCCATCATGTATCCAGAAAAATTCTAAAGCAGGGTATCGTTCATTTCGGGAAATAGTTGATCTCCGCGAAGTTGAGATATAAAGAGATAAAGAAAGGAACATTGTAGCGAATCCACTCACTGATGCTATTTATCGAACACGGTTGTTCTCTAACACGGTTTGCAAAACTGATTAGTAGAGAAGTTGGATATTCGATAGCACACAAAGATGTGAGTATGTGATACCGCAATAATTGGCCTTAAGTGCAAGTGAGAGATTGTTAGATATAATCCCTCAAGGCAATTATTGTAATTGCAGGTAGGCAATTATGGTAATTGAGGGAGGACCTATACGGGTAAAACAGTCTTATTCGAGATAATAATATGCTATCTAGTTTGTCTTTATCATTATGTGTATACATTTTATTACGTGTCGCTAATACATAATGATAAAGCTCACAGGATTATTGCTTGACTACCATCATTTTGATGGCGATCTTATACGTGGGAGCTGGGTATTCTATAAGCACATCCTTAAATGTCCCTGGTCGTGAGAGTATCGAGACCGGGTATCGATATTCCAGAGTAGACTAGTGTATACGTTTCTAGACCTCGACGAGGGGTGGTGGCCGATCTCACAAATCATTGGTGTTTTGGCACCTGAGATTGTATACAGGTGCTCACTGAAGGTGGGTACACCGGACAGACTTGTCTAGAACTTCTAGATGGTATTATACCTATCGTCATATAGCAGTTCTTTGGTGACATGAGTACAAAGTAGTTTTTAGACCTGAGATCGGCATTTATCTCGTGTGAGTTCCCACTGTACTTAGATTACTACCCTACCACGGCTCAAAAGAGTCGTGCAAACATATTTTAGTTGGGTAAAGTCCCGAGCCACATAGAGGCAGTGAGCGATCGTCAGGGATTCGTCTCTCCTGGTATAGGGAGTCGATGTCGCGCTGTGTTCGGTTGGCTATCACCATAAATCCTTGGTCAGGGTGGATGAGATTTACTGATTGGAGATCAACAGTTTCTCGGTAGGTGACGTGTTTGACACCGGCACGACTTATCGGGTTGTTAGGAGTCTGACGTATACCATCTCCAGACTCGGCACATGACACTCTCATACGAAGAGATCGGACTGTACGGAGATTATCACTTACAAGCTCAGTAGGGTATGGACGAACTTGATTGTCGACCTTCCTGTCGATATATTCATGGGTAGCAGTTACGTACAGCTAGTGTTGCTGACGTGTTTGTGGTTATGGATTTATTTAGTAACTCACTGTCAGCGTATTGTCGAGTCTTTAGAGTCCCACATAGAGGGTTTTCTCGGTTCAGGTGTTATGATGAAGAGGCCGTATGTTGGTACGTGCACGGATCTGATTAAATACGTGTACTAACTACACGGACTTTAATTGAATGGTTGATAATACTGGCCGGATTAGAATTAAACCGGATTATTAAATAAAGTTTTGATTTAATAACATATATATATATATATATTAATATTATGTTCACTATTCATTTTCTCTCTCTTGGCTATCCGTATTTTTATATGGATACACGTGTATATATTTCGATACATATAACGGGGTTGTATTCCGTATTTATACGGAATACTTTTATAGGGAAGACACCTTATATTAAGGATTTTCTTTTTAGAAAATCAAATATAAAGTGGAGGGGTGAGGTGTAAAGATGACTATCTAGAGATGGATGAGTCTCATTTTTCTAATAGAAAAATTGCATGACGTATTTTTCAGAAGTGGTTAAATATATCACTCTCACTGCTATTCAAACACACTCTCACAAGTTGATTATGTTATATTCTTAGCTCCTCCTCCTTCTTCATTTACTTTCTTGAGCTAATGAAAATGAAAATGAGAGAGAAGATTAGTGATAAATTCCTATATCTCCTACACTTTATTTCTAGCAAATTTAAAGTGTCGGTTGCTTTCTCGAACTTCGTTTTGGAGCGAAACTGGAGCTTAGACCGGGTTCCCTCGGATGGATCATTTTCGGTAAGGATGGTTGCCTTTCAAGTGCGTTCTCGACGGCTACGGAGCTTGGAAGGGTCTTCCATGACTGGATGGATACGCTACAAAGGTTGTAGTCTCTATAACCTTGTATGTTTGTTGCTAGTTTAAGTGTATGGGTTAATTTCCTTGGGTATTGATGTCTTGCGCTTGCATAAATTTGATTGAAATCCATTCCACCTTGGTCGCAGTTCTTGCGGCGCGAGCACAACCCTCCTCCCCCCCCCCCCCCCCCCCACCAATTTCATGTTAACCGGGAATATTTCATGGCAATCTAAGATAGACACATTTTGGGGAAGAATAGGATTACCATGAAATGAGGTCATTTGATCACCATGGTAATTCTATATTCTCAGGAATATCTTTTACACCTAAACAAGCGTGGTAATATTTCATGGTAATCTAGTATTACTATCTGGATTATCTCCTATCAAGCACATCCCAAGGATATTAAAGTACAGATAAAGAAAATATACAGAGCAGAATGCATCAATCGTTCTAAAACATTTGTCGAAGCAATACATAGTAACTGGAAATGGAAGAAAAGGTATTATCCATGCATATTTATATGTATGTTCCATAAAAAAAAAAACAAATTTTCAATTTTTTATTATAATTGTTTCCGATTCACTAATTCTTATCGCTTTCGAAAGGAACAAAAAAAAATGAACAAAAAAAAAGATATGAAAACCTAAATTTTTTTTTTTTATTCTCACTTTTCTCAGATATTATAAATATTAAAAAAGTGAGAATTGGTTGATCAAATGATATGATCAAATAACTAGGTAAGAGAAATTACTTAGTTATTAACTTTATTAACAAATGGGAATATGAGATTTTGAATCATTCTACAACTATACTACCATTCTATTATGGCAATATGGAACCATATCAGAATTTATTGCTTACCTTTATATTTTGTGATGTTATCTCTAATCTTCCATTATGATGGTTACATGGTCGGCTAATCCCTTGCAATTGGAATGAATTACCTTTAGACTAATTGTCTTGTAAATAGCCTCAGTCTTTTTTCTTAGTTAATATATATATAGAGAGAGAGAGAGCGCATGCACTATTATGCAATAGATAAGTGTGAAGGAGATCACATGAAAATACCTTCTTAAAGAAAAATAATGGCCGCTTACAGAGAGTTTATTTTTTATATTTACACAATCGTTTGTTAGGTGACTGTGGAATTTCTTGATAGATGGAATGATATGAAATCACATTGATCATGCTCAACCATCATCTAACCTTTTCTTTTCCTTTATATTTTTTGGATATTTTATCCCTGCTACTCATATCTTTGCCTATTATTATAGCATGCAAGCCATATCCAAATTTTTAAAAGTAAACAGTCTTGAAAAGACATGTTGCTTGGAGCTATGATTCCTTAAAAGGATGCTCATTCCTTTGAAGTCATATATCATGCCCTTATATACCAAGCATTGAGGGATGAAGTTGCTCATGATATTTGACAAGACTATTATAGGCCTCTAAAAGGTACTCCATGTTTAAAGTCGATTTTTCATTAAAGATTGTTGGGTTTTTGATACATCGAGAAAGGTAAGTAAAATCACAGAACATCTTGTACTCTGTTTCCTTAAACTATTTTAATCCTTAAGGCATACAAAAAATGTTTAACCTACGATACGATTGTTGAGACACCAAATCACGTAATCAACACAATCACGCAGTAATAACGGAAGAGCACAAATTTATAAGTGCAAGAATAAATAAAAAATTAAACACAGAAAAGAAGACGCACAAGGATTTGTTAATGGGGTTCAGATCTAGAGAGATTTGATAGGACACTTGAACGAATTCAACAGCGTGACGAGTCAACTCGAATCAGTTTCAAATTCGTTTGAAGATGAGGTTTGTGCCCTTTTTCTGTGACCCTTCTTTCCACAGTTTCAACAGCCGCCTTAGATCTTCCCTTTTGATTTTCCCCGTTTCTTAGACTTGCCCTTCTTCCCTTTCCCATTTCCTTCGTCCTGCCGCGATTCTCCACTGAAAGTGTAAAAGTTTCCGAACTTCTACTTAAAGATTTTCTCTTCATCTCATCATTTAATATGCAATTCACCGCATCATTAAATGTGAGAGTCTTAAGATCGAGTTGCTAACTGTCATTACGAGGTTCTCCCAACCTCTGGCAATGAACATAAAAATAAAAGGATATGAACCTCATCTTCAAACGCAAATGAAACTGATTCAAGTTGGCTCGTCATACTGTTGAATTTGTTCAAATGTTCTGTTACCGAATCACCTTCTGCCATCTTCATGTTGAAAAACTTTTTCATCAATTATATCTTGATTGATTTTGAAGGCTTCTCATACAATTTCGCTAATGTCGTTATTAGCGCCATGGTTGTTTCTCCTTTGAGATGTTAAAGGCCATCTGTGGAGTCAACGATAGTCTTATCATCGTCAGGGCTTTTCTATCGAAAAGATTCCATGCTTCATCAGTCATCCTCATACTTTTCGTCTAGCAACAGAAGATACAGAAGATACAAATCCTATTGGTATAGGTTGTTCTCCATCTGCATGCGCCACCAACCATAATTGTGACCATTGAATTTTCGATCCTTATTTTATCCTCCGCTATCTTTCGTCTATGTCGCAGCAAACCCAACTTCTCCTTCGATCTGAACCAACGCCTTCAAAACGACGATCTATGAAAATCGGGAAGAGGATACAAGCGTCGTTACCCACCGTTAATCTAGATCATAGAATCGAAGAACCCTAGGTTTCCTAAACTCACTCTGATACTAGTTGTTGAGAGGAAGTTGACTCACATAACAATGCTCGCGACAACACCAAATCACGAAATCAACACAATCACGAAAATAACAACGAAAGATCACAAATTTATAAGTGCAAGAAAAAATAAAAAATCAAACACAGAAAAGAGATGCGTAATGATTTATTAATGGAGTTCACTTACCGTATGGCTAGTTCTCGACAAAGCGGAATCTGCAAACGTCTACTAACAATGCTTGAATCAATTACACCGAGCAACCCTATGAGATTTCTCTCAAATCTCTCAAGATCTTTCCAGGCCCTAGCCGTCACCCTCTCTCAATTATAATAGTCTCAATAATAATAATAATAATAGCAATAACTAATAACATATGAGAGATCCCTGTATATAGACAAACCCTAACCCTACCGTAAATAGGAGATAAATCCGAATTTACTAAATATAGATTCACAACAGATTTACTGTCGACAGACGTATGAACCACACAGATGTCTGAACCGCACTTGGTCGAATGTCTGTCTTGACTATGCTATCTCTTCAGCTCTTTTGGCAGACGTCTGAGCTCTTGCCACCAAATATCTGCCAATACTCTGGATTGGGCTTCAGTTTATTCTGTAGACATCTGCTTTGCTGGCCTTCAGATGTCTGTCATTGCTCTGTGTTTCTGATATGCTCTCGTGTGCACGTCCAGATATCTGACTTCTTCTTCCGCAGACGTCTGACCTGAAATATTCTCCACAATTATTAACAATCTCCCACTTGGAAATACTTTTGTCTTGATTCTCAATGCTATTAAACTTCACACGACCCCGCTCTACTCTCTCCCCATCAAATAATATTAGCTAATTAAAATATTTTTTTATACTCATATTACAACTATATTCTTATGAAAACTATGAATTTGGATGAAATTGCAGATATTTTCGAAAAGTAAAGTGCTTGCACGAGCAATATAAACTACCAATAGATTCATAGACTCAAGTTTTGAAAATGGAAGGATGATGAGATTATTGGTTGCCCATTAAGGGAGACCACAAATCCAGCTAAACACATGCAATAAAGGATCAAATAATTAGAAGTTGTTGGTGAAACGCACTAATATGAAAGCTTTTTTTTATATCTAACTTGTGGAATTATTGGATGATTGATTTCCTTTTGTCTACACTATCTAACTTGAATTATTGGATGATTGATTTCCTTTTGTGTAAACAACACTGTAATACCCTTAACTATCACGATATCTCACTAAAATACCTTGAAATTTATTTATCATAGTAAAATACAATAATTGCTATTTTGAGGGTATTTTATTTAAACAAAAATCCTTGAAAACCATAGTTTACGGTATTTACCTCTAATAAAAAAAGGATGTGAATACTACTTATTTATTCCTGCAGGAAGGATGGTTTTCAAAGTTCCGGTAAGGTATTTTAGTGAAATATAACGGTAGTTAAGGGTACCGTAGTGTGATTTACACTTTACAAATGATCATTTGAGTATGTAACAATGAACAACTACAGAATCCTTTAGTTGTCTCCATCGGCATTCTTTTGTGCCATACTTTAGACCTTGTTGGTATGTTAATGCCAAATATATTGATCATATTAGAATAAGGTTGCATACTTAAATCCTTGCAGTGACTTTGGAGTTTTGATGCATTACTGAAGAATTGTTCATGCAATTTTTGCAATTCCATGTTCGAATCATCTAGATATGTATTTTAAAAAACATAAAAAAGCATTACTATATAAACCTCATGTTTTAGCTCATAAAACAGTGCGCTCAAACTGCAGTAAATGCGCTGGTTTTTTCAACCTTGAACCTTTTGAGTTCTACACTACCATAATGGGAACTTTCTCGTGAAATGCCTAGCTTATTAATATATCTAAATTTTATAAAAAAATAAGAGGGGAAAAAAATGTAATTTATAATGATTTAGAGCATATCATGTCATCTCAATAAAAGACTAAAGAAAAAACAGCTTCCTTCCATTAGCTCAAACTTTAAAAATTCAAATTCAAACACAAAATAGACACCAACATACTAGATTTTCTTTCTACACTTCCAAAAGACTAACTTAAAGTATCCGGTGCCACTATAAGAATTGTCTACAGTGGCTGGAAACATGGCAATACACTAATTGTATTGGTTTCTCTCACTTCACCTTTTTTTTTAAATTCAAATGGAATTAATGCATGTAGTTGCAAGATAATCATGCATATGGATCAAGAGATGCTGCTGTGCCATGTCATCCCTCCAATATAGGAATTTCCTATAGTGCATCCCAATTTATACTCCGTTTTCTCTTTTTGAAATGTAGAAAATTTGATTAACAAATTCTATTAGAAACCTTTACAAATCTATATTAGTTTAACTAAAAGTCTATGAAAAAAAATTCTTGAAACTTTGGTCATGAGGTCAACATTTACACATATCACAGCATGTTGAACACCAGTGGTTATTAAACAAAACTTTGCCCTACATATTTTCAGGTAGAAATGGGTTGTAGCTAGTTTAGATCAGGCTAGTTGACGAGGAAGCTGCACCCTATGATGATGGACTGAAATTTAGGCAAGCAAAAGATTAGGCTTAGTTAAACCCACCATTGTTGAATTTTCTTTAATTTAGGTTAGGTACCATTCAATTGAGTTGTGGACCTAATGTTTCTTCCTAAATCTATTGGAATAGATTTGCAAAACAAAGAAAGAGAGATTCAGTATGTTGGCCCTAAATAATTGTGTATAAAATAGTTTACTCGGATTTTAATGTGGATTCCAACCGTCTGATATGAACTAAATTTGGACTTGCACATATGCGTCTCTCTCTCTCTCATAGAATAAATGCGAGTATTTGATCTGTAAAAATACAAGCTAGCGGGGCTTTTTGATCGATCTAAAATTCTTTCAATGTCTAAACCAGAATAAAATATGAGTAATTGAAGGGTGTGGGGTGGGTGGGTGGGGGAGGTAGAGAGAGAGGATTTGATGAGCAATCACACATGTTTCGTAAATTCCACCTCTTTCCAATGTGCATATGTTCACAATGTCATCTTTGGGCCCAGCCCAGTTCAATTTGATAGTAATTGGTCCTACAGCTGAATTGTATAAGGCCCTGCTCTAAATTATTGGGCTGTTTAGTTTGTGTCTGGTCATATTTAAATGACAATAGTAGCTCTTTCTATAAATCCAAAATAGGTCTATTAAAGCACCACACAAGCAAAAGTTCAAATTCTTTTAATCAAAACAGGCCTATTAACATGATAAAATTGCCACATTGTGTATTTAGCCTACTATTAGCATGGGATAACTTGAGTTTGGACAGGCTATTATCATGACACATTGACACATAAGATATGATGATGTGTCCTTATTACTGAGAATAAAGATACTTCAGATGTATGCCATGAGCATATATTATGATATGTGTAGTATTGAACCACATTTGATTCTTTAGAACATATCACCCATGAGATAGAAAATTTAAATAGTTACATAATATGTTTGAATTGATGACATTTTTATTTTCAATTTGTTATATGGGTAAGGTTTGTTATGAATTATAATGGCATATCTTGTCAAAGGAGAATAACAAATCTTGATAAATTAGTCTGTTTGATTACATTTAGCAGGAAAACGGATGTCTGAAAAAATCCGACACTCTAATGTTTACGAGAAAAAGTTTATTGTTCAATCCCATTAGGACATAAAAATTCTGCCGACTGCTTTTCTGGAAAATGTTTTTTAAAATTATATGTATTATAATAATATTTATTTCTTAACTAAGTTTTTCTGATCATGAGAAATGAAACTAGACTTGAGTAATTATGAGATCTTCGTGATGCTCAGTTAATGAATTAAAGATTAATAACTTGATGTATAGGATTGCATTTAAAATAATATTATTACTATCTCTCATTAAACTAGAGTTTTTATGGAAAGTTGGCGAGATATATATTTGGAACGGTCAATTTATTGCGTTATGAACTAATTAGATTGATATTTGGATGTCCACGTGAGATCCAATCGAATCCTACCTATAAGAGACTTTAAGTAGAAAATGTTTAGACACAACATAAGAGATATATTATCAATGTATGGGTTTCACATATAGAATATTTGAGGTCGAGTTACTGTACCACAATCCCATATATAATTGGTTAGATGCTAAGATTGCAAAAATTACACATCATGACATTGTGATGCAAGTGGACCTTTGGTTTGCAGTGATCTTTCTCAAAGATAGGCCTTTCTTAATGTCCATTCCACTGCATCAAAACTTTGAAGTTATGATGAGAATTGTGTTGAGGATTTGTTTCATATCCGTTTATGTATTCATGAACCATTTGGGCCGGGTCATCGAATGATATGGGCTACCAATATATCTTAGGGTTGTAATGCGCGCTCTCTCTCTCACACACACACTCTCTCTCTATATATATATATATTTATATAATTTTGAGTGAGATAGACTGGCTTGAGAGATGTGATTGTGTGAGGATATGTTGTGTCTCCCCTCTCTTGTGGTGTGAGAGCAAGAGAGGACGGATGAGAGAGAGATTATTGAGTGGTGTGGGTACTTTGTAATATTTTTTTGTGTGTTAATGGAATCCTCGTTTTTAGCCTCGTAGATGTAGGCCGAGATGGTCGAACCATGTAAATCCGGTGTGTGTTGTATTTCTTCATTGTTATGATTGCTATGCTTGTGTTCTCGATGGTTTGAGGGGATCTCTTTTCCCAATATATTTTATATTCTAACATCTCTATCCTTGCAAAGTCTGCTGCCGAAAATAAATTTTCTCAATATGATCGGTGGTTTTGAGCTATGTAAACCGTTTCTTTTCAGGATTATTTATTTATATATCTGTAGATAATGGACTGATGAATAGGCATATAAAATACGATTTTCAGAAAACTAAATGCCGAGATTCCGCCAGTCATGCATGCTATTTCCTTCCGCTAAGATGGTCCTGGGAAAGGGAAATATAAATAACACTCGTAGGGCTGCTAAAAGATGTTTGATTATTATCATCATTATCTTTTTATTGTTCCATAAGCATTGTATTAAACAATTCTATCTCGTTATTTGGGCTATTGATTCCCTTTAATATTCAACAATTAAACAGGGACCATGAATGGAAAAAAGAAGCTTTTAATAATCCTTTTATATTCTGGGACATTTAACTTGTGCTAATTGTTATCATGTCAAGTAACAGAAAAATCCCACTAAAAACAACAAAGGGAAAAAATAAAATCCTTCTTTGGGATTTTGGGTCCCTTTTACAAGTGATCTTCTTTGGATCTCATCTGGTTCCTTTTTGTCTCTTATGTTCCAAGAGATAAAACTCAACTTGTACTTTGCATATATCAAGAAGATATATTTCACTGCTTGAGATACATGTATGCATATCTTATGGCTTATTAGGCTCTTAGGTTAGGAAACTGTTTGCATGAGATTGTGATGAGAAATTACGTGAGAAAATGGAGAAGCGTTTTTGTTTTTAATATTTTATAGATATAGGTTATAACTTGATGAATTCAGTTTGCATCATTAATTGCTACATAGAACTGGCTGTGATTGTTGACAAAAAGAGTACATTGTTTTTTGATGAAAAACACAGGATTAAATTAAGAAGGAAGTGTCACTGTAACTCACCTTTCATTATAAAGATCTTTTGAAAAATTTGGATCTATAATGTTTTAATGTGTGGATCTCATCATCGCTTATCAGTGAATATATAATGCTGACAGTGTTATAATTTTCTACTTAGTCCATACCCATTTGTTGGCTTATATCATAAAAATGGATACTTAAATCTAGTGTTGTTAAAATAGGTACAGGGTCCAACTTTTAGGCTGTCCGGCTTGACTCATTTATTCAAAAAGGCTCAAAAACTTATTTACGCTCGGCTAATTTATTTTTCGCACGAGCCCGCGTTTTATCAAGCCTATTTAAAAATCTAAAAGATAGCTAGAAATAATTACAAAAATATATGGAAAAACATACAAATGTTCAATATTATATTTGACTATCTGAGTAGTGTGAAAATATTGTTGTTATTACTAAATAAACGAGCCAGTTTTTGTTAAAAACCTTATAGAAATCAAGATTCTTTGATATTGTAGTCTTATAATACTTGACTAAATACATGTGACAATCTGAATTCAAGTTAACTTAAAGTTAACTTAATATTCACGAGTAAATAGTATTGCAAATCGAAGATTTGGGAAGAGGAAATATTATTGATTGATCAAAATACAATATACAATATACCTCTAATATATATACCCAATGGGATGAAACCCTAATACGTAATATACGTATAATACACATAAACTCAATACAAAAGATATAAAAGATATACATATCTTAACAGCCCTTCTCAAATTCACGGTGAATCATAAACCGAGAGTTTAGACGAGAAATGCAAAAATTGGGTACGTGTTTGAGGTTTCATAAGGAGATCGACTACTTGATCTTTGGAATGGATGTAGGGAAGTAAACTCCGACCTCAGTCGTACTCATGGCGAACTATGTGATAATCAACTTCAATATGCTTAGTACGCTCATGAAAAATTGGGTTTTCAGCAATATGAATAGCACTCTTGTTGTCACAATAAAGAGGAACATGAGATCAAATGACGACATCCATATCAACAAGCAAATTATGAAGCCATTTAACCTATGCAGCAGTATCATCTAGTGTACGGTACTCGGCTTCAGTACTTGAGTGAAAAACAATATCTTGATGCTTGTTGCACCAGGAGATCAAAGATGTACCCAATAAGATACAAAATCCGGTAGTAAATCGACGAGTATCAGGGACATCAGCCCAGCCAAAATCATAGTATGTGCGTAAAGCAAGGGTGAGAGTCGAAAGGAAATAATAGTGACAGAGTATGAGTACAACGAAGGTATTAAAGAACCCGTATGAGAGCTGCATAGTGAATCGATGAAGGAGTACTCATGAGCTGACTGAGAACATGAACAACATGTGCAATATCTGACCTGATAAGAGAGAGGTAAATAACTGCACCAACCAACTCTCGATACCGAGTGAGGTTCGGTAGAGGCGCTCCAACTGCTTGACAAACCTTTAGATGAAGTTCCATCGGTGTAGTTGTAGAAGTACTGTTAGTAATAGTATAATCGTCAACCGTGGATCGCGTAAGAAGATCAGAAATGTACTTCTGCTGTGACAGAAGATAGTCACGAGGAGAGTAAGCAATTTCGATCTCTAAGAAATAGCGCAAATGTCCAAGATCCTTCATCTCAAACTGCTGCTGAAGAAGCTGCTTGAGATATGTGATAGTTTCTCAGACATCACCAGTGATAATCATCTCATCGACATAGATCAAAAGAAGAGCTCGACCTTGTGAGGAAAATCGATAGAAGAGTGGATAATCAGTAAGGCTTTCGGTGAAGTCTGCAGTCAGCATGTTGGGGTCAAAATTTGCATCCCGGTTGACCAAGTCAAAGTCAAGGTAAACCCGAAGCCAGGTGAGCCCAAGCCCAGGTCAAGCGGGCCAATGCCCAAGTCGAGCCCGCGGCCAGCCTCCCCATGCCAACATAAAAATCATGTAATCAATAATTTTAATGTAATTTTTTATGCATGAATGGGCATAAATCCAAATTTTTGTAAAGCCCATGGCTTATGTGCAAAAAGAAATGGCACATGAGCCATGAGATGGGAAAAATGCTATTTTGTAAAGCCCAAGGGGCTATGTGTAAATGTGTAAGCCTATAAGAGGCAACATGATGAAAATATCTAATATACACTTTTCATTCCTCTCAAAAAGGTTAGGATTTTTGTGCCTCCTTCTCCTTTCTCAAGGTTCTAAATCTTCTTCTTTTTTTTTGAATTAAATCAAGAGTTTTACTTTTCCTTTTTCAAAACTAAATAGTTTTTCACCACAAAACCCACAAAGGGGATCTCAGATCTTCCATTAGATCTCAAAAAGGAGAGATTTTTAAAATTTCATACTTCTTGTTCTTCAAGATCCGGCCAACAGAGGAGGAAGAAGGAGACCCGCTTCCGAGAACCCCATTTGGGGAAGATCCAGGGCTCAAGAGAGAAGCCCCTTCCCTCAGCTCCAAAATATCTCAGGAGTTCAACTCCTCAAAAATATATATACATATATATACATATATATACAAAATAATAAATATTTCCTTTCTGGAGCATAGCTCCTAGTGCAGGGACCAAGTCCCTTCTGCTGCTGACGCCCAGCGCCTGCATGCCAGGCACTCTGGCGCACAGCACCCGCGTGCTTGGCACATGGGGCGCTGGCGCCTTCTCCCACGCATCCTTTGGATGCCCTTTTCCATTATACACACACACACACACACTCCGCCACACTAATCCGTTAGAAAAAATTTATAACGGGACGCTGCTAGCCCCTTTGACTCCCAGCCCGCTATCCGGGTAGCAGGACCCCTGTAAAAACTCTGCGGGCCTCCCGATATATCTAAAACCCCTTCAAAACATAATGCTGCACATTGAGTTCGCATGACCCGTTTAACCCGTCAATCGGAGGTTCTCTCGCTCCAAAGGCGAGGGGTAATTAACGGCAGCTTAGTCCGCGGCTGCCGGAGATTCGGAGCCACACAATCAATAAACCCCAGCCTACCCTAGGCAGGGGGAATCTGTAATGTGCCTGACAAGCACGCGCGCATTCCCATCTCAATGGGGTGACGAAAAACACCCTACAGATTCTGGCACGCCCGGTGGGACCAATCACTCGGGTTAAATATCAATGCGAACTCAATCAACATATACATTGATTGCCTGTACTGAAATCATACTTCTTTGTGTAGGTTAACGACTTTCCTTAGCCCCAGCTGGGGACAAGGCCATCAACACCTACAAAGTAATAAGCTATCTCGAGCAAGCTCCTGCGGTGCACCTGACAACTGCTCAATCGGGTATCTTCTCTAAGCTCTCCATCAGATGACCTCTAATTCGTTAAACTGGAAACAGATGACCTCTAAGTCGTTAAACTGGAAACATATGACCACTACGTCTTTAAACTGGAAACAGATGACCACCACGTCGTTAAACTGGAAACATATGACCTCTAAGTCATTAAACTGGAAACATATGATCTCTAAGTTGTTAAACTGGAAACAGATGACCACCACGTCGTTAAACTGGGAACAGATGACCTCTAAGTCGTTAAACTGGGATCAGCTGACCTCTAAGTCTTTAAACTGGGAACGATAGATCTCTAAGTCTTTAAACTGGAAACAGATGACCACCAAGTCGTTAAAATGGAAACAAGTGACCACCAAGTCCTTAAACTGGAAACAAATGACCTCTAAGTCGCTAAACTGGAAACATACGACCACCACGTCATTAAACTGGGAGCAGTCGACCTCTAAGTCGTTAAACTGGGGATGTAAAAATGTGTAAATAAAACCAAAAAAAATAAATATATATATATATATATAAAGCCAAAATGATGGGGCAACTCGCAATAAAAATCAGCGAGTAAAAATAAAAATGAAAATAAAACCGAAATGATGGGGCAACTGCGAATAAAAAGCAGACATGATAGGGAAATCGCGACCTTCGCGATAAGAAAAGCTGAAATGATAGAGCAATTGCGATAAAAAAAAAGGGCGAATGACGAATCACTCCTGGTACCATATTCCAGTGCAGCGATGCAGACGCCAACTAAATTCCAAACTCAAGTCCCAATAGCGAATGATGAGTCGCTCCTGGTACCATATTCCAGTGCAGCGATGCAGACGCCAACCAAGTTCTAAACCCCATACCCCAATAGCGAATGATGAGTCGCTCCTGGTACCATATTCCAGTGCAGCGATGCAGACGTCAACCAAGTTCCAAACCCCATATCCCAAGTAGCGAATGATGAGTCGCACCTGGTACCATATTCCAGTGCAGCGATGCAGACGCCAACCAAATTACAAATCCCATACCCCAAAGGCGAATGATGAGTCGCTCCTGGTACCATATTCCAGTGCAACGATGCAGACGCCAACAAAGTCCCAAAAATTTTTCGGCCCTACGGTCTGGATCATACATGCTGCAAAACCGTATACAATCCACGGGCGTAAAACGATCCCAATCCCTCCCAAGTCCTACCGGCGAGACCACATTCAAAGTCCCACCGGCGGTGAAGATTCAAAAAAAAAGAAGGTATGTCCACAAGAAAAATGGGCACGGATAAAAATCCGAAAGGGCTCCGTGAGTAAAAACAGCATGACTCAAAGAGATGAAATACACTCATAAAGTCCTCTCGACTTTGTGAGGGGAAAATTCCAGCGTGAGATCCTTACGACTCACAAAGGAGCAATACACTTAGGAGTCCCCACGACTCCTAAGGAGAAAATACACCTACGAGATCCTTACGACCCGTAGGGAGAAAATGCTTTGTGAGACCCTTACGGCTCACAAAATTGAAAAGTCTTGGGTGATAGGGACCTAAAACCTGTCTCCTAAGCCATCGCTTCCTAAGAAGCAAACGCAAATGATGATTCGCTCCTGGTACCATATTCCAGTGTAGCGATGCTGATGCCAAACAAAAACCAAAATCCCCAAATCCTCTCATGGCAAATGATGATTCGCTCCTGCTACCATATTCCAGTGTAGCGATACTGATGCCAAACAAAAACCAAAATCCCCAAATCCTCTCATGGCAAATGATGATTCACTTCTGGTACCATATTCCAGTGTAGCGATGCTGATGTCAACCCAAATCAAATCAAATGAACCACCTCTGCGGCGGAATCGTGCTTCGTCTCAGAATGTACCCCGTGTCGAAATCATGCTTCGCCTCGGAGTATCCACCTGCCCTGTCGGAATTATGCTTCTCCTGGGAATCGTCCTCTACATCAAAACCAGTGACACTCCTTGCCGGGGAAACGTCGATCATAGACACTCCGTGCCGGGGACAAGTCAACCAGCGACCTCCTCGTCGGAATTATGCTCCGTCTTGGAATCAAATCAACCAGCGACCTCCCCGTCGGAATTAAGCTCCGCCTCGGAATCAAGTCAGCCAACAAGCTCTGCGTCAGAATCAAGCTTCGTCTCAGAGTGTACCCCGTTTCAAAATCATGCTTCGTCTCGGCGTATCTGCCTTCCTCGTCGGAATTAAGCTCCGCCTCGGAATCAAGTCAGCCAACAAGCTCTGCGTCAGAATCATGCTTCGTCTCAGAGTGTACCCCGTGTCGAAATCATGCTTCTCCTTGGCGTATCTTCCTTCCCTGTCGGAATTATGCTTCTCCTGGGAATCAACTTCTGCATCGAAATTATGCTTCGGTCAGAATGTCTGCCGCCCGTCGGAATTATGCTCTGACCCCTTTGGAATCATGCTCCGCTCGTCGGAATTATGCTCTGACCCTTCGGAATGATGCTCCGATCCTCGGAATTATGCTCCAATCCCCGAAGTTATGCTCATCGGAATCATGCTCCGATCCCTGGAATCATGCCCCGCTCTTCGGAATGATGCTCCGATCCTCGGAATTATGCTTCGATCCCCGAAGTTATGCTCATCGGAATCATGCTCCGATCCCTGGAATCATGCTCCGCTCATCGGAATCATGCTCCGATCCCTGGAATCATGCTCCGCTCTTCGGAATGATGCTCCGATCCCCGAAGTTATGCTCATCGGAATCATGCTCCGATCCCTGGAATCATGCTCCGCTCATCGGAATCATGCTCCGCTCATCGGAATCATGCTCCGATCCCAGGAATCATGCTCCGCTATTCGGAATCATGCTCTGCTCTTCGGAATTATGCTCCGATCCCTGGAATCATGCTCCGCTCTTCGGAATGATGTTCTGATCCCTGGAATCATGCTCCGCTCTTCAGGAATGATGCTCCGATCCCTGGAATCATGCTCTGGCTCTTCGGAATGATGCTCCGATCCTCGGAATCATGCTCCGATCCCCGGAATTATGCTCCCGGGATGATACTCCGCCCATGGAATGATGTTCCACCTTGAAGTCTAACTTCAAGATCCATCAATTTCATGCACACAACTCATATGCGCGGTGTGAATTTATTGATGGGGGCACTTTGTTGGGGTCAAAATTTGCACCCCGGTTGACTAAGTCAAAGTCAAGGTCAACCCGAAACCAGGTGAGCCCAAGCCCAGGTCAAGCGGGCCCATGCCCAAGTCAAGCCCGCGGCCAGCATCCCTATGCCAACATAAAAATCATATAATTAATAATTTTAATGTAATTTTTTTATGGATGAATGGGCATAAAGCCAAATTTTTGTAAAGCCCATGGCTTATGTGCAAAAAGAAATGACACATGAGCCATGGAATGGGCAAAATGCCATTTTGTAAAGCCCAAGGGGCTACGTGTAAATGTGTAAGCCTATAAGAGACAACATGATGAAAATATCTATTATACACTTTTCATTCCTCTCAAAAAGGTTAGGGTTTTTGTTCCTCCTCCTCCTTCCTTAAGGTTCTAAATCTTCTTCTTTTTTTGAATTAAATCAAGAGTTTTACTTTTCCTTTTCCAAAACTAAATAGTTTTGCACCACAAAACCCACAAAGGGGAACTCAGATCTTCCATTAAATCTCAAAAGAGAGAGTTTTTTAAAATTTCATACTTATTGTTCTTCAAGATCCGGCCAACAGAGGAGGAAGAAGGAGACCCGTTTCCAAAAACCCCATTTTGGGGAAGATCCAGGGCTCAAGGGAGAAGCCCCTTTCCTCAGCTCCAAAATATCTTAGGAGTTCAACTCCTCAAAAATATATATACATATATATACAAAATAATAAATATTTCCTTTCTGGAGCACAGCTCCTAGTGCAGGGACCAAGTCCCTTCTGCTGCTGACGCCCAGCGCCCTCGTGCCAGGCACGTGGGGCGCTAGCGCCTTCTCCCACGCATCCTTTGGATGTCCTTTCCCTTTACACACACACACACACACACACACACTCCACCACACTGTTCTCGTTAGAAAAATTTTCTAACGGGACGCTGCCTCGCACCCCGCAAGGGGACTGCTAGCCCCTTTGACCCCCAGCCCGCTATCCGGGTAGCGGGGCTCCCGATATATCCCAAACCCCTTCAAAATATAACGTTACACATTGAGTTCGCATGACCTGTTTAATCCGTCAATCGGAGGTTCCCTCACTCCAAAGGTGAGGGGTAATTAACGGCAGCTTAGTCCGCGGCTGCCGGAGATTCGGATTCCCACAATCAATAAACCCCAGCCTATCCTAGGCAGGGGGAATCTGTAATGCGCCTGAAAAGCGCGCGCGTATTCCCATTTTAATGGGATGACAAAAAACACCCTACACAGCAGAGTCTGACTAAATCGTTCAAACTAAACTCGGGGTGCTTGCTTAAGACTATAAAGAGCTCGGCGCAGACGACATGCATACCCGGGAGAAGCTGAGACACCAGGAGAAGGTTGAATATAAATCATCTATGAAAGATCACCATTAAGAAAAGCACTCTTAACGTTCATCTGGAATATATATCAGCTATGGGATGCAGCAACTGCAAAGAGTGTGCGAATAGAAGTGATCTTGGTGACAGAAGCAAAAGTCTACTCATAATCATTACCATGCTCCATGAGCCACAAGACGTTCCTTGTAACATTCGAATGATCCATCTAACATGGTTTTGACTTTGTAAATTCACATACAGCTAATGGGAATGAAACCTGGTGGTAAAGGAACAAGATCCAAAGTGTGAGTATCACGGAAAGCCTGCAATTCTTTCTGCTATTCATTCTTGTTGCCGTTGATTAATTCTCGTCTGTTTTGTCATCGATCTTTTTAGTGGGCATCATCGCCGTCACGAGATCGCACTGACCCCACTAATTGTTTTCAAGACCGACGCCGTTTAGGTGTGTATTTTGGCCGATCTCTTCATCGCCGTCGCATCCAGATCGTCTCCGTTGTCATCCTTAGATTTTGCTCACCGCCTAAACATTGCCGGAGATCATCGTGGTCCTCGCCTTACGGTCGATGCTCATCTTTCCTTACCGCATTAGGACCTCGAAGCAAACCGTCGTGCTCTCGAGCCACAGCACATTGCGAGAAATTCCTCATCCTGAGGAATTTTTCTTTTTCTTTCAAATTTGCTTGTGGCCGTTGGATCTAGGGTTTTATTCCTAGCCGCCGAATCAAGCCAATTTTCGAGCCGAGCCGCTCCAAACTGCCTTTGAGCCGCCGAGCTACTTTCGAAGACATTTTCGTGTCGTTTCATTTTTCATCAAGATATGGACAAGCGAGGACTTTATTCTTTTTCCCGAATGACACTCTTCTCACAAAGTCCGCGGATTATACTGGATGAGCCCTTACCATACAATATAATCTTCAAGTTTTAGCATTATGTGGTTATGTACATTGAAGGCACACTTATCTGTCCTTCTACTACCACTTCATCCTCTATGCTTGTGACTCTAGTCGATCACTCCAGTTCTTTCACTAATAATTCAGGTCTCTACACTTTCACTCGTGATAGATGAATGCAAACCGATCAGCAGATTATGGCATATATTGTACGTTCGGGCCTAACTCTTTCAACAACAGTGAATTGCTCTTAGCAGCATGTTCGTTTAGACATGTGCCGCTCGTGAGTACCAACTGCATCAAGCCCTTCAGGATGCTCGACAGAGAGATCGTTCTGTTCTGGACTTTTACTCTTTCCTATCAGGTTATAGAAAGAATTATACTTGATGGAGTTTCAGATTCTAGTATCATTGGGTGATGTCGCTATTGAGTACCGCAAGTGGCATGATTGTTAGCATTTGTATCATCTTGCTATGGGTCTTCGACTGGAACTTGAAAGACTACGCAGTCAGATTCTTCATTGTATTCCCTTTCATAGTCTCGAGATTGCAGTTGCAGAGTTCATCTCCGAGGAGACTTGCCTCCAGACGTTGTCGTCTGTTGCTCTGATACCATATTACAAATTGAAGATTTGGGAAGAGGAAATATTGTTGATTAATCAAAATACAATACACACACACCTAATAAAATGAAACCCTAATACATAATATATGTATAATACACGCAAACCCATTACATAAGATATAAAAGATATACATATCTTAACAAGCAGATATCCTTTAGATTTAAGAATAAGAAACTATTTTATTACTACTGTAGATACTAATTAAGCTATAAACTATTCAAGCATACACAGCCCTAAACGAGCCGAGCCTGGACACAAGCTGAGCTCTAAGAAGCTATCTTTATGTTTGTTAGTTCGTTTATTTTATCAAATTTTAACTTATGTTTAAGCTCAGTTTGTTTAACTATCAAACGAGCTGAAACGAGCTTTTGTCAAGCCGATCCACGCCAATTCGAAGCGAGCTTCAAGCTTTTATAACAACCCTGCTAAAATTATAACCAATTGAATGCAATCCATGATGGATGAATTACGTTTTATCTATAAGTTAAAAGGGATCCTTAAGATAACTGGCCAGGCTATATATCTGGCTTATATTTTCTGTGTTTTTTTTGCGCTCCATCATAAAATTACTTATTTTAAGAGAAGGTTAGTGTAATTTAGAAGGTATTCTTAAGGCTCCCGCTGTGCAGAAAAGATCAAATATCAAATATCAGGACCGATTTATGTTGTAAAATGTAAGAAATTTTGCATATATATAGTAGCCTTTTATAGATGCAATGAAGGATGGCATCCTCGAAATAATCTTTAACCGGAAAGAAACTTAAGAGAGAGAAAAAATTGGTTGGCCGAGACTTATAAAACCAACCAAGTGTAACACAAATAATAACAATATTTTCATTTCATCGGATACCGGTTTAATCCATCGAAATATATAATGAAGTTTTTTCGGTAGAAATTACAAAACGTTTCTCCTATTGTAACTATTGCTGATTAATATGGAATTGACAATGTGGTGGCGATACGAGTTTCGCCATGAGATGAGGCATGTACACAGCAAACAAGCAGACATTTGATATATATACGGTCTAAATGTAACGAAAACCCCTTTAATGTCAAGTCAGAACATTATGTTGACATGAAGAAAGTGTTAGCAAAATATCCGAAATAATTGTTAAATTGATACTTTAATAAAATGAAACATTTTCAAACTATTTTTTTCATCACATAAAATAATATGAATCCAATTGATTGAAAAAGTTTAGAATGCGACCCTCTAGGTATGAGACATGCAATTGACTGTGTTGCCTTAAAAACGTATAGCTACCCTCCGTACAGGTTTTTGCCGACGTATGCGTTTTCAAGACACAGCACTCTCGACTTGTCCGATTCTCTCGTTGAGGTCACAAGGAAATATTGGTTTTGATATCGTTGTCAATTAGTATCCGGGGAAATAAAGATAATGCAAGAGATTTACTCAATTCGGATTTTGTATGAAAGAGTCAGTGAAGGAATTGCTCTCTGTTTGCAGAAAGCAACAAACCGAGAAGAATTCAAACAAAGGCTATGTTGTTTGGGATAATAATTTTTTGACTTCTCTGTAGAAGTCCTTAAATAGACTTCTTAATTCACCTTTTAAGCAACGGTTAAAATCCAAACGTTATTTTGAAAACGTAGCTAGCCTTGTCGTAACATCTTTTGGATTTGAAATCCAAACCGTCATAAGCCGAATCAGTTGGGATCAGTTGGGATGTTTAATTAACATGGAGATTATTTGGATGGGTCACAGAATTGTGCCCCATCAAAACACACTTTGCCCTTGATATCTTGACAACATTATTTTGTAATTTTGAAGCTTTTACTTAATCTAATTTAATAAATCCTTGAAAAAAACAAAATAATTAATTTGAAAATATTTATAAAACATATGGAATAAATCGGAATAATATAACAGAAAGATAATAGACATTTGGCGTAGTGTGTAATAACTTCGTATAAGTTACTGAATATATTGCTTGAGATGTCATCTTGCTAGCCTTTATCATACCAACCATAACATATATGATTAAAAAGTGTATCTTTCAGATTTGTTGATTCATTACGTTAGTAAAACGGCGTTTCGTAAGTTTTAGATGGTAAAGATCACACTCAACAAACTCAGCTATAATTTAAGCCCGCCGGTCAAGTGCCCACATCATGATCATTATTTCATTTTTGGATATATGTTTAATATTGCAGACAATGCGTAACACATGTCGGTACATACAGTTTGTAATGTGGCTCTTTCTTGATTGTAGGTACCGTGTTTGTGGTTCTCTCATCATTTCGACGGAGGAAATTCCCTTCAATTATTGATATGTATACATCCATCACTTTTCGTATAGACTGCATCCATTGACATGTAGCTTTCTTCCACTTGTTTCTTGCCCAATGCTCTCTCTCTCTCTCTCTCTCTAAGCACTCAAGGGATTGGGACCCATGGGCTTGATATAGACGTTTGGTAAAGAGCATCCATCCATCACTAGAAAGCATGCTAAAAGTTATGCCACAATTGACCTCTATATAGAAGAAGGCACACAAGAGGATGGCATCATCTCAAAAGTAATTAATTTGTAACCCTAGTACTCACTCAAACTTAACATGGAATAAAATGGGAACAGTAGCACCACTCTCTTCTTTTCTTGTCATCTTTTTGAAAGCTTCCTCTAAAGCTTCCCTCTAAAGATAAGGATCAGAATGAGACTTTCTGTTCAAGATATTCTTGCAGAAATGAAGCTGTGAAAAAAGGAAAATAAATAACCTGATGCTTTTTGTCTATATATATATATATATATATATATATATATATATTAGAGTAGCTAGACGTCTCATGTGTGCACTGAATTTAGTGACCCGGATTTGGGATCGTATGTATATATGCCTGTTTGATTTCTGACGATGTCCGATTGTTGAGCATATATAACTTCTCTGGCCAGATTTGAAGAGTCCATTCTAGAAGATCAACTCTTCAGTTTGACACCAACTCTTAACCATGCATGCATGCATGCATGCATATCAATAGTTCATAATGAAACCGGTGGTCTCTCTCGCTAGCTAGTGTAGATCGTATCCGATCCGATCCATAATGGAACTGGCATTATTTTATTTGATGCTCTCTATCATCATAAAGTAGAATTTGAATAACTAGTTGCTAAAATTAACCACTATCGGACATGACTTTTTTTTATTGGAAGTTGATGGCGATATATTGTGGTCATATATATTTGATGTCATTTTTCCGAATCTTACCTATTCAACACTAGTATTCTTCTGAAAGCTTTGCGACTGCATTAACACATGAACACTACTACAATAAGGGGTTGCCCCTACGGATATATTCGTAGGGGCACAAAAATACACCGCAGGCGCATGTCTTCGTCCTGAACATGCCCCTACGGAAAAATAATTGCCCTTGCGCTTTACTTTGTAGGAACATATTTCCCTACGGCTTATACCGTATGGACAAAATATTTATTTAATTTATTGGTTTATAAAATAAAATACTTGCCCCTACGGATAAAGCCGTAGGGCCTTAATATGCCCCTACGGAGTTCTTCGCAGGTCCAGACAGAAGCCCCCAATATTTATTTAATTTATTGGTTTATAGAATAAAATACTTGTCTCTACAGATAACGTCATAGGGCCTGCACATGCCTTATGGTGTTCTCCGTAGGTCCAGATAGAAGTTTTTACGGATACATGCGTAGGGACAAGTTTAACGCATGTTACTGAGTCCATAGGGGCAAAATATCAGGTATCCTGATATTTTGCCTCTACGGCTAACTGTGTAGGGGCAAACGTTAGACCTACGAATTAATCCGTAGAGGCAACAGGTGGCCCTACGGATTAATCCGTAGGCACAAAATATCAGGTTTTTTTAAAAAAAAATGGGATTTCTGTTTTTTCCCCGCCCTGTGCACAATAATATATACATCATATAACAAAATACCGCAGTATTCATAATCAACATCTCACGCATAATATATAAAAGAAATAAAAAAAACAAAATACGATATCAATCTAAATTATCGTGAACACGCAAACAACACCAATATCGTCCAAAATATATACAATATGTATCATATAAGTATATACATGCTTAAAATATAAAAAAAGCCACCCTAGCTCGGTCCAGCTTCTCCACTTCTGATAAATGCTGTAATCTGACGCATCTGAGGCTCGGTACAGCCTTAAGTCTTCAAAAACTTGATCAATGAAGGAGCGGACTGTGCGGGAGTCTAAGCGGGCTGTGGAGCTGCAGGAGTGGTCTGCGCAACCACAGCTGAGGTAGTGGCTTGCGGAGCCGCAGCCGATCCATATACATCCAGTCCTTAACTCTGATGTACTCATGGGCCATGTTACACTGTGTAACATATAAATTGTAGGTTATGATGACTATATTGAGAAATCTTAGTACGGGATGGTTACCGACAAAGGAGAAAATCCGTGTATGTGCCTTGTGTGTGCGTTTGTTGTTTAAAAGAATAAATTATCGATAAACAAAATTAGATTTGAGAATACACAAGTATAAGTTGTATTCTGAATATGTGTATTTCAATTTATGATTTTGCTTCAGTGTAGGGTTGTTAGTGTGTATGTGCTGTGTGTGCGTTCGTTGTGTATTCGTGTTGTATACGTGTGTTTCGACTGTCGGAGGTAAATTTTTTATCCCATTAAGAATGTATAGAGCAGACACCCATTCGCTTGTGCTTTCAACCGTTTCGAGTAAATTTCGGTAGCACATCTTCGCTGTTCTCCGAATACACTGTAATAGAATAGATAATCATTTCAAAGCTGTGAAACAACGTTGAAATGAACATCTAATTTATCTTTGTACACGGAGAACCAGCGGAAAAGTACCGACGAAATAACTCAAAACGAATGAAAACATAAGTGAATGCAGGTGTTTGCTTTATACATTCCTAACTTGTCCACACTGGATAAATCTATCAGTCATCATACGATTGAATTTTCTCATCGCATAGACTACACGATGGTTGTTAGTACCGAACTATACCGTCTGATATTTAACAACCTTCGTATAGTTCTATGTCACGACGAATATCGAACGTATGTTAACTGATAGACGGGGACTAAGTCGAGCTTTGATTTTCACATATGAGTATCGATGATAATATGAAAGTTTCATATTATCATCGAGTATCATATATTGGTTTTAACTTGAACATTTAACATGAATAGGTTTTACGTTTACGTTTCGTTATTAAGGGTTCGAAATTTCAAGTTTAGGGTAATTTTTTCTTGCGTTTATGGTAAAATTGTACGTTTACGTTATCATTGAGTATCCTACTGAAAAAACCAGTGCACCCTAAACCCTAACCCTTATTAACCTAAATTAACCCCAATTAACCATAATCTTTACCCTAACACAAATTATCCCTAATTAACCCAAACTTAACCCAATTAACCCAAATTAACCTAATTAACCCAAATCAACACCCTAACCTTTCAAATTATCACTAATTAACTCAATTAAACCTAATCAACACCCCAATACAAATACACTCTATTTTACCTAATTAACCCAAATTAACCCTAACCTCTAACCCTAACCCGAACCCTAACCCTAAACGGAATCTTAACCCTAACCCTAAACTGAACCCTAACCCTAACCCTAATCCTGAACCGAACCCTAACCCTAGAGTGAACCTTAACCATAACCCTAACTAATTAACCCTAACGTCAACTGAACCGAACCCAACCCTAACCTTAAACTGAACCCTAACCCTAACCCTAACCCTATTCCTGAACTGAACCCTAACTCTAACTAATTAACCCAAACTCTAGCTCAAACCCTAGATCGAACCCTAACTCTAAGCCCCAATAGCAACCCAATAATCAACAATAACACAAATAAATACATAATTAGAAGTTAAAAAATGAAATTTATTAACCTTTTTTCGGCGATTCTATTGTCCCGACGACGCAAGGGGGAGATCGGTGAAGAGAGGGTTTCTATCGTCGACGAGGAAGACGACGATGATGTCGGCGACGACGAGGCACGCGCAGGAGTACGGTGGCGACGAGGCACGCGCAGGAGACGAGTGATTGAGCGAGGAAATTTTGGGAACGAGGAAATTTCTGGGCTTTATTTTTTTTATAAATAACCCATATATACCCCTACGGATTCATCCGTAGGACCTTTTTTTGCGGCTCCGTAGGGCTAAATAACAAATTACGTTTTAATATTTTTAATTTAATCCGTAGGGCACCGTAGGGGCTACCTTGGGGATCTACGGATTAATCCGTTGGGGCAACTTTTTATTGCCCCTACGGATCTCTGTAGCCGTAGGGGTTGTAGTAGTGGAATCGCTTGGGTAATCGATGGCGAGGGACGGAAAAAACATCTCTAACAATAGAAATGGTCCCCCTTTAGTCCCACATATATAACCTTTTCTTCTTGTCGAACATTAGATTAAAAATTCATGATTGAGAGTGAAAGAGAGAAGGAATATCATTCTCCCAATATATATGTGTACCTAATTAATGCTTCAAGTTACAAAAAGGAATTATGCTTTGTGCATTGTTCAAAAATTATATGCAATTGTAGCTTTTATGTGCGTAAGTTGGTGCTCAGCACGCGCAGATTCTATTAATTAATGTTTGAGGGGAAAGTCAGAGGGTTCGGATTCTATTTGAGGGTGCTCATTATTGTTGCTGTTAATGTGATGCAAGTTGAGCATCCATAATCGGAGCAAATTAGTCATTTTTGTTTAAAGATGCATCATGAAGAGTCCATTAATGTTAACATGATGAGTTTGTAGGTGTATATCTAACCTATAATTTTGTTTTTGACTTTTTAGTCGATCTTTTGATCCAAGGGTATTTCAACCGCAAACGAATACTTAAAATGGTATAAGCGAAAAACGGTAGAGCTGTCTATGTTTTGTGCTCATATCAAGTATTTAAGCATACTACTGTTGTTCAGAATCAGTTTGTATGAAATTGATTGAGAAGCAATTGAAGCCAGAAGGGTAAGACACTTTGCAAATATATGAAGAATTCTTGGATTGGAAGCGGCTTTGCACCGGTCAATATTGCTTTTGATGTTTAAATTATCAGGATGAATCATGAGGAGGCGGGGGGGTGGGGGGGGGGTGTTTGGTTAGGAGGAATTTGAGATTTTAGGTGTGTGGTAGCACTTATCTGATCACCATGACTTACGTCGATTGATATGCTCGTCTCTTAGCTTTGGAATACGAGAAACCTAACATTTACAAGGTTTATATAACTATATGTAGCAAGACATATGGCATTATAGCACCTGCCAACCATCGTGAGCTTCTTGTTAGTCTATCGTCTAAGCTAAATTGTCGTATTTTCTCATTTCTTCGACTATCAATAATTAGCTAGCTAATCATTTATTTATAAGTATAACTAAAGCTTTCACAGTCTCAACGGCTGCAGATAATATAATCTGATTCAGCAATCCTCGTTTTGAATGTCACATCAAATTCATATTTTCACTCGATTTAACATCGTATGTTATGACACCGCTCGTTACAGTCGTTCAAATAACTGAAAATCAATTAGTGAAGACATCATATCGATAAGATCAATCTTAATCAAAGTCTTAAACTAATAGCTCAACTTAAACTTCTCAATGGGCAAACTATTTCAAATTGCTCACAACTTATTTTCTTAATTTCCTTCAAAATTGTGTTCAGGGGACAAGACTTGACGTTGATGAATTGATTTTGGCTCACCATTTGAAAAAAATGCAATCATAAACAGAAATCAATCAAAATAAACAAAAATATAATTCTTAATCCAATGTGAAGCAAACGAGCAGTGGCTGGCTACTTGATGAAGTGCGAGACCAAAATGGGTCTGGCTTTCAATGAAAATTTTCCAACTTCAAATGATTTCATAAATTTCCACCAACCCCATTTCCACATCCTTGGAGCTGAGGAGGGCCATTTAAAAAAGAAGTTGATAAGATGGCTACTGTTAGTAGCGATGACACAAATGCAAGAGATTCGGTGTGGCGGCTATTAGCAGTAAAATAACATCCATTTTATTGTATCGAACGGTTCAGATCGATCCAACATAGAAAACAACGGTCCAGATTTGTGTAAAACATGGGGTTTTTGTTGTTGGTGTATCCTACGTGTTTTATACATAGGATTTGTGGACAAGATTGTAGCTGAACACCCATATCATTATTTTAGCAGAGCAGGCACTCTTTTTCCAAATGGAAGGGCAAGTTTTTGGTGTGTAGAACATCAAAATTTACTAGATTTTCAAAAGAGATATGGAGTGCATGCCACTGTCTCTTTCATTTGTTTGCAGCTTGCAACTTGATTGAGAGCATGTTCGGCAACTTTAAAGCGAAAAGAAAGCAGTAGCAAAGTGACATGAAAAGAAAGCAACAAGAAATTATTCATTATTGTTTATATTTTATAAAGAAAAATGAAAAAGAAGTTGAGTTAATGCTTATATGGCAATGAAAACAAAACTTGGAATGTTCGGTTTAAATGATAAAGAGAAAACAAATGAAGAGTAAAAATAAAATATGATAAAAATCCACACTTCTTTTTGTATCATTTTCTTTCTCCCTTTTGGCTCTATGAGAGAGTGAAATGGAAGAAAAAAGTGATGTGGAAGAATGTACTTTTCAATTTCCCTTTTGGACATGTCTGACCATTGGAAACTTAAAATAAAAGAAAGTAAGAAAATGGTAGGAAATTGAAATGAAAAGAAGCTTAGAAGAAATTACTAATTTTGTTTGTTTTGTTAAAAAGAAAGTAGAAAAGAAGCTGAGTTGGGGTTTATGTGGCAATATAACCTAAGATTAGGCTGTGTGGTTAAACCAGTGAAAAGTACAAAAGAGAATAAGAAAGTAGAATAAAATAACAATAAAATAATCATTTTCTTTTACTTTCTTCTAACTTTCTTTATTTTGGATAGGAAAGCTAAATGGTCCTAAAAACATGTCAAGAAAGTGAAAAAGTACTTTATCATTTTTTCTATCCAAACAAGTAAAGTTGGAAAGTGACCCTAGCTTTCTAAGAAGTCATTTTCTAACTCTCTCGCTTTTTATTTTCGAAATATCCTTTTTGTTAGCTCAACAAAGCAAGTTAACATATTTCATTTCTTCAATTTTCATTGGCAAAAAGAAATAAACAAAGGAAGTAAAAAAATCTAAATCACCTTCTAACATTCTGTTAAAAAAATAATAGATTTAGATTTAGTTAGATTGGTAAGATTAAGATTTGTTTAGAATATTTGTATTTCCTATTATCAGAAAAGCAATTTTATATATATATATATATATATATATATATATATATATATATATATATATATATATAAAAGGATAAGGTAGAGGGGATTCTCTATCTACCTCATAATTTCTTCTGGTGCTCTAGGTTATGGAAATGTGATTTTTGGGATATTTGGTTTTGGCCCAGATTTGTTTGAGTATTGGTTTATACTTCGGGTCAATGCGGAAAGTTTAATCGATCGAAATTTTGAATTCGTGGTTTTCAGTGCGTTTGTTAGTTTCTGCGACGGTGAATATCATAGCGCGGTACAATCCGACTGGTTGCTATATGTACAATTAGACGGGTTTACGAACATGATATTCACGTTGATGTTCTGTGTTGCACTGATGTTATAGATGGATTGTCGTGATGGATAGCCTTGTGTGCAATATTAGATGTACAGTTCAGATTCATTTGTATATTCATCATTACGGGCCGAGCGTCGGACATGTGGACTGTCGTTTCTGCCAGTATGTATATTCTTTTATTGGGGTACGACCGGATTAAGGACGATGTCGTCGTTGCATATATATTTCTTTTCTGTACTAGGATTACCCCATGGAGGAGTGCTCAAATAGCCGGGTTCTAGAGGGCAACGGGCTTGCATCTCATGGCGTTGAGACTGGGGGGCTTACTCTAGAATTAGCGGGCTATTCGCCGCACTCGTAGGGGGTATAGGTTGACCCACGGAGGGGTGCTCAAGTTACCGGATTCCGTAAAGTGTTGGGTGGCCCATTCACTTTGTTGATTGGGGTTGCCTCACTTCGGGGATTGGCAGGAAGCTTGCCGCACTCGTAGGGATCTAGGTTCTTCATTGCACTACCTATCCACACGACCAGGGAACATCGCGTCTCATTTATGGCTCAAATGAAAAGCGGGTTCCTAGATTATCCGCAATTCCATATTGTTGTTCATATACTTGTAATGATTTTTATCTGCCTGCGATGTTGACACACACACACACACACATACTAGTCCTTCCCCCGCTCTGCCGTTAGTTAAATAACCTAACAGTGCATGACGGGGCCCCGTGGCGAATGCGGATGGCATATAAATAGCATGTTATTTTGGTTGTTTCTTTTGTGGCTTGGAAACTTAAAATGATGGGAACGCATTATCTGAATAATGCAAGGAAAAATAAATCTAAATGATGTTGTCGGAACCAATTTTAAAACTACTCAGTTTTCTTCAAAACTCATAGTCATATTCTATTGCTTTGCATAGAGGTATTCGGTTAGGACATGACCCTCAAAGTTGCAAACGGAGCTAGCATGGATGCTAAGGTCGTGGGAGACTATCACCTGGGAATGTCAGATGGACATGTTTTGGTTTTACGTAATTGCTTTTTTGTACCCAACGCAACTTGTAATATCATTTCTGTATCTTTGATTTCTAAAGAAGGTTATGAATTTGCGTTTGTAAGTAATGTTGTAAACATTTACCTTAATCAAGTTCTGATTGGGTCAGGTACATTAAGCAATGGTATATACGTACTAAACCAACCACAGATTTTCAATGTCCAGAATACACACAAAAGAAAGTCTCCGGAAATAAATCAGACTTTCTTATGGCATTGTAGACTCGGTCACATCAATGAGAGAAGGTTGACGAAGTTACATGCAGAAGGATATTTGAATCCGTTCGAATATCAATCGTATGCCACTTGTCAATCCTGTCTCAAAGGAAAGATGACAAAGACTCCGTTCACTGGACACGGAGTAAGAGCGAGCGAGCTCTTGGGACTCGTACACAGCGACGTGTGCGGTCCAATGTCTACACATGCGCGAAGCGATTATTCTTACTTCATTACTTTTACGGATGACTTTTCAAGATACGGTTATGTCTTCTTAATGAAACATAAGTCCGAAGCCTTTGGAAAATTCCAGGAATATAAGAATGAAGTAGAAATACAAACCGGCAAAAGTATCGAGACACTAAGATCGGATCGAGGTGGTGAATACTTGAGTGCCGAGTTCCTGGACTATTTAAAAGAGAATGGAATTCTCTCTCAGCTTACTCCTCCATACACTCTGCAACATAACGGTGTATCGGAGAGACGGAACCGAACCCTATTGGATATGGTACGGTCCATGATGAGTAATGCTGAGTTACCGCGATCATTCTGGGGATATGCGCTAGAATCAGCTGCATACCTTTTGAACCGAGTTCCAACTAAGACTGTGCCTACTACACCATATGAGATGTGGTGTGGGAAGAGAACCTATCTTAATCACATTAAGACATGGGGAAGTCCAGCTTTTGTCAAAAAGCAGCATGCGGACAAGCTCGAGGCACGCTCAGTACAGTGCAAGTTTGTGGGATATCCAAAGAACTCCAAGGGATATTTCTTCTATTGCGAAGAGGAACAAAAGGTTTTTGTTTCTCGGCATGCCCACTTCTTAGAAACTCGGTTTTTGGAGAATCAGATAAGTGGGAGCGCAATAGAACTGGAAGAAATTCCAGAGCCACGAGCTATTACCGAAAGCTTAGTAGAACCAGAGGGTTCGAAAGATCATGCCATTCCTACGCCGCTCCGCAGGAGTAGTAGGCAGTCTCATCCGCCCGAGAGATACTACGGTTTTCTCATAGACGGGGATAGAGAGGATTGCATCATAGATTATGATGAGCCGACTAGCTTCCAGCAGGCCATTCAGAGCGTTGACTCGGTAAAATGGCTGGATGCAATGCGGACCAAAATGGAGTCCATGTACACCAACAAAGTATGGACGTTGGACGTTGCTCCAGATGGGGTAAAACCCGTAGGATGCAAGTGGATCTTCAAAAGGAAGATTGGTGTAGATGGACAGGTTGAGACCTATAAAGCTAGACTGGTTGCAAAAGGGTTTTCGTCAAAGACCTGGTTTGGACTATGACGAGACGTTTTCTCCAGTAGCTATGCTGAAATCCATTCGGATCCTTCTTGCCATCGCTGCCTTCCACGATTATGAGATTTGGCAGATGGACGTAAAGACCGTTTTTCTAAATGGAAATTTAGAAGAGTGTGTTTATATGGACCAGCCAGAGGGTTTCATTCAGAGTGGGAGCAGCGGAAAGGTGTGCAAGTTGCTTAAGTCCATCTATGGACTGAAGCAGGCATCGCGGAGTTGGAACATCTGTTTTGATGAGACGGTCAAGGAATTTGGCTTTTTCAAAAATCCAGATGAACCATGCATCTATAGTAGATTTGTAGCGAGAACTGTAGTATTCCTCGTTTTATACGTGGATGACATTCTCTTAATAGGAAATGACATTCCTATGCTACAATCTGTCAAGGGGTTCTTGTCACACAGGTTCTCCATGAAAGACCTGGGTGATGCCTCATACATTCTGGGGATCCGGATCTATCGTGACAGATCTAAGAGAATACTGGGACTTTCATAGTCCAGGTACATCGACACCATACTGAAAAGATTCAGTATGGAAGATTCCAAGCGTGGTAATCTACCGGCTTGTCACGGGATCACCCTCTCCAAAGAGATGCCTCCCAAGACTGATTTGGAAAGGGATCGCATGTCTATTATACCCTACGCTTCTGCGGTAAGCTCTATAATGTATGCGATGTTGTGTACCAGACCATATGTAGCTTATGCACTGAGTATGGTAAGCCGGTATCAGTCAAACCCTGGGGAGAAACACTGGATAGCGGTAAAGAACATTCTCAAGTATCTGAGAAGGACTAAGGAGATGTTCTTGGTGTATGGCGGAAAAGACCTCCAGATCGAGGCCTTTGCTGACTCCAGCTTCCAAAGTGACAAGGATGATTCCAAGTCCATGTCGGGTTATGTCTTTACCCTCAATGGAGGGGCGGTGTGTTGGAAGAGTTCCAAACAGGAAACCGTTGCTGACTCGGTGATGGAAGCGGAATATATCGCTGCTGCAGATGCCGCAAAAGAAGCTGTCTGGATAAGGAAGTTCTTAACTGAACTTCAGGTGGTTCCGTCCATTGTTGATCCAATACCTCTGTATTGCGACAACAACGGAGCTATAGCTTTAGCGAAGGAACCCAGGTCCCATCAGAAATCCAGACACATCTTGAGGCGGTATCACCTGATCAGGGAGATCGTGGGTCGCCAGGAGATCGAGGTTCGGAGAGTTCCTACGGAAGATAACACTGTTGATCCACTCACAAAGGCCTTACCCCAGACTCAGTTCGAGCGGCTGATCGAGATGATAGGTCTTCGATACGCCAGTACATGGCCTTAGTGCAAGTGGGAGATTGTTAGTGTATATGCCCTAGAGGCCATTACTGTATCATACTAGTTTGTATATTACTTAATGGAAGCTTGGGATATTCACCTTATATAGACAATCTTGCTCAATATAGTAGTATGTTACTTGGTTTGTTTCTACTTCAATGTGTACATGTGTTTATTTTAGTATATCACCTATACACATTAGTGGAGCCCTTAGGATCTTTTCTTGATTACCAGCGTTGTGATGGCAGTCACACTAGTGGGGGCTGGGTAATCTATAAGCACATCCTTATACAGGTCCCTAGTCGCAGGACTATCGAGACAGGGTATCGATACTCCGGAGTAGACTAGCGTATGCGCTTCTCATCCCAGTGTGGGAGATGGTCTGTCCCACAGCCATCAGTACGTCATACTGGAGATAGTATGCGGGTGCTCGTTGGGTTACGAGTACACTGGACAAGACTCGTCGGGAACTGTTGGTTGGTAATATACCTATCGTCAGTTATCAGTTCCCAGGTGACATGAGTACAGCTTAGTCCGCTGACTTGACACTGTCACTTCGCCTCGAGTGTGTTCCCACTGCACTTAGATTACTACCCTACCACGGCTCAAAGGAGTCGTGCAAACAGGTAGTTTTTGGGTGCAGTCCCGAAGCACTTAGAGGCGGTGACGGTTAGACAGGATTCGTCTCTCCCGATATTGGGGGTTGACATCGCGCTGTGTCTAGGAGAGCCATTACTCGAGTAGTCCCTGACCAGGGCAAGCGAGATATACTGGTAGGTTTCCAGTGTTATCTCAGGGTGTTCTGGGCTTCACTCCGACACGACTTGTACCGCTATTAGGGGACTGACGTTTACCGCCCCCTAGACCCGCCATGCGATGTATCAGACGAACAGACCGGACTGTATGGAGATTGTCACATTCAGACTCAGTAGGAGTTCAGATGGGTTTCACCTCGTCAGTCTTCTTGTCGGCATCTACCTGAGGACCGTTACGCACAGCTAGTGCCGCTTGCGGTCTGTGGTTAAACCCACTGCCAGCGTAGTGTTGAGTCTTTAGAGTCCCACACAGAAAGCTATTCGCCTTTAGGCAAAAGAGTAGAGGTCGCATGGTTTTACGACAGGTCGCATGGTTTTGCGACAGGGTTCGGTCACATCCGTGCACTTGTGCACGTACAGTGTCCGGGCAGTTAACACTAGCGGGCTTTAGTTTAAGCCAGATTCTAGTGTACATTTTGGGATTGGTTTTATCTCGTTTGTATTCGTGTTCCTCGGAACGCGGATGCGGGTGTGTATGCACAGTTGACAGAGAGACAGAGGCAGAGTATTCTCATTGGGGTTATTGACTGTTGACCATTGACTTTTGCTTAACCCTAATGAGAATAAGAAATATTATTAACATTAATATTAATTAAGTATTATAGTGACATGGTTGTTGAGGGGTTGACTTTGTTGACTTGTTGACTTTGTTGACTGGTTGACTGGTTGACTAGGTTGGACTAGTTGACCATCATCATGACAATCGCTATCATTCCATGGCAAAGACTTTTGCTTGCTTGTTTATTTATGCAAAATGAGTGCATAAAATGATATAGCCATTTTGACTTATACCATCACACAATACTTGATTATTATTTTTGTTATGATGGTTTTTGGATTATGAGAGGTGAGAATGAGAAGAGTATGGCTCATTCTTTCATTTGCTTTCTCTCTCTTGAGCTCTCTCATTCTCAAGCTCTCCCTCTTCCTCTTGCTCTCTCTAGCTCAAGGCAAACCATTCTCATGTATTGAGACTCATTGCCTTAGAGATAAAAAGACACCAAAACATTCCTCTACTCATTCTAGTTCACAAGGCCTAGCAAGCCAAGTGATCTAGTTTCTTCAAAGTTCGAAGAAGAAGCCAAAGGTAAAAGCTTTCGGGTGGATCCATCTTCGGCGCAAGGAGACGATGAGGTGAGGCCGATCCGTACACCGGGAGGAGTTGAAGATGAAGGAGTTCAAGAAAGGTATAGCCCCCTAACCGAGTAGGTAAACTCTTGTTAGGTTGTTAGTTAGTCGTTTAACAAAGATCCGTATTGGTAGTCTATGTTACCACCCTCTTGAAAATCGTTTTTCACCACTTCCGCAACCCCGTAAGAACCGGGGAAGGGTAACATGGACTTACATGGCTGTAGCTAGAGAAAACATCCATGAAGCTAGGTAGCTCGTGGCCTGACGAACTATTGACAATCCGATCTATCCGAGGGAGGGGATATCTCGTCGATGTCCTCGTCAGTCCTTGTCGTACCCCCCGCTGACACGACCATAATTTGGTTGATTGTCAACTCGCCGGGAGTGGGGTGGTGTTCTTGTTCATGGTCGGCTTGCCGCTTGTCTCGCAAGTACGTTGCCAGATGCCCCGAGCGGATTAACTCATCGATATAGTCTCGGAGCTGCTTGCAGTTCTCGGTGGAGTGGCCCTGCGACCTGTGGAAAGCGCAGAAGGGGCTCCGGGCACGCTTTGCCGCCTTATTCGAGACGAGAGGAGTTTGAAGAACCTTTCGCCCTTAGCCTCCTCCAACAGTACCGTCTGGGAGACGTTGAGCGGGGTGTACTCCTGAAACTTCGGGGAGTAGGGCTTCAGCGGCTCAATCTTCTTCTTCTCCTCCCTGGCCCTTTTCTTCTGATCGGTTTGCTCTGTCCGGGGGAGATTTGCGTTCAACTCGGACTCGAGAAGGATCTCACGTTCGGTCTAGGATTTTACTTCGGTCATGGTCTTAGGTTACGCTAATGCAAAAGAGCATAGCCACTCCTTGTGCCTAAGACCCGACTAGAGGGCCATAATGACCGTCTCGTCCCGGTGTTCTGGGACCTCAAGGAGGGCGTTGTAGAAGCGGGTGACGTATCCTTTGAAGGGTTCTTTGTCCCCGCTCTTTATGGTGAAGAGATGGTCAACGTTCCGCTTCTGCCGTCTGTTCCCAACGAAGTGGCCTAGAAATTAGGTGGCCAGCTCATCGAAGGTAGAGATTGAGCGTAGCGCGATTCCTCGGAACCAGTCTCTTCCGGAGCAGATGAGAGTGTAGGGAAAGCGCGACATTGAGCGGCATCGAAACGGTCCTGGAAACTCATCCCGGCTGTGAACGCGTCTAAATGGTTTTTCGGGTCGGACTTCCCGTCGAAGAGTGAGACTTTTGGGGGCTTCTTCCGGGAGGAGACGTAGACGGCGAGTATCTCTTTGGTGAAGGGCTTCATGAGCGAGTCGGCGGCATATTTAGCCCCGTCGCTTGAAGGACGATTTTCCCGATGGATGCCTTCGATCTTCTTTTCGAGGGCGTCGAGTCGGCCGTGGTATCCCGATGATTCGGCACATTCTGATTTTTGGCCTCTGCTGCCGGAGACCTGCACCTGGCCACGCCCCCGGTTCCGTTCGATGAGGTTCCTTAGGTCCCCTGGCGAGGTCCTCTTTGAACTGCTGTGGCGAGTCCCGTCCGTGCGACCCCGTCGAGGGAGGGGATGCCGGTCATGCCTGGGTGCAGGCGAGCTGACCAACACCTCCTCGGAAGGGAAAGGGGCGCGATGGGCCTCGGGACGAGGCGCTCTAGCGAAAGATCTCGGTGTTGAGCTGTGCAGCGCCCAGCGGGTCATTGAATACGTTGGCCCGGGGGACCTGCGGATGCCGAAGACAGCAAGGCGGTGTTCGGTAGTGCCGAAGCGGGCAGAGTCTTCTCTCCCTCTATATGGGTCTCGGTCCCGAGGTGGGGGAGCGGCGACCTGGGGAGCTTGCCCGGCCGTTTGGACACGGACGAGTGCATCCATGACGGACGCGAGCCGATCTATCCGAGCGGATAGGGCATGAATGGTGTTCGGGGGAGGAGATTCATCCGCGCCTCTATTGTGGGGAAGGTGGCGGCTAGCGTTTGGATCGTCGCGGTGATCGCTCGCCATGAAGTTGAGATTGGAATGTGAACTTTAGTTGAGTGGAACTAGGTTTCCCATAGACGGCGCCAACTGATCAATCTCTGGATCTCTTTCAGATGTTACCTTCCGTTGATCTGCAGCGAGAGCTGATGGATGGCTGAGATTGAGTTGGAGGGTTGCCTCCTAAAGCGTGTGGATCTCAATGGGTTTTATGTGGTTGGGGTCGAGCTACCTGCAAGGAAGTCCCGGAGTGGTTGTGCCACCGAGGACCCTCCGACGATCAAGTTAGACGGGGTATTTTGGCAGAGTAACAGCCTATTAGGGTAAAATTGGCTTACCTGAGTCATTTGGGAAAGGGGTTTATATAGTGGCAGCAATGGGCAGACGGACGCGAGATTCACGCCGGTCGTTACGCCCCTGGCGATACACCCGCGTGATAGGCGGGATTCCCCATTAATGACGAGATATGCTCGTTAATGGGGATCGTGATGGCATGGAACGCGGGACCATGGGCGGTGGATATCTCGCGCCTGGCGAGATTCGCGGAGCCGTGGAGGAGGCGCCTGTGATCAGTGCTGTAGGTCGGTCATCTGGCACGTGTCATGATCTGAGGAGTCACCCATATCGAGCATCATCAATATGAATGGCCTTTCTTAGGCTACAACCTAAGAGAATCGTCTAAGGAACACCTTACCCTTTCTAGGAATCTTGTTCATCTCTTTCATAGACTGGAATGCGAATATCCGATTGGTTTAGATTCGAATGAATTGGTGTTCCACTCTTACTCTTTTCTGTAGAGGCAGACATTTATTTCCCTATTAAAATTAAAATCCACGGTACCTGTTTTTTTTCCCTTCTAAAAGTCTCTCTAAAAAACATCCGATTGAATTTGGATCCGTCAGCTTAGACCTCACTCTAAACCTCGTCTCTAAGCAAATAGTGCCGACATAATTTGCCCCTTTAAAAACACACACACACACACTATGCATGTGAAAATGAGGAGAGAGATGTAATGCAAACAAAATGGGCCCCACACTTCACCTTTAGAACAAAAGAACAGGCTTTCACTAAACATAGCAAGAGCTCACCCAAAAGCTACAGGCTTGCGACAGGTGTAATTGTAAAACTTTGCTATTTTGAACCCCTTGACAGCGACCGGGTCGAGTAATAAGTCCATGCCAAAAATAGCCAAGGTGCAAAAAATTCCTGGATTTCGACCACAAGTGGTCCCATCTTGCCCCCATCTGGCCCCGAAAGGCCAGACTGAGGGAGCCTATATGAAAGTGCGTGTCAAGAAAGAACTCCATTAAGAAAAGCCGACCGCAATAATTCAATGGAAAAAGTAATGTTCTCAGACGTAAGAAAAGAACGACGAAAAATGACCTTTGATGCTTGATGCGGAGATCTGCTATTATTATCGTGGCTTGTACCCTGAGGATCAGATCGTGATTTGAATTCTGACCACACCTGTTCTTCTTTTGATTCAAATGCTCAAGTCGTTGTTGATCAACTAAATAGGCTTGAGATTATAAATCAGTTTTGAGAGGATTTGAGCGGTGAGATGTAATTTTCATTCAGATAATGGAATATGAATTATTCAATATCTATGACTCCGCACCAAAATTCCCAAATTTATTTCTTTCTTTCGTCTTTTTAGTTGACGTTTTAAGGGATACACACCGATTAAGGAAAGTATTATCGTTCTTTTAATATCAGCAATTAATCTACTGCTACATCACCACTGAAAAAATAATACCATTTTTATTCTCAATTATTTTGGAAAGCATTAATGATATAAAATCACTACAAGCAATTTTCTAGGCTGTTTTTGATACTGTATCATTTATTGATATTTTTATCATTAATGATTTCCGCGTTATTCCAAAACGTCAAGTATGACATTTCTCTCTCTCCAAAATATCGAGTAAAAGAGGACGGAGGGAGTATGAAGAATTTAAGGAGTACAGTTTCGTAGCATTGGGTTTGCTTCCTTTGTGTTAATCAAACGGTCTGGATATTTTTAATATAAAAGAGATTAAGCTTTTTATATATATAACTTAATGTTGCGTTTATACATCAAGATCATTGTTAAGATTGTGATAGGTCAACAAGAGCTCACAGGACAAAAGCAGCCATCAAGAAAAGCTGAGATATATAGGTCAAGTGTCATTTAACAAAACCTAACTATTCAAGCATTTGTTAACCTTATGTTGCCTCTTAATATATATATATAGAGAATAATGGAGAAAAGATGCCATAGGAGGGAATTTCCTCCTATGGCGTCGGAAAAATATAAGCTCCGTCGTGTTTTCCGACGATCGGAACCCATCATGTTCATCTTTATCATCTAAGATGCGGGTATGCCAAATTTCATGTGATTCTACAACCTTTTCACCGTTGAATTAGTGGGTTCAAAATTAACGGTTTACCGACAATAGAACTTTTTACATTCCTAAATCAACGATGAAAAAGTTGTAGAATCACATGAAATTTGGCGTACTCACATCTTAGATGATAACGATGAAGATGATGGGTTCCGATCGTCGGAAAACACGACGGAGCTTGTATTTTTTCGACGCCATAGGAGGAAATTCCCTCCTATGGCCTCTTTCCTCCATTATTCTCATATATATATATATAAAAGTTGAAAACAGACTCAATTCCAACCTAATCCATTGCCGTTCATTATAATATACATACCGAAAGATACTTAAAAAAACGTTTCATCATGATAAGAATGCATGCAACCTTTGTTACGATCTTTCGTTGTTGAAGTCAAAGTGTATTAATCTCGCTAGAAACCGGATATTGTGGTGTGTGGAGCCTCATCCTGCACAAGACTTAGTAAAATTGCAGATATGTTAAACCTTGTATCTTTGAATACCATGTTATTGAAGAGCGGTTCAGCGCCATGACTAAAGATTAAACGATATTATGTGTATTACTCTACTAGGGTCTCGAGCGGATCGTTGCCCTTGTCGGTTGGCATACTAACCGAACTTCTATATGGATCCACAGTCATTTCCTTTTCATTTCTGTTGGGTATTTATGACTTTTAAAATTTGAGAGACAGTCAAAATTAAATGCACAACAAAATTAAAAAAATAAAAATAAATAAATAGATGTGTGTTATTGTCATGAGGGGACCCTTGTGGTAAAATGCCCTTTTGGCATGGGCATCACCAAAAAGCCCAGCTGCCCAAATTGTCCCCAATAATTGAACTGTTCTGAATGGGACATTTCTGAACAGGAGGACCCTGCCCATTTTTCATCAAGTGCTTTTATTAGGTTCTAAAGTTGTGATGGGTATGTTTGTTGAGTGGGTGGCTGCCATATGAAACCCAATAGCATGGGTACTCCGCAAAGATCCTGACCATAAATCCTACGTGTTTTACGCGTAGAATACACCGACACCAAATACCTCCTGTTTCACACAAATCTCGACTGTTCATTTCTATATTTGATAGATCTGGACCATTCGATGCAATAGCATGAGTGCTATTAATGCCATAATAGTAGCCACTGGTTTTGAATTGGTGGGGATGCTATTCCTGTATCCTCCTCCAATTCCACCAACTGCATCCCTACCACCTCCGTCGCTGCCACCCCTACTGTGGCACGATTAAACATGCCGCACTCTTAAATCATGAGTCACATCCCCCCTTTGGATGGAAAGCAACTTTGATTGGCGGTATCTTGGGGTTGTATGTTTGGGCCACAAGAGCACTTAACTCGCTTAAAGTGTGCCTTTCAATTTTGGGGTACTTTGGCTGGTGACCTGCATTGCTTGTTGGTCACACACGTGCTATGCACGCGCAACTTGCCTGTAAAAAAATCCTATACAGTTATAAAAGTGCTTGCTAAAAAATCTTATATAATTGCAAAAGTGCTTGCTGGCCCTGAGGAGCTCCCCATGGCAGCTTCCTGTGAAGCAAGAGAGGAGCAACGTGACTAGGACCCACTCCCCCAAGGTCCTCTCTCGCTTCGCTGGAAAATGGTCCTGAGGAGCTCTCCAGGGCTATTAAAACCTTTACAGAAATATCAAAAAAGTTTGCAAAAACAAAAGTTGGAAGAGGAAAAAGAAAATTTAAATTGGTGCTTTTGTCCTTTTCATTTTGGGAATATTTAACCAATATTTGGCATGAAAGAATGTGTAGTTGCACTTCAATAACTTGACAATTTAAACGAAATCTACATGTTTGGGGAAAATATCATGTGGTCCATGATACATGGACCCAAGCAAAAGAGAGATTTGTTCAAAATTTGGGTGGCGACTATGTAGTGGTCACCACAAAAATTAATGGGCTCATCGCTCATTGTCTAAGCTTTGTATTGCGGGTACATTTCCTCAACCCATTGGTTGATGTTCTTGTCATAACTAGATCTAACAAATTGTAGGGCAAAAAATAAGAGAGAGAAACATCACATTCAACACAAAAAGAAACATCACATTTACTAAGATAGAGCAATTCTTACTGTGGTCTCTTCCTTGTCTATTTCTTTTTCTTGTTTCTTTTTGGCGAATTGATAGGACAAGATACCTTCCGCAAACTGCATTTTATAAATTATGTGCAAGCACAAGGTTCAACAATCCGAGAGTGAAATGGCTCAACAACCCTAGAGTGAAATAGCTTGGAGTAGCCCGTTAATAGGACTTGGAGTAGCCCATTGGAGACACCAATGATCGATCCCGAGGTCTCTCATTTATGAGGAGGTGGTTAATTTATTCCATCTATTATCTCAAAAACAATCCTAGAGTGAAACCAAAGCGTACAGTCGTCATCCATTATTACTAATTGTTGCATGATAAGTAGACATACTCATAAAATAGAGGGAAACAACATTTTCATCATCATTGTCAGCAACCAAAAGACTCTTAAATGGAAATGAAAAAGTACCGGGGCATATCATGATTATCACTCTTCCTGACGGTTTGGTAGGACAACATACCCCATCACAAACTACATTTTATAAATTAGGCATAAAATAACTTCAACTATCATGATTTTTTTGCGATAAGTATCTTAATCTAAGTAAATTAAAGAAAACTCTCTTTAACTTTGTGTTTGATAAATAGCTACCCTACAACATTAAAATTACGTACATATTTTTTACCCCTCGGTTATCCTGGCCATTAACTTAACAACAGTAATTTTCCCTTAATTTAAAGCTCCGTTGTTCTCAATGAAGGATTGAGTATTTTTCTTATAGAAATTTGTTGATCCCACTAAAAATCATAGGTTCATAATCTGGATTTTGTAATTTATTTGATATTTTTGGATTAGGGCTAGGTTAATTTACTGTTAACCACATGATCATGAACTCTTCCAACATGATTAGTGTTTATGTTAATAGTTTGAAATGTGGTTTGAGACTACGGTTTTCATATAATTAGAGGGTTTGAAGAAGATGAGGAGAGGAGGAAGAATAAAATTGCAAAGCCCACAGTTACAAAATATCCAACCCATTTTCATTGATTAAAGAGTCTATAAAGCTCACAATTGCAAACCATTCAATGGTAGTGGTGATATAAAGAAGAAGAAGAAGAGGACATGAATTTTGTTTTAGATCTAGAAAAAGAAAAAGAAAAAGAGAAGCTTTCAAAAGCATCCATATAGATAAAATATGGTGATCGTGTCACGACCCGAAATGGCACGTGACTGCCACTTGAATCATATGAAATCTATAGGACCTCATCTAACTCAAGTAAGCCAAAATCCTAGAAATCTAAACCATTTTAAAGAAGAAGTGAAGAAAACTTATCTTTAAAGCAAGTGGTTTTAATAACATAAGCCGAAATATTGCGTTTTAAAATCTCAAGTATTTTCTGAAAATTTCGGCAGAGTTTCCTTTGTAAATACTGACCCCCAAACGGGTACAACATAAATAATATACATAAATGATAAAAGGCATCCCCAAGCAGGAGCTAGCTCTTCGTCAAAAGGCGGTCACAACCACGCAAGCAATATAATATACAACGCCGAAGGGCGAGAATCAAAACCCAGAAGAAAACCAATGGAAACCACAATAATACAGGCTCGGACTCTAAGGTCGAAGAATAAACACTGGTCTTCTAAGTAAAAAAAAATAATACAAGTCTGGTTGATGGAGTTTATTAGATACAACTGAATATAAATAAAAGTACAATGGTGGTTACGGTGCAAGTGAACCCACCTATCAAGCAATCACCCGGAATGAAAGTAGTATGCCAACAAGCCGCAACGAAACCTGTACGGCAAAACCTGCAAGAAACTGTGGCACAACGGGGGTGAGTTGCCAACTCGTGAGTAGAAAACATCACCGAGCAGAAATCGCATTTATGACTCAATCCTAGGTCATACGATAGTAATATCCTCAAATAATAATATGGCCTGAAACATAAAATAATGGAAAGGGTAACATCTAAGCATAAGTGTAATCACATGTGCTCGTGTCAGTACCTCTGGTAGCAATATATCATAAATATGATATATGAATGCATGAAAACAGAATGCATCTAAATGTGGAAACTGTTTTCTTATCTCAGTGAGATTTCTGTATAAAATCGAATATTATCAATGAAATCATGCAGAAAATCAGTGTCAATCATCGACACAAAATATAAATCTCAAATCTAGATTTCTCAGGCTCCGGCTATCCGGACTGGCCTATATCATCAAATCTTAATATCTCAGGTTCGGACTATCCGGATTGGCCTGTATCATCAAATATCAATATCTAGGACTCCGGCTATCCGGACTGTCCCAAATCCTCAAATAAAAGACCATGTCGGTATCCTCCAGATATCCGGCGTGTCATAATAAAACCATCGGTCAGTAGTGCTCCCCTGTCTCAGACTCAACGCCATCATCTGCGACCTTCTCGTCCCGGGGTACCGCACCGGGTCCACCATGCTCCCACAGACGGTTCCTCATCCTCCTCGAATCGGGTGTATGATATCGCTCAAGAGCCAAGAAACTCATGGTAGACATATCTCAAATCATATCATGAGAAAACCGCATTTTCTATCTTTTAAAAAGATGATAAGTTTATAAAATTCTTGCTGTTTCTCTAAATACAGAAATCTCATGGAAATCCAAAATCATGAATCACGATGTAAATAAATAATGAATGCTGGGCTCCGGCAATCCGGACTGGCTCAAACTATCTCATGGCAAATAATTATATGAATATACACGCATGAGATAAAGCAGTAAATAAATGCAATATATAATCTAGCACACTAATAATATATCGGAACTATCAGCTAACAAGCGATATCAATGAATCAATATTCTCTAATGTGTGTGTGACATGGCAATTACTGACGATGATATGTGTGAGCCGGCAAGCAGATGTATGTGGAGCATACGCATCATCGGTAATGGTGCTGGTGTCCTGACAGTATTATTTTAATGATAACTAATGTAAACACGATAAGCATGCTATGAGATGCGAACTGCAATAATATGCGGAATATGAATAATAACGCAATATATATGAATACACATTTATATATGAGTCATGCAGTTTTGAAATTTGAAATAATACGAATCGTGGTGTGTAGAAAATAGGGCTACGATGTTTTTAAGAAAAGGTACGTCCTTTGAAATATCCGTAGAATCCCTGCCTGTCTTTAAAATACTCACGATTCGTTAGTTTTAGAAATACGTATGACTCAAGTCCAGTCTAACATCTATTAAGTAAACTACATGACTAAACTAATAGACTAATCAAAAGGGTAAGGAAACCACCTAAATCTGAGTCGATATATATATATATATATATATATATATATATATATATATATAATAGTTGGTGATCTCGCCTCAATAGTATCACATACGATACAATATATATAATATGACATTCTCGAGTCAAGAGCGCGGATTTATCATCATAATCATATCACGTACGGTAAATCCATCTTACGACATCTTAAATCTGGGTACGGGTCAAATATCACATTATCTCATTATTCATCCGGTATCCTTATCATCATATCCTGTATTAGGGCACTGATCTAAGTCTACTACATACTGATACCATCTATATATAAATATGCGTGTGTATGAAAACACACCGCCTAAAGACCTGCTATAATCTCATTTCGTATCTCATAATATGAACCATATCACATCACCGATCTCGTGGTATCATGCCTAATCTCATCGACTCATATCCAAGTACCATGTACTATCCTCATCATCCATGTATATGTATACGTATATATATACACACACACATACACACACACACATAGTCCCATACTTATGTGTGTGTGTGTATACATATCCCCATATACGCATAAGAAATAAAATTTATGCGAGTGTGTGTGTGTGTGCATGTACGCAAATCATTAATCTCGGGTTTCGCGACTAAGAAACTAAACTAAGTTACTTCTAATTACACTAAACTAACCCAAAATCACATAATCATTTCTTGCTAAGTATGCATATCTCATAAACCCATAAGTGTGTGTGTGTGTGTATATATATATATATATATATATATATATATATATATATATATATCATAACTCATTCGCGTTCTATACTAAGAAACTGTGGGGGTGCTATACGCCATCCACCCGACTTCCCCCGTAGATATATATCTACTCATCTGGTCCTTGTCTGCCGAAGTCGATGCCGCCATCCTCTTCTTCATCATTCGAAGTCCACGTGAGAGGTACCTATATGCAAACATATATAACATCGTAAACCAAAATCACGGACAAAACCGAAACGGCACACGAAACGCGCATAGGTTAAAACCTATGACCCACTCATGCAAATGAACCAAAAAAAAAACCTGGACATCGGCATACAAACGCCGATTGATCGAGATAAAACCCAAAAGTATCAATCGTGGTTTCACAACTCAATAATTATTATATGAAATAAGTCGTGACTCATCAAAACCTCAAAATAAATCAAATCAATTTATTCCCAAAAACCTATAAAGCATTCATTTACCGTTTTAGTACAAAACTTGATGTTTAAACAAATCTAGTGGCCACAATATTCACTAAATATCTTAACCAAGTCATACAAATCATAACCATATTTTAATCTCACTAAATTCATTAACCCAAAATTCTAGTTTGCAAAATTATCCAATTTTAACAATTTTAAAGCAACAATACACAAATCAACAACTAGACTAGGCTTTGCATGACCTAAGGTGTTAAACTACACATTATAATGTTAATGATGTGATGAAAACCATAACTAGATTTTAATCTCACATATTTGATTAAATTCTAAAAACCTTGTTTGCAAAATAGCTTAATTAGTACAAATTTAAATTAACAATTTGCAAACTGGTAACTAGATTAGGTTTTACATGCTTTGATGTGTTAAATTACATCTCACAACCACAATCAAATGATCAAAAACCCCATCTTGATCCAAACCCAATTCTTGAAATTCCAAACCCTCACTTTAAATTCTCAACTTGAAATTAGAACCCAATTAACATTTAACTACTTTAGCTTTAAGCAATATACCAACAAATTAACCATTTGGATAAGATTTATACCTCAAGATTTGCAGATCTAACATACAACTTGCCTCCAAAAAGCTTCCTTGCTCTATGACTCATGTTAGCTAGGGTAAAGAAATAATGGGTAAATATTGGATTTGCAATTTGTGAGGTTTTTGTGTTGATTTTTGAAGAATTTTGTGAGGGTTTTGAAGTGAAAATGAGGTAAAGAATTGGGGGAGGGGGGGAGGGAGGGATGCTAGAGAGAGTGGCTCGGCTGAATTGGGGAGAGGGAGAGGAGAGAGTTGTGTGGGTGTATGTGGAATGGTCAAAATCAACCAAATACCCATACCTCTTTACAAAACCCTATGCTTCTTTCATCTTTTTTCGTTTCATTTCATTTCTTTCTAAACTTTGAGGTGGGGACACTTGGGGAGTAGGCTGTACAATCGACCAGCATGAGGGGGAGAGGGATGTGGTGTTGTGTGTGTGTGGAGTATCTAAATTATTACATATTTTAACCAATTTCATTATTTAATTAATTTTCCTTTTTTTCTAGCAACTCATTCTATAATTTTCTAGAACCCTCATGACAACTCCAATTCAATTCAAAGTAACATGTTACACTTTGATTTAATGTGTCATGATGTACAAAACTTGTATCAACCCATTCCAATTTGTAATTATCACTAATTAAATGTATTAGTGAAGGCTTGCCAATAATATTTAAATAATTAATTACAGAAAATTTTAATAACCCAGCAATTTTATAAGTGACCCATTAACTACCAAATACTAGCAATTTCATAGCTAGAATAGGTAAATTCAAGTCTATGTTGAAAGATAATTATATCTGGGTTTTTACGGAAAACACCAGTTATTTTACCGATTATCCGAAATTTCACCTAAACGATTTTTCAAAACGTTACAATCTTCCCCCCTTAAAGAAATTCGGTCCCCGAATTTAAATTAAAACTCCCTCAAATACTAAAACATTCCAGTAAAATGATCAAGTCGTCGGGGCTCCGAAATCATCAATACATAAAACACATCTTAGCGCAATGCATGCGCATGAAAACGAGTATATAACTCAAAATCAAACTATAACATGTATATTGTACGCGTCGGTGTAAACTCGTCAAAACATCTGAAAGAAATGAATGCCAAATCTTTTTCAAATCACTGTGCAATGCGCGTATCACGGCACAAGTAGCGAACGTTCATTGTAAGAAAATAACTATATATATATATATATATATATATATCCTTTATTTAACATACACGTCCTGCCGTTTTTTTTAAAAATCATTTTAGAAGGGTTTCCTTTATAAAATGTTCGTGTCATCTCGGACACACAGGAAAACACTGAGACTATAGCTCCTTTTTTGGAAACCCCTTCGATAACTATCGATAGATGTAAAAACATATTCAGGTACTGTTCTCTGACTAGTCATGCTCAGTCACTATACCAAATAGTAAATATCATAAAAATGTGATGCTCGAAGGAAATCATACTCAATAGTATAAGTAATAATGCAACGTGCGTCTGGTGCGTACAGAAATCGAATATCAATGAATGTGTCGTGCACGTGCACAGAAATAAAATATAAGTGCAACAGGTGTGCACGAAACACCTGTCAAAGGCAACGGGTGTGCCTGACAATAATATCATGTGTATCTGATAGGCACGAAAAATCCCGATTTAGTGCATCTGGTGTCCACCAAAATCGCATCAAGCGCCCAAGCAGGCGCAAGAATCCAAATCAAGTGCATGAAAACAATATCAAGTACCACAATTGAAATCGACGGTATACAGCACATTTCAATCCAAATCTAAGTCGGTATATCGGGGTATAAAATCTCACAACCATGTGCATCAGTGTGCACAAATCGAATCAAAATACTAAAGGTGCATGAAAACTATGCCGAAAGCATAAGTCAAATCACATGCATATCATAGGTATGAAATCAAAATCAACCTCTCGGGTGACATCAAATCAAAGTCAAGTGCAACCGTAGTGCACAAAATCTCAATCATGCAAATAAATCGTCCAAATTACTGAAATCAAAGATGGAGGAAACAGTCCCGCTCTGGCACATCCTCTAAAGATCTCTGGCCAACTGTAATGGTCACTCATAACATATCCCATCGGCGATATCGAACTCTTGCCTATTGGGTGTGCGTAATATGACCGATCCTGGGTCCAAGTCTTCTCGCATAGTATTCCAGAAAGGTTCTGTTGAAGTCTCTCCCAAATCTCGTTTCTGCCAAACTGGCCGGAAGTTATCATCTTTTACTAAATATGTTTCTTGTTCCGGAACGGCTGCATGCTCATCGCGACTCCTTCTGGAAGATATATCCATATACAACGCCTCTACATGCGTATCACATCTCTGATGTTAGCGGAGTGGAACGTCATCTCATCAAGATCTCGTACGAACCTCTTACTTCACTTTTCTCTAATGTCGACTGATTCGGACTCGTCTCTTCGTGGCTGCATGGACTGCGCTCTAACGGCTATACTCGTATCTGGAATCCCCTAAGCAATGTATCCCATCACATGATATCCGAATGACGTCGAACCTTTCGATCGATTTGTCAAGGTTCCATAATCCCCCAAGAGCTCAACATCTTGAGTACAGTTTAATAGTATTCCAGTACATGTCACAGTACCTATGGACCAACCGTAGAAGTGCAAACCCAAGCCTCATTAATGGCACCGCTGAATTGCTGCAAACCCTAAGGTTTCAAAGCGTTCTCATGGTCATTATATCGAGTTAGGGTTTCATTCTTCTAGAGGGTCCACGGAATTACTTGCATGTTTTCATAATAATTTAAACTTGGAAAAATGGTTTTTTGACATTCGATCGTCTCTATCGACTCTCAATGTACCTGCGTGAAGTCTTCTCTAGCTGGAATCAATCAATTTGATGACCTCGCATCGGGGTGTGCAAATGAACCACATGTCCTAGTCATTCATCCTCGGTGACTAGCGGTCTTCTATCATATCTCTAAGTATAAACTCATGCTGCGGTAGCTCCAACATCTGGGGCGGTATCTCGTCAGTCGCAGCAACATTTGTCTCCTTCGTCCGCACGCTAAACAGTGCCTCAATCCTCAAGAATATAAAATACATCAACGGTCATCACAATCTAGCCGGCCTCTAGCAGTGGCCCAATCCTCTGGTGCTGATCTGCACGTCCGAGAAATCTTTGCAAAAGCAATCCATCAAACGCTCATGGCGCGAAAAACACAATAAAACGACACATCTATGCAATCGTGTGTCACCGGAATACATCCTGGTCAGTCCTCGTCCAAGACGAGCTCGTGCTGACCGCAACTTTAGCCGTAGCTCTCTCTGCCCGTGTACTCGTGGCAGCAAAACCACTAACCGATATCGATGAGGATAGATCATAGGAATGAATATAACACTGTGTAAGGAAATGTACATCCTAAGCCTTCTTAAGCGGAGTAGCGTATCGTAAGTATGCCGCGGAACATACACACGGTACGTCACTCTCCTTAAGTCACCTACTCCATCAACCAAGGTCAATTTACGCGACGAAAGTTCGGGTCTAATACCCCCTCGACTAAGTCTAAGTTCCGTAAGGTCAAATCTAGGTTCCGAATAAATATATGCCCTAGACTCCTCATAGTCAAACATAAACTCGAACCAAGGTTAACCTAGCCCTCTGATACCAACTTTGTCATGACCCGAAAGGGCACGTGACTGGCATTTGAATCATATGAAGTCTATAGGACCCCATCTAACTCAAGTAAGCCAAAATCCCAGAAATCTAAACCATTTTAAAGAAGAAGTGAAGAAAACTTATCTTTAAAACAAGTGGTTTTAATAACATAAGCCGAAGTATTGCGTTTTAAAATCTCAATTCTTTTCTGAAAATTTCGGCAAAATTTCCTTTGTAAATACTGACCCCAAACGGGTACAACATGAATAATATATATAAATGATAAAAGGCATTCCAAAGCGGGAGCTAGCTCTTCGCCAAAAGACGGCACAACCACGCAAGCAATATAATATACAACGCCGAAGGGCGAGGATCAAAACCCAGAAGAAAACCAATGGAAACAACAATAATACAAGCGCGACTCTAAGGTCGAAGAATAAACACTGGTCTTCTAAGTCACAAAAAAATAATACAAGTCTGGTTGATGGAGTTTACTAGATACAACTGAATTAAATAAAAATACAATGGTGGTCACGGTAAAAGTGAACCCACCTACCAAGCAATCACCCGGAATGAAGGTAGTGTGCCAGCAAGCCGCAACAAAACTTGTACGGCAAAACCTGCAAGAAACTGTGGCACAATGGGGTGAGTTGCCAACTCGTGAGTAGAAAACATCACCGAGCAGAAATCACATGTATGACTCAATCCTAGGTCATACGATAGTAATATCCTCAAATAATAATATGGCCTGAAGTATAAAATATTGGCAAGGGTAACATCTAAGCATAAGTGTAATCCCATGTGCTCGTGTCAGTGCCTCAGATAGCAATATATCATAAATATGATGTATGAATACATGAAAACAGAATGCATCTAAATGTGGAAACTGTTTTCTTATCTCAGTGAGATTTCTGTATAAAATCGAGTATCCTCAATGAAATCTTGCAGAAAATCAGTGTCAATCATCGACACAAAATATAAATCTCAAATCTAGATATCTCAGGCTCCGGCTATCCGGGCTGTCCTATATCATCAAATCTGAATATCTCAGGCTTCGGCTACCCGGACTGGCCTGTATCATCAAATATCAATATCCAGGGCTCCGGCTATCCGAACTGGCCTAAATCCTCAAATAAAAGACCACGTCAGTATCCTCCGGATATCCGGCGCGTCATAATAAAATCACCGGTTAGTAGTGCTCCCATGTCTCAGGCTCAACGCCATCATCTGCGACCTTCTCGCCCCGGGGTACCGCACCGGGTCCATAATGCACCCACAGACGGTTCCTCCTCCTTCTCGAATCGGGTGTATGATATCGCTCAAGAGCCGAGAAACTCATGGTGGACATATCTCAAATCATATTATGAGAAAACCGCATTTTCTATCTTTTAAAAAGATGATAAGTTTATAAAATTCTTGTGGTTTCTCTAAATCCAGAAATCTCATGGAAATCCGAAATCATGAATCACGATGTAAATAAATAATGAATACCGGGCTCCGGCAATCCGGACTGGCTCAAACTATCGCATGTCAAATAATTATATGAATATACATGCATGAGATAACGCAGTAAATAAATGCAACATCTAATCTAGCACACTAATAATATATCAGAACTATCAGCTAACAAACGATATCAATGAATCAATATTCTCTAAAGTGTGTGTGACAAGGCAATTACCGATGATGATGTGTGTGAGCCGGCAAGCAGGTGTATGTGGAGCATACGCATCATCGGTAACGGTAATGGTGTCCTAACAGCATTATTTTAATAATAACTAATGTAAACACGATAAGCATGCTATGCGATGCGAACAGCAAGAATATACGGAACATGAATAATAACGCAATATATATGAATAAACATTTATATATGAGTCATGCAATTTTTACATTTGAAATAATATGAATCGTGGTGTTTAGAAAATAGGGCTACGGTGATTTTAAGAAAAGGTACGTCCTTTGAAATATCCGTAGAATCCCTGGCCTGTCTTTAAAATACTCGTGATTCGTTAGTTTTGGAAATAGGTATGACTCGAGTCCAGTCTAACATCTCTTAAGTAAACTATAGGACTAAACTAACAGACTAATTAAAAGGGTAAGAAAACCACCTAAGTCTGAGTCGATATATATATATATATATATATATATATATATATATATATATATATATATATATATATATAATAGTCGGTGATCCCTCCTTAATAGTATCGCATATGATACAATATATATAATATGACATTCTCGAGTCAAGAGCGCGGATCTATCATCATAATCATATCACGTACGGTAAATCCATCGTACGGCATCCCAAATCTGGGTACGGGTCAAATATCACATTATCTCAATCCTTATCATCATATCCTGTATTAGGATACTGATTTAAGTCTAGTACATACTGATACCATCTACATATAAATATGCGTGTGTATGAAAACACACCGCCTAAAGACCCGCTATAATCTCATGTCGTATCTCATAATACGAACCATATCACATCACCGATCTTATGGCATCATGCCTAATCTCATCGACTCATATCCAAGTACCATGTACTATCCTCATCATCCATGTATATATATATATATATATATATATATATATATATATATATATATATATATATATATATATATATATATATATATATATATGTAGACATAGTCCCATACCTATGTGTATATATATATACATATCCCCATATACGCATAAGAAATAAAATGTATGCGAGTGTGTGTGTGTGCGCGTGTATGCAAATCATTAATCTAGGGTTTCACGACTAAGAAGCTAAACTAAGTTACTTCTAATTACACTAAACTAACCCAAAGTCACATAATAATTTCTTGCTAAGTATGCATCTCATAAACCCATATGTGTGTGTGTGTGTATGTGTGTGTGTGTGTATCATAACGCATTCGCGTTCTATACTACGAAACTGAGGGGGTGGTATACGCCATCCACCTGACTTCCCCCATAGATATATATCTACTCACCTGGTCCTTATCTGCCGAAGTCGATGCCGCCATCCTCTTCTTCATCTTCCGAAGTCCACGTGAGAGGTACCTATATGCAAATATATATAATATCGTAAACCGAAATCATGGACAAAACCAAAACGGCACATGAAACGCGCATAGGTTAAAACCTATGACCCGCTCATGCAAAAGAACCAAAAAAAAAACCCTCGACATCGGCGTGCAAACGCCGATTGATCGAGATAAAACCCAAACGTATCAATTGTGGTTTCACAACTCACTAATTATTATATGAAATAAGTCGTAACTCATCAAAACATCAAAATAAATCAAATCGATTTATTCCCGAAAACCTAGAAAGCATTCATTTATCGTTTTAGTACAAAACATGATGTTTAAACAAATCTAGTGGCAAAAATATTCACTAAATATCTTAACCAAGTCATACAAACCATAACCATATTTTAATTTCACTAAATTTCATTAACCAAAAATTCTAGTTTACAAAATTCTCCAATTTTAACAATTTTAAAACAACAATACACAAATCAACAACTGGACTAGGTTTTGCATGACCTAAGGTGTTAAACCACACATTATAATGTTAATGATGTGATGAAAACCCTAACTAGATTTTAATCTCACATATTTGATTAAATTCTAAAAACCTTGTTTGCAAAATAGCTTAATTAGTACAAATTTAAATTAACAATTTACAAACTAGCAACTAGATTAGGTTTTACATGCTTTGATGTGTTAAATTACATCTCACAACCACAATCAAATGATCAAAAACCCTATCTTGATCCAAACCCAATTCTTGAAATTCCAAACCCTCACTTTAAATTCTCAACTTGAAATTAGAACCCAATTAACATTTAAGTACTGTAGCTTTAAGCAATATACCAACAAATTAACCATTTGGATAAGATTTATACCTCAAGATTTGTAGATCTAACAAACAACTTGCCTCCAAAAAGCTTCCTGGCTCCATGATTCATGTTAGCTAGGGCAAAGAAATATTGGGTAAATGTTGGATTTGCGATTTGTAAGGTTTTTGTGTTGATTTTTGAAGAATTTTGTGAGGGTTTTGAAGTGAAAATGAGGTCAAGAATTGGGGGGCTGCTTGAGAGAGGGGCCCGGCTGAATTAGGGAGAGGGAGAAAGAGAGAGTTGTGTGGGTGTAAGTGGAATGGTCAAAGTCAATCAAATACCCATACCTCTTTACAAAACCTCATGCTTCTTTCATTCTCTTTTCTTTTCATTTTATTTCTTTCTAAAGTTTGAGGGGGGGACACTTAGGGAGTGGGCTGCACAATCGGCCAGCATGAAGGGGAGAGGGATGTGGTGTTGTGTGTGTGTGGAGTATCTAAATTATTATATCTTTTAACAAATTTCATTAATTAATTTATTTTCCTTTTTTTTCTACCAACTCATTCTATAATTTTCTAGAACCCTCATGACAACTCCAATTCAATTCAAAGTAACATGTTATACTTTGATTTAATGTGTCATGATGTACAAAACTTGTATTAACCCATTCCAATTTGTAATTATCACTAATTAAATGTATTAGTGAAGGCTTAAAAATAATATTTAAATAATTAATTACGGAAAATTTTAATAACCCAGCAATTTTATAAGTGACCCATCAACTACCAAATATTAGCAATTTCATAGCTAGACTAGGTAAATTCAGGTCTATGTTGAAAGATAATTATATCTGGGTTTTTACGGAAAACACCAGTTATTTTACCGATTATCTGAAATTTCACCTAAACGATTTTTCAAAACGTTACAGATCGTGTATTAATTTGATGACATGGCAACTGAAATTAAAGTCTGTGAATGTCCAATAACGTCAGAATATATTTTTTGCAGTCAAGGGTGGTAGCCTAAGATAATTTTCTTTAATAAAATTATATTAAAGTAGTTATTGCAAAATCCGTGATAATTAGAAATATTTTATACAGTTTAGTCTTATAAATTACGTACAAGCACAAAGTTGAAAAAAGCTACGAGCCGAAGGAGGAGAGCAAAATTGATGAAATGTTTGTTAAGAACGAGAGCCAAGATGATAGTTGTCATCCATTGCTACTGATTATTGCATGATAAGTAACCTACACTCAATAAAAATAAAAAATCTTTGACTCATGTTGAATATGTATGTCCTAGAGGCCATTATTGTATATGTATATATAGTGGATGCTTTGACATATGTATGTAAAGGACAATCTTACTCGACATGATAGTATGCTATTTGGTTTGTCTTTATATTAACATGTGTATATGTTTTACTTGTTATTACGTATCATTAATACATATTGATAAAGCCCGTAAGATCATTGCTTGACTATCATCGTTATGATGGCGATCATACATGTGGGGGCTGGGTAGTCCATAAGCACATTCTTAAATGTCCCTAGTCGTGGGAGTATCGAGACTGAGTATCGATATTCCGGGATAGAATGGTGTATACGTTTCTAGACCCCGACGAGGGGTGATGGTTGGTGATTGATTCGTTAAAAGATGTGTCTATGTGTGTGTTGTAAATAACCGCAATCAAGACGGTGTCGCAAATAGCCAGCCGTGATGAGTACGGATCGTCCGCAGGGAATCGATGAATTTCTTATCTTACTTTAGAAGAGTTATCACGCCCCGCTTCCCAGTAGATGGGAATGGTGACGTGAAAAGCCGCAACGTATTTACTATGAAATAAATACGTTAAGCGTAATTAAGTAATATATAACTGAACAAGAATGAAAAGAGAATAAAATGAACATCAACTTTATTTACATTCAACTTTACATACAACTGTTTGAATTAAAATATACAATAATCAAAAGCAAATGCCTAAACAGTGACATGCTGAAAGTAAGTGCAAGAAGAACTAGTAGTCCGGCTGAGCTATAAGTTGGTCCAAGTCCTCCTGGCTCGGCTCTATCTCCTCAGAGTCCGGTCCTCCCAACGAACATTCCAAAGAAGAAACAGAAAGGAATGTCGTCGGTGAACTAACGCTCGGTAAGTCCTAAAAGAAGAAAGAGAAGATAGTATATAAAGTGAAATGAACAGGAAAAGTGTATATGACCGATTAATAGTATATAATAGTTATTATAACATAGTTGTTTGTAGTTTGGTAAGAAAGGTATTCATGTATACGAGAGGAGTCCATGTTACCCCGTGCACTACATGTAGTACAAGGCCCCGTGATAACCCACGAGACAACGGCACGAAAATTCATGTAGGTGTCTTTTAAATGACCTCTCGTGCCACGATATACATTCCGCGTAATGTATTGTATAAATTATGTTTAGAAGTTTTGCCGAAACCATGGGTACAAAATGTTCAAGTATTCATGTTCAGGATGTAATCATGTATTCAAGCAGTCATGTCAAGTTCATGTCAATTTATAACCATGGTTCGGTCAAGTCAAGTAAACATGTTTGATATTGATATTTGAATTCGAGTATTCATGTCCATGATTGAGTATTCGTGTTTGATTTTGGATACAGGTTTGAGATTGGACTCAGACTGAGTCAGACTCTTGTAAACTGATTTAACTCTTGAATTCTTAGGTTCGGGAGTTATCGACAACTTCTGCACATGGACGGCAGGATTTGTGTCTTTTTTCAAGACAATTGTCATTGATAACTCCTGTTAAGTTTTCTAACCTGAATATGGAAGCACTCACTTTCTCCAGCTTCCTGAGGCTCAAGAGAATTGATCCCACTTAAAACCTATATTTACTAAAGTCCTTATATATTGTTTTGTATATCTCGAGGGGGTTTTATGAAAAATATTTTTTAATATAGTTAAAAATAAATCTCGAGAGTGATTTGTATTACTTAGGGTTTTCATGAGCATGTGTTTTAAGTATTGAGATATTTTAATGATAATTACCTAGCTTTTAAAAAGTTTACGGTATTTTAGTGAAAACTAGTCTTTTTAGTAACTTGATGGTATTTTATTGACATTTTTTAATCTTTCGTTTTTATAAGAAAATATAGTTTTATAATGTAATGGAAATATGAATTTATAATTTTATATAATTTTTAATTAAAAACTTTAGTTTTATTTGAGAAAATTCATTTTTCTTAAAAGCTGTAATTATATCTTTTCGAAATCGAATACTCCGTGAGGAGTGCTGTATCTCGCTCTACTATCCTCAGGATGTACGATAATCCACACCATCCAATAGCGGATCCCCTAACAAGGGTTGTAAATGCATAATTGCAAATAAATATGAAATACCTCTTTAAAAGAAATCTGGTTTTAAAGTATGTGGTATTTTATTGTAAAGATTATTCTTCGAACAAAAATACATACAAGTATGCATCGTGCTATGAAACCAAAGTGTACGCGAGGGGTAGGTCGTTACCCCGTAAAGTTTTTTCTAAAGGTATAGTTTTAATAAAACGCAAAGAAGTGATAATAAAATTCAATATGTTTTAATGAAAAAGTTTAATTATGGATATTTCACATGAGATTCTTGAGTAAACTTGATTCTAAACTTTGGTATTTAAGGTTATAAGTAATGTGTAAAATTAGGTTGATCAAATTATGTAACGACTCTAAAAGCTTTGTACAGAAATTTTTCTGTTAATATACAAGAAATGAGTATTAGAGCCTGAGTTTGAGTTATAAGTCACTTTTATTAAATAAAAACAAGAAACAACTTGTAGCTCACTGGTAAACCCTCTGCACTGCTGTGACGTAGCCGCTGTGTTCGATTCTCATCAGACACAATTATTTTTTTTATTTTTCTTTTTAATTTTTTGGAAGCCCAAAAGATTTCACATGCAATACACGGGAAATGAAAAGTTTAGAAAAATCAAACATGTGGAAAATTGTGTAAATACAGAATTTATCAGATGGCACGAATCTCGAGGCCAGAGCTTCAAAATTGACCTGCCAAATAGCCCTAGGCGTCGGCACCGACGGTAAGATGGTGGCCAATGAGATCTGTGCTTTGCACACATGACTCTTCACCTCCACTTAACTCCTCTGCACTGTTTGATTTCCCTGCAATCAAATAGAGACTTTTCATTTCACAATTTAACATCATTTTAATGCTTTTTAAATCCATATTTTTAATTCCCAAAACTTAATTCTCCAGTATAAATACCGCCCCATGCCATAGCTCTTCACCATTCTGAAAATTCTAGTAAAAACTCTCTCAAAAGTTCCTAAGTGCAATTGGAGTAAAGTGGAGTTAGCGAGCGAACTTTTTCCGTCGAAGATCGAAGCCGATTCCGGAGCTCCCGCGACTCCACGATGACACTCTTCCCTTTCTCACCCTCTTCCTAAGTTTTTCAAACTGTTAGTCCCTCCCAAACTCTCTTTCTCTTCCTTGAAATTCAATTTGAAAACTTATATCGGTTAGTGGAGTTATTACCGATATCCTTTTTCTAAACTCTAGAAACTCATTTTACTTTATATTTTGTTCAACCTAATTTTTACACAATACTTGTAACCCTAAATACCAATATCTAGAATCAATTTTAACTAAGAATATTCTGTGAAACATCAATAATTGAACATTTTCATTAAAATACCATGAATTTTGATATCACTTGTTTTAGTTTTGTTAAAACTATACTTTTAGGAAAAACTTCACGCGGTAACGACCTACCCCTCACATACACTTTGGTTTCATAGCATGATACCAATTTGTATGAATATTTGTTTCGAAGGATATACTTTACAAAAAAATACAACCTACTTTAAAACCGGGTTTCTTTTAAAACGGTATTTTATATTCCCTTGCAATTATGTATCTACAACTCTTGTTAGGGACCCGCTAATGGATGGTGCGAATTATTGCACATCCTACGGATAGTAGAGCGAGATACAACACTTCTCACGGAGTATTCGATCTCGAAAGGATATAAATACGGTTTTTAAGAAAAAAGAATTTTCTAAATAAAACTAATTTTTCTAAAAATTAAAAATTATATAAAATGATAAATCCATATTTTCATTATATTATGAAACTATATTTTTCTAAAAATGAAAGCTTAAAAAATGTCGATAAAATACCATCAAGTTACTAAAAAGACTATTTTTTACTAAAATACCATAAACTTTTGAAAGCCAAGTATTTATCCTGAAAATAGCTCAATACTTAAAATGCATACTCATGAAAACCCTAAGTAATATAAATCACCATCGAGCTTTTATTTCTAATCTATATATAAAGTATTTTTCATAAAACCCCCTCGAGATATACAAATTAATATTTAAGGATTTTAGTAAATATAGGTTTAAGCGGGATCAATTCTCTTGAGCCTCAGGGAGCTAGAGAAAGTGAGTGCTTGCCTATTCAGATTAGAAAACTTAATAGGAGTTATCGATGGCAATGGTCTTGGAAAAAGACACAAATCCTGCCGTTCATGTGCAGTAGTTGCCGATAATTCCCGAACCTAAGAATTCTAGAGTTAAATCAGTACAAGTGTCTGACTCAGTTTGAGTCCAACTTCAAATTTGAATCCAAAATCAAACACGACTACTTAATCATGAACATGAATACTTGAATTCAAACATCAATATCAAACATGTATACTTGACTTGACTTGACCGAACCATGGTTATAACTTGACATGACCACTTGAATACATGATTACATCCTGAACATGAATACCTGAATATTTTGTACCCATGGTTTCGGCAAGACTTGTAAACATAATCTATATAATACATTACGCGGGGATAAAGGGGTAGATTGGTACGGAACGTATATCCTGGCACGAGAGGTCACTTAAAAGACACCTACATGAATTCTTGTGCCGTTGTCCCGTGGGTTATGACGGGGCCTTGTACTATATGTTAGCATAGTCCACGGGGTAAGATGGACTCCTTTCGTATACATGAAATACCTTCCTTACCAAACTACAAACAACCAGGTTATAATAACTATCATATACCTATGAACCATCATATACACTTTACCTGTTCATTTCACTTTATATACTATCTTCTCTTTCTTCTTTTGGGACTTACCGAGCATTAGTTCACTGAAGACATTCCTTTCTGTTTCTTTTTTTGGAATGTTCGTCAAGAGGACCCGACTCTAAGGAGATTGAGCCGATCAAGGAGGACTTGGACCAGCTTATCGCTCAGCCTGACTACTACTTCATCTGCACTTATCTTTTTGTAAGCCATTGTTTAGGCACTGCTTTATTCGTTGTATCTTTTACTTAAAAATAGTTGTATGTAAAGTTAAATGTAAATAAAGTTGATATTTCATTTTATTATCTTGTCATTCTTGTTCATTTTTATGTATTGCTTAATTACGCTTAACGTATTTATTTCTTAGTAAATACGTTGCGGCCTGCCACATCACTGTTTCCGTTTACTGGAAAGCTGGGCATGACAGGTTTTGTTAGCGGCCCATGCAGGTCTGTTCTGCATGAAGTCTTAAGCAATATATCACAAGAATTATAAGAATCAACAACTATACATTCCTTATATTTTTAATTTCTTGAATCTATCCTAACCATTCTTATTTCTATCAAGGTAATAGATTCTCCCAATAACATCAGCACGAACGTCAACGGCAATACCCCACTGCCTACTCTACCACCACCACCTACCGTTGCAGCTTCCATCAATGAGCAAACGGTACTGCTTGAGGCTATTAAGAGCCTGTTGGAGGGACAGCAGCAGCAGACTGCTATCCTCATGCATCGCCCCGAAGTCGAGGCACCCGTAGTCAAGCAGTTTCGGGCACTGCACCCGAAACACTTCTCGGGAAAAGATAGCCCACTTGAGGCAGAAGATTGGGCTCAATCGATCGAAGATTATCTGGAAGCCGTTCAAGTGCCAGATTTTTCTTGGGTGAGAGTTGCTAAGTTGCAACTGACCGACAATGCAAGAATCTGGTGGAAGGCTGAAGAAAACCGTCTCACACAGCCAATAGAGTGGAAGACGTTTCGCGATCCGTTCGATGCGAAGTTTTTCCGGGAGACTGCCCGGTTCAAGATGGAACAATAGTTCATCCACCTACAACAAGGTTCTATGTGGGTAAAATCGGTGGATGAATATGATGCCGAATTTATCATGCTTAGCAGGTAAAGAATTCGTATCAAATACTATTCTGTTAAAACACACCTCTATCCTGATATCAACATATTATCAGGTTCGCGGCACATTTGATCCCGACTGATGAGATTCGGGCTAGACGATTCCAATAGGGCTTAGACACGGAGATTCATGCGGCGTCAGCCACAGGCGTTTACCCGACTCAAGAACTCACCCTGAAAGTAGCTCGCCGTTATGAAGCTGTAGTGAAGAAGAAGGGCCCCAAACAGCTAGAATCAAACGTCCTGCCGCACAAATGATAGGAGGAGCCTCTTCTAGGCCGACCTTTGCACCCAGGAAACCGGGAGGATCATTTAACCGGTCCAGTCCATATTTCTATTTTTACTGCAAGAGGGCTGGGCACCTGGCGATGGACTGCAGGCGTGCAAATGGCCTGTGTTTGGTTTGTGGAGCATCCACTCACGCTATAGGAGCGTGTCCATATTATTTTAACACAACACCAGCACCCAGACCCGCAATCACAGTACCGCAGCGGCCAGCCATTCAGGCTCCTGCACCTCGCTTAGCTCTTCCTGCACCAACTCCACGTGGACCTCCTGCACAGCCTCAACGTAAATTCCATCAGGCACAGAGAAACATGCCTCAAGGGAAGAGAAACGTGCCCCAAGGACAAAGGAATGTGCTTTTAGCAAGGAGGAATGTACCAAGACGTCAGTCTTTTACAATGACGGTCGAGGAGGCCGAAGCCACAGGACAGGTCATCACTGGTAACTCCCAATCCTTTCAATTTTTTTCAATGCTTGTGTATCACTATAACTTTTCCTATATCTAAACCCAACCTCACACAACTTAGGTACTATACTAGTAGTCACCCTTCCTGCACTCGCACTTGCACTTTTCGATACTGGAGCTTCACACTACTTCATATTCCAACGATTCGTGAGAACGCATGCGATTCCCATTAAGCCACTCAATTCAAGCTGGAATATCAGTTCCGGGAATGGAGACTTGAAAGCAACTATGGGGTTTGATCAGTGTCCAGTTGTAGTTTGCGGACGAGAATTCTACGTGAATTTCAAAGTACTGGATATCCTAAATTTCGATGTTGTGTTGAGAATGATTGGCTGGGATTATTCTATGCTACTATTGAATGCCGTCAAACGAGGGTAGTATTTGAGATGCCAGATCACCCAGTCTTCTATTTCAAAAATGGAGATAGAACTTTGGAGCCAGGAAGATATCGTGCTAAACCGAAAAATGCAGAAGTGTTTTCTCTACCGGTAGAAGAAGAAAAGCCCGAAGTAGTTCGAGAGTTCAAGGATGTGTTCCCATAAGATATATCATGTTTGCCTCCTGATCGAGATCTTGAGTTTAGTATTGATTTACAACCTAATGCGCAACCTGTAATCAAAGCTCCGTACCGGTTAAGTCTAGAAGGATTGAAGGAGATCCATATTCAGTTGAACGAACCGCTGAAGAAAGGTTGGATTCGTCCTAGTACTTCAAGTTGGGGATCTCCAGTGTTACTGGTGAAGAAGAAAGAAGGTTCTTACAGGATGCGTGTGGATTATCGAGCTCTGAACGAAGTGATGATTAAGAACAAGTATCCACTACCATGCATCGATGATCTTTTCGATCAGCTAAGTGGGTCTTGTGTATTTTCAAAGCTAGATTTTCGTTCGGGTTATCATCAGGTGAAGGTCAAAGAGTCCGACATTCCGAAGACGGCGTTTAGGAATCGATATGGTCATTATGAATATCTCATAATGCCATTTGGAGTGACCAATGCACCTTCCATCTTTATGAATTTGATGAACCAAGTTTTACGTGAGTACTTAGATAGGTTCGTTGTCATCTTCATCGACGACATCCTGGTGTATTCAAAGACACGGAAAGAACACGCCGTTCACTTACGGATTGTTATGGAGACATTGCAACAACATCAGTGTTTCCCCCAATAAGAGAGCAAGGCTCTGTTCAAAATTTGAACTGAGGCAGCGCCTCACGTGCAAAACACGAGAGCGCCAGCGCCCAGAGTTAAAAACTCTAAGGCGGCGCCTCACGTGCAAAGCACGAGAGCGCCGGCGCCCAGGATTAAAAACTCTGAGGCAGCGCCTCACGTGCAAAGCACGAGAGCGTCGGCGTCTGAACTAAAAGTTCTCCACTATTGGATCAAAAATCTAACGAAGATGATAAATAATCAAATTACAGAATTAAATTCTGATTGAGAAAATACTCCTCAAATTTTTCTAAATAAGAAAGATTATGCTCTGCAAAACAGAGCACCGTTGGATCAAAGATCCAATGGTGGTTAAAAAATCACCAAGATACAGAATAAGCCGTGTATAGGAAAATATTTTCCCAATCTTGTTAAGAACAAGAAAAATATCTTCTGTAAAACAGAAGGCCTAGGATCAAAGATCCAACGGTGAATAAAATTCCCAAATCAATTAGGGATCTCTCAATGAGAGATTTCCTTAACTGAATCAACAAATCAGCTTCCACTATATAAAGGACCCAAGACTTCAAGTCTTGAACAAAAGAACCCCCCCTAAACTTCAAGTTCAAAAAAAAAGGAGCAAGCAAAAAGAGCTTTAAAAACAGAGAGGAAAGAAGAAGAACTTTCTTCAAAGTAAATAGAGATCATAATATCTCATCTGCATACCCAAGGGTTTAATCCTCAAAAAGAACATAGTTCTTTCCCTGGAAATGAGATCCATGAGAAAAATCTTCCACAAATGAGAATTTAATTCTCGTAAGGATGAATTTGTTCTTGGGGATTAAAGATCCACGGGAGAAGAAAGAATTGAACTCTTCAGAAAAATGCACAAAAAAAGAAGCAGCGCCGAGCACCTCACGTGCCACTCACGTGGGCGCTGCTAAAATAAAGAGTGCTTAGCACTCAGTGGTTGGCGCCCAGCGCCAAGCGCTCCGCGTGCCCCTTACGTGGGCGCTAATAAAATAAAGGGTGCTTAGCACTCAGTGGTTGGCGCCCAGCGCTAAGCGCTCCGCGTGCCCCTTACGTGGGCGCTAATAAAATAAAGGGTGCTTAGCACTCAGTGGTTGGCGCCCAGCGCCAAGCGCTCCACGTGCCTCTTGTGTGGGTGCTAATAAAATATAGAGTGCTCTACACTCAGTGATAGGCGCACAGCGCCAAGCGCTCCACGCGCCCTGATTGATCTGATTTTTGTGTAGTAATTAACCGCAATCAATAACGGTATTGCGTGTATCTAGACCGAGATGAGTACGGGTCGTCCTCTGAGAAACGTTGAATCTTTTAATTTTACTTTAGGCGTGTTGAGAAAGAAAGGGGGAAGAATAAAGAATGGTGAAAAATGGTTGTAGGTTCTAGATCTACGTCAAACACGGATGCAGAATATAGATCTAAATTAACTACGGATGTAGGTTTTATAGTAGAAGGGGGCTTATAGGGTTCTTTAAGATTTAGTAGTCATGGATGATTACATAAAAATTACTCTTTTTATCCTTTAATAGATTTAAAAACTAGATCGACAGTGATGCATGTAGATTAGGGTTTCTGGAGGAAAAAGGGTTCCCATTCTTAACCCCTATCTTGACATGGATTTCCGCTCATGTCTAGCCTTTACCAAAGCAATTATTTATCTAATCTCTAATCGTGGTCATGGCTATCAATGAATTGATAGCGCGCCCGATTAGAATGTTAACTATTCTTTTGATAAAGTTTATGAACTTTATAGGATTTAAAAAGAGTTTAAGAATCTCCATCATCCATTAATCTACCATAATCCTACGAACCCTAACAAGCGAAGAATTACTCGTGCATGTTGGGATAAGAAAAGATAGAAAGGGAAATCATATTAAAAGCTACAGAAAATAAAATTATATATGAAAATAACTACCTTTATTAATCAACAAGATCAAGTACACTTTGTTCCTTTAGAAAATGATTACAAAACCCTAGTTTGCTTCTCGATCTCTTCTAAGGAGGTAGATGAACTGTTGATGATCAACCAGGATTCTTGGGCCGTCGTGGACTTCGTGATCACGTCGGTTTGATGATTTTTCCAAGAGGCTCTCGGTTCTATTTATAGTCACAGAAGTTGAAAACCCTAGATTGTGTTAGTTAGGATTTGTTGATAAAATCCTGCGTAGAAAATCCAATATCCCAACTCCCCTAACAGGCCGCGGATCCGCTACCAATAGCGGGTTTTGGCCGTGGAACCGCCGCTCTCTGGTGGGATCTTGGGCTCCAATTTCTGGGGCTTCATCTCTGTAGCACTTAGTGGTCTTTTGAATATCTAGACTTTGAAAATCTTCTCTACGTTTCTGCCAGAATTGGTTTCTTCAATTTACTTGAATATCTTCAGCAGATTTGATCTTGCCAACTCGGATTTTCTTGATTTCAATCATGATATAATTCCTGCACGATTATCTCAATAAATGATTTTAGTAGAATTTGTTTTTATTGAGATATTATCTTAACCATTTGTCATGATATTTTAGTTTTAAAAGAATTGGTCAAAGATATTTAATAAGGTAAGCATATTTAAATAGACCAAATATTACATGAATATTATGTTGGATATAGTGCCCTCAGAGTCAATTATTGGATCGCAGGCACGTGATTGCAATGATTGAGGGATGACCTATGCCGGTAGGACAGTGTTACTCAAGATGATAGTATGCTATCTGGTTTATCTTTATCATCGTGCACTGCTTTAGGTGACCTTACAGGTCGCTATTACACGTTGATAGAGCCCTTAGGATTCTTGCTTGACTGCCAGCAGTATGATGGCGATCATATACGTGGGAGCTGGGGTCTATAAGCACATCCTTAAAAGGTCCCTAGTCGAAGGAGTTTCGAGACTGGGCATCGATACTCCATTAGTAGACTAGTGTATACAGTCGAGACCCCGACGAGGGGCGGTGACCGGTCTCACAAGCCATTGGTGTCAGTTGGTTCACCTAAGATGTATACAGGTGGTCATTGGATTATGAGTACACCGGACAGGACTCGCCGGGAACATGCTAGTTGGTATTATTCCTGACGTCAGATAGTAGTTCCCTGGTGACATGTGTACAGGTTAGTTCATCGACCTGAGATCGTCATTTGTCTCGTGTGAGTTCCCACTGTGCTTTGATTACTACCCTACCATGGCTCAAAGGATTCGTGCAAACAGGTTTTATTTGGGTACAGTCCCGAGCTACATGGAGGCAGTGAGCGGATCGGCAGGGGTTTCGTCTCTCCCGGTATTAGGGGTGAGATCGCGCTGTGTCTAAGAGAGCCATTACACGAAGTCCTTGGCCAAGGCAGGAGATTTACTGGTAGGTATTCCAGTATTATCTCAGGGTGTTCTAGGCTACACTCCGACACGACTTGTACCACTTTTGAGGGTCTGACTTTTACCAACCCCCTAGGCCCGACATGCGATGCTCATAGACGAACGGACCAGACTGTAAGGATATTGTCACTGACAGGCTCAGTAGGGTGTCAGGATGAGTTCGCTCATCGACCTCCCTTTTGGCCAATACCTGGTAGCCCGTTACGTACGGCTAGTATATCTGACGTGCTAGTGGTTAAATCCACATCCAAAATATTGACGAGTCTTTAGAGTCCCCCACAGACAGTTTCTCAAGTTTCCGGCGAAACGTTGTAAAGGCCGTATGATATATAGCAGGGTCCGATCGTATACGTACAGTAGTGCACGGATCATGATCGGGCGGATCATACTGGTGGGCTTTGGATTAAGCCGGATCCTAGTATTAGATTTGTTGGATTACTTTAGTCTCATCGCATTCGCATTCGGTCGGAATGCGGATGCAGGTATGTATATACAGGTGAGGGGTATCCTTGTGATCCGTCACGAGTTTGCTTTAGATGTTGCCGTATCTTTTTTATTGTTATAAACATTTGGGTTAATGTTTACAAATGGAAATAATGAGCTAGAAATCATGATTAGGAGTATTAATTGTGACACATGCACAAGTGGTGACTCATGGTCTCTTTCTTTGTGCATGCGTCACATTATGTGATTGATTTGTGAGTTGAAATGAGAGGAAGAGAGTGAAGGGCAGTCATGGTAAGGGTTGGCTCTTGTATTATTCTTGATCTCTCACTCTCATTTTCATCATACAACACAAGAAAAGAAAAAGAACCTCTTCTTCTTCTTCCTCCTCTAGCTCACCATTTCCATTGATGGTTTCATCTTCAACCTCCATCCATACAATGGATGCAAGAGACAAAGTTGTCATACACATTCTCTACTTCACCTTGGACACGTCGGCTAGCGAACTTAGTGTACGAGTTGCTTCGGATGAAGCGGGAGCCCGTAAAACGACTCGATGATGTGGTGCCCTTTCCGACGAGGAGATCGAGATCGGAGATGCCGCGAGGAGCTTGAGATGGTGGCCAAACACCGAAGGACACGGATCGATCGGTATAGCCTTTCTAACCCTTCTCTAGTTTGCTAGTTATAGGTTAATGGTTCGATCCGGGATTAAAGTCTGCGATAGCACCGGATGTACTTTGATTTAATGTGTCATGATGTACAAAACTTGTATTAACCCATTCCAATTTGTAATTATCACTAATTAAATGTATTAGTGAAGGCTTAAAAATAATATTTAAATAATTAATAACGGAAAATTTTAATAACCCAGCAATTTTATAAGTGACCCATCAACTACCAAATATTAGCAATTTCATAGCTAGACTAGGTAAATTCAAGTTTATGTTGAAAGATATTTATATCTGGGTTTTTACGGAAAACACCAGTTATTTTATCGATTATCCGAAATTTCACCTAAACGATTTTTCAAAACGTTACAGATCGTGTACTAATTTGATGACATGGCAACTGAAATTAAAGTCTGTGAATGTCCAAAAACGTCAGCATATATTTTTTGCAGTCAAGGGTGGTAGCCTAAGATAATTTTCTTTAATAAAATTATATTAAAGTAGTTATTGCAAAATCCGTGATAATTAGAAATATTAAATACAGTTTAGTCTTATAAATTACGTACAAGCACAAAGTTGAAAAAAGCTACGAGCCGAAGGAGGAGAGCAAGATTGATGAAATGTTTGTTAAGAATGAGAGCCAAGCTGATAGATGTCATCCATTGCTACTGATTATTGCATGATAAGTAACCTACACTCAATAAAACAAAATAATCTTTGACTCATGTTGGATATGTATGCCCTAGAGGCCATTATTGTATATGTATATATAGTGGATGCTTGGACATATGTATGTAAAGGACAATCTTACTCGACATGATAGTATGCTATTTGGTTTGTCTTTATATTAACATGTGTATATGTTTTACTTGTTATTACGTATCATTAATACATATTGATAAAGCCCGTAAGATCATTGCTTGACTATCAGCGTTATGATGGCGATCATACATGTGGGGGCTGGGTAGTCCATAAGCACATTCTTAAATGTCCCTAGTCGTGGGAGTATCGAGACTGAGTATCGATATTCCGGGATAGAATGGTGTATACGTTTCTAGACCCCGACGAGGGGCGATGGTTGGTGATTGATTCGTTAAAAGATGTGTCTATGTGTGTGTTGTAAATAACCGCAATCAAGACGGTGTCGCAAATAGCCAGCCGTGATGAGTACGGATCGTCCGCAGGGAATCGATGAATTTCTTATCTTACTTTAGAAGAGTTATCACGCCCCGCTTCCCAGTAGATGGAAATGGTGACGTGGAAAGCCGCAACGTATTTACTATGAAATAAATACGTTAAGCGTAATTAAGTAATATATAACTGAACAAGAATGAAAAGAGAATAAAATGAACAGCAACTTTATTTACATTCAACTTTACATACAACTGTTTGAATTAAAATATACAATAATCAAAAGAAAATGCCTAAATAGTGGCATACTGAAAGTAAGTGCAAGAAGAACTAGTAGTCCAGCTGAGCTATAAGTTGGTCCAAGTCCTCCTGGCTCGGCTCTATCTCCTCAGAGTCCGGTCCTCCCGACAAACATTCCAAAGAAGAAACAGAAAGGAATGTCGTCGGTGAACTAACGCTCGGTAAGTCCTAAAAGAAGAAAGAGAAGATAGTATATAAAGTGAAATGAACAGGAAAAGTGTATATGACCGATTACTGGTATATAATAGTTATTATAACATAGTTGTTTGTAGTTTGGTAAGGAAGGTATTCATGTATACGAGAGGAGTCCATCTTACCCCGTGCACTACATGTAGTACAAGGGCCCGTGATAACCTACGAGACAACGGCACGAAAATTCATGTAGGTGTCTTTTAAATGACCTCTCGTGCTACGATATACATTCCGTACCAATATACCCCTTTATCCCCGCGTAATGTATTGTATAAATTATGTTTAGAAGTCTTGCCGAAACCATGGGTACAAAATGTTCAAGTATTCATGTTCAGGATGTAATCATGTATTCAAGCAGTCATGTCAAGTTCAAGTCAATTTATAACCATGGCTCGGTCAAATCAAGTCAAGTAAACATGTTTGATATTGATATTTGAACTCGAGTATTCATGTCCATGATTGAGTATTCGTGTTTGATTTTGGATACAGGTTTGAGATTGGACTCAGACTGAGTCAGACTCTTGTAAACTGATTTAACTCTTGAATTCTTAGGTTCGGGAGTTATCGACAATTACTACACATGGACGGCATGATTTGTGTCTTTTTCCAAGACAATTGTCATTGATAACTCCTGTTAAGTTTTCTAACCTGAATATACAAGCACTCACTTTCTCCAGCTTCCTGAGGCTCAAGAGAATTGATTCCACTTAAAACCTATATTTACTAAAGTCCTTAAATATTGTTTTGTATATCTCGAGGGGTTTTTATGAAAAATATTTTTTAATATAGTTAAAAATAAATCTCGAGAGTGATTTGTATTACTTAGGGTTTTCATGAGCATGTGTTTTAAGTATTGAGATATTTTAATGATAATTACCTAGCTTTTAAAAGGTTTACGGTATTTTAGTGAAAACTAGTCTTTTTAGTAACTTGATGGTATTTTATTGACATTTTTTAATCTTTCGTTTTTATAAGAAAATATAGTTTTATAATGTAATGAAAATATGAATTTATAATTTTATATAATTTTTAATTAAAAACTTTAGTTTTATTTGAGAAAATTCATTTTTCTTAAAAGCTGTATTTATATCCTTTCGAAATCGAATACTCCGTGAGGAGTGCTGTATCTCGCTCTACTATCCTCAGGATGTACGATAATCCGCACCATCCAATAGCGGATCCCCTAACAAGGGTTGTAAATGCATAATTGCAAATAAATATGAAATACCTCTTTAAAAGAAATCTGGTTTTAAAGTATGTGGTATTTTATTGTAAAGAATATTCTTTGAACAAAAATACACACAAGTATGCATCGTGCTATGAAACCAAAGTGTACGTGAGGGGTAGGTTGTTACCCCGTAAAGTTTTTTTCTAAAGGTATAGTTTTAACAAAACGCAAAGAAGTGATAATAAAATTCAATATGTTTTAATGAAAAAGTTTAATTATGGATGTTTCACATGAGATTCTTGAGTAAACTTGATTCTAAACTTTGGTATTTAAGATTATAAGTAATGTGTAAAATTAGGTTGATCAAATTATGTAACGACTCTAAAAGCTTTGTACAGAAATTTTTCTGTTAATATACAAGAAATGAGTATTAGAGCCTGAGTTTGAGTTATAAGTCACTTTTATTAAATAAAAACAAGAAACAACTTGTAGCTCACTGGTAAACCCTCTGCACTGCTGTGACGTAGCCGCTGTGTTCGATTCTCATCAGACACAATTATTTTTTTTATTTTTCTTTTTAATTTTTTGGAAGCCTAAAAGATTTCACATGCAATATACGGGAAATGAAAAGTTTAGAAAAATCAAACATGTGGAAAATGGTGTAAATACAGAATTTATCAGATGGCACGAATCTCGAGGCCAGAGCCTCAAAATTGACCTGCCAAATAGCCCTAGGGGTCGGCACCGACGGTCAGATGGTGGCCAATGAGATCCGTGCTTTGCACACATGACTCTTCACCTCCTCTTAACTCCTCTGCACTGTTTGATTTCCCTGCAATCAAATAGAGACTTTTCATTTCACAATTTAACATCATTTTAATGCTTTTTAATCCACATTTTTAATTCCCAAAACTTAATTCTCCAGTATAAATACCACCCCATGCCCTAGCTCTTCACCATTCTGAAAATTCTAGTAAAAACTCTCTCAAAAGTTCCTAAGTGCAATTGGAGTAAAGTGGAGTTAGCGAGCGAACTTTTTCCGTCGAAGATCGAAGCCGATTCCGGAGCTCCCGCGACTCCACGATGACACTCTTCCCTTTCTCACCCTCTTCCTAAGTTTTTCAAACAGTTAGTCCTTCCCAAACTCTCTTTCTCTTCTTTGAAATTCAATTTTAAAACTTATATCGGTAAGTGGAGTTATTACCGATATCCTTTTTCTAAACTCTAGAAACTCATTTTACTTTATATTTTGTTCAACCTAATTTTTACACAATACTTGTAACCCTAAATACCAATGTCTAGAATCAATTTTAACTAAGAATATTCTGTGTAACATCAATAATTGAACCTTTTCATTAAAATACCATGAATTTTGATATCACTTGTTTTAGTTTTGTTAAAACTATACTTTTAGGAAAAACTTCACGCGGTAACGACCTACCCCTCATGTACACTTTGGTTTCATAGCATGATACCAATTTGTATGAATATTTGTTTCGAAGGATATACTTTACAAAAAAATACAACCTACTTTAAAACCGGGTTTCTTTTAAAACGGTATTTTATATTCCTTTGCAATTATGTATCTACAACTTTTGTTAGGGACCCGCTAATGGATGGTGCGAATTATTGCACATCCTACGGATAGTAGAGCGAGATACAGCACTTCTCACGGAGTATTCGATCTCGAAAGGATATAAATACGGTTTTTAAGAAAAACGAATTTTCTAAATAAAACTAATTTTTCTAAAAATTAGAAATTATATAAAATGATAAATCCATATTTTCATTATATTATGAAACTATATTTTTCTAAAAATGAAAGCTTAAAAAATGTCGATAAAATACCATCAAGTTACTAAAAAGACTATTTTTTACTAAAATACCATAAACTTTTGAAAGCCAAGTATTTATCCTGAAAATAGCTCAATACTTAAAACGCATACTCATGAAAACCCTAAGTAATATAAATCACCATCGAGCTTTTATTTTTAATCTATATATAAAATATATTTCATAAAACCCCCTCGAGATATACAAATTAATATTTAAGGACTTTAGTAAATATTGGTTTAAGCGGGATCAATTCTCTTGAGCCTCAGGGAGCCAGAGAAAGTGAGTGCTTGCCTATTCAGATTAGAAAACTTAATAGGAGTTATCGATGACAATTGTCTTGGAAAAAGACACAAATCCTTCCGTTCATGTGCAGTAGTTGCGATAATTCCCGAACCTAAGAATTCCAGAGTTAATTCAGTACAAGTATCTGACTCAGTTTGAGTCCAACTTCAAATCTGAATCCAAAATCAAACACGACTACTTAATCATGAACATGAATACTTGAATTCAAACATCAATATCAAACATGTATACTTGACTTGACTTGACTTGACCGAACCATGGTTATAACTTGACATGACCACTTGAATACATGATTACATCCTGAACATGAATACCTGAATATTTTGTACCCATGGTTTCGGCAAGACTTGTAAACATAATCTATACAATACATTACGCGGGGATAAAGGGGTAGATTGGTACGGAACGTATATCGTGGCACGAGAGGTCACTTAAAAGACACCTACATGAATTCTTGTGCCGTTGTCCCGTGGGTTATGATGGGGCCTTGTACTACCTGTTAGCATAGTCCACGGGGTAAGATGGACTCCTCTCATATACATGAAATACCTTCCTTACCAAATTACAAACAACCAGGTTATAATAACTATCATATACCTATGAACCATCATATACACTTTACCTGTTCATTTCACTTTATACACTATCTTCTCTTTCTTCTTTTGGGACTTACCGAGCATTAGTTCACTGAAGACATTCCTTTCTGTTTCTTTTTTTGGAATGTTCGTCAAGAGGACCAGACTCTGAGGAGATCGAGCCGATCAAGGAGGACTTGGACCAGCTTATCGCTCAGCCTGACTACTACTTCCTCTGCACTTATCTTTTTGTATGCCATTGTTTAGGCACTGCTTTATTCGTTGTATCTTTTACTTCAAAATAGTTGTATGTAAAGTTAAATGTAAATAAAGTTGATGTTTCATTTTATTATCTTGTCATTCTTGTTCATTTTTATGTATTGCATAATTACACTTAACGTATTTATTTCTTAATAAATACGTTGCGGCCTGCCACATCACCGTTTCCGTTTACTGGAAAGCTGGGCATGACAGGTTTTGTTAGCGTCCCATGCAGGTCTGTTCTGCATGAAGTCTTAAGCAATATATCATAAGAATTATAAGAATCAACAACTATACATTCCTTATATTTTTAATTTCTTGAATCTATCCTAACCATTCTTTTTTCTATCAAGGTAATAGATTCTCCCAATAACACCAGCACGAACGTCAACGGCAATACCCCACTGCCTACTCTACCACCACCACCTACCGTTGCAGCTTCCATCAATGAGCAAACGGTACTGCTTGAGGCTATTAAGAGCCTGTTGGAGGGACAGCAGCAGCAGACTGCTATCCTCATGCACCGCCCCGAAGGCGAGGCACCCGGAGTCAAGCAGTTTCGGGCACTGCACCCGAAACACTTCTCAGGAAAAGATAGCCTACTTGAGGCAGAAGATTGGGCTCAATCGATCGAAGATTATCTGGAAGCCGTTCAAGTGCCAGATATTGCTTGGGTGAGAGTTGCTAAGTTGCAACTGACCGACAATGCAAGAATCTGGTGGAAGGCTGAAGAAAACCGTCTCACACAGCCAATAGAGTGGAAGACGTTTCGCGATCCGTTCGATGCGAAGTTTTTCCGGGAGACTGCCCGGTTCTAGATGGAACAATAGTTCATCCACCTACAACAAGGTTCTATGTGGGTAAAATCGGTGGATGAATATGATGCCGAATTTATCATGCTTAGAAGGTAAAGAATTCGTATCAAATACTATTATGTTAAAACACACCTCTATCCTGATATCAACATGTTATTAGGTTCGCAGAACATTTGATCCCGACTGATGAGATTCGGGCTAGACGATTCCAATGGGGCTTAGACACGGAGATTCAGGCGGCGTCAGCCACATGCGTTTACCCGACTCAAGAACTCGCCCTGAAAGTAGCTCGCCGTTATGAAGCTGTAGTGAAGAAGAAGGGCCCCAAACAGCTAGAATCAAACGTCCAGCCGCACAAATGATAGGAGGAGCCTCTTCTAGGCCGACCTTTGCACCCAGGAAACCGAGAGGATCATTTAATCGGTCCAGTCCATATTTATATTTTTACTGCAAGAGGACCGGACACCTGGCGAAGGACTGCAGGCGTGCAAATGGCCTGTGTTTGGTTTGTGGAGCATCCACTCATGCCATAGGAGTGTGTCCATATTGTTTTAACACAACACCAGCACCCAGATCCGCAATCACAGTCCCGCAACGGCCAGCCATTCAGGTTCCTGCACCTCGCTTAGCTCTTCCTGCACCAACTCCACGTGGACCTCCTGCACAGCCTCAACGTCAATTCCATCAGGCACAGAGAAACATGCCTCAAGGGAAGAGAAACGTGCCCCAAGGACAAAGGAATGTGCCTCTAGCAAGGAGGAATGTACCAAGACGTCAGTCTTTTACAATGACGGTCGAGGAGGCCGAAGCCACAGGACAGGTCATCACTGGTAACTCCCAATCCTTTCAATTTTTTTCAATCCTTGTGTATCACTATAACTTTTCCTATATCTAAACCCAACCTCACACAACTTAGGTACTATACTAGTAGTCACCCTTCCTGCACCGCACTTGCACTTTTCGACACTGGAGCTTCACACTACTTCATATTCCAACGATTCGTAAGAACGCATGCGATTCCCATTAAGCCACTCATTTCAAGCTGGAATATCAGTTCCGGGAATGGAGTCTTGAAAGCAACTATGGGGTTTGATCAGTGTCCAGTTGTAGTTTGCGGACGAGAATTCTTCGTGAATTTCAAAGTACTGGACATCCTAAATTTCGTTGTTGTGTTGGGAATGGATTGGCTGGGATTATTCTATGCTACTATTGACTGCCGTCAAACGAGAGTAGTATTTGAGATGCCAGATCACCCAGTCTTCTATTTCAAAAATAGAGATAGAAATTTGTAGCCAGGAAGATATCGTGCTAAACCGAAAGATGCAGAAGTTTTTTCTCTACCGGTAGAAGAAGAAAAGCCCGAAGTAGTTCGAGAGTTCAAGGATGTGTTCCCGGAAGATATATCAGGTTTGCCTCCTGATCGAGCGCTTGAGTTTAGTATTGATTTACAACCTAATGCGCAACCTGTAATCAAAGCTCCGTACCGGTTAAGTCCAGAAGGATTGAAGGAGATCCATATTCAGTTGAACGAACCGCTGAAGAAAGGTTGGATTCGTCCCAGTACTTCAAGTTGGGGATCTCCAGTGTTACCGGTGAAGAAGAAAGAAGGTTCTTACAGGATGCGTGTGGATTATCGAGCTCTGAACGAAGTGATGATTAAGAACAAGTATCCACTACCATGCATCGATGATCTTTTCGATCAGCTAAGTGGGTCTTGTGTATTTTCAAAGCTAGATTTTCGTTCGGGTTATCATCAGGTGAAGGTCAAAGAGTCCGACATTCCGAAGACGGCGTTTAGGACTCGATATGGTCATTATGAATATCTCATAATGCCATTTGGAGTGACCAATGCACCTGCCATTTTTATGAATCTGATGAACCAAGTTTTACGTGAGTACTTAGATAGGTTCGTTGTCATCTTCATCGACGACATCCTGGTGTATTCAAAGACACGGAAAGAACACGCCGATCACTTACGGATTGTTATGGAGACATTGCAACAACATCAGTGTTTCCCCCAATAAGAGAGCAAGGCTCTGTTCAAAATTTGAACTGAGGCAGCGCCTCACGTGCAAAGCACGAGAGCGCCAGCGCCCAGAGTTAAAAACTCTAAGGCGGCGCCTCACGTGCAAAGCACGAGAGCGCCAGCGCCCAGGGTTAAAAACTCTGAGGTAGTGCCTCACGTGCAAAGCACGAGAGCGCCGGCGTCTGAACTAAAAGTTCTCCACTATTGGATCAAAAATCCAACGAAGATGATAAATAATCAAATTACAGAATTAAATTCTGATTGAGAAAATACTCCTCAAATTTTTCTAAATAAGAAAAATTATGCTCTGTAAAACAGAGCACCGTTGGATCAAAGATCCAATGGTGATTAAAAAATCACCAAGATACAGAATAAGCCGTGTATAGGAAAATATTTTCCCAATCTTGTTAAGAACAAGAAAAATATCTTCTGTAAAACAGAAGGCCTAGGATCAAAGATCCAACGGTGAATTAAATCCCCAAATCAATTAGGGATTTCTCAATGAGAGATTTCCTTAACTGAATCAACAAATCAGCTTCTACTATATAAAAGACCCAAGACTTCAAGTCTTGAACAAAAGAACCCCCCCTAAACTTCAAGTTCAAAAAAAAGGAGCAAGCAAAAAGAGCATTAAAAACAGAGAGGAAAGAAGAAGAACTTTCTTCAAGGTAAATAGAGATCATAGTATCTCATCTGCATACCCAAGGGTTTAATCCTCAAAAAGAACATAGTTTTTTTCCCTGGATATGAGATCCATGAGACAAATCTCCCACAAATGATAATTTAATTCTCGTAAGGATGAATTTGTTCTTGGGGATTAAAGATCCAGGGGAGAAGAAAGAATTGAACTCTTCAGAAAAATGCACAAAAAAAGAAGCAGCACCGAGCGCCTCACGTGCCACTCATGTGGGCGCTGCTAAAATAAAGAGTGCTTAGCACTCAGTGGTTGGCGCCCAGCGCTCCGCGTGCCCCTTTCGTGGGCGCTAATAAAATAAAGGGTGCTTAGCACTCAGTGGTTGGCGCCCAGCGCCAAGCGCTCCGCGTGCCCCTTACGTGGGCGCTAATAAAATAAAGGGTGCTTAGCACTCAGTGGTTGGCGCCCAGCGCCAAGCACTCCACGTGCCCTGATTGATCTGATTTTTGTGTAGTAATTAATCTCAATCAATAACGGTGTCGCGTGTAGCTAGATCGAGATGAGTACGGGTCGTCCTCTGAGAAACGTTGAATCTTTTAATTTTACTTTAGGCATGTTGAGAAATAAAGGCGGAAGAATAAAGAATGGTGAAAAATGGTTGTAGGTTCTAGATCTACGTCAAACACGGATGCAGAATATAGATCTAAATTAACTACAGATGTAGGTTTTATAGTAGAAGGGGGCTTATAGGGTTCTTTTAGATTTATTAGTCATGGATGATTACATAAAAATTACTCTTTTTATCTTTTAATAGATTTAAAACTAGATCGACAGTGATGCATGTAGATTAGGGTTTCTGGAGGAAAAAGGGTTCCCATTCTTAACCCCTATCTTGACATGGATCTCCGCTCATGTCTAGCCTTTACCAAAGCAATTGTTAATCTAATCTCTAATCGTGGTCATGGCTATTAATGAATTGATAGCGCGCCCGATTAGAATGTTAACTATTCTTTTGATAAAGTTTATAAACTTTATAGGATTTAAAAAGAGTTTAAGGATCTTCATCATCCATTAATCTACCTTAATCCTACGAACCCTAACAAGCGAAGAATTACTCGTGCATGTTGGGATAAGAAAAGATAGAAAGGGAAATCATATTAAAAACTACAGAAAATAAAATTATATATGAAAATAACTACTTTTATTAATCAACAAGATCAAGTACACTTTGTTCCTTTAGAAAATGATTACAAAACCATAGTTTGCTTCTCGATCTCTTCTAAAGAGGTAGATGAACTGTTGATGATCAACCAGGATTCTTGAGCCGTCGTGGACTTTGTGATCGCGTCGGTTTGATGATTTTTCCAAGAGGCTCTCGGTTCTATTTATAGTCACAGAAGTTGAAAACCCTAGATCGTGTTAGTTAGGGTTTGTTGATAAAATCCTGCGTAGAAAATCCAATATCCCAACTCCCCTAACAGGCCGCGGATCCGCCACCAATAGCGGGTTTTGGCCGTGGAACCGCCGCTCTCTGGTGGGATCTTGGGCTCCAATTTCTGGGGCTTCATCTTTGTAGCACTTAGTGGTCTTTTGAATATCTAGACTTTGAAAATCTTCTCTACGTTTCTGCCAGAATTGGTTTTTTCAATTTACTTGAATATCTTTAGCAGATTTGATCTTGCCAACTCGGATTTTCTTGATTTCAATCATGATATAATTCCTGCACAATTATCTCAATAAATGATGTTAGTAGAATTTGTTTTTATTGAGATATTATCTTAACCATTTGTCATGATATTTTAGTTTTAAAAGAATTGGTCAAAGATATTTAATAAGGTAAGCATATTTAAATAGACCAAATATTACATGAATATTATGTTGGATATAGTGCCCTCAGAGTCAATTATTGGATCGCAGGCACGTGATTGCAATGATTGAGGGAGGACCTATGCCGGTAGGACAGTCTTACTCAAGATGATAGTATGCTATCTGGTTTATCTTTATCATCGTGCACTGCTTTAGATGACCTTACATGTCGCTATTACATGTTGATAGAGCCCTTAGGATTCTTGCTTGACTGCCAGCAGTATGATGGCGATCATATACGTGGGAGCTGGGGTCTATAAGCACATCCTTAAAAGGTCCCTAGTCGAAGGAGTTTCGAGACTGGGCATCGATACTCCATTAGTAGACTAGTGTATACAGTTGAGACCCCGATGAGGGGCGGTGGCCGGTCTCACAAGCCATTGGTGTCAGTTAGTTCACCTAAGTTGTATACAGGTGCTCATTGGGTTATGAGTACACCGGACAGGACTCGCCGGGAACATGCTAGTTGGTATTATACCTGACGTCAGATAGTAGTTCCCTGGTGACATGTGTACATGTTAGTTCATCGACCTGAGATCGTCATTTGTCTCGTGTGAGTTCCCACTGTCCTTTGATTACTACCCTACCACGGCTCAAAGGAGTCGTGCAAACAGGTTTTAGTTGGGGACAGTCCCGAGCCACATGGAGGCAGTGAGCGGATCGGCAGGGGTTTCGTCTATCCCGGTATTGGGGGTGAGATCGCGCTGTGTCTAAGAGAGCCATTACACGAAGTCCTTGGCCAAGGCAGGAGATTTACTGGTAGGTATTTCAGTATTATCTCAGGGTGTTTTGGGCTACACTCCGACACGACTTGTTCCGCTTTTGATGGTCTGACTTTTACCAACCCTTTAGGCCCGACATGCGATGCTCATAGACGAACGGACCGGACTGTACGGATATTGTCACTGACAGGATCAGTAGGGTGTCAGGATGAGTTCGCTCACCGAACTCCCTTTTGGTCAATACCTGGTAGCCTGTTACGTACGGCTAGTACCTCTGACGTGCTAGTGGTTAAATCCACAGCCAAAGTATTGACGAGTCTTTAGAGTCCCCCACAGACAGTTTCTCAAGTTTCCGTCGAAACGTTGTAGAGGCCGTATGATATATGGCAGGGTCCGATCGTATACGTGCAGTAGTGCACGGATCATGATCGGGCGGATCATGCTGGTGGGCTTTGGATTAAGCCGGATCCTAATATTAGATTTGTTGGATTACTTTAGTCTCATTGCATTCGCATTCGGTCGGAATGCGGATGCAGGTATGTATATACAGGTGAGGGGTATCCTTGTGATCCGTCACGAGTTTACTTTAGATGTTGCCGTATCTTTTTTATTGCTGTAAACATTTGGGTTAATGTTTACAAATGGAAATAATGAGCTAGAAATCATGATTAGGAGCATTAATTGTGACACATGCACAAGTGGTGACTCATGGTCTCTTTCTTTGTGCATGCGTCACATTATGTGATTGATTTGTGAGTTGAATTGAGAGGAAGAGAGTGAAGGGCAGCCATGATAAGGGTTGGCTCTTGTATTATTCTTGATCTCTCACTCTCATTTTCATCATACAACACAAGAAAAGAAAAAGAACCTCTTCTTCTTCTTCCTCCTCTAGCTCACCATTTCCGTTGATGGTTTCATCTTCAACCTCCATCCATACAATGGATGCAAGAGACAAAGTTGTCATACACATTCTCTACTTCACCTTGGACACGTCGGCTAGCGAACTTCGTGTCCGAGTTGCTTCGGATGAAGCGGGAGACCGTAAAACGACTCGATGTTGTGGTGCCCTTTCCGACGAAGAGATCGAGATCGGAGATTCCGCGAGGAGCTTGGGATGGTGGCCAAAGACCGAAGGACACGGATCGATCGGTATAGCCTTTCCAACCCTTCTCTAGTTTGCTAGTTATAGGTTAATGGTTCGATCCGGGATTAAAGTCTGCGATAGCGCCGGTTTCAAGTTTAAGAAAAGTTTTCGTTTCCGCATTTTGGCCTCGGATCGACGGCCGGGGCGCTACCGTAGACTTACATGGTATCAGAGCCACGCCATTAACCTTTACTAGCTTGTTCTAACGGGTTTAAAATATCGATCGATCGAAATTTCCGAATCGTGTTTTCATTTCAGTGTGCTTGCTGTCGATTTTCAAAGTTGGTCAAAAAAAATATTTTAGGCATCTTAAAAATACATGCAGGCATAACTAAAGCTACAGAAAAAGTTTGGAGACCTAACTCCAAAATTCCGCCGCGGAACCGCCGCTCAATGTCGCATTTGGCGGCTCTTCCGCGGCCCTTTTGGGCTACAGTAATCCAAATTTTTTCTGGGAATTATTTCATGGAAATATGATTTTTGTGATATATAGTTTTGGCCCAGATTATTTTGAGTGCTGGAATTGTACTTGGGGCCCACTTCGGAAAGTTTTGCCGATAGGAATTTTAAATACGTTAGTTTACAGTACTTACATTATATCTGTGACCGTGAATGTCATTCGAGTGGTAAATCTTGTCTAATTGCTATAGTCCTTTTAGACGGGTTTGCGAACGTGACATTCACGTTGATGTTCTGTGTTGTGCTGTGATGTTGCGGATTTGTCGTGGTGGATAGCCTGGATGCAATGTTAGTACAGTTTGGTTATATTTGTACATTTGATATTGCGGGGCGAGCGTCCGACATGTGGACTGCCGTCACTGCCTGTTTGTATATTATTCTTTTGGGGCACGACCGGGCTGAGGTCGATGTACCCGTTGTATATATTTTACTTTCTGTACTAGGATTACCCCGCGGTGGGGTGCACGGATAGCCGGGTTCTAAAGGGCAACAGGCCCGCATCTCATGGCTTTGAGACGGAGGGGGCTTCACTCTAGAATTGGCGGGCTATTCGCCACACTCGTAGGCGGTATAGGTTGACCCAAGGAGGAGTGCTCAAGTTACCGGATTCCGTGAAGTGCTGGGTGGTCCATTCACTTTGTTGAAGGGGGCTGCCTCGCTTCAGGTTTTGGCGGGTAACTTGCCGCACCCGTAGGGGTCTAGGATTTCATTGCACAGGCTATCCACACGACCAGGGGAACGTCGGGTTTTAGTAGCGGCTCTATGAAACCCGGGGATCCCAGATTATCTGTATTGTTCTGTGATGCTTATTACATTTCTGTGATGTTGCATTTTTATCACGCCTTGAGCGATTATTATATATTGATATATATACTAGTAGATGTTGTATATGTTTTACACCCGTGCTAGTCTATTCCCCGCTCTGTCGTTAGTTAAGTAACCTAACGGGTGATGACGGGGCCCAGTGGCGAATGCGGATGGCATATACGTACATCGTATTTTCGTTCTTTTGTGGTGTGATTAATTGATGGGACTGCATTGATTCGGATCAATGCAAGCTGAACAAACCTATTCTGATGTTGTTGGAACATTTTTCAAAAAGCTGTTATTACAAGGACGTTCACTTTTGTTTTGCACAGTGGTATTCGGTTATGAATATCCAGCACCTCAGTCGACGAGGCAAGGGCCGAGATCCCTTCACCGGGAGTGACCCCTTGGACAGAAGTTTGCGTCAGGGTAATAACTTCACTATAGCCGATTGCCCTTTTGCTTTGCATCGTGGTATTCAGTTGGAATATCCTGCACCTCATTCTACGGGGAAAGAGCCGAGATCCCTTCACCGGGAGTGACCTCTTTAGCAAAGGTTTTCGCCACTATATTTATAAAAAGCTATCCGGTTCCTTCAACGATATCAAGTTCATTACGTTAAAGGATTTTCGCCAAAAACTATTCGTAGCCCTCCATCATTTCAAACGGGTAGCACTTAGTATTCATGCTATGTTTGTTGGCCAAAGTCAAGGCATAGTGTATGGTAGCTATTTGTTATCTTTCTGCTGCATAGATTGATGTGTTGGTTTGGGACAGTCGTACTGCTTTGTTGGCCAAAGTCAAGGGTAGGTACGAATGGGTCCAAATTAACCTGGATAATGACGGGTAGAACTTGACATGTGACTTATGATTTGTTGGCCAAATTCAAGGTCATAAGAGCATGCGGTAAAAACAATATCGGGAGTTTCTAAAGAAACTGAAACTTGCCAGGCATGCGCATACCTTCTAGAGTGTGATAACGTGAGTGGATTCCATCACATTATCATGCGATGATAGTTGGATCCCGATTCCCACTGATGAGTTGGTTTACTCCTCGGGTGATCCCGACTAATTCTTCTTTCAGGTTTGGAGGAGAATTTGAGGTTACAGTGGGAGGTTTCCTGATCAGATAAATTGGTAACCATTCTGATCTAGGTTAGAGTGCACGCAGAGTGTTTCTTTTCTCTCTCTCTCTCTGGCAGCGACCATGACCCGACCCTAGACTATAACTCAGTGACCAAGTTAACCGAACTTACTTAAAACACTGGCTTTTGGATTGTCTGAGTTACATACCTCATTGCCACTCCCACTTTTACTCTTTTCTCCAGAACACCCCGTATTACTACGAACATCCACTTCCATTGGATAAAACCATCGTATGGTTATATACGAACTCGAAGGAACTTGTTCCAGATTCGAGGATGGTTTCCGGTTCTGGAGAAAATGAATAGGACTATTCAGATGTCTTTTCCTTTTACATTCTCTCAGGTTGCGAGTGCTCCTTGGATTATGACAGTACACCCATTACGCTAATTGGATAGTCTTCTTCCAAACCATAGGCAGGTGCCGAACGGTGGGGAATGAAGAAAACCAATAGGCCTAACGATGGTGTACAGAAGGTAATAATTTAAGACAAATAAAGGGATTAGTAAGAGGGCAAAGTAAATTGCGACTGCTATTCACGACCAAACTAAGTATTTCTTCACCAATCCTACACCACCTTTGTATTTCTCCAGAACACTCCGTAGCACTACGAAGATCCACAGTTTATTGGATACTCCATCATATAGTTATATACGAACTCGAAAAAACTTGTTCCAGTTCCGGGATGGATTCTGGTTCAGGAGAAATAGGAATAAGGTTTATTCAGTTGTCTTTTATCTTTACCTTCTCTCGGGTCGCGAGTACTCCTAGGATTAGGAGAGTACACCCATTATGCTTATTGGATAGTCTTCTTCCAAAGCATAGGCTGGTGCCGAACGGTAGGAAGGGAAGAAAACCATTTAGCCTAAAGGGGTGTACAGAAGGTAATGACTAAAGACATATAAAGGGATTTGGAGAGATGGCAAAGAAATATACGGTTACAGTTGTGAATCTGATAATGGAAGAGGCATTACTAGGAATACCCGAATACCCCTTCGAAACATTTACATGTTTCAGTTTCACTGTGTATTGTTAAAAGAAAACTGATTTCCCAATTAGCCCTTGCTCCAGGGTATGTATTTACCAAGTTTGATTCTCACATCTGTATGGTTTTACAGATGATGAGTGGGAGTAAGTTATTGGGAATTGGGTGATCATCCTCATTATATCGGGATTCGTTGTAATTGGTGATATTTGAGGAAATCGCCTGGGTTGTTTGCCGGACGGCAAATATTTGGTTTTGAATATCCGTTGTTATGTACCAATTTCAAATTGATATATCTGTACGTTTATTTTTATAAAGTGAGATATAACCTTTTGAAATTATGTCCATGACATTTACCTATATCAGTTGATGGTTAGGTAAGAAGCATTAAAAAGCGGTGTAATTCTTCTTAACCATAAGTACAGTTTTCAACTTACGACGTACATGGTTTGATTTATTCAACTCAGCGGACTTATACAAAGTATTGTATGTTGTCCAGTGTCTATTAGGACAGAGGGGTTGGTCCTTGTACTATATTCTTTTTACTTGTGACTTCTCTAGTTTTTAGACAGGTGTTTCGTAGAAATACAAGGTCTAAGTTTTGAGAAGTTACAGGTATAAGAATAAAGCAGAGAACCAGGTGTTGCAAGTATCAGGATTTTCAAGGTAATCGAAGATGTAGATACTTGTGTATGGTATTCAGTTGATAGTAATGGTTTTTGAGAAACTTGTTTCTCTTTCAGGTTACTCATATCGGATGCATTCCTAAGTTGAGTAACACTGATCGGCCTCCTTCCATTTAGTTTACATGCACTGGAGACAGCTGCATGATTTGAATCTGGTTCCAATTAAATCAGTGCCTCTGTTTCTATATTGGATATAGAACGGTTCATATCTTAACGATGTTAAGGTACGGGGAGTTGTCCGGCTTATGCTTAAAACCAGACTCTGGATAACTCAAGGCACGTTTCTGTAATGGATGTTTGTGGGTTGACCCGGGCTATGATGAGGGTTGACTTTCTACCATCTGGAAGATCAATAGTGATATTGTTCTTGACTCACCACAGTTTTAGTAAAATGGATTTTTTCGGAAAATAGTAGTGGGAGTATGATAGAACTGAAAGTGATTCCAGAACCACAAACGATTACTGAAAATTTAATAGGACCTAAAGATTCAATCTGGATTGACATTCCATTGGCCACTTCGCAGATATGGTGGGTAACCTCAGGCACTCGAGAGGTACTTCAGTATGCTCAAAGACGGTGACAGGGAGGTTCTTGTTTACCCAGACTTGACACTACTGTTGTTCCAGACTATGAGACCTGGCAGGAGGATGAGTATAGCATCGTTCTGAACTGGCTTTAGAAGTGCACGTGTATATTATTCTGCCAGAGGGTTGTCGTAGTCAGTGGGAGCAGCAGAAGCATAGTGGAAAAGTAGCTTATGTCTATTTATGGACTAAAGCAGATATAGCGGAGATAGATCATCTATTTCTGATGTGACAGTCATAGGTTTGACTTCATCAGAATAGGGGATGGATCTGTTACGAAATTAGTAGGGTGTGATGTCCTGGTATTTGGATGACATACACAGAGTAGGAAGTGAAATTCCTATACTACGATCGGTTATACTTTGGTTGTCACACATAGGATATGGATATTATATCAGATATTCTGGTTACTAGATCTATGGTTTAGATCTAGATTTGGGTAGTTTCCCGATCTGGGTACTTAGACAGCATTCTAAAGGTGTTTTAGAATGGACGACTCCTAGCACGGTAGCGTACCTGCAGGTGATGGAGTCACCCTCTCTAAAGGTGTCTTACAGACTAAAGGGGAGAGGGATGTGCATGATTGGCAGATCACTTGCTTAGGCAATTGAGTCAATCATGAGATGTCAAGTACCACACCACACGTTGTTGTTTTTGCACTAGATGCAATAAGTTGATATTGATCCAATTCTGGAGAAATATTCGGAAGCAGTTTTAGAACATAAGTGGATGTTCTAGGGATATGATAATGGCATCCTCCTTCGGGAGACAGTTATCATTCCAGGCTTCCAAGGTGACCTGGATGACAGAGTGACTGTCAGAGTTATAGTTTTCCCTCTGACGAGGGGCAATAGTTTGGAGAGGAGGTCAAAGCGGATACTGAGGGAGGCATAGCGCATGATACTGATTAAGTTCAGTTGACGATACAGTCTAAGAAGTTTGGATTTGGAGTTCATTTATGAACTAGGTCCCATAAGATATCCAGACATATTCTAAGACAGGTATTGCTCATTTCGGAAGATGGCTTTCTCCGCGGACTTTAGATAAAAAGAGACATAGAAAGAAATATCAGGGCGGATCCACTCACTGAGGCTATTCCTCGAACGCAATAGTTTCGCAAACGGGCTTTGTGAGACTGATTAGTAGAGGAGTTGGGTGTTCGGTATCACACGGGCTATGAGTATACGGCATCGCAATAATTAGCCTTGAGTGCAAGTGGGAGATTGATGGATATAGTGCCCTCAGAGTCAATTATTGGATTGCAGGCACGTGATTGCAATGATTGAGGGAGGACCTATGACGGTAGGACAGTCTTACTCAAGATGATAGTTTGCTATCTGGTTTATCTTTATCATCATGCACTGCTTTAGGTGACCTTACAGGTCGCTATTACACATTGATAGAGCCCTTAGGATTCTTGCTTGACTGCCTGCAGTATGATGGCGATCATATACGTGGGAGCTGAGGTCTATAAGAACATCCTTAAAAGGTCCCTAGTCGAAGGAGTTTCGAGACTGGGCATCGATACTCCATTAGTAGACTAGTGTATACAGTCGAGACCCCGACGAGGGGCGGTGGCCGGTCTCACAAGCCATTTGTGTCAGTTGGTTCACCTAAGATATATACAAGTGCTCATTGGGTTATGAGTACACCGGACATGACTCGCCGGGAACATGCTCGTTGGTATTATACCTGACGTCAGATAGTAGTTCCCTGGTGACATGTGTACATGTTAGTTCATCGACCTGAGATCGTCATTTGTCTCGTGTGAGTTCCCACTGTGCTTTGATTACTACCCTACCACGGCTCAAAGGAGTCGTGCAAACAGGTTTTAGTTGGGTACAGTCCCGAGCCACATGGAGGCAGTGAGCGGATCGGCAAGGGTTTCGTCTCTACCGGTATTGGGGGTGAGATCGCGCTGTATCTAGGAGAGCCATTACACGAAGTCCTTGGCCAAGGCAGGAGATTTACTGGTAGGTATTCCAGTAGTATCTCAGGGTGTTCTGGACTACACTCCGACATGACTTGTACCGCTTTTGGGGGTCTAACTTTTACCAACCCCCTAGACCCGACATGCGATGCTCATAGACGAACGGACCGGACTGTATGGATATTGTCACTGGCAGGCTCAGTAGGGTGTCAGGATGAGTTCGCTCATCGACCTCCTTTTTGGTCAATACCAGGTAGCCCGTTACGTACTGTTAGTTATGTATATGCCCTAGAGGCCATTGTTGTACATATGATGTATATTATAATGGATGCTAGGATATATATAGAGAGGACTTTCTTGCTCGTCATGATAGTATGCTATTTGGTTTCACTTTATCTTAACATGTTGACTTGTATTGGTTTACTGTTTTTCTCTCACATGTTGATAAAGCCCTTAGGATATATACTCGACTACTGGGACTATGATGAGATCATACTAGTGGGGCCATGATAGTCGATAAGTACATCCTATTACCGTTCCTAGTCGAGGGTATATCGAGACAGGGCATCGATACACCAGAGTAGACTAGCGTATACGCATCTTGACCCATATGATGGGCGATGGATGATCCCATATCCATCAGTGTTTGACATCAGAGATGGTGTACGGGTGCTCAGTGGAGACTGGGTACACTAGACGAACTCGCCGAGAACTCCCAGATGGTGATATACCACACGTCAGATGGCAGTTCTCCGGTGACACTGGTACAGGGTAGTCTGTAGACCCGAGATCGTCATAGAGTCTTGTGTGATTCCCACTGTGCTTTGAATTCTACCTTACCACGTCCAAGAGGGCGTGCAAAACGGTGGCTTTTGGGAACAGTCCCGAATCACATGGAGGCAATGAGCGACAGGAGGGGATTCTTCTCTCCCGGTATAGGGAGTTGATGTTGTGCTGTGTTCGATTGGCTATAACTGGAAGTCCCTGGCCAGGACTGATATAGAGATTTACCGGTAAGTGTTACTAGTAGTTTCTCGACCTGTTATGAGCCATACATCGACACGACTTATCGGTTACTGGGGTCTGACGTATACCACCCCTAGACTTGATATGCGACATATCAGACGAAGAGACCGGACTGTACGGGAGTGTTACTGGTTGGATTCACAGGAGAACGTACAGGCTAGCTTGTTGATCTTCTGATCGCTTAATACCTGGGTGGCTGTTACGTTTAGCTGACCGCTTGCAGCTTGTGGGTGTTTGATATGATCATCACCTGCTACCGGCGTATTGACGATTCTTTAGAGTCCTACACAGAGGTTTCTTGGCTCAAGCAAAATGGAGTAGAGGCACATATGTGATATGTGCAGGACCGAGAATAATGCGATATGAGATACCGTATTATAGTCTCGCGATATTTAGATATGAACCGGATCATCGGATCAAGTGTTGATTCGATGAATTGGTACATGATATATTAGTCGGTTATATTCGATATAGCCGGATTGTCGGATCAAGTATTGATTCGATGATTTAATGTATAATAATATATATGATATATTGTATTACATTATCTAATATGGCTCGCTTTATTATTTCATTTTCTCACCGGATAATACATTGATATATATGCGATATATATTAATTGTATTATTTTCTTTTGTTACAAATACATAATATATATGTGATATATATTATAGTAACATGTTATGATTAATTATGGAACATGTTTTGTGGAGATAAAGTAAGGTTAGGGTTTGATTAGGGTTAGTTCTTTCTTGCACCTTCTAGAACTTTTTCCTTTTGTCTTAAAGAAGATATTATGATAGATATTTTCTCATGACTCATTGTTTTAACCCAACCAAACCCTAGCCCTAGTTTATTCTCTACAAAGGTTAAGCTTCTCATCCTTGACCATGGTTCCATAATCAATCATATATTCACTTCTACTATTCATCACAAAAGGATTATCTTTTTCATTCATCATCTTCTTCTCTCTTTGCTTTGAGAAAGCTTACTAGTTATTTCTTTTGTGATGATTTCATGTGAGATTATGATATAAAAAGATAGCATAAATACTACTCCATCATCCTCATCTAATCTAGCACATTAGATTAGGGTGTTCACCTCATTAGAGTGAGAGAGCTTGAGTTATTGCAACTTCGACGTAGATCATCGGAGAAAAGGAATACCACAAGCTAGCATGGATCGTTCGAGTCGTGGAGCCTCTCTTGAGTCCGGGAGATCGTGGATCGCGGCGAAGGGACTTCTACTCGGAGCTTATGAAGCGAAGGAGCTGACTACAAAGGTTGTAATCCCTCACACTTAGTAATAAAGTTGTTATCTTGCATGTTAAACCCTAATAATCTAGCAAAGATCCCGGCTTTGGGTTGTTCGGCACGTCTAAAATTTTATCCGGGCATGTTTGATGCCTTATGAACCTTCACAAGAGTGCCTAGGAACCCTACAGTGGTATCAAAGCCTAGTTAGAGCATTAGGCATCGTGTTTACGAAGTTAAAAGTCCGAACGAACCCTGATATATCAAAGTTAACCCCCTCTCTGGAAAAAATTTCAAAACTGGGATTTTTCTGAATTAAAAATTCCTAAAATATTCAGCAGGGAAATAGAAGAATTACAGTGAAATACGAGTGCATGATCCATACAGTCCACCGCGGAACCGCGGCCGTACCACGCTTGGGCCGCGGTTCCGCGGCCGTACAGATGAGACATGCACTGGTGTTTGAACTATAATATCTATTTCTGTATGTTATATTTTATGGGTATTTTTATTCTGACTCAAGTGTTGAGTATTCTGGGGTTTATTTTGTAATCGAAGATTCGATCGGAATATTTAAATTCGTTATTATTTCCGGATATTTAGAAACTGTTAAAATGTTCGAACGGATATCATTAACCCACTTTTTCCCGGCACGTAAAACGTTTAAGTGTTGAATTTTTATCTGGTTTAAATCTTTCGGAAAAATGTGCAAGTAACACGGTGGACCCTCTAGAAGACAACAAACCTTAACTCGATTATGTGACCGTCTTGAACTGCCTCTAAACCTTAGGGTTTGGGGCAGTACGGCGTGCCACATGTGAGGCGTTGGCTTGACCCTTCTACGGCTGGATCACTGGTACTGTGACATATTCTGGGATTATTTGAACTCCGCTCAAGTGTTGATCTATTTAGGAAATTTTGGGTATTTGATTATCTGTTCGAAAAGTTTAATACTGTCTATTTATCTGGAATGTGATACAATATGTGGAATTCATAGAGTTAAGCATGAAATGCGAAGTATGTGATATTTCGGATTTACGATGTCTAAAGTGATTGTGGATTCCAAATATTGTAGTTTTACACTTTCTTTTCTGTGACCGTAAGTGTAATATGTGATATCGCCAGTTTCGTTGCTATATGTCAACGACAATTGGGATGCACATATTTACTTACGTTGATGACATGTGATGTTATGTGTTGCTGAATATGTTATATTGGATCGTCGCGTTTTGAATAGCCGGGTTTTTTTTTATGTGAGATGAGAGTTTTTATTTTCATTCATGTAAAATTCTTTTGTATGTAATATTCTTTTATTGGGGCACTTCCGGGTTGAGGTTGATGTCACCAGTGTATATTATTTACTTTTCCGCATTAGGTAGACCCAAGGAGGGGAGCACAAGTAACCGGGTTCTAGGGTTCAATGGGAGTCCATCTCGAGGAGTCGAGACCGGGTCTCCTAACCCTAGAATTGGCAGTGTTACTTGTCGCTCTCGTAGGGGTCTTGGGATGTGGGTTTGGCTATTCATCGCGACCGTGGAATCCGTGTTTTATACCGGCTCGTATTAAAAACATGGACATCCTAGTATATCCAATATTTCATATATGTTCTTCTGCTGCAATATTCTGTGATGGGATCATATTACTGCCTGAGACGAATGCTTATACTATATATATATATATATATGCTGATATATAAATATTACTGCTTTCGTTTCTTCTGTGATGCTTAGGAAGCATAAGCTGATAGGATTTTATTAATGAGATTGATAAAAAGAAAAAGAAACCTAAAAGATGTTGTGGAATCAAAACTTTATAAAAAGGGTAGCTACAGTTTTGCTTTGCATAGCGGTATATATGATATGCCCTGCACCTTATTCGATGAGGAAAGAGCCGAGATCCCTTCACCGGGAGTGACCTCTTTAGCGAAACTGGCAGATGCTACAAACTCACGGTTTAGTTTTTGACAGCTTATATAGTTCTTGCTTTGCACAGCGGTATATATGATATATGCTGCACCTTATTCGATGGGGAAAGAGCCGAGATCCCTTCACCGGGAGTGACCTCTTTAGCAGAACTAGAAAAGATTCAAAAACACTCATTTTCAAAATTCACTTGATTCTACGACGATATCAAGTTCATTACGCAATAGGTTTTCTGAAAAACCTGTCGTAGCCCTCCGTCATTTCAGATAAATCCTACTTAGTATTCGTGCTGTGTTTGTTGACCTTGTCAAGGCACAGTGTACGGTAGCTAATTAGTGTTTATCTGCTAAAACATGAGATGTGATTGGATTAGGGTATTCGTACGGCCTTGTTGACCTTGTCAAGGGTCATGCGGGTGGGTTTAATTCAATCAGGAAATGACGGGTTGAACTTGACTTGCGATTTATGGTTTGTTGACCTTGTCAAGGTCATAGATCGCTAGGGGCAAAATATTATCGGGAATTTCAAGTGTTGAAATTTGCAATGAGATTGCATACCTCCTATGAGATAGTTGGATCCCGATACCCACTACGAGTAAGAGTTACTTCTGGGAGAGTTTTACACAGGACAATTAGCCGATCAAGTAGCTGTCTAGAAAAGTGTTAATGGGGTTACGCCTCTGGGAAAACGAGGTTTACTTTAATTAGGTCCGTGCGAAAGCACGGGGAACCTCTCTCAAGTACCGACACTGATCTGGCTGAAAGATTGACGGAATTGTAGGGTGTAATTAATCCCGGCTAATCTTACCTTTTAGGGTTTGAAGGTAGATTTGATAAAACCAGTGGGAGACATCCTGATTATATAAGATAATAACCAATCTAATCTTGCAAGAGCATACGCTAAAGTGTTTTCTTCTCTCTCTCTCCAGGTAGCGACCATGTCAGGCCATAATCAAGATAATAATATGGATGTATTGACTGAATCCGCTTATTATACTGAGCAGGGGAACATTGGACCCGTTCTTTCTTATAAGAGTTATAAGACTGAACAGGAAACAGGAGAATATCTGGATTCTCAAGCCGCCCAAAAGAACATGCATGCTGATGCATCTTCTTCGGGTGTGTTAGTTATTGAGAACTGTTTCTCAGTTCACCCTACGTCCTGGGTATTAGATACCGGATCAGGATCCCACATATGTAAATTGTTACATGGGCTACAAAAAGGTAGAGAACTGGGAAAAGGTGATCATTCCGTTCAAGTAGGAAACGGTGCAAGTATTGCAGCCAAAGCAGTTGGCGAATATCACCTAGTATTACCAAGTCGTAATACACTGATTCTGAATGAGTGTTATTATATACCGAACATGATGTGCAACATTATATCGGTTTCTTTATTAAGTAAAAAAGGATATAATTTTGTAGTACAGGATAATGTTATGAACATCTTCCTAAATCAAAAGTTGATTGCATCAGGCTCGTTACATAATAGCATATTCATTCTCAATCAAAATACAGTCCTCAATATACAAAGCACACACAAGAGGACAAGTTCAAATCCTTCTTGTGGCATTGTAGACTTGGTCATATCAATGCGACACGGCTAGCTAAGTTACATAAGGATGGATATTTGAATCCGTTCGAATTATCATCTTATGATACTTTCCATTCATATCTCAAAGGAAAAATGACCAAAGCTCCGTTTAGTAGACACGGAGAAAGAGTTACCGAACTCTTAGGACTGGTACATAGTGATGTATGCGGTCCCATGTCTACGCATGCCAGGAACGGTTCTTCCTACTTCATTACATTCACTGACGATCTCTCTAGATTCGGACATGTGTTCCTGATGAAACACAAGTCTGAATCTTTTGAGAAATTCAGAGAATATAAGCACGAAGTAGAGAATCAAACGGGCAAAAGTATTAAGATTCTTCGATCTGATCGAGGAGGTGAATACTTAAGTAATGAGATCCTAGATTATCTAAAAGAGAATTGGATTCTCTCTCAGCTTACTCCTCCTTATACACCACAGCACAACGGTGTATCGGAGCGGAGGAATCGCACCCTATTAGATATGGTGCGCTCTATGATGAGCACTGTTGAGTTACCTATTTCCTTCTGGGGTTATGCGCTTGAGACAGCAGCATACCTATTGAATCAAGTTCCGTCTAAATCTGTACCTACCACACCATATGAGATATGGAGTGGGAAGAGACCGTATCTTAAACGAGTTAAGATATGGGGTTGTCCGGCCTATGTCAAAAGGCAAAATCCGGACAAACTCGAGGCACGATCAGTTCTTTGCAAGTTTGTAGGATATCCGAAGAATTCTTATGGATGTTATTTCTACCACAGTGAGGAGAAAAAGGTGTTTGTTGCTCAACATGCCACCTTTTTAGAAAAGGAATTTCTTGCAAAAGAGATTAGTGGCTCTGAGGTAGAACTGGAAGAAGTTCCAGCAACACAAACTGCAATTGAAGATTTAGTGGAACCGGAGGATTCAGTAGTACCCGACGAACCCCAGCCTCTCCGCCAATCTAGTAGGGTTTCTCATCCACCTGAGAGATACTACGGTTTTCTCATTGATGGTGGAAGCGAGGATTGCATCATGGAAGATGATGACCCGACTAGTTTCGAGCAGGCCATCACGAGTGGTGACTCTGTGAAATGGCTGGATGCAATGCGATCTGAGATGGAATCCATGCACACCAACAAAGTATGGACTTTGGAAAATGCTCCTGAAGGGGTAAAACCCATTGGGAGCAAGTGGATCTTTAAAAAGAAATTTGGTGTAGATGGAAAAGTTGAGACTTTCAAAGCTAGACTTGTTGCAAAGGGTTTTCGTCAACGACCAGGTGTGGATTATGACGAAACTTTTTCACCAGTGGCTATGCTTAAGTCCATCCGGATCTTACTTGCCATTGCTGCATACCATGACTATGAAATCTGGCAAATGGATGTTAAGACCGCCTTTCTAAACGGTGATTTAGAAGAGTGCGTGTACATGACTCAGCTAGAGGGCTTCGTAGATAGTGGGAGCAGCGGAAAGGTGTGCAAGCTGCTTAAATCCATTTATGGGTTGAAGCAAGCATCGCGGAGTTGGAACATCTGTTTTGATATTGTAGTTAAAGAGTTTGACTTCATAAAAAATATAGATGAACCTTGTATTTATAAGAAGGTAGCAGAGGGTAAGGTTGTCTTCCTCGTATTGTACGTGGATGACATACTCTTGATAGGAAATGATATTCCTATGCTGTAATCAGTCAAGCTCTTCTTATCACAAAGATTCTCAATGAAAGATCTAGGTGATGCCTCCTGCATATTGGGAATCATGATCTATAGAGATAGATCTAAAAGGATACTGGGATTGTCCCAATCCAGATACATTGACACCATACTAAAGAGGTTTAGTATGGAAGAATCCAAGCGTGGGAACCAACCCACGATCTTTGGACCCACTCTCTCCAAAGAGATGTCTCCCAAGACTGATTTAGAGAGAGCTCGCATGCAAGGGATACCCTATGCTTCGGCAGTAGGCTCTATCATGTATGCGATGCTATGTACCAGACCCGATGTAGCATACTCACTAAGTGTAGTGAGTCGGTATCAAGTAGATCCTGGAGAGAGTCACTGGACAGCTGTGAAGAACATTCTCAAGTACTTGCGAAGGACTAGAGACATGTTCTTGGTGTATGGTAACGGAGAACTCCAGGTGGAGTCCTTTACCGATTCCAGCTTCCAAAGTGATAAGGACGACTCTAAGTCGCACTCGGGATTTTTCTTTACCCTCAATGGAGGGGCGGTATGTTGGGAGAGTTCCAAACAGGATACCGTTGCAGACTCGACGATGGAGGCTGAATACATCGCTGCCAACGATGCTGCCAAAGAGGCTGTCTGGATAAAGAAGTTCATTAGTGAACTTGGTGTGGTTCCATCCATTGTACATCCAATACCTCTGTATTGTGATAACAATGGAGCTGTGGCGTTGGCCAAGGAACCCAGGTCCCATCAAAAGTCCAGACATATTCTTACCCGGTATCACCTGATCAGGGAGATAGTTGATCGTCGAGAGATCGAGGTCAGGAGAGTAGATACGAAGGACAACACTGTGGATCCATTCACGAAGGCTATTCCCCAGATACAGTTTGAGAGATTATTCGGGATGCTAGGTATGAGATACTACAGCAGCTGGCCTTAGTGCAAGTAGGAGATTGTTAGTTATGTATATGCCATAGAGGCCATTGTTGTTCATATGATGTATATTATAATGGATGCTTGGATATATATAGAGAGGACTTTCTTGCTCGTCATGATAGTATGCTATTTGGTTTCACTTTATCTTAACATGTTGACTTGTATTGGTTTACTGTTTTTCTCTCACATGTTGATAAAGCCCTTAGGATCTGTACTCGACTACTGGGACTATGATGAGATCATACTAGTGGGGCCATGGTAGTCGATGAGTACATCCTATTACTGTTCCTAGTCGAGGGTATATCGAGACAGGGCATCGATACACCAGAGTAGACTAGCGTATACGCATCTTGACCCATATGATGGGCGATGGATGATCCCATATCCATCGGTGTCTGACATCAGAGATGGTGTACGGGTGCTCAGTGGAGACTGGGTACACTGGACGGACTCGCCGAGAACTCCCAGATGGTGATATACCACACGTCAGATGGCAGTTCTCCGGTAACACTGGTACAGGGTAGTCCGTAGACCCGAGATCGTCATAGAGTCTTGTGTGATTCCCACTATGCTTTGATTTCCACCTTACAACGTCCAAGAGGGCGTGCAAAACGGTGGCTTTTGGGTACAGTCCCGAATCACATGGAGGCAATGAGCGATAGGAGGCGATTCGTCTCTCCCGGTACAGGGAGTTGATGTTGTGCTGTGTTCGATTGGCTATAACTGGAAGTCCCTGGCCAGGACTGATATAGAGATTTACCGGTAAGTGTTACTAGTAGTTTCTCGACCTGTTATGAGCCATACATCGACACGACTTATCGGTTACTGGGGTCTGACGTATACCACCCCTAGACTTGATATGCGACATATCAGACGAAGAGACCGGACTGTATGGGAGTGTTACTGGTTGGATTCACAGGAGAACGTACAGGCTAGCTTGTTGATCTTCTGATCGCTCAATACCTGGGTGGCTGTTACGTTTAGCTGACCGCTTGCAGCTTGTGGGTGTTTGATATGATCATCGCCTGCTACCGGCGTATTGACGATTCTTTAGAGTCCTACACAGAGGTTTCTTGGCTCAGGCAAAACGGAGTAGAGGCACATATGTGATATGTGCAGGACCGAGAATAATGCGATATGAGATACCGTATTATATTCTCGCGATATTTAGATATGAACCGGATCATCAGATCAAGTGTTGATTCGATGAATCGGTACATGGTATAATAGTCGGTTATATTCGATATAGCCGGATTGTCGGATCAAGTATTGATTCGATGATTTAATGTATAATAATATATATGATATAATGTATTACATTATCTAATATGGCTCGCTTTATTATTTCATTTTCTCACCGGATAATACATTGATATATATGCGATATATATTAATTGTATTATTTTCTTTTGTTACAAATATATAATATATATGTGATATATATTATAGTAACATGTTATGATTAATTATGGAACATGTTTTGTGGAGATAAAGCAAGGTTAGGGTTTGATTAGGGTTAGTTCTTTCTTGCACCTTCTAGAACTTTTTCCTCTTGTCTTAAAGAAGATATTATGATAAATATTTTCGCATGACTCATTGTTTTAACCCAACCAAACCCTAGCCCTAGTTTATTCTCTACAAAGGTTAAGCTTCTCATCCTTGACCATGGTTCCATAATCAATCATATATTCACTTCTACTATTCATCACAAAAGGATTATCTTTTTCATTCATCATCTTCTTCTCTCTTTGCTTTGAGAAAGCTTACTAGTTATTTCTTTTGTGATGATTTCAAGTGAGATTATGATATAAAAAGATAGCATAAATACTACTCCATCATCCTCATCTAATCTAGCCCATTAGATTAGGGTGTTCACCTCATTAGAGTGAGAGAGCTTGAGTTATTGCAATTTCGACGTAGATCATCGGAGAAAAGGAATACCACAAGCTAGCATGGATCGTTCGATTCGTGGAGCCTCTCTTGAGTCCGGGAGATCGTGGATCGCGGCGAAGGGATTTCTACTCGGAGCTTATGAAGCGAAGGAGCGGACTACAAAGGTTGTAATCCCTCACACTCAGTAATAAAGTTGTTATCTTGCATGTTAAACCCTAATAATCTAGCAAAGATCCCGGCTTTGGGTTGTTCGGCACGTCTAAAATTTTATCCGGGCATGTTTGATGCCTTATGAACCTTCACAAGAGTGCCTAGGAACCCTACACGTACGGCTAGTACCTCTGACGTGCTAGTGGTTAAATCCACAGCCAAAGTATTGACGAGTCTTTAGAGTCCCCCACAGACAGTTTCTCAAGTTTCAGGCGAAACGTTGTAGAGGCCGTATGATATATGGCAGGGTCCGATCGTATACATGCAGTAGTGCATGGATCATGATCGGTCGGATCATACTAGTGGGCTTTGGTTTAAGCCGGATCCTAATATTAGATTTGTTGGATTACTTTAGTCTCATCGTATTCGTATTCGGTCGGAATGCGGATGCAGGTATGTATATACAGGTGAGGGGTATCCTTGTGATCCGTCACGAGTTTACTTTAGATGTTGCCGTATCTTTTTTATTGTTGTAAACATTTGGGTTAATGTTTACAAATGGAAATAATGAGCTAGAAATCATGATTAGGAGCATTAATTGTGACACATGCACAAGTGGTGACTCATGGTCTCTTTCTTTGTGCATGTGTCACATTATGTGATTGATTTATGAGTTGAAATGAGGAAGAGAGAGAAGGGCAGCCATGGTAAGGGTTGGCTCTTGTATTATTCTTGATCTCTCACTCCCATTTTCATCATACAACACAAGAAAAGAAAAAGAACCTCTTCTTCTTCTTCTTCTTCCTCTAGCTCACCATTTCCATTGATGGCTTCATCTTCAACCTCCATCCATACAATGGATGCAAGAGACAAAGTTGTCACACACATTCTCTACTTCACCTTGGACATGTCGGCTAGCGAACTTCGTGTCCGAGTTGCTTCGGATGAAGAGGGAGTCCGTAAAAAGACTCGATGATGTGGTGCCCTTTCCGACGAGGAGATCGGGATTGGAGATGTCGCGAGGAGCTTGGGATGGTGGCCAAAGACCGAAGGACACGGATCGATCGGTATAGCCTTTCCAACCCTTCTCTAGTTTGCTAGTTATAGGTTAATGGTTCGATCCAGGATTAAAGTCTGCGATAGCGTCGGTTTCAAGATTGAGAAAAGTTTTCGTTTCCGCATTTTGGCCTCGGATCGATGGCCGGGGCGCTACCGTAGACTTACATATTATATGCTTACATTTTCCTTCATAATATTAATTATAATATATAAACACATGAAAATAGTATTTTTACGGATAAACTCTTATATGTGTCATATTTATAATAAACATCTTTTATTATATAGAAATAGTGAGGAAAATGTCACATCAATAGTGCAGTTTTATTAACTGAACATGCCCCTCACGTGGGGGCTGGTAAAATAAAAAGGGCTCTGCACTCAACGATTGGCGTCCAGCGCCGAGCGCCCTACATGCTTCTCACATGGGCGTTGTTTAACATAAAGCGCTCTATAAATAGAGCCCAGAGCCATAAAGAGTGTTTAACACTCAATAAAATAAATAAATAAAATAAGGTTGAGCATCAAGGACCATATCAATGCTCAGCATTGTTGAACAAAAGGGACCGAGCCCAAACATGCGCGAACACTTTATTCAAAAATTGAGCGGGTTGAGTCCAAGCTGACCAAAAGTCCCTAATCCAGATCAACTGAGCCTATGGGCTAACAATTTTTCTAAACTTTGATCTTATTCCTAAACCCAACTGCAGATCTCTCAACTAACATTGGTTCAAGGGTACATCTCCCCACACCTCTGATATATGTCGTTGTGATTCTTCAATGTCTTCGGGGAGGTGGCGGGTCCCGACAATCAACAATACATCGGACCGAAACGTCCCTAAACTAATGATGGACCGCAAAGTCCTTAAACTAATAACAGACCGAAACATCCTTAAACAAAACCCCCGCCTAAAAAATGGTGATCTGTGGACCGCAATGTCCTTAAACTAAACTCTATGGACTATAACGTCTTTAAACTAATAATGGACCGCAACGTCCTTAAACTAAAACGATAGAGCCCAAATGCTCTTTAGTCGGATCTAAATGATCTTGAACCCCGTTAAGTAGATCTTAGTCCAATATCGGACTAACGTTTCCTTAACAAATATTAAAGTTGATCTTAATCTCAAACGAGATTAACGATCCTTAAATCAAACCAAACCCAAATCTACGAAAATACGGATTTAGACTAATCCCCGCCCTACGGGCGACAACACAAATTAGTCTTTGTATACAATCCATGGGCCACCAAAAATAAAATAAACACACACGATACGAAGTGAACATCTGGAGCATGAGAAAGTGGTTATCGCTACACGATAACGTAATTAACTGCAGGGGCTTGCGCCTGCAGGGAAGAGCGTCCCTACAATCAAAAACCCCTCGCAAACGAGGGGGAATCTAACGAAGTCTACTACAACGGCCGTATCTGTCCAAACCTTCGATACATGGTGCTATAAATCAACTTGGTATCTTCGGAGAGGTAGACGGATAAAACCACATAGTATCTGCCCCCCAAAATTCAGGCCAGACGTCCCAACGTCCCGGTCGCGTCTTTCGGCAGTTAACAGATTCTGGCACGCCCGGTGGGACCTTTTCTTCTTTCCATTCCACGCTTCGTGTGTCGTATTCGCGAACGAATCGCGGTTTAATATGGTTGCCCCTGGATTCGAGGTACTAATATTTGGTGCCTTGCTCCATGCAGAAAAGAAGATGACGTCGATGGCTTCTAACTGCATAAATTGCAACAACAACTTCCACTCTGTCCCTGCTGGAAGAGTAACTTATGGGCCCCAAGCGGCCTCCATCTTCGCCATGCCGGTGGAACAAGTGATACAGGCCACCACTGGGTTGTTCTTCGGTACTATGCTCCCACCAATGAGCTTCAATGCTCCAGTTCCATCATAGGAAGTTTCAAAGAAGTCGGTCTTCGATTGGCTTGTAACTACCGCGGCCTCTCTCAACAGGTCGTCCAAATCTACCACCTCAGTCCTCGACAGGCTGAGCTTAAGCTCAAATGGGCCCACGAAGAGGCTCGCAGCATTAGAGAAGGCTATCCCAACTCCTGCTGCATACGGGGTCGTCCAAACTACTTCCCTACTCGAAAGTCGGCCTTCGACAGGTTGACCATTCTTCCCCAGTGGATGTCAGTCTTGACAGGCTGGCACCAATAACAGCCTCTCCTCAAAGCAGGGGGCATGATGAAGCTGCTCTGACGATAAAGGTGATCCCGGCTACACGACATGCTCGACGTCGTCACTGACGCCGAGTGAGGAAAGCTGGGGGAAATTCCCCTTCTGGACTTACCCAGCCAGCACCAATGGTGAAAGTTGATGCTGCTGTTCCAACTAGAAACAACTTTGAGCCGCTCAGGAGGGTGCGCAAGAATTCTCCAACTGTCGTGTTGAAAAGGTCTCCTTTACCCGCGGAGAACATTACAAAGGCAAACCCGGAACAACCCTCTCAGCGGCTGTCCCCCAAAATCCACAGGGTCTGGCGAAGAGTCCAAGACTCTGTAATCGACAAAGACTACTCCCGCAGATCGAAGAAAATGAAGGCCCGGCAAGAGGAAAGTCATCCCGCCGTCGTACCACAGAAAGTATCGTCTGCAATATCCCCCTCAACTTTGACCGCCAATAAAAGGAGAAGGCCAGAGAAGATCCCCGTGTCTACGACAAATCTCGAGGGCACTGAATCCAAACGCCCCAAGTCCGGGGGCATGCTAGTGCACACCGTTTACATGGCTTCCAGAAAAGAGGAAAGCCGTACTTCTGGGGGTCATCGACCACTTACGCGGTCTGTAACAAAGGCTCAGGAGCAACAACAGAGACTCTAGGAGATGCTGACAAAGATGGCCGCACTTACTGGGCAGAAAGAAACCCCGGAAGTATCATCGGATCAATGCCAGGAGCAGGAAACCGACGCCGAGTTCCTCCGAAGAATGCTCGAAAAGAAAGATAAAGAACCCGCGGAACAAGCGGCTAACATAAAACAAATGGCGCTCCTATTCCAAGATATGATGGGGATGATGATTCAGCCGGACCCTCCAGCCAAAGATCTCCCAATAATCATTGGAGACGACAGAAGGGAGACATCAAACCCTCTTTCGGTTTTATCAGCAGCCAGGGAGGGGACGATCTCGAAAGCTGCGCTTGATGACTACATAGCTCAACAAATACGAGCTCATCATGCAAGTGAAGCTACTGGCCAAGTCTTCAGAACTGGGCGACCCTATCCAAGCTGGTACGATCAAATTAAGTACCTGCCGGGATATACGATCCCTATATTTCACGTGTATAAGGGGACATGCAACCCCCATCAGCACGTCGCTCAGTTCAGGTGTAACGACCCGAAAAGTACGGAACATGACCGGCACTTAAATTACGAAACGTCTCGAGGCATACGTAATCTAAGTAAGCCAAAATCTAGAAATCAAAACCAAAGAAGCAGTAGAGTGAAGGAAAAACCAAATTTAAGCAAGTAGTTTTAACAACATAGGCCGAAGTATGTATTTTTAAAATCTCAAGTTTTTTTTGAAAATTTCGGCAGAGTCTCCTTTGTAAATACTGGCCCCAAACGGGATACAACATGAATAGTATACGAAATAAATAAAAAGGCATCCCCAAGTGGGAGCTAGCACTTCGTCTATCGACGGTCACAACCACGCAAGCAATATAATATACAACGCCGAAGGGCGAGGATCAAAACTCAAAAGAAAACCCAAAATCAGCATGAAAACCATAATAATACAATGCGTGACTCTAAGGTCGAAATAATAACAAGTCCGGTCTTCTATCTCTATTAAATATACAATCTGGTTGATGGAGTTTCTAGATATAACTGAAATAACAAATAAACAATGGTGGTCCTGATGCAAAGAACCCACCTACCAAAGCAATCACCCGGAAGGAACAGTGTGCCAGCAAGCCGCAACGAAACCCGTACGGCAAAACCAGCAAGGAACTGTGGCACAACGGGGGTGAGTTGCCAACTCGTGAGTAGAAAACATCTACGAGTAGAAATCGCATGCATGACTCTATCCTAGGTCATATCAGGTAATACCTTCAAATAATATCATGATCCATCTACATATAAGTGCAATACCACGTGCTCGTGTCAGTGCCTCAGATAGCAACATATCAGATATATATGATGTATGAATGCATTATGAATGGAAACAGAATATATCATGAGTGAGACAACTGTTTTCTTTAATCAATGTGATTTTTATATGTATATAAATCGAGTAACATCAATGAAATCAACTGAAAAATCCGTGTCAAGTATCGACACAAACCATAAATCCAAATATCTCAATATCTCAAATCTCAAATCTCAATATCTCAAATCTCAAATATCAATATCTCAGGCATCCGTATCATCTGCGGGATCGGCCCGCGGGCTCCGGCAGAACGGATCAGCCTGTATCCATCTCATGACTCCGGCCGGTATCCTCCAGATAACCGACGAGTCGAAATAATATCACCGGTAGGTAGTGCTCCCCTGCCAGGCTCATCGAATACAACTCGAGCTTCTTGCCCTGGGGTACCATACCGGGCCCACCATTTACCCGAGACGGTTCATCCAACTCCTCGAATCGGGTCTCGAAATCCAACAGCAATCATGAAAACTCATGGTGGACGACTCATACATCATGAGAAAACCGCAATTTGCATTTTAAAATGATGATACTAAACTTTTATTAAATTCTTTGCGGTTTTCCCCCAAATCCAGAAATATCATGGAAATCATCAAAATCATGATACCAATAAACAGTGAATACCGGCATAAATCTCCATAATACTGCATAACCAATGAATATATCAATGCACCTAATATCATGCACTGAATGCAATATTTAAACTAGCATATGGAAGCTATAACATATTGCGACTATCAGTTATCAAGCTATGTCAATGAAAATGTATTTTCTAAAGTGTACGTGACATGGCAATTACCGATGATGATGTGTGTGAGCCGGAAAGTAAGTGTATGTGGAACATACGCATCATCGGTAATGGTGCTGGTGTCCTGACAGCAAGGTTCATAATCACTAAGTACACAATAACATGCAATGAGACGATAACAACATGATAAATGGCAATGAATAGTAATTGCAACAATAATATGCGGAACATGAATGATAACGTAACAATAAGGAATCTACATTGCTACACCTGTGTTATACAGTTTTTCCATTTGAAATAGTACGAATCGTGGTGTTTTGAAAATAAGGGCTACGATGTTTTTAAGAAAAGGTACGTCTTTTGAAATATCCGTAGTATCCCTTGACATGTCTTTAAAATCCTCACGATTCGTTAGTTTTGGAGATAGGTATGACTCGGGTCCAGTCTAACATCTACTAGGTAACTACAGATCTAACTAACAACCAATCGGAAGGGGTATGGAAACTACCTAAATTTGAGTCGATATATATATATATATATATATGTATAATAGTCGGTGATCCCGCCTCAATAGTATCCCATACGATACCCTATATAATATGACATTCTCGAGTCAAGAGTGTGGATCTATCATCAATATATAGCTCGTACGGTAAATCCGTCGTACGGCCTCCCAAATCTGGGTACGGGTCAAATGTCATATCTATCACATTATTCATCTAGTATCCTTTTTATCAAATATCATTATCGGGGTACTGATCTACGTCTAGTACATAACTGATACCATCTATGTATGCATGCGTGTGTATGAAAACACAACGCCTAAAGGACCCGCTAAACATATCACGTCGTAACTCGAATACAAACCCTGTCACATCACCGATCTCACGGCCTCAAGCCCAATCTCATCGACTCATCTCCAATCCCAAGTACTATCCTCATAATCCGTGTATATGTGTGTGTATATATATATATATATATATATATATATATATATATAGTCCCATACCCATGTGTGTGTGCGCGCGCACACACACACACATATCCCCATATACGCACATGTAAAATAGATGTATGCAAATGCGTGTGTGCGTGAACCTATTCTAGGGTTCGCGCCTAAGAAGCTATGCTAGTTTACTTCTAATTACCCTAAACTAAACCATGAACACAATAATCATCTCTTAATAAACATCCAAGTATCATGAATCACATATATAAACATATATATATCATAACTATACTACTAACTGCGGGAGTGTTATACGCTATCCACCCGACTTCCCCCGTAGATATAATCTACCCACCTGATCTTCGCTCGCCGGTGCCGACGTCGCCACGTGCTTGTTTATCGTCTCGAAATCCACATGGGGGTACCTACATGTCACAACGTATCGTCTCGCTTAAAACCCAATTCGAAATCGAAACGGCATACGAAAACCAAATTAGCACGCGTATCACGCATAGGACAAAACCTATCGCCTACGCATGCAAGAATAGCCAAACCAACCCTCGATGTCGATGTACAAACGTCAAACCATCGAGAAAAACCCAAACACCCCAATCGTGTTTTCACAAATCACTAATTATATATGAAATAAGGTTTAAATCATCAAAACATTAAAATTAATCAAATCGTTTTATTTCCCAAAAACCTAGTTAGCACAAATTCCCATTTCGGTTCAAAACTTGATGTTTTAACCAAATCTAAATATTTTAACGATTCTAATGGCAAAAATGCTCACTTAATATCATAATTAGGTCACACAAATATTCACTACTAATTTATCTCACCAAAATATATACATTTTAAAAACCCAGTTTGCAATTTTATCCAATTTCAACCATTTTATAGAAAAAATGCACAAACAACAATTTAGCTTAGATTTGCATGATCTAAAATATTAAACTATAACTTATAATGTTAATAATGTGATAAAAATCCTAACCATATTTTAATCTCACATATATATGTATTTCATAAAAACCCTAGTTTGCATAAAAAAAAGCTTAATTTGGACATTTTACAAGTAACGATTTGTAATTAGCAACTAGATTAGTTTTTAACAAGTCTTAAGATGCTAGCCCACACCACACAACCCTAATCAAAATACTCAAAACCCTAACTTGATCCAAACTCTTTTCTAGAGTTTTCAAACTTTCCATTAAAACCTAATTAACACTTAATTAACTTAGATTAAAGCAATAATCAACAATTTAACTACATGGTTAAGATTATACCTCCACATTTTTTGTAGATCCCACTTGCCACTAGCCTCCTAAAATGCAAACTTGTCACCAAGATCCATGCTTGATAGGCTAAGGAAAAATGTGTAGAGAGTGGATTTTGATTTTGAGGTTTTAATCTATGGATTTTGTAGGATTTTTTTGATGGGAAAAAGGAGTGGATTTGGGGGAGGGGCTGCTACAGTTGGGGAGAGAGGGGCTCGGCCTGAAGAGGGGGGTGGAGGGGAGAGAAGGTGTGGTGATGTTATGAAGTCAAGAATTGACCAAAGTCAACAAAGCCAATACTTACATATATTTATTCTTTTCATTTATTTTCTTTTCATTTGTTTTCTTTAGCAATTCAAGTGGGGAAAAGTGGGGAGAGGGCAGCATGTGGCTCGTCCAAGCAGCCTAGGGGGGAGGAGAGAGGTTGTGGGTGAGTGTGGGTGAGAAAAATGATAAATGTTATACCCCAATTTCTATTTACACTAATTTCACCATTTAAGCCTTTTTCTTCAATATTTTCTAAAACTATTTGACAATTTCATTTCATTTTAGAAACAATATTTTACATGTTAGTTTAATGTGTCATGATGCACAAAATTTGTATCAACCCATTCCAATTTGTAATTATCCCTAATTAAATGTATTAGTGACGGCTTAAAATAATATTAAAATAATTAATTTCGGAAAAAATTTCAGTAAATTAGAAATTTTACAAGTGGCTCAATAAACACCAAATACTAGCAACTACATATCTAGAATATATATATTTAATTTTATATTAAAAGATATTTATATCTTGATTTTTACGGAAAACACCCGTTATTTTTCCGATTTTCCGAAATTTCATTTAAACGTTTTTCAAAACGTTACATCAGGGCTCTATGCGGCAATACTGGAGGTGACGAAAAACTGCTGCTTCGCCAATTCGTCGGCAACTTAGTGGAGACGGCATTTGAATGGTACTCGGAGCTTCCGAATGACTCCATCAAAACATTCACAGAAATGGAGTTGCTATTCATCCAGTGTTTTGCAAGCGCCAGCGAACGCACCCCGATCACGGCAATGATCAATGTCAGGGTGAAGCCAGGAGAGACTTGGGTTCAGTATGCAATTCGGTGGCGGAACCTATGGTCGAGATGCATACAACGCATAGAAGAAGCTCTTGCCGTGGGAATGTTCATGGGGACCCTTGATCCGCAGGCAACTATTGTTGGGGTAAAAATTTACACCCCGGTTGACCAAGCCAAAATCAAAGTCAACCCCAAGCCAAGTGGGCCCAAGCCCAGATCCAGTGAGCCCATGCCCTGGTCGAGCCCGAACATGAAGCGGCCGGCCTCCCCCACGCCAAGATAAAATTTTTGTAATAAACAATTTTTTTGTATTTCTTTTATTTTATTTCATGGATAAATGTAAGAAAAATAGGCATAAAGACAAATTTTTGTAAAGCCAATGGCTTATGTGCAAAAAGAAATGGCACATGAGCCATGGGATAGGCAAAATGCCGTTTTGTGAAGCCCAAGGGGCTATGTGTAAAGTGTATGGCCTATAAAGGCAAAGATAATGAAAAAATCACAACTTTTCTCTCTCTCTCAAAATTTTTCAGATCTGAGATCTTTTCTCCTTCTTCAAGGTTCCAAAACCTTCCTTTTTCTCTTGAATTAAATCAAGAGTTTTACTCTTCTTTTTATAAAACAAATTAGTTTTTCACCACAAAACCCATAAAGGGGAACTCGGATCTTCCATTAGATCTCAAAAAGAAGAGATTTTTAGAAATCCCATATCTCTTGATCTTCAAGATCCAGCTAACAGAGGAGGAAGAAGAAGAACATCGTTCACTAAACCCCAAAAAAAAAAACACACTCAGGAGTCCAACTCCTCTCTGATTTCTCTTCCGAGAAATTTTTTTAGGCTAAAAGCCTCCTTTTCTCGCCGGCGCTCAAGCGCAGAGCGCCCGCGTGCCGACACGTGGCGCGCTTGCGCTCGAGTGCAAAGCGCCCACGTGCCGACATGTGGTGCGCTTGCGCTCAAGCGCAAGCGCTCGAGCGCAAGTCGCCCCGGTGCCGACACGTGGCGCGCTTGCGCTCCAGCGCAAGCGCTCGAGCGCAAGTCGGCAAGCGCAAGCGCTCGAGCGCAAGTCGCCCCCGTGCTGACACGTAGAGCGCTTGCGTTCCAGCGCAAGCGCTCGAGCGCAAGTCGCCCCCGTGCCGACACGTGGCGCGCTTGAGCTCAAGCGCCCAGTGCTCAAGCGCAGAGCGCCCACATACCGACACGTGGCACTCTAGCGTCTGAGCGCACAGCACCTAGGCGCACAACGCCCAAGGTGCTGCCCCACACATCCTTTGGATGTCTTTTCCCCTTTTATATATATACATGTATATCTATACATATGTATACATATGTACATACACACATACTCCACGACACTGTCCCTGTTAGAAACTCTGCGTGGCTCCCGGTATATTTAAAACCCCCCTCCAAAACAAAATACACGTACACTGCACATTGAGTTCGCATGACCAGTTTAACCCGTTAATCGGAGGTTCCCTCGCCCCAAAGGCGGGGGGTAATTAACGGCAGCTTAGTCCGCGGCTGCCGGAGATTTGGATCCCCATAATCATTAAACCCCGGCCTACCCTAGGCAGGGGGAATCTGTAGTACGCCTGACAAGCGCGCGCGTATTCCCATCTCAATGGGGTGACGAAAAACACCCTACAGATTTTGGCACGCCCGGTGGGACGACTCTCTCCTCCCATATTTCGGGTTAAAAGTTCATGCGAACTCAATCAATATACATATCGATTGCCTATACTGAAATGATGTTTTTTTTCCATGCAGCAATCAACTTTCGACGACAATGTCTCCCAACACGAATTCAACTTCCAACGTGACCCCGATCCCGTACGTGGTCAAGATCAACGCTCGTGTGGTTCTCCCCGCAAGCCTCAGTCGACAGTGGGAGGAACCGCCCCGCCAGTTTGGCTCCGTCATCATCTACCCTGCCGGAAGCGCTCATCTGGCGGAGATCCCGGCGGAACAGGTGGCCAAGCCGGTCTCAAGGGGCAAGAGGCCGAATGTCGCAATCGCCAAGGCACCACAGCCAAAACTTAAGATGGTGTCTGAACGACTCGCTGGTGCTCCAGCGGGGGGCAAGAACTCCGGTACAAAGGGCAACATCAAATGTTGCGGACAAGCTCAGGTGATGACTCCAACAAATGCACAATCGAGCGTATCTCCAAAATCCTCCATCGCCCGGTTTACGGCGTCTTCCTAAAGAGCCGAAGTCTGCCAGGTGCTTAGAACAGAAAAGTTAAGGCAGAAGCGGCTCAGGTATTGAGCCAACAAGAGGGCCAGGGCTTCGGCCAAATGGAATCTTGTGAAGTTCCAAGGGCAGGGTCGCACCGCGACGACGGCTAAGTCGGCCGTAAAGATCAGCAATTCCTTCGAGCCTCTGAAGTTGGTTCAGAAGAATGCCATGACTGCCAGAATCAAGAAGACAGCGGTCCGAACAGTGCCACAAAGAGACGTGTCCCAGCCCCAACAGAAAAAGTATGACACTGTCTCTTCAAGGGTCTATCTGGCGCTCTGTGCCGTACGAAAGCAGTGGGGCCAATCCAGAAAAGAAGCGTCAGCACCACTCAAGAACCTGGTTAGGCCAGCCGCCTTCAATCGACTACCAGCTACCGAAGCAATGGGGTCAAGACAGCGATCCGTGAAATCAGCTGCCAATGATAGAAAGACGGCCGGATATATCATCCATACGGTCTATATGGCGGACGGGCGCCCCAGCGACAACCTTCGCAGCAAAAGCAAGGATGGGGCCACCACATCCCAGGCCCAATCTAGCCTGAATGTGGTTGCCGCTGCCCAAGAACAGCCGCCCCCACTGGATGAAGAAAACCTTCTCGATGAGGATGATAGGCAGAAAGACCCCTCGGTCCATGCAGAGTCAAGCTCGGACAGCGAGGAAGAGCCGACTTTCCGCCCCAGGACCGCGGAGCAAGAGTTGCTTCAAGAGCTTCGAAAACAGCTCAGGAGCAAAGATAAAGAGATGGCCAAGCTCTATTCGAAAATTGACGATCTGACAAACATTGTGATGCATCTTACGGTTCAAATTGCTCGAGCGCCTCCCAATCAATCGCAAGCCGCTACTAATCAGCCGGGTGATGACAATCCAAGGCAGCCAATGCATGTTCCTTCGGGTCCAAGACTGGTCGAGCCACATGAAAGACGGCCACACTCTGCTTCTGGGGACACCTTGGCCCCAGATAGCACTATCCCGGTAACACAGGATCAGATAATGGATTTGGTCACCAGCAAGGTTAAAACATTAGTGGCCGAAGCTGAAGCTCAGAAAGAAATCGGCAGTAGTGGGCGGCCATATCCCGCGCAGTATGATCTGATTGAGTTCCCAAGCGGCTATGTCATTCCTAAGTTCGGAAGATTTGATGGAACGGGGAATGCAAATCAGCACGTCGCCCACTTCAAAGCATCGTGCGGAAATACAGGGGGCAATGACGCGCTCCTTCTTCGTCAGTTTGTCAACAGCCTGACCGGTGTCGCCTTCGACTGGTACGCGAGTATACAAGACGGGTCCGTCATTACTTTTGCCCAAATGGAGTCTCTGTTCCGGCAAAGGTTCATGAGCGTCAGTGATAAAATCTCCATTGCCGACCTTGTGAGGACCAAGCCGGGGAAGAACGAAAGCAACACTGACTTTATCGCCCGATAGCGTAATCTCACGGTCAAGTGCGAACCGCCGCTGGAGTAGGACCAGTCCGTCAGCCTTCTCATTGGGAACCTCAGCAATTGGATGGTCCCATTCTTGTGTACAGCGGGCCTCAAGACATTTCAGGAGCTAACCAAGAAAGTCCAAATGCTGGAACGCTTGAAGCAAGAGTCCCCGCCGGACTCTCAGAGAGACAAAACTTGGAAAAGCAAGCGGGACGACAGCCATAGAAGCGGGAGTTCCAGGAGTACCAATGTCTTCAATACGTCCGACAATGAAGAAAAGCGAAGGGCGGGCGAATCCAAAACCAACCGGTCTCGAAAGCCATTACTGGGAGGAGATGGGCCTTACCTAGAGGAGAAAAAGAACAAGGTTTACTCTTTCAGAAGGGACAAGGTCCGCAAGATATTTAATGATGCCTTGAACAACGGCCTACAATTGCCGGAGTCGAAAATACCTCAAGAAGCTAAAATGACCGACAATCATCTGTATTGCCAGTACCACCGAGTAGTGAGCCATGCGATCGAGGATTGCTATATCTTCAAAGACTGGGTCGAGAAGCAGTACAAGGCTGTAGAGATCGAGCTGTCCAAAAGTGTGTTGGTGAACAATCAAGTTGCAACCACCAACTTTATACAGACAGAAACGGAAGCCTTCTGGGAGAAGACAGCCGAACCCGCTGCCCTGAGAAGTGAAACGGACTCATCGCGGCCTCCGTGGAGTACGCACATATCTAATAAGATGAAGAAGATGATAAAGCTACTTCGAAAAGAACCCAGGACGGAATGGGAAGGGCAGAAGAAGCCTACCAGCCCAGCTGCCAATGCGGCTCCATCAGGCTCAAAATCCAAGAAGCTCAAGAAGAAGAAAAGTGCAGCTCGGCGTGAAAAGGAGTCTGCAGGGAGATCGACCATTCAAAAATATATCGATTCCCTCGAAGAATATGAACAGAAGGAAAGAACTCTGATTCAGTTGAAGGAGTTCCTCCCTGTACGAGCGGCTGAAATTCTGGAGGAGTTAGAAGAAGACTCCAATGAAGTGATCCCTATGGTTACCTGCTACGCCATCCATCTGGGCAGCGACTCTGAGGAGGATCCCTGTTTTCCCGAAGAGGATGAGGAGCTCGCCACAAAGGCCAATCAAATCCAGCTCAGAAGCGGCAGGGCTCTACCGCCAAATCAGGGCAACGCCCCAAAAGGGAAGGAAAAACAGGTGGCTAATGAGGAAGATGGCAGAGAACTAGCTGATGAAAACATAAGTCCTTCCTCGATGGACTATAATGTCTTGGCACATCTCCGGAAGCTTCCGTCTCTCCTGAGCATCTACGACGCCTTGGTCCTATCTAAGGAGCTTAGAGATGTTCTCATTCACGCTCTACAAAACCCCGAGCGGTATCAGGCTCACTTTGCGGAAATTAATATGAAAGAATCCCAGCACGCTTTGTATGCCGCCGCAATCACATTTAAAGATGAAGACTTGCTACTGGGAACGACTGAGCATAATCGGCTGCTTTACGTGACCGGGTACAGCGACGGAGATCGAATTAATCGCATATTGATTGATCCGGGGTCCTCAGTGAACATCATGAACTTGCGGACGCTGAAGAGTTTGTCAATGGACGTCCGACACCTGTCAAGGGAAAGGATTGTCATTCAAGGTTTCAACCAAAATTGCCAGCAAGTTCTGGGGTCCATAGCTCTGCCAATCAAATTCGGGGATCTGCAAACTGAAGCTAAGATATACGTGATCGATGCCGACACGTCTTATAAGATTATCTTGGGGCAGCCGTGGCTCCACGATTACGGCATCATTCCGTCAACTCTCCATCAATGCATGAAGTATACTAAAAATGGCGAAGAAAGACGCATTGACGGAGACATCCAGTCGTTCGGTGTGCATGAAGTCCGATATGAAGATTCTCGGTACTTTATGAACCACCAAAATGCTAAGCCATAACTGACGGAGGATAGACCGGCCCCAAGACTCAAAAGCAAATCTGCGCCGGTTGTCACTTTCAAAAGTAAAAACGCCTAAGTGCGCCCACATTTCGGTAGCGACACTGATGAGTCCGACGCTGGAAGCCCGTCCTTCCGTAAAACCCGCCCTCTTTTCGGCAGCGATACGGACGAATCTGTTACTGAAGGCCCATCTAGCAGCAAAGTCCGCCCTCATCTTGGCAGTGACACTGAAGAGTCAGAAGAAGAGGACCTGCCGTGCAACAGCTGTGCAGATTGGACCCCCATGCAGCAAGCGAAACTACGAGAGACCTCCGAAGTTGCAGAAGGGTCCCTGGCCATCACAAGGGTGCCGGAACGGATGTGCAAAGAGCTCGACGCATTGTCAGTTTCTACCGTGGACCAGCTGAAAACTTTCTACGTGCCCGGGAGGAAAAATGGACAGAAGGGCATCCTGTTTTACGGGTCAAACCCCGTTGTGCACCCGAACGATCTTTCTATCGTGTGCCTTCCCTATGAGAGAGGCATAAGAGCCGTCCTCAATCCCAGATACTATGCGCTCGAGATGCGGGAATACTTTAAAAGGTGCGGATGCCGGTTATATCAAACGGAGTCCGAAGCAAAGTTTTACGAAGGACTATGGTATCCGCCCCAGGTCCGAGCACTATCGATGGACGAATTCCAGATAGACGGGGCATAGGCTACATTCAACCTGATTCCAAAGCGTGCTACATGATCCATGTTGGTGAGGCCATCGAAAGATCAAATGATGATGACGAGATAGCCGAGCCAGAAAAAGCTCCTCAAGAGCTCGAAGATGGCGGACAAGCAACCTTTGACGAGCTAACCGAGATTGACTTAGGAACGCTCGATAATCCAAGGATGACCTACATCAGCTCGCTCTTGTCATAGGAAATGAAAGCACAGATAATTGCCCTGCTGCATGAGTTCGTCGACTGCTTCGCGTGGACATACAAAGAAATACCTGGCCTTTCTCCTGAAGTGGCCATACATAAGTTGGCTATATCTCCTGATGCTAAGCCAGTCAAACAAGCTCCTCGAAGAATGAGAAGGGAACTAGAAGAAAAGGTCATCGAGGAAACTAAGAAGCTCATCGATGCCGGCTTCATCAGGGAAGAGAAATATGCGGACTGGATCGCATGCGTAGTCCCAGTGAAGAAGAAAAATGGGCAGATCCGAGTTTGTGTCGATTTCAGGGACCTCAACAAGGCATGTCCTAAAGACGAATTCCCGCTACCGGTCATGGAAATGATGGTCGATGACACCTCAAATTACGAGTTGTTCACCTTTATGGATGGCTCGTCTGGATATAATCAGATCAAGATGTCTCCTGAGGATGAGAAGCACACAGCATTTCGAACCCCGATCGAAATATATTGCTACAAGGTGATGCCGTTCGGATTGAAGAACGCAGGTGCTACATATCAAAGGGTAATGACCAATATCTTCGATGACCTAATTCATAAAGTCGTCGAATGTTATGTTGATGATCTGGTCCTTAAGACTAAAACCAAGGCCGATCATATCCAGGATCTTAGGACCGTTCTCACCAGACTGAGGGAATTTGACCTGAAAATGAATCCTTTGAAATGCGCTTTTGGCGTGCCATCGGGAAAATTCCTGGGCTTCATAGTCCGACATCGAGGGATCGAAGTTGATCCATTAAAGATAAAGGCCATCATGGAGATGCCCCCTCCGAAGAGTCTGACACAGCTAAGATCTTTTCAAGGCAAGCTTGCTTATATACGGAGGTTTATCTCAAATTTATCGGGTAGATGTAGGCCCTTCTCAAAGCTCATGAAGAAAGGAGCTCCTTTTCTCTGGGATGCCGAATGTCAAGGAGCGTTCGAAAGCATCAAACAATACTTGTTGCACCCTCCAGTGCTGCCCGCTCCCATTCCATATAAACCGCTGATCCTCTACACTGCCGCGCTAGATGAGTCACTCGGTGCGCTCCTTGCCCAGAATAACGAGGAGGGAAAGGAAAATGCCCTCTACTACCTCAGTCGAACTCTAGTCGGGGCGGAACACAACTATTCCCCAATCGAAAAGCAATGTCTGGCTCTGATATTTGCTGTGAAGAAACTGAGGCACTATCTGCTGGCTCATCGGGTTATGCTGATCTCCAAGGTCGACCCGCTCAAACACTTGATGACCAAAGCAAGCCTAGCCGGCAGAATGGCAAGATGGGCTGTCATGCTACTTGAGTTTGACATAGTTTATACTCCTCAGAAAGCAATAAAAGGGCAAGCTCTTGCAGACTTTCTCGCTGCTCATCCCATACCAGAAGGGTCGCCGCTAAATTGTGAGTTACCCGACGAACAAGTGCTGCACCTCGAGGAAGATGGGCCATGTTGGGAGCTCTACTTCGATGGAGCCTCATCAATAAGGATCTCCAGTAAATCAAGCATCCCGGAGATAAAGGCAGGGATAAGATTGGTGTTCATCACGCCATCAATGGGAACCCTACGGCGCTCTTTTGCTATCACCGAGCCTCGCACAAACAATGGGGCCGAGTATGAAGCTCTGATAGCTGGTTTAGAGCTCGCCATAGAAATGGAAATCCTTCGGCTACGGGTTTACGGTGACTCCCAACTTGTCGTCAACTAAGTAAGCGGCGATTATAAGATATACAAACCCGAATTAGCTCGGTACAGAGGCCGAGTGGTGGAACTCATGAAACGGTTCACTCATATTGAACTAACGAGAGTCCCTAGAGCGTTGAACGGAAAGGATGACATACTTGCTCTCTTAGCCAAGGAGCTGGCTGATCCTGACATGGACGAAATTCTGATCACAGTCAGGAGCCGACAAATTCTACCCCCAGTCTCTCTACGAGAAGAGGAAAGCGCAGAACAGAAGAGCAGTCCTGCCGAAGAAGCTTCGATCATCCAAGACGAGCCCGATTGGAGAGAACCCTTCATAGAGTACCTCCGATATGACAAGCTGCCCGAAGAAAAGTCTGCGAGGATTCAGCTGAAGAAAAGAGCTCTCCGATACGTGTTTGTAAATGACACGTTATACCGCAGGTCATATGACCAACTCTGGCTCAGGTGTCTGTCATTGGCCGAAGCCCAAAAGTTCATAAAAGATGTTCACTCGGGCGTTTGTGGTGCTCACCAATCTGGCTCCAAGATGCGACTTCAAATCAAATGGCTTGGGTATTACTGGCCCACCATGATACGAGATTGCGGAGAGCATGCAAAGAAATGTCAGATCTGCCAAATCCATGGTGATTTCATTCACAAGCATCCCAATCCGTTGCATCCTACGGTGGCGTCGTGGCCCTTCGAAGTCTGGGGCACCGACATTGTTGGCCCAATTGATCCTCCATCATCCAAAGGCCACCGGTTCATATTGGCCGCGACAGACTACTTCTCCAAATGGTCTGAAGCTGTTCCGCTAAAAGAACTCAAAACAAAAGATATTCTGACATTCTTCCAGCATAATATTCTATACCGCTTCGGTACACCAAGAAGAATCATTTCCGACAATGGGCCTTCTTTCAAGAGCTTCAATGTCTCAAGATTCGCTACTCAGCACAAGATAGACTGGAGATATTCCTCCATCTATAATCCAAGAGCCAATGGGCTAGCCGAAGCCTTCAATAAGACTCTATGCAAGCTCCTGAGGAAAAATGCTTCAGCCAACAAGAGAGACTGTAATCTCAAACTTCATGAGGCGTTGTGGGCATATCGTACCACGCACCGTACTCCAACACAGTCCACTCCATACTCATTGCTCTTCGGAGTGGAGGCGGTCCTCCCCCTCGAAGTCGAAGTTCTAAGCTTAAGAATGGCCGTTCAGCATGAGTTGACGGAGGAGGAAAACGTACTCCTTCGACTTGAAGAACTCGATGCCCTCGAAGAAAAGAGGCTCGCGGTGCAGCAAAGTCTGGAGCTATACCGAGCCCAAATGTCACGGGCCTATGACAAGATAACCCGTCTCCGCGCTTTCAAGAAAGGGGAATTGGTGTTGGTCCTCAAAATACCGATCATCCCCAATCGACATGCCAAGGGAAAATTCGAGCCAAACTGGGAAGGACCATATGTCATCGAGAAAGTGTTTGACGGAGGATCCTACCAACTAATAAGTGCCGAGGGAGAAAGGCCCATGCCACCCATCAATGGCCGATATCTCAAGAAATACTACACGTGAATGCTCCAAGTCGCAGGCGAATTGAGCATATCGGCCTTACGGTCTGGATCATACATCCTGCAAAACCGTATACAATCCACGGGCGTAAATGACCCCTATCTCTCCCAAATCCTGCCGGTGAGACTACTTTTAAAGTCCCACCAGCGGCAAAAAAAAAGAGAAAAAGAAAAAAAAGAAGAAAAATAAAAGAAATAAAAAAATAAACGGTATGTCCACAAGCAAAACGGGCACGGATGAAAACCCGAAAGGGCTCCGTGAGTAAAAACAGCAGGACTACCGGCGAGTCAGTGAAAACCCGAAAGGGCGCAAACTCGTTAAAAGAGATGAAATACACTCGCAAAGTCCTCTCGACCCTGTGAGGAGAAAACCCCTGCGTGAGATCCTTACGACTCACAAAGGAGCGACACACTTAGGAATCCTCACGATTCCTAAGGAGAAAATACACCTGCGGGATCCTTACGACTCGTAGGGAGAAAATGCTTTTATGGGATCCTCACGGCCCATAAAATTGAAAAGTCTTAGGTGATAGGGACCCAAACCTGTCTCCTAAGCTATCGTTCCCCAACGGGAAACGGCAAATGATGAGTCGCTCCTAGCATTTCGCTTCAGTGTTAGCGGTGCTGATGCCGACCAAAAACCCAAATCCCAAGTCCTCCCAAGGAAAATGATGAGTTGCTCCTGGCATTATTCCAGTGCAGCAATGCTGATGCCAAACAAGATCCAAATTCCAAGTCCCCAAACGGCGAATGATGAGTCGCTCCTCGTACCACATTCCAGTACAGCGATGCAAACGCTAACCAAAATCCAATTTCTCAAAATTCTCCCGGCCCTACAGTGGGTCCCCAAGTTGACCATCGTATATAATCAACGGGCTCAAATAATTCTCAGCATACCCATGCCCCACTGTAATCACCAGTTACACGGCCGGTCTTCGCTTTGGGAATGATGCTCCATTGATAAGACCCACTCATGTGTCCTCACGATATATGAGGAGAACAAACCTTTGTGGGATCCTTACGACTCATAAAGGAAAAATACACTTAGGAGTCCTCACGACTCCTAAGGAGAAAATACACTTGCGGGATCCTTACGACTCATAGAGAGAAAATGCTTTTATGGGACCCTCACGGCCCATAAAATTGAAAAGCCTTAGGCGATAGGGATCTAAACCTGTCTCCTAAGCCATTGCTCCCCAATCCCTAAATGGCGAATGATGAGTCGCTCCTGGTACCATATTCCAGTGCAGCGATGCAGACGCCAACCGAATTCCAAATCCCATACCCCAACGGCGAATGATGAGTCGCTCCTGGTACCATATTCTAGTGCAGCGATGCAGACGCCGACAAAGTCCCGAAATTTTTCCGGCCCTACGGTCTGGATCATACATCATGCAAAACCGTATACAATCCACGAGCGTAAAACAATCCCAACCTCTCCCAAGTCCTACCGGGGAAAATGATGAGTTCCTCCTGGCATTATTCCAGTGCAGCAATGCAGATGCCAAACAAAAACCAAAATCCCAAAATCCTCTCAATGACTGATGATGATTCGCTCCTGGTACCATATTCCAGTATAGCGATGTTGATGTCAACCCAAATCAAAATCAACAAGTCAACTTCCACTCCGACACCGTAGAAAGCGGAGCAAGTCAGAATCCAATCTCGACACCGCAAGAAGCGGAGCAAGTCAAGTCTACCCCTGACACTGTAAGAAGCAGAGCAAGTCAAATCAAGCACCGACCGTCCAAGTCGCAAAAAAGGGCAGCATCGACCGTCCAAGTCGGAAAAAGGGCAGCATCGACTGTCCAAGATGCAAAAAGGGCAGCATCGACCGTCCACGTCGGTAAAACGGAAACACCGACCATCCAAGTCGCAAAAAGGGCAGAACCGACCGTCCAAGTCGCAAAAAGGGCAGAACCGACCGTCCACGTCGCTAAAAGGGCAGTACCGACCGTCCAAGTCGCAAAAAGGGCAGAACCGACAGTCCAAGTCGCAAAAAGGGCAGAACCGACCGTCCACGTCGCTAAAAGGGCAGTACCGACCGTCCAAGTCGCAAAAAAAGGGCAGCACCAACCGTCCAAGTCGCAAAAAGGGCAGAACCGACCGTCCAAGTCGGTAAAAGGCCAGCACCGACCGTCCAAGTCGCTAAAAGGGCAACACCGACCGTCCAAGTCGCAAAAAGGGCAGCACCGACCGTCCAAGTCGCAAAAAGGGCAGCATCGACCTTCCACGTCGCAAAAAGGGCAGCACCGACCGTCCAAGTCGCAAAAAGGGCAGAACCGACCGTCCAAGTCGCAAAAAGGGCCGCATCGACCGTCCATGTCGTAAAAAGGGCAGTGTCAGCTTCCCAAAAGGTGGGAACCGAATCAAGTCGCCTCCACGTGAAAGAAGATCCATCAATTTCATGCATACGACCTACATATGTGGTGTGCATTTATTGATGGGGGGCAATTTGTTGGGGTAAAAATTTACACCCCGGTTGACCAAGCCAAAATCAAAGTCAACCCCAAGCCAAGTGGGCCCAAGCCCAGATCCAGTGGGCCCATGCCCGGGTCGAGCCCGAACATGAAGCGGCCGGCCTCCCCCCACGCCAAGATAAAAATTTTGTAATAAACAATTTTGTTGTATTTCTTTTATTTTATTTCATGGATAAATGTAAGAAAAATAGGCATAAAGCCAAATTTTTGTAAAGCCCATGGCTTATGTGCAAAAAGAAATGACCCATAAGCCATGGGATAGGCAAAATGCCATTTTGTGAAGCCCAAGGGGCTATGTGTAAAGTGTATGGTCTATAAAGGCAAAGATAATGAAAAAATCACAACAACTTTTCTCTCTCTCTCTCTCAAAATTTTTCAGATCTGAGATCTTTTCTCCTTCTTCAATGTTCCAAAACCTTCTTTTTTCTCTTGAATTAAATCAAGAGTTTTACTCTTCTTTTTATAAAACAAATTAGTTTTTCACCACAAAACCCATAAAGGGGAACTCAGATCTTCCATTAGATCTCAAAAAGAAGAGATTTTTAGAAATCCCATATCTCTTGATCTTCAAGATCCAGCTAACAGAGGAGGAAGAAGAAGAACATCGTTCACTAAACCCAAAAAAAAAACACTTAGGAGTCCAACTCTTCTCTGATTTCTCTTCCGAGAAATTTTTTTAAGCTAAAAGCCTCCTTTTCTCGCCGGCGCTCAAGCGCAGAGCGCCCGCGTGCCGACACGTGGCGCGCTTGCGCTCCAGTGCAAGCGCTCGAGCGCAAGTCGCTCCAGTGCCGACACGTGGCGCGCTTGCGCCTGAGCGGACAGCACCCAGGCGCACAGCGCCCAAGGTGCTGCCCCACGCATCCTTTGGATGTATTTTCCCCTTTTATATATATACATGTATATCTATACATATGTATACATATGTACATACACACATACTCCATGACACTGTCCCCCGTAAAAACTCTGCGTGGCTCCCGGTATATTTAAAACCCCCTCCAAAACAAAACACATGTACACTGTACATTGTGTTCGCATGACCAGTTTAACCCATTAATCGGAGGTTCCCTCGCCCCAAAGGCGGGGGGTAATTAACGGCAGCTTAGTCCACGGCTGTCAGAGATTCGGATCCCCATAATCATTAAACCCCGGCCTACCCTAGGCAGGGGGAATCTGTAGTACGCCTGACAAGCGCGCGCATATTCCCATCTCAATGGGATGACGAAAAACACCCTACAACTATATCCCAATTTATGACGTTCTTCAAGCCAACCACTTTCCAAGCCTTGAACGACAAGCTGGCCCAAATGGACCAGATGGGCCATAGATCGTCCTCCTCAAAAACGGAGCTTCGAAATGAAAAGGGTAAAGGAAAAGCGACCTTCGTCGACAATGCTCAGCAATAGCAGAGTGATACGAAATCAGCTGCTCGCTAAAATGATAAACAACGATCACTCGGAGAAAAGTTGAGACGTCCTTACTCATTCCCTCAGGATAAAACGAGAAGACTGATCGAACTAGCGGTGCGCAACAGGCTCATCACTCTGCCGGATCCAAGATGCCCACTGCAACCGGGCGACGTTAGCAATCCCAATTACTTCCCCTACCACCGAATAGTGAGCCACCCAATCGAAGATTACTTCATCTTCAAAAATTCGATTGCGGACCAGTACCAACAAGGCAAATTCGCGCTGTCTGAAAACTGGAGGTTAAACCCGCCACAACCGCACGCTCCTAAAAAGAAGGACAAGTCGGGGGCATCATGCTCATTTATAGAGGAAGCTCCATGGGAAGTTGTTCTTTCGGCTAAGACCAAAAGAATGCTGAAAGATCTTCAAGCATGTCCGGCGATTAGGTGGAAAAGCCCGCTAGAGCCAGAAATCATTGAGAGGATGCTGAAACCACGCCCAACATCGGGAGTTGGTAGCGATGGGCAAAATACCTAGGCCCAGCCGTCAAAGTCTTCGAAGAAGAAGAAGAAGACCAAAAAGCCCACGCAATCTGATGACAAACACACAGATTTGCAAAGGCATATTGACGCACTGGAGGAATATAACTAGAAGGTGCGAACCCCGGTCACACTCCAAGAGTTTCTCAACCATATCCTTGAGAGCGGAGATAATGACAATGATGAGGGAGAAGAATCGTCAGAAGAACCCGAGAATTATGTGTCAAGTTGTCACATGATCTCTCATTCACCAACAAATTACGAAGAGGCTCACTCAGCATCAGAAGATAACATAGAAAAGCTGGGGGCGGGATTGGTGCCAAAATCCTTGGAACCGTCAGACAAGATGATTGACATGCTGCTGAACGAAGCCCGTCAGAAGAGCAAAGATGATCAAGAGCGTGAAATGGCCATATTCGAAAGGGTCAGGAATCGACATCAAGTTGAAGAAGTCATGGTAGGAATGAATCGCAAAGCGCTCCAACCAGATCGAAGCACGCCTGCGGCAGACAAAAACATGCTTAAGACAAGCAAACGGTTCGCTAAAGCCTTGTCAATGGTAATGAAGCTGTTATCTTTCAAAGAAAATACTCCTAGCGGTATACACCTTGACGAAGCGGATGTACATCCTAACTACAACTTATACCATCAGAGGATTGCACACCCTACCGAAGAATGCATGGCCTTTAAAAAGTAGTGGCAGGGATACGTTGCTCATCGACAACATTTCAAGCGGATGAAGCGCAAAACTCGTCGGGAGTAGAGAAGCACGACAGAAGAGCACAAAAGAACTGCCAGAAACTGTCACATAGTTGATTCCGGGGGATCGCAAGTTCTAACCTTCGGAAGCGATTCTGATGAAGAAATAGCCCCCGGCCCTCTCTTCACGGAATCCACCTCAGGAAAAGAGGAAGAGATAAAAAATTATGAAAACATTCAGCTGTGTAGTCGTACGTTACCCGAAAAGAATCTCGGACCTACAAATAAGGGATCGAACAAAAAAGATAAGAGGAAGGAAAAAGTCCTTGAGGATATCGCCCTCGACGATCGATTCGTCGAAGAACTGGCAGCCAAGGACCCGCCCAAGAAAAACAAAGTGGATTACAATGTCCTAGCACACCTGAGGAAGATACCCTCATAGCTAAGAGTTTTGGATGCCCTTCTGTTATCTAAAGAGGCACGAGATTCTCTGATCAGGGCATTACAAGAGCCCGAGCAGTTTCAAGATTTCCTTGCCGAAGAAAAGATGAAGGACGAGCTGGAAGAAGTGCACACAGCTGACATCACTTTCGGCGATGAAGATCTCCTCCTTATAACGTCCGAGAACAACCGTCCCCTGTATGTCACCGGGTACTGCCATGACATCAAGATAGGGAAAATCTTAGTTGACAACGGGTCCTCTGTCAACCTCCTAAACGTGAGGGTGTTAAAAGAAATCTGCATGAGCGTTTAGCACCTCGCTCGGGATAAAATCACCATCTCCGGATTCGACTCCCAGTCATCACGGACACTAGGGTCTGTAATACTGATGTTACGCTTTGGGCTGCTCATCACTGACATCAAATTTCATGTCATTGACGCCAAAACCTGCTACAACCCTTTGCTCGGTAGACCTTGGTTACACGAGTACAACATCATCCCTTCTACACAACATCAGTGTATGAAGTATTTCAAAGATGGTCTCGAGTACACCGTGATGGGGGAACTAAACCCATTCTCCGTAAATGAAGTCCGCAAATATGAAAATGCCAAGTACTTACTACCAGACTTCGAAGACACTAAAAGATGTCATAAACCAGAAAACAAACAAAAAGCTATCGCCACTATCCCGGTCTTCGGGAGCGATACTGAGGAGGAAGAAGAGATAGTCTATTCAGGGCCACCCTAATGCAACAGGCCGGGACCATCGACCCTTATTCTAGTCTTTGGCAGTGACTCCGAAGACGAAGTCAACGCATTGTTCTCGGTTCGTCCATCAATGCAGGCCCTCACTGGAGATTATCAGAGTTTGCAAATTGTTAGTTATATGTATGCCCTAGAGGCCATTACTGTACATATGATGTATATTGTAATGGATGCTTGGACATATATAGGGAGGACTTTCTTGCTCGACATGATAGTATGCTATCTGGTTGTACTTTATCTTAACATATACTCTGATTGTCTTTATGTTACATGTTGATAAAGCCCTTAGGATATGTACTCGACTACTGGGACTATGATGAGATCATACTAGTGCGGCCACGGTAGTCAACGGGTACATCCTATAACTGTTCCTAGTCGAGGGTGTATCGAGACAGGGCATCGATACACCAGAGTAGACTAGCGTATACGCATCTTTACCCATATGATGGGCGATGGATGATCCCATATCCATCGGTGTTTGACATCAAGGATGGTGTACGGGTGCTCAGTGGAGACTGGGTACACTGGAAGGACTCGCCGAGAACTCCCAGTTGGTATTATACCTCACGTCAGATGGCAGTTCTCCGGTGACACTGGTACAGAGTAGTCTGTTGACCCGAGATCATCATAGAGTCTTGTGTGATTCCCACTGTGCTTTGATTTCCATCATACCACATTCAAGAGGGCGTGCAAAAAGGTGGCTTTTGGGTACAGTCCCGAATCACATGGAGGCAATGAGCGATAGGAGGGGATTCGTCTCTCCCGGTATAGGGAGTTGATATTATGCTGTGTTCGATTGGCTATAACCGGAAATCCCTGGCCAGGGTTAATGATATTTACTGGTAAGTGTTATCAGTAGTTTCTCAAACTGTTATAGTCCTCATATCGACATGACTTATCGAGCCACCGGGGTCTGACGTTTACCACCCCTAGGCGAGATATGCGACATATCAGACGACGAGACCGGACTGTACGGGAGTGTTACTGATTGGATTCACAGGAGAATGTATAGGCTTGCTTGTTGATCTTCTTAGCGCTTAATACCTAGGTGGCTGTTACGTTTAGCTGACCGCTTGCAGCTTGTGGGTGTTTGATATGATCATCACCTACTGCCGGCATATTGACGATTCTTTAGAGTCCTACACAGAGGTTTCTTGACTCAGGCAAAACGGAGTAGGAGCACATATGTGATATGTGCAGGACCGAGGATAATGCGATATGTGATACCGTATTCTATTCTCGCGATATTTGATGTCAGCCGGGTCATCGGATCAAGTGTTGATTCGATGAATCGGTAAATGAGATATTAGTCGGTTATATGCGATATAGTCGGATTGTCGGATCAAGTGTTGATTCGATAATTTAATGTATAATAATATATATGATATATTAAATTACATTAACTAATATTAGCTCACTAAAAGATTCTTTTTCTCACTCGGGTAATACATTGATACATATGCGATATATGTTAATTGTATTATTTTATTTTGTTACAATAAATATTATATATGTGATATATAATATTGTAACATGATATGGCTATTAATGCAACATGTTTAGTGGAGATTAAACTTGGTTAGGGTTTGATTAGGGTTAATCATTTCTAGAAGTTTCTAGAAGGTTTTCTTTTTTGTTTTGGAAAAGATATTTTGCAAGATATTTCTTTAACTTAACCCTAGTAAAATCTCTACAATGGTTACTTGAACCATGGTTGCATTTCTAACCTTATCAAGACTATCATTATTCATCACAAAAGGTTTTAATTCATATTATTATTCATCTTCTTCTTCCTTCTTCTTTCTTTCATGAAAAAGGCTTACTAGATTTTCCTAAATGATGAATATGAGTGAGAATAAGAAAACAAATGAGAGAAAAAATCCTACTTCATCATCCTCATCTACCCTTGCCTTTTAGATGAGAGTGTTCACTTCATTTAGTGAGTGTTAGCTATTGTTAATGAAACTTCAAGGTAGATCATCTATGTTATCGAAGATCGGAAGCAAGACTGCATCTTTCTCTTCTTGGAGCTTCTCGAGAGTCCGGAACACGATGATCGCAGCGAAGGGACCTCAACACGGAGCTTAAGAAATGATGGACCGGATCTACAAAGGTTGTAATCCCTCTCACTTAGTGTTAATGTGTTTAACATGCTTGTTTTCGCCTAATCTCTAGTTTAAAGATCCGACTTTGGGTTGTTCGGCACGGCTAAAATTTTAATCGGGCATGGTTGATGCCTCGTAGACCCTTGTGGCAGTGCCTAGCAACCCTACAGTGGTATCAAAGCCAGGTTAGAGCTTTAGGCGAAGTCTGAGCGAATTTTAAAGTCTGATCGAACCCGGAAACCCCGATGTTTACCTCTCTGGACATTTTTCAAAAATGTGATTTTTTATGAATTAAAAATGCTCAGAAAAACAAGCAGGAAAAACTAAGAATTACTGTGAAGTACGGTCCACTAAGTCACTTATTTGACCGCGGAACCGCGGCCAAACCGAGGGTTTGGAGGCGGTTCCGCGGCCAAAATTTGGACTTAGTCCCTCATATTTCATATATTTATTCTTAGGTCCTTTCTTGACATTTTTTTCTTGGAATTTTTTAATTCCACTCAAGTGTTGAGTTTTCTAGGGTTGTATTGGGAACTTATTGATTCAATCGGATAATTTAACTTCATTTAAGTTTTTTCCGGATAATTTTAGAAACTGTTAAAAGTTCGAACGGATATCAATAACTCACTTTTCCCCTGTCGGAAAATTTTCAAAAGTTGGATTTTTTCTCGAGTTTGAAACTTTCGTAAAGTCATGCAAGTAACGCGGTGGACCCTCTAGAAGACAACAAACCTTAACTCGATTATGTGACCGTCTTGAACTGCCTCTAAACCTTAGGGTTTGCGGCAGTACGGCGTGCCACATATGAGGCGTTGGCTTGATCTTTCTACGGCTGGACCATTGGTACTGTGGTATGTGATGGATGTTTTTAAACTGATTTCAAGTGTTGAGATATATTGGGGAAATCTTGGGTGTTTGATTATTCGATCGGAAAGTTTAACATTGTCTATTTATCTGGAATGTGATACAATATTTGGAATCCACAGGTAGTTATGAGATAACTAATTTGAATGTTGTAAATCTAGCAGTTCAGTCTTAAATTGATCGGTTGCCACGGAATTTTGATGTGATCAAAAGTCTGTCGCAATCACGTAGTGTACGCGGATACTCGCCGGATAAACTTAACAGACAGCTACGCCCCATAGCCCCGACCAAGTGACTGTAGGAGAACCCCGTTTCCAAAAGCATCCGTTCGGGTGCTCGCGGCAGCGGTGTTCCGCCTTAGTGCACTTCGTCGACGGCATCCGGGGGTGCGGCCGTCTACTAAAGTTTGCGACGAGCATTTGTTCAGGATGTCGGGAATCTTGTTGAATTGCCCGACTTGATATTGAAAAGTGTTTTCGATAAAGAGACTAAAATACGGGGTTTATAATTGTTAGGCATGCGGTGTCTAAGGAATTCATTTGGTTAGGCATGCGATGTCTAAAGAGGTTGCGGATTCTAACTGTTGTAGTTTTACACTTTCTTTTCTATGACCGTAAGCGTAGTATGTGGTGTATCGCCGGCTTCGTTGCTATACATCAATGACAATCGGGATACGCATACTTGCTTACGTTGATGATATGAGATATTATGTGTTGCTGTGATATGTTATATTGGATCGTCGCGTTTGAATAGCCGGGGGTTTTATGTGAGATGAGAGTTTTTCTTTTTCATTCATGTAAAATTCATTTGTATGTAATATTCTTTTATTGGGGCACTTCCGGGCTGAGGATGATGTCACCATTGTATATTATTTACTTTTCCGCATTAGGTAGACCCAAGGCGGGGAGCACAAGTAACCGGGTTCTAGGGTCCAGTGGGAGACCATCTTGAAGAGTCGAGACCGGGTCTCCTAACCCTAGAATTGGCAGTGTTGCTTGCCGCTCTCGTAGGGGTCTAGGGATGTGGGTTTAGCTATTCATCACGACCGTGGAATCCGTGTTTTATACAGGCTCGTATTAAAACACGGACGTCCTAGAATATCCAATATTTCATATATGTTTCTTCTGCTGCAATGTTCTGTGATGAGATCATATTACTGCCTGAGACGAATGTTTATATTATATATATGAGATATATGTTGTATTGCAGATTTCGTTTCAAATGTGATGCTTGTGAAGCATAATAAAAAAAGGGGGGACTTCATTAATGAGATTAATGAAATAAAAAAATCCTAAGATGTTGTAGAAACTTGTTTAAAAACCGGTAGCTCTAGTTCTTGCTTTGCATAGCGGTGTTCCTTGTAGAACATCCAGCACCTTATTCGATAAGGAAAGAGCCGAGATCCCTTCACCGGGAGTGACCTCTTTAGTGAAACTAGCAGATGCTACAAACTCGGTTTGTCTTTTGATTGCTTCTATAGTTCTTGCTTTGCATAGTGATATTTGTGAAATATCCTGCACCTTATTCGATGAGGAAAGGGCCGACGATTCCTTCACCGAGAGTGACCCCTTTAGCAAAACTAGAAAAGCCTCAAAAACATTCCATTTAAAATCACTCGATTCTACAACGATATCAAGTTCATTACGCAATAGGTTTTCATAAAACCTGTCGTAGCCCTCCGTCATTTTAGGAAGTAGAGTACTTAGTATTCGTGCTGCGGATGTCGACTTTAGTTGAGGCGTAGTGTACGGTAGCTAAGTGATGTCTTCCTACACAGCATATGATGCGATTAGTTAGGACATTCATGTGATTATGTCGACCATAGTTGAGGGTCATATAGGGTGGGTCTGATTAATCATGAAATGACGGGTAGAACTTGACTAGTGCTTATGATATGTTGACCTTAGTTAAGGTCATAAGTACTAGGGGTAGTATATTATTAGGAATTTCAAGTGTTGAAATTTACAATAAGATTACATACCTTCTATGAGATAGTTGGATCCCGATACCCGCTGCGAGTAAGTGTTACTCCTGGAAGAGTTTTTCACATTACAATTAGCCGATCAAGTAGGTGTCTAAAAAGGTGTTAAAGGGGTTATGCCTCTGGGAAAATGAGGTTTACTTTAATTAGGTTCGTGCGAAAGCACGGGGGACCTCCCTCAAAGTACCGACACTGGCCTGGCTGAAAGATTGGCGAACTTGTAGCATGTAATTAATCCCGGCTAGTCTTTCCTTTTAGGGTTTGAAGGAAGATTTGACTAAAACAGTGGGAGACATCCTGATTAGATATATTAGATAACCAATCTAATCTTGCAAGAGCATACGCTGAGTGTTTTCTTCTCTCCCTCTCCACGTAGCGACCATATCACGCCTTAATCAAGATAATAAAATGGATATATTGACCGAACCCGCTTGTTATACTGAGCTGGGGAACGTTGGTCCCGCTCCAACTTATAATTTTTATAAGACAGAGCAGGAAATTGGGGAATACCAGATTTCCCGTGCCGCCCAAACGAAGAAAGTGCATGCTGATGCATCTTCTTCGGGTGTGTTCATTACAGAGAACTGTTTCTCAGTATCCTTTACGTCCTGGGTATTTGATACCAGATCAGGATCCCACATATGTAATTTGTTACATGGGCTACAGATAGGTAGAGAACTGAGAACGGGTGATAAGTTTCATGAGATAGAAACGGTGCAAGTGTTGCAACCAAGTCTGTTGGTCACTATCACCCTGTATTACCAGAATACATTGATTCTGAACGAATGTTATTAGATACCGAACCTGATATACAACATCATATCAGTCTTTTTATTAGTAAAGAAAGGATATAATTTTGTATTGTTGGATAATGTTTTGAACATTTCCTATATCAAGTGTTGATCGGTTCAGGCACGTTATCTAAAAGTATTGACGTTCTAAATCAAAACTACAGTTCTTAGTATACAGAACACACACGAGAGGAAGAGTTCAGAAGCGAACGAATCCTTCTTGAGGCATTGTAGACTAGGTCATATCAATACGACCCGACTAGCTGAAGTTACATTAAGATGCATATTTAAATTTGTTTGAATTTACATGTTGTGAAACTTGCCGGTCATGTCACAAAGATAAGATAATCATAGCTCTGTTTATTGGAAACAGAGAAAGAGTTAGTGAACTCTTGGGATTGATACATGTCGATGTATGAAAGTCCCATGTCTACATATGCCATGACCGGTTCTTTGTACTTCATTACATTCTCTGATGATCTCTCAAGATTCAGACATATGTTCCTGTTGAAACACAAGTCCGAAACTTTTGAGATATTCATAGAATATAAGTTAGAAGTAGAGAACCAAAAACAGGTATAAGTATTATGTCCTTTGATGAGATCAGGGAGGAGAATACTTGAGCACGGAATTTCTGGACTATTCTAAAGGAGAATGAGATTCTCTCTCAGCATTAATCCTCCGTATACACCATAGCACGATGGTATATCGGGGCAGAGCAAAGCACCCTATGTGATATGGTGTGCTCTATGATGAGTACTACTGAGTTTCCTATTTCCTTTTGGGAGTTATGCACTTGAGAAGCTGCATACCTATTGAATAGGGTTTAAATTAAATCAGTTGCCTACCACTTCATATGTGATATGGAATGGGAATAGCTCATATCTTAAGTAAGTTAAGATTTGGGGTTGTCCGGCCTATGTCTAAAAAGCAAAATCCGGATAAGCTCGAGGCAAGGCCAGCTCTGTAAAACTGGAAGTAGTTCCAGCTATACAAACTGCTACAGATGATTTGGTAGACCCAAAGGATTCAATAGTAACCAACGAACCTCAGCCTCTCCGCCGATCTAGTAGGGTTCCTCACCCACCTGAGAGATACTTTGGTTTCTCTATGACAGTGGGAGCGAGGATTGCATCATGAGATGATGACCCAACTAGTTTCGAGCTGGCCATCAGGAGTGGGACTCTGTAAGAATGGCTGGATGCTTAGTGATCTGAGATGGAATCCTTATACACCAACAAAGTATGGACTTTGGCTGCTTTATCTGAAGGGTTAAATCCCCATCAGGAGCAAGTATATCTTGAGAACATTACTTGGTGTACATGGAAAAGTTGAGACTTTCAAAGCTATGCTTAAGTCCATCCAGATCCTACTTGCCACGGCTACATACCATGACTACGATATCTGGTGGTTGGGTGTCATGACTGCTTTTCTAAATGATGTTTTAGAAGAGAGCGTCTATAAGTACACAGCCAGAGGGCTTCGTAGACAGTGGGAGCAGCGGAAACGTGTGCAAGATGTTTTATGTGATAAAGCAGGCATCGCGGAGTTGGAACATCTGTTTTGATGTGATAGTCAAAGAGTTTGACTTCATCAAAATGGTAGATGAACCTTGTATACACAAAAAGGTAGTAGGGAGTATGGTGGTGATCCTCGTAGAGTACGTGGATGACATACTCTTGATAGGGAAGGAGTTTCCTATGCTATGCTCGGTCAATCTCCGCTTATCACAAGGATTCTCCATATAGGATCAAAATGATACCTCCTAAATCCTAGGTTTTGGATCAATGAGATAGATCTAATTAGATGTTAGGATACTCACTAGTTGTAGTGAGATGGTATCAATCGATCCTGGGGAGAATCACTGGAAAGGTTCCAGGGTGATAAGGACGACTGAATGTCAGTCGCAGGCATTGTCTTTACCCTCAGTGGAGGGACTGTATGTTGGAAGAGTTCCAAGTTAGGTACCGTGACATACTAGACGATTAAAGGCAAGATACATCGTTACCAAGGATGCTACCAAAGAGACAGTCTGGATATATATAGGTTCATGAGATGAACTTCGTTCCTACCATTGTGTGACAATGGAGTTGTGGCTTATGCCAAGGAACCCCCGTCCCATCAGAAATCCAGATATAATTCTTAGGCAGTATCACCTGATCATGGAGATGGTTGATCTCCAGGGAGATCGAGGTTAGGAGAGTAGACACAGAGGACGACAGCGCGGATCCACTCACAAAGGCCTTTTTCCCAGTAGAGACTTTTATGGGATGGTTGAGTATGAGATACTTATACCATAGCTAATTATTGGGTATGTGATACCACAACAGATGGCCCTAGTGCAAGTGGGAGATTGTTTGTTATATGTATGCCCTAGAGGCCATTACTGTACATATGATGTATATTGTAATGGATGCTTGGACATATATAGGGAGGACTTTCTTGCTCGACATGATAGTATTCTATCTGGTTGTACTTTATCTTAACATGTACTCTGATTGTCTTTATGTTACATGTTGATAAAGCCCTTAGGATAGGTACTCGACTACTGGGACTATGATGAGATCATACTAGTGGGGCCACGGTAGTCGACGAGTACATCCTATAACTGTTCCTAGTCGAGGGTGTATCGAGACAGGGCATCGATACACCAGAGTAGACTAGCGTATACGCATCTTGACCCATATGATGGGCGATGGATGATCCCATATCCATCGGTTTTTGACATCAAGGATGGTGTACGGATGCTCAGTGGAGACTGGGTACACTGGACGGACTCGCCGAGAACTCCCAGATGGTATTATACCTCACGTCAGATGGCAGTTCTCCGGTGACACTGGTACAGAGTAGTCTGTTGACCCGAGATCGTCATAGAGTCTTATGTGATTCCCACTGTGCTTTGATTTCCATCATACCACGTCCAAGAGGGCGTGCAAAAAGGTGGCTTTTGGGTACAGTCCCGAATCACATGGAGGCAATGAGCGATAGGAGGGGATTCGTCTCTCCCGGTATAAGGAGTTGATGTTGTGCTGTGTTCGATTGGCTATAACCAGAAATCCCTGGCCAGCGTTGCTGAGATTTACTGGTAAGTGTTATCAGTAGTTTCTCGAACTGTTATAGACCTCATATCGACACGACTTATCGAGCTACTGGGGTCTGACGTTTACCACCCCTAGGCGAGATATGCGACATATCAGACGACGAGACCGGATTGTACGGGAGTGTTACTGATTGGATTCACAAGAGAATGTACAGGCTTGCTTGTTGATCTTCTGAGCATTCAATACCTAGGTGGCTGTTACGTTTAGCTGACCGCTTGCAGCTTGTGGGTGTTTGATATGATCATCACCTAATGCCGGCGTATTGACGATTCTTTAGAGTCCTACACAGAGGTTTCTTGACTCAGGCAAAACGGAGTAGGAGCACATATGTGATATGTGCGGGATCGAGGATAATGCGATATGTGATACCGTATTTTATTCTCACGATATTTGATGTCAGCCGGGTCATCGGATCAAGTGTTGATTCAATGAATCGGTAAATGAGATATTAGTCGGTTATATGCGATATAGCCGGATTGTCGGATCAAGTGTTGATTCGATAATTTAATGTATAATAATATATATGATATATTAAATTATATTAACTAATATTAGCTCACTAAAAGATTCTTTTTCTCACTCGGGTAATACATTGATATATATGCGATATATGTTAATTGTATTATTTTATTTTGTTACAATAAATATTATATATGTTATATATAATATTGTAACATGATATGGTTATTAATGCAACATGTTTAGTGGAGATTAAACTTGGTTAGGGTTTGATTAGGGTTAATCATTTCTAGAAGTTTCTAGAAGGTTTTCTTTTTTGTTTTGGAAAAGATATTTTGCAAGATATTTCTTTAACTTAACCCTAACTCTTAACCCTAGTAAAATCTCTACAATGGTTACTTGAACCATGGTTGCATTTCTAACCTTATCAAGACTATCATTATTCATCACAAAAGGTTTTAATTCATATTATTATTCATCTTCTTCTTCCTTCTTCTTTCTTTCATGAAAAAGGCTTACTAGATTTTCCTAAGTGATGAATATGAGTGAGAATAAGAAAACAAATGAGAGCAAAAATCCTACTTCATCATCATCATCTACCCTTGCCCTTCAGATGAGAGTGTTCACTTCATTTAGTGAGTGTTAGCTTGTGTTAATGAAACTTCAAGGTAGATCATCTATGTTATCGAAGATCGAAAGCAAGACTGCATCTTTCTCTTCGTGGAGCCTCTCGAGAGTCCGGAACACGATGATCGCAGCGAAGGGACCTCAACACGGAGCTTAAGAAGTGAAGGACCGGATCTACAAAGGTTGTAATCCCTCTCACTTAGTGTTAATGTGTTTAACATACTTGTTTTCGCCTAATCTCTAGTTTAAAGATCCGATTTTGGGTTGTTCGGCACGGCTAAAATTTTAATCGGGCATGGTTGATGCCTCGTAGACCCTTGTGGCAGTGCCTAGCAACCCTACACAAATCGCCATGGTTCCGCGGTAGCACTACAGAGAGCTTGATGCGCTTGAGACTTATAGTGTGCAAGAGCAGCATACATTCTACGTCCCACCCAGGAGAAGAGGTGAAAAGGCGATCCTATTTTATCGATCCACGGAGACTAAAGTCGTAAGAGAAGTCTGGTATGGTGCCGATTTCACGCTCGACGGGCTCCAATCAATTTGTCTGCCCAGATACTACGCAAAGGGATTGAAAATGTTATTAAGATGCCAAGACGTACCCTTCAAACAAACTGCTTGACAGGCTCAGTTCTACAATAGGATTTAGAACGTCCCTGGAACTCATCAAAGATTGCCCATCGGAAAAATGGAAACGATTGGGCTTGGATATGTCCATTCCAAGAAACGGGAGAAATTCCATGGTTGCCATGTCATAAATGACCGCGATGAAGAAGGGGATGCTCTTTTAAAAGATGCTGACGTTGAACCAGAACGAGGTCCTGCCCTAAAAATACCGGGTCCGTCGTTTGAAGAACAGATGGACAAGCTAGTAAGGGAAGCGAGTCAAAAGGTTCAGAACGACCACAGCCGCGAAATGGCCATTTACAAGAAAGCCAAGACGCAACGCCTCCTTTAACAGGCTACAGAGGATGACAATGCCCTTCACCGTCAGCCCGCCATGCATTCCCAAGATAAAAATAAGGCCCGACGCGGAGGCAAAAATAAGTTAAAGAATGGGAAAAACGTTCGACAGCGGCAAAACGGATCCAAAAAGCCATGTGATCGAGAAAAGGTCATCCGAAATCCATCGCTGATGAAGAAGACCGATCGGGAATATTCCTTCCCTCAAGACAAGACAGGGAAGATTTTCGACCTTGTCATGAAACATCAAATGATGACACTCCCAGAGTCTCGGCACCCCGATCAAGCAAACGAGGTTCATCACCCGGATTATTGCTCCTATCACCGAGCGATAGGACATCCTCATGAAGACTGCTTCACCTTCAAAAACTGGATCGAAGACCAATACCGACTCGGCAGGTTCGCTCTCTCCAATAGTTGGAGGGTACCCCCACCACAAAAGCATATACCAAAAGCAACGTATATAGCGAGAGTAGAACCAGATCAACATCGGTCTTGGAAACGATCTCGTACCTGTCACATGATAATGCCGTCGGAAGAAGGAGTGCGTGAGAATATGGATGACCTCTCCTGGTGCTTAGAAAATGAGGATGAAGATGAGGTGATCTCGGAATTTCCACCGGCCCCAAAAGTATTAGAAGATGGGATACACACCACGGCGGACAACCTGAAAAAAATCGACTTGGGGACGGCAAACGACCAACGTTCGCCAGTGAGCTGTTTTCTAAAGAGCAGGTGGTTACGCTAAAAGATGTGCTCATGCAGTATAAAAATTGCTTCGCATGGAACTATTCTGAGATGCTGGGGTTAGATCCAGAAATAGCTGTGCATAAATTGGCGATATCTCCGGACGTCAAGCCAGTCAAACAAGCACCAAGAAGAATGCGGTTCGAACTGGAAATGAGTATCAACGCCGAAGTCAAGAAGCTAATCGACTCTGGCTTCATCCAGGAAGTTCAATTCCCCGACTGGATCGCCAACTTTGTCCCAGTGATGAAGAAAAATAGGACGGTGCGCATCTGCGTGGACTTTCAGGACCTCAACAAAGCCTGTCCGAAGGATGACTTTCCCGAACCGGTTACCGAGCTGATGATAGATAACACATCCACTCATTAAGTCTTCTCCGTCATGGACGGATCATCGGGATACAATCAAATAAAGATGCATCCCGAAGACCAGAAGCATACCGCTTTCGGGACTCTTCTGGGCATATTCTGCTACAAAGTGATGCCTTTCGGTCTGAAGAACGCCGGTGCTACCTATCAGAGGGCCATGACGAAGATTTTCAATGACCTCATACATGAAATCGTCGAATGCTATATCGATGACCTCGTAGTGAAAAGCAAATCGTACGAGGAACACTAGGGGCATTTGAAAACAGTGTTCCAACGACTTCGTATGTATAACCTGAAGATGAACTCTTTGAAATGTGCATTTGGAGTCTCCTCAGGCAAATTTCTAGGGTTCATCATACGACACCGGGGCATCGAAATAGATCCATCGAAGATTAAGGCGATTATGGAAATGCCCACTCCTAGAACTTTAAAACAATTGTGGTCTCTACAAGGAAAGCTCGCGTATATCCTACAGTTCATAGCCAACCTTTCTGGAAAATGTCGTCCCTACAGTCACCTGATGAAGAAGGGAACCCCGTTCGTTTGGGATCATAAATGCCAGAGTGCACCGGACGAAATCAATCAATACCTACAGAATCCACCGGTACTGACCGCTCCAGTCAAGGGAAAACCCCTCATCTTGTACACAACAGCTCTTGAAGGTTCTTTAGGCGCGCTATGGGCATAGGAGAATGACCAAGGGAAGGGGAGAGCCCTATACTATTTGAGTCAAGTTCTCCCGGGGGTAGAAAATACCTACTCCCCTATCGAAAAACACTGCCTGGCGTTAATCTTCGCGATAACTAAGCTTCGGCATTATGCTTTGGCGCATGAGGTCCATCTCATATCACAGGTGGATCCTCTCAAATATTTGATGTCAAGAGCCATACTAACGGGACGGCTCGCTAAATAGGCCCTACTCTTAATGGAATTCTTGATAACATACCGATCTCTTAAGGCAGTGAAAGGCCAGGCCATCGCCGACCTCCTCGCTGAGCATACGATACCTGCTGATTCACCCCTAAATTGCGAATTTCCAGACGAACACGCGTTTGACATGATCGACGGGGAGAAAGGAGGGAGTGATACTCAATGGGAACCCTATTTCGAAGGAGCATCTTCCGTGGAGAAGCGAAAGCACAGCTCCCCCATAATCAAATCTGGGGTAGGCCTCATCTTCGTAACTCTACAAGGAGGGATAATGCGCTTTGCCTTTTCCTTAACAAAGCCGAGGACAAACAATGAAGCAGAGTATGAAGCTTTGATAGCAGGTCTTGAGATTGCTGTCGACATGGGCATCGAAAACTTCCTCATATATGGAGACTCCCAGCTGGTCGTCAGCCAAGTAAATGGCGACTACCAGACATGCAAACCGGAACTAATCAGGTATGGTGAAAGAGTGCAGCAACCGCTGACGCAAATTCCCTCCTACGTCCTGGAAAGCATACCGCGTACAGAAATTAGCAAAGCGGACGGATTAGCTAAACTCGCTAAAGAACTGGCTGACGAAAGCCTCGATGACGTAAGGATCGTTGTGCAAAGCCGTCAGGTTCTCGCACTGGCAGAAATATCTCCGGTGTCGTCTGAAGAAAAGGAAGCGACCAAGCAAACAACCCTACAATTAGAGGACCAAGAAAAGGCTAAGGATTGGAGAGAAGTATTTATAAACTACTTCAAATCCTGTCAAACACCGGAAGATGCATCCTAAAGACATCAGCTCATGAAACGAGCTCTGTCTTTCGCCTTTGTCAATGATACTCTATATAAGAGATCGTTCGACTCTCTGTGGCTGAGATGCCTGGGACCAGAAGAAGCAAGGAGAGTCATCCAAGAACCTCACGATGGACTCTGCGGTTCTCATCAAGCCGGGCCAAAGATGAAGCTGAAGATCAAAAGAATGGGCAACTATTGGCCCATGATGATTCAGGACTGCCTCGAATACGCGAAGCAGTGCCACTCGTGCCAAATTCATGGAGACTTCATCCACCAGCATCCAAACCCGCGACACCCAACAGTGGCTAGCTGGCCGTTCGAAATGTGGGGAACCGACATAATTAGGCCCATCGAACCAGCGTCATCTAAAGGACATCGGTTCATATTGGCGACAACTGAGTACTTCTCTAAGTGGGCAGAAGCCATACCACTAAGAGAAGTGAAGACGGAAAACATCCTCCATTTCTTCAAGAGACATGTCATCTATCGGTTCGGCACTCTGCGAAGATTATCTCCGATAACTGGCCGGCCTACAGAAGTCACAGAATCAGTCGCTTCACACAGTAGCATAACATAGACTGGAGATACTCTTCGGTCTATAATGCCTGAGCGCGTCATTCACACCAGTAAAACAAGAAAGAATGAATTTCGAAAGTTCTCATTAAGATTTCGGGCATCTGAGCCTTTCAACAAAACCTTGACAAAGATCATAAAGAAGACGGTGTCCAAAAATAAAAAGGACTGGAACGAGAGACTCCATGAAGCTCTCTGGGCGTATCTAACCACGTTCAAAACGGCTACGAATACAACGCCGTATGCATTGGTATTCGGCGCGGAAGCAGTACTCCCCTTGGAGATAGAGCTACCCTCTCTACGAGTAGCGGTTCATTACGAATTAACAAATGAAGAGAATGCTCATCTTCGGCTTGAGAAGCTCGACGCCCTCGATGAAACTCGTCTCATAGCGCGGCAAAACCTAGAAGCTTGCAAAGTAAGGATGACGCACTCATACGAAAGATTGACTAGGCCGAGAACATTCCGCCAAGAAGAACTCGTGCTAGTTGTCAAAAGACCTATGATCCCTAATCGCGCCAAACGGTAGAAATTCGAACAAAACTACGAGGGCCCGTACATCATAGACAAAGTCTATCAAGGTGGGGCTTACTTGCTCATGGATATGCATGGCGAAATACCCTTCTGGCCAATAAATGGCCGATTCCTTAAGAAATACTACGCCTGACGAGTTACAGCCCAGGTTAATGATAGATGGCGATGCTTGTGTCCTCTCGCTGTCTTCCTGAGTACCAAACTCTGTAAGTGATATCCGACAAAAATTCGTCGCAGAAAACTAACAACGGACCAAAACGTCCCTAAACTAACAATGGACAGCAATGTCCTGAAACTAGCTGCGGACTGAAACGTCCCTAAACTAACAATGGACCGCAATGTCCTGAAACTAGCTACAGACCGTAATGTCCTTAAACTACTTTGAACCGCAGCATCCTTAGGCTAACGCGGCGCAAAAAAACGGTACGTCCATAAGAGAAATAGGCATGGATGAAAACCCGAAAGGGCTCCGTGAGTAAAAACAGCAGGGCTACCGTCGAGTTTGTGAAAACCCGAAAGGGCGCAGACTCGTAAAAAAGTTTTTTTCCTGGGCACTTGCAAAGTCCCATCGACCTTGTAAGGAGAAAATACCCGCGTGAGATCCTTACGACTCACAAAGGAGCAAAACACTTAGGAATCCTCACGATCCCTAAGAAGAAATTACACTTACAAGTTCCTCACGACTTGTAAGGAGAGTTCCCCTCTATGAGACCCTCACGGCTCACAGGATTCGAAAGTCTTAAGATACAGGGACCTGAACCTGTTCTTAAGCCATCAAATCCCCCAAACTGCCCTACAGGCGGTCAATATTGACCCTTATATACAATCCACGGGCATAAATAAGCGTTCCCTCGCCCATGTTCCGCCAATGGTGTGAAATTCCCCTTTTTGGTGAACACACTTGTAGTTCTTCTCGCCTTGCAAGGAGAGCTCTTGTGGGATCCTTACGACTCTCAAGAGAAAACGCACTTAGGATTCCTCATGACCCCTAAGGAGAAATTACACCTACAAGATCTTCATGACTCGTAAGGAGAAATACCTTTATGATACCCTTACGGCTCACGAAGTCAAAATCCTTAGTCGCCAGGTCCCTAACCCTGTTTGCTAAGCCACCTTTGTCTGAACCGACAAAGTCAAATGATGATTCGCTCCTGGCAATGTCCCAGTGGTAGCGATGCTGATGCCTAAATCGGTATCAAACTCTAAGTCCTTTCACGGCAAGTGATGATTCGCTCTTGGCAATATTCCAGTTGCAGCGATGCTGATGCTAAGATTGGTATCAGATCTCAAGTCCATACTCGCAACAAAATCAGCGAGCCAAAAATACAAAAAAGAAAAGAAAAAAGAAAAATAGCCAAAATGATTGGGCACCGCGAAAAATAGCCAAAATGATTGGGCAATCGCGACTTTCGCGATATAAAAAGCTGAAATGATAGAGCATCATGGAAGGAAATAACGAAAAATGAAAGAATGAAACTTTTGCCCTACAGAAGGATCCATACTGACCCCTGTATACAATCCATGGGCATAAACGAAAAAAGAACCACATTTCCCAACAAACTCTGTCAAAGGGTGAGTAAGATCTCGACGGCAACATCTGCATCCCAGAAGATCAACACAGCGTTCCTTCTCGACACCGCAGAAAGCGAAAACAAGTCAACCAATGACCTCCCTGTCGGAACAATGCTTCGATCCAGAAAAAAGACAAACAATGACCTCCTCGCCGGAACAACACTCTGTCTCAGAAACAAGTCAACCAATGACCTCCCCGTCGGAACAATGCTTCGACCCGGAAACAAGTCAAACAATGACCTCTCTGCTGGAACAACGCTCAATCTCGAAAACAAGTCAACCAATGACCTCCCTGTCGGAACAATGCTTCGACCCGGAAACAAGTCAACCAACGACCTCCCCGTCGGAACAATACTTTGACCCGAAAACAAGTCAACCAACGACCTCCCCGTCGGAACAGTGCTTCGACCCGGAAACAAGTCAATCAATGACCTCCCCGCCGGAGCAACGCCCCGACTCGGAAACAAGTCAACCAATGACCTCCCCGCCGGAGCAACGCCCCATCTCGGAAACAAGTCAACCAATAACCTCCCCGCCGGAGCAATGCCCCGACTCGGAAACAAGTCAACCAATGATCTCCCCGCCGGAGCAACGCCCTGTCTCGGAAACAAGTCAACCAATGATCTTCCCACCGGAGCAACACCTCTACTCGGAAACAAGTCAACCAATGACCTCCCCGCCGAAGCAATGCCCCGACTCGGAAACAAGTCCACCAATGACCTTCCCGCTGGAGCAACGCTCCGTCTCGGAAACAAGTCAGCCAATGACCTCGCCGCCGGAGCAATGCTCCGTCTCGGAAACAAGTCAACCAATGACCTCCCCACCGGAGCAATGCTCCGTCTCGAAAACAAGTCAACCGATCATCTCTTGACTCGTCTCGCCCTAGGGAAATCACTGTCCCTGCGCAAACCTCTCAACCCATAAAAATAAAACTCTCTTGTGAAATCCTTACAACTCTAAAGAGAAAACACACTTAGGAGACCTCACGACCCCTTAGGAGAAATTACACATACGAGATCCTCTCAACTCGTAGGGAGAAACGTCTTTATGAGACCCTCACGGCTTATAAAGTTGAAAAAGTCTTCGGTAGCAAAGCTGAACCTGTTTCTAAAGCCATTGCTGCCCTGCAAAGGAGATCAAGATAGACTATCAAAAAAATACATTTACCAAAGGGACACGCCCATATAAAATGAAGGATGTCTTTTATTCATGAATTCAAGTGAATACAAAATACATTTCATAAAGGAATCAAAATGAATACATGTTATTCATAAACAGCAAGTTTACACTAAAAAAAAGGGGTACAAAGACGGTTATTGAGGTGGGGCGTTTTCAATAAATCAGCTAGCTGCTCGCGCGCTCCTCTCAATCGTTTCACGCAATCGGCTGCCGCGGCCAACTCCATTTCGACTCGGGCCCGTTGACGCAAACAAGACGAAAGCTTTTCGTCAGTTTCTAGCATGGCAGCTTCACAGTCCCGCACGACCCGCTCGGTAGAGTCAAGCGTCCACCTCTGCGTCAACCCATCCGAAATGCATCGCTGGAGATTGTCAAAGACAGCCGCGCAACATTCGCTTCAATCTGGGCGTGCAATCGAACAGACTCGTTGGAAGACACCTCGTGTTCCTTTCGTCTCAGGGTCGCCTCTTGTTCAAAATGACGGAGGAAAAGAACACTATGCTCAACCCATGTAACTCGCTGGGAATTCAAAGCCAGAACCTTAGGAGAAAGACGCTTGAGCTCAATCTCATGCAGGCAAGCCTCGATCTTTCTGCAGTAATTAACCTAAGACTCGACGACACCTTCGTCGTGGAAGTTCACGAGCATCACCAACATAGGATTAACTTCAGCAGCAAAATTTGCAGCAAATGCGAGGGCTTCGGCATCAAGATCCTCGACGAATTCGCTCAGCATTCGCAGGCTATTCGCAGCGCCCCTGGAAGATGGGCGTTTAGCAAAGCGCCCTGCCGGCATTAGGATGCGAGACTCAAAAGGAGCTGGAGCCGGTGCGATTGCTGCAAAACAAATTATGGTCAAATGTCGACTCGGGGAGGTAAAGAAAATACACGAGCAACGGAGTCTACTATACCGACTCTGGCAGGTGGAAAAATTGGGAGTACCGGAGGCGCGAATATTCTCTCATCCTCTCCTCCGATCCGTAACGCTGCAATAAATACAAGGAAGACTTAGCAACAATACGGCTATTTATAAAAAAAAGGAGACAATAGCTGAAGGATATACTAACCAACATCAGCAGGCGGAATGACTTCTGACTGCAAGGAGAAATGCGGATTCAACACTTGGTATAGATGGTCGAAAAGAACTCCTGCAGAGTTGCAACAATATACTGTCAATACAAGGAAGATGGTGTCCATAGTTATACTAAATAAATAGCAAACCTATACCTTCCAGCATTTCGGAGGACATAGGAGAAGGCGAGGAAACAACAACCGTCATGGCGGTGACCGGAGGTGCTTCAGATGGCACAATCTTAGCTTTCACTGCACCTACAAAAAAATATCATCAGAAGAAGCTGAACGCGATTGAGAAATAAAAAGAGAACAGTGACTCAAGACTTACCTAATAGGTCATCAACAAAAACAGCGACGGAAGCATCACCAGGTGTAGCGGCTTCTTCGCACTCCCTCAGAGGAGTAGTTTCTGTGCCCATGGCTTTATCCCCTGATTCGACGAGGGCCGTCGCGATGCTTGGGACGCTGGTCGATACCAAGGAGCCACACGGGGAAAGAGCGGTGGTTTGGGCAGTCCCAGACTCCCGAGAGAGAGTGGCCACTTCGGGCTCTGTGATCGCCATCGTTTCACCTATCATCCCATTGCCAAGACTTGGCCCTGCAGAAAATACATATGTCAAAATTCGAAGATCAGGTTCTAGTAAATGACTCAGCGTTACGTTACCTTGGAGCATCTTTTCGGTTTCTTCCCGAGCCGCGCGCGTAACCTGTCTATGGACGGTGGACAGGGCAGCAACAACATCCGCCAAAGGAACATCAACAGACAGAATGTTACTTGAGCCTGCACCTACAGCCAAGACGACATCGCATTCCTTCACTGCACGCCTCCTGTATTTCCTTTCAGTCTGGGCCGTGAGAACTGATCTCCTCAAGACTTCCGATAAGGGGACGCCGTCATCTGAATCGAGCTCTGCCTCCGGCACCATTATGGCGTCCATCATCGGCTGCTTTAACAAAGCCTCCCGTGGTGGCTTGGGGATAACTGTGGCCATGGTAGCTGGCTCTAACAGTTCTGTTGCATCACCACTCGGGAGCGGCACTGCATTTGGAATAACCCGAGTCAAGGTAGTCCCTGCAACAAGATGAAAGAGAGGGTCAGAGCACGAATAAAGAATAAAAGGGATAAAGGCATAATGAACTGAATTATACCAAGGCCCAAGGAAGCGTGGAGCCTCTCTTCTTCTTCGAACGTTTTGAGGGAAGCCACGAGAGCCTCTTCTACAAAAATACCTGTTGAAGAAGAAAGCGTCAGTAGAAGCATAATAAGAAAAAGAGATAGCCGTGAAATAATGCAATTAAAGTATACCTGACTTCGCGATAGTGATTAATGCCTCTTCATCGCGAGCCAATCGCTCGGAAGCCACAAAGGCATCCTGGAGATCAGTATCATCTGCAGGCGCGATGAATAAGCCATCGTTAGTGCTATACTCACACAAGCCTTCGTTGTAGAGAGCATGGAGCTCCTGGCCGAATACAACGTTAGCAGAAAAAAGCGACTTCTTCTTTTTCTGCGAGCGAACGGCGGCGGCCGATGACACGAGCTTTTGCTTGACGGGAATTTTGGGCGACGAGTCCCGATTTCCGTACCCACGCCAGACTCCGGCGACGCTGCAGCTACCATTTCTACAGGAACACGGGGTAGCGGCTTCTCAGGAAAGGCGGACGGGATCGTAACCGCGGCAGCTTCTCTTAAGGAATGACCAACAGTGGTCCGTTGCTTTAAGGGGACAGCTGGATTACCGGCGGGGACCGCACCCTTGCGATTGAGCAGTAACCGCCTTTCCCCCCTAATAACAGCACCCATCGCATGCTGGTACCACGCCACGTATGCATTCGAGGCTTTCAAAACGCAGCTCAGCTCACTGATAAAAAAGTTGGACCCGGTGTTTAGCCGCATGAAATGGTGCAGCGCGCTGCAGATACCCTCTTCCGTAGCAACCGACTCAGCTAAGAAAGCCTTAAGCGGGACACCCTGATCGTAACTCGACTGTTGAGAAAAACGGTGCGGGTTGTACCTTATGAACAACGCCGATTCGTTCTGCCTGAACACTAAAAAGCCCGGCCTGATTGAATACAAATGCAGAATCTCCCGAGCCTTCAATGTAGGAGCCCCATCTTTGAAGGTATCGCGCAGCGGCTGCACCGTTTTAGTGGATTCCTTGCCGATAGTTAAGACCTTATCGACGAAGGTCATGCTATCCCCGAACATACGCGAGCGAAGGACCAGACCCCGAGCTTCTCGCTGTGACGGATCTAAAGCAGAAGCATTAACTAGGAACATAACCCGAGGGAAATTATAACTGTCATAGAAACGGGGCCGTTTGTGGACTCCAAAAGCGCCGAGCACATGCAGCTCGATCCGCGGCGTGAAATTGTGCAGCGGGAGATTTACGGGCTATACCCCCGGCCGAGTGGTGTCTGCCGCTAAGCTGAGGCCATGATACAAGTGAGCCAGCGCAGCGATCCCGACGGCCACTCGCGTCCCGGCAACCATTCGGTAAGCCGGATAGAAGACGGATGGCCTCATATAGCGAGGGTGTGTTGGGAGTACAAACCAGCTTAACCATAGGCCGAGGAACCCCAAAAAGAATGCCTCTTCGTCGATATCTGAAGCTGCGAGCACTGCAAAGGGGACGACCGGGCTGTCTGGGAGGAAGAAATTCCTTTGATTTGCTTCCGCTGTCGGCTGGCTGTCCAAGCCAAAACCAAAAGGAACCTCAAGCTTGGTGAATTTTGTTGTTTTTTTTGACAAGGCTTCCGAGCGAAGAAAGCGGGCGATGAAATCCGCGAAGCTGACTCTGTGCCCTCCGGACTCGAGAAACAGACTCTCGTAAATGTTCAACACCTTGATTAAACTCGGGAATCGATGTTGAAAAGCATTCTCCGGAGTAAGACCCATCACCACTGATTTGATGGCGAAGATGTATTCGTCAGAGGGAAGTATTTCCTCGTAATGTTCCCCTCTGACAGGTAGGCTCGAAATTTCTGCAAATTCTTCCAAGGAAATCGAAACCTCCCGGTCCAATAAAAGGAAGGTGTGAGTCGGGTATTCCACTGTTCCAAGAATGTCTTGACCCATCATAAGTGAGGTGCGAGATACTAGAAAAGAGATGTATCGAGCCCACTGCAAGTATCTCGCTGAATGGCGAGGAGTCAAGCCTATCATGTATGCCTGCCCCCAAGGGCGCGACTCGCCTTGACATATGCGCCGCCCCAGAATATCTAAAACCATCGATGGCTGTACAGGTATCAAGCCCATAGAGGGCTGGAGGAGTCCATCTGTGATCCAGTTAACCTTCTCCATAACGTAATTCACCTGGGGCGAGTCAGCATAATGAATGATGGAAATTGGCTCTGAAGGCGCCGCACAAGAGAAACTGTGCCGACCCCGAATAATTTGGTTGTACCACAACCCCCATAAGTGAAGAGATTTCTGCTCCGGGTCATGATTATTAATCAGTGCAAAAACTTCTCGATCCATAGGCGCGTCGGCGTATGCACTCTCTGGGCGAACAAATGGGAAAGAAGAGTCAAAAGACATAGTACCTGCACGAAAAGAAACGAGAGTTAGATATCAATACATTACAAATTCTGACATTTGGTACTTTAAATTTGTACCATACTGCAATGCAGGAAAAAGGGACCTAGGGGGACCCACAAAATCAAAATGACGGCTCATCATTGATGAGACAGTCAATCGTTAAGGAAGAAATCCTAAAAAGATTCTCATTTAATGAGAAACTTATTGGGCCAAGAAGTTAAACTTCCTCGAGAGCAGTGCTCTACAAATAGAAATTACATCTGTCAACTTTAATTATGAGGGGAATAAAAATTCCCCAAAATTTCTAAGAGCCATGCTCTGTGAAAACGATGGAGTAATCCATCAAAACCCTAAAAAAGCAAGGCTTTTTACAGAGTAAAAACTCCAAGATCTTTAAGATCTACAAAACGAACCCTGAGAGTTCTTCATAAAGATGAACAATATTCTAACTAATGGGTTAAGTAACCCTAAAAATCCATTTTAAGATCTATGATCTGAGAAGAGCAAAGCTCTGTTAATAGGTTCGATCCTTACCAAATTTGGGCAGAGTTCTGACTCTAAAAGGAATTTCCTTGGGCAAAGATCTAAGCTATGAGGGGATAATTAAATTCTCAAAAACAAGAAAGGAAGAAGATGAACATAAGTCATCCCAAGGGCCAAAGGCCCTACTTATAGACGCTGGAAGACGATCCAACTTCCAAGATGATCCAACGGTGGAAAGGCTGCCACCGCTGCACTCACGTGTGAACCACGTGAGCGTAACGGTGGGGGGCATTTGTTTCCCCCTAATAAGAGAGCAAGGCTCTGTTCAAAATTTGAACTTAGGCAGCGTCTCACGTGCAAAGCACGAGAGCGTCAGCGCCCAGAGTTAAAAACTCTAAGGCAAAGCCTCACGTGCAAAGTACGAGAGCGCCAGCGCCCAGGGTTAAAAACTCTGTGGCAGCGCCTCACGTGCAAAGCACAAGAGCGCCGGTGTCAGAACTAAAAGTTCTCCACTATTGGATCAAAGATCCAACGAAGATGATAAATCATCAAATTACAAAATTAAATTCTGATTGAGAAAATACTCCTCAAAATTTTCTAAACAAGAAAGATTATGCTCTGTAAAACAGAGCACCGTTGGATCAAAGATTCAATGGTGATTAAAAAATCACCAAGATAGAGAATAAGCTCTGTATGAGAAAATATTTTTCCAATCTTGTTAAGAACAAGAAAAATATCTTCTGTAAAACAGAAGGCCTAGGATCAAAGATTCAACGGTGAATAAAATCCCCAAATCAGTTAGGAATCTCTCAATGAGAGATTTTCTTAACCGAATCAACAAATCGGCTTCCACTATATAAAGGACCCAAGACTTCAAGTCTTGAACAGAAGAACCCCCTCATAAACTTCAAGTTCAAAAAAACGGAGCAAGCAAAAAGTGCTTTAAAAACAGAGAGGAAAGAAGAAGAACTTTCTTCAAGGTAAATAGAGATCATAGTATCTCATCTGAATAGCCAAGGGTTTAACCCTAAAAAAGAACATAGTTCTTTCCCTGGATATGAGATCCATGAGACAAATCTCCCACAGATGAGAATTTAATTCTCGTAGGGATGAATTTATTCTTGGGGATTAAAGATCCAGGGGAGAACAAAGAATTGAACTCTTCAGAAAAATGCACAAAGAAAGAAGCAGCACCGAGCGCCTCACGTGCCACTCACGTGGGCACTACTAAAATAAAGAGTGCTTAGCACTCAGTGGTTAGCGCCCAGTGCCAGGCGCTCCACGAGCCCCTCATGTGGGCACTAATAAAATAAAGGGTGCTTAGCACTCAGTGGTTGGTTCCTAGCGCTAAGCGCTCCACGTGCCTCTCACGTGGGCGCTAATAAAATAAAGAGTGCTCTGCACTCAGTGATTGGCACCCAGCGCCAAGCGCTCCACATGCCCTTCATATGGGCGCTGGTAAAATAAAGAGTGCTCTGCACTCAACGGTTGGCGCCCAGCGCCGAGCGTCTAACGTGCTTCTCACGTGGGCACTGTTTAACATAAAGCACTCTATAAATAGAGCACAGCGCCATAAAGAGTGTTTAACACTCAATAAAAATAATATAAAATAAGGGTGAGCATCAAAGCCCATATCAATGCTCAGCATTGTTGAACAAAAGAGACAGAGCCCAAACAAGTGTTAACACTTTATTCAAAAATTGAGCGGGCTGAGTCCAAGCTGACCTAAAGTCCCTAATCCAGATCAACCGAGCCCGTGGGCTCACAATTTTTCTAAAATTTGATCTTAGTCCCAAACCCAACAGCAGATCTCTCAACTGACATTGGTTCAAGGGTACATCTCCCCACACCTCTGATATATGTCGTTTTAATTTTTCAACGTTTTCGGAGAGGTGGCGGGTCCCGACAATCAACAATATATCGGACTGAAACGTCCCTAAACTAACAACGGAATGCAACGTCCCTAAACTAATGATGGACCGCAAAGTCCGTAAACTAATAACGGACCGCAACGTCCTTAAACTAAACCCTCGCCTCAAAAATGGTGATCTGTGGACCGCATTGTCCCTAAACTAAACTCTATAGACTATGACGTCTTTAAACTAATAATAGACTGCAATGTCCTTAAACTAAAACGATAGAGCCCAAATGCTCTTTAGTTGGATTTAAATGATCCTGAACCCCCGTTAAGTAGATTTTAGTCCAATATCGGACTAACGTATCCTTAACAAATATTAAAGTTGATCTTAATCTCAAACGAGGTTAACGATCCTTAAATCAAACCAAACCCAAATCTAAGAAAATACGGATTTGGACTAATCCCCTCCCTACGGGCGACAACATAAATTAGTCTCCGTATACAATCCACGGGCCACCAAAAATAAAATAAACACACACAACACGAAGTGAACATCTGGAGCAGGAGAATGTGGTTATCGCTATGCGGTAACGTAATTAACTGCAGGGGCTTACGCCTACAGGAAAGAGCGTCCCCACAATCAAAAACCCCTCGCAAATGAGGGGGAATCTGACGAAGTCTGCTGCAACGGCCGCATCTGTCCAAACCTTCGATACATGGTGTCATAAATCAACTTGGTATCTTCGGAGAGGTGGACGGATAAACCACATAGCATCTGCCCCCCAAAATTCAGGCCAGACGTCCCAACGTCACTGTCGCGTCTTTCGGCGGTAAACAATCAGCTCTACGCCAAGTATAACAAGTGTGAATTTTGGCTAGATCAAGTCAGATTTCTCGGACATATCGTTTTAGGCGAAGGAATCTCAGTAGATCCAGCTAAGGTGTTAGCCGTCGGTGAGTGGCCGACACTAAAGACGGTGAAGGATATACGAAGTTTCTTGGGATTAGCAGGATACCGTTGAAAATTCATTGAAGGTTTCTCGAAGATTGCAACACCCCTGACCAAGCTCTCACGTAAAGATGAAGCATTCATATGGTCAGAAGCATGTGAGAAAGCTTTTGGAGAACTCAAGTCGAGATTAACCTCTACTCCTATTCTTGTAATACCGGATCAATCTGGAGGATTCGTTGTGTATTGTGATGCATCCGGTAAAGGATTAGGGTGTGTTCTATACTAGTATGGAAAAGTTGTGGCTTTTGCATTAAGACAACTGAAGGTATATGAGCGCAACTATCCAACACATGATCTGGAGTTGGCAGCCATCATCTTCGCACTTAAGATTTTCCGCCACTATCTCTTAGGAGAACGAGTAGATATATACACTGACCACAAGAGTCTGAAGTATGTATTTACTCAGAAAGAATTAAACATGCGGCAGAAAAGATGGTTAGAACTCATGGCGGACTTCGACATCAACCTACAGTATCATCCTGGAAAGGTGAACGTGGTTCCTGGTACACTTAGTCGCCAGCCATTAGCAATGAACCTCACTGCTCAGTGGAAACTACAGCAAGAATTGCACGGATTGGTGATCGAAGTAGTTATGCCAGGTAACACTTCATATTAGATGAACTTACAAGTCCAGTCCACTCTTGTCAATCGGATCAAGACAGCTCAAGCAAATGATACCAAGCTACAAAAGATCCGAGAACATGTAGAAAATGGACTTCGAACTGACTTCATCATCCACGAAGACGGATCCTTGAGATATGGAAGTCGATTATGTGTACCAAATAGACCTATTCGAGAAGAGTTGATGAAAGAAGCTCATAGCTCTCTTTATTTTGTACACCCCGGTGGTACGAAAATGTATAAGGATCTACGGAAACACTACTGGTGGCATGGAATGAAGCACGAAATAGTAAGGAGCGTAGCCAAGTGTTTGGTGTGTCCGCAAGTGAAGGCTGAACATCACAGAACTGCTGGTCTAGTTCAGCCGTTACCAATCCCAGAATGGAAATGGCAGCATATTACCATGGACTTCGTGACTGTCCTTCCTCACAGCATAAAGGGTAACGGCGCGGTATGGGTTATTGTGGATCGACTCACCAAATCAGCTTATTTTATTCCATTTCGAGTTGGCCAATCAACCGAGACGTTAGCAAAGAAGTACATGGAGGTACGCATAAATCTAAAGCAAGATTTAAACCCTCAAGATGTACCATATTTGATACCCATGAACTCATGCAGGAGACGTGAAATTACATGGAGTACCTGTTTGCATCGTCTTCGATCGTGATACCAGATTCCGATCACAGTTTTGGCAGAGTCTGCAAGTTAGCCTGAAAACGAGTTTGAACTTCAGCACGGCTTATCATCCACAAACGTATAGACAATCCGAGCGAACAATTCAGATTCTGGAAGACATGCTAAGAGCTTGTATGATAGACTTCGAGGGTTCGTGGGAATATCACCTACACCTTGTGGAGTTTTCATACAACAACAGCTATCAGGCAAGCATTGGAATAGCAACATTCGCAGCACTCTACGGAAGGAAATATTGGGCAGAGATGATCGTAGAAACTGTGGACATAGTTCGCACGATCAGGGAAAGGATGCGCATAGCCCAAGACCGATAGAACCATTGAGCAGATATAAAGTGGTGACATCTGGAGTTCCAACCTGAAGACCATGTATTCCTGAAGATATCTCCAAACAGAGGAGTGATCCTTTTAGGCAAGAGGGGTAGACTAGGTCCAAGATACATAGGACCGTTCGACATACTCGAACGAGTTGGAGAAGTGGCATACCGTTTAGCACTACCACCCTCATTGGAAGGTGTGCACAATGTGTTCCACATATCCCAGCTACAACGATATGTGCTCGACCCCAGCCACATACTTGATCACTCAAAGCTCATAGTACAAACTGACTTAACCTGCGAGCAACAATTAATTGAGATCCTGGGCCGAAAGGTGAAGACATTACGGAATAAGGAAGTAAATTTGGTCCGAGTGATGTGGAGAAAAGATTCTCTAGGAGAATCAATAAGGGAACGAGAAGAAGACATGCGGGCAAGATACCCTTATCTATTTAAAAATTAGTCCCTATGTAATGTAAATTTCGAGGACGAAATTTTTATAAGGAAAGTAAAATGTAAAGACTCTAAAATCTTTGTACGGAAATTTTTCTGTTAATATACAAGAAATGAGTATTACAGCATGAGTTTGAGTTATAAGTCAATTTTATTAAATAAAAGTATGAAACAACTTGTAGCTCACTGGTAAACCCTCTGCACTGCAGTGCTGTAGCCCTTTGTTCGATTCCCATCAGACACAATTATTTTTTCTGATTTTTCTTTTTAACATTTTTGGATGGTACGGATTATTGCACATCCTGAGTATAGTAGAGCGAGATGTAGCACTCCTCACGGAGTATTCAATCTCGAAAGGATATAAATACGGTTTTTATGAAAAATGAATTTTCTAAATAAAACTAATTTTTCTAAAATTAAAAATTATATAAAATGATAAATCCATATTTTCATTATATTATGAAACTATATTTTTCTAAAAATGAAAGATTAAAAAAATGTTAATAAAATACCATCAAATTACTAAAAAGACTATTTTTCACGAAAATACCATAAACTTTTGAAAGCTATGTATTTATCCTCAAAATACCTCAATACTTAAAACACATGCTCATGAAAACCCTAAGTAATACAAATCACCCTCGAGCTTTTATTTTTAATCTATATATAAAATATTTTTCATAAAACCCCCTCGAGATTTAAGGACTTTAGTAAATATAGGTTTAAGTGGGATCAATTCTCTTGAGTCCCAGGGAGCCGGAGAAAGTGAGTGCTTGCCTATTCAAGTTAGAAAACTTAACAGGAATTATCGATGGCAATTGTTTTGGAAAAATACATAAATCCTGTTGTCCATGTGCAATAGTTGCCGATAATTCCCACACCTAAGAATTCCAGAGTTAAATCAGTACAAGTGTCTGACTCGGTCTGAGTCCAACTTCAAACCTGAATCCAAAATCAAACACGACTACTTGATCATGAACATGAATACTTGAATTCAAACATCAATATCAAACATGTATACTTGACTTGACCGAACCATGGTTATAACTTGATATGACTACTTGAATACATGATTACATCCTGAACATGAATACCTGAACATTTTGTACCCATGGTTTCGACAAGACTTATAAACATAATCTATACAATACATTATGCTGGGATAAAGGAGTAGATTGATATGGAACGTATATCGTAGCACGAGAGGTCACTTAAAATACACCTACATGAATTCTCGTGTCGTTGTCCCGTGGGTTATGACGAGGCCTTGTACTACATGTTACCATAGTCCACGGAATAAGATGGACTCCTCTCGTATACATAAATACATTCCTTACCAAACTACAAACAACCACGTTATAATAACTATCATATACATGTGAACCATCATATACTTTATCTGTTCATTCCACTTTATATACTATCTTCTCTTTCTTCTTTTGGGACTTACCGAGCATTAGTTCGCTGACGACATTCCTTTTTGTTTCTTTCTTTAGAATGTTCGTCAGGAGAACCAAACTCTGAGGAGATCGAGTCGAGCCAGGAGAACTTGGACCAGCTTACCGCTTAGCCTGACTACTAGTTCATCTGCACTTATCTTTTTGTATGCCATTGTTTAGGCACTGCTTTACTCATTGTATATTTTATTTCAAAACAATTGTGTGTAAAGTTGAATGTAAACAAAGTTGTTGTTTCATTTTATTATTTGTCATTCTTGTTCATTTTTATATATTGCTTAATTACGCTTAACGTATTTATTTCTTAGTAAATACGTTGCGGCCTGCTACATCACCGTTTCCATCTACTGGGAAACGGGGCGTGAAAAATTATAAAGAAAAAGGGAGTTTTTAGGGTTTAGAAAAAAGGATATCGGAAATAACTCCACTTACCGATATAAGTTTTAAAGTTGAATTTCAATGAAGAGAAAGAGAGTCTGGAAGGGTCTTACGGTTTGAAAAACTTAAGAAAAGAGTTAGGAAGAAGTGAGAGGCTTCGTGGTTTCGCGGGAGCTCCGAAATCGGCTTCGATTTTCGATGGAAGAAGCTTGCTCGCTAACTCCACTTTACTCCACTTGCATTTAGGAACTTTTGAGAGAGTTTTTGCAAGAATGTTTAGAATGGTGAAGAGTTAGGGCATGGGGTGGTATTTATAGTGGAGAATTAGGGTTTTGGGAATTAAAATTATGGATTAAAAAGCATTAAAATGATGTTAAATGGTGAATTGAAAGGTTTCTGTTTGATTGCAGAGAAATCAAACAGTGCAGAGGAATTGAGAGGAGTTGAAGAGACGTGTGTGCAAAGCACGGAGCATTTTGGCCCCATCTAAACCGTCCCCGCCGGCCCAAGGGAACATTTCTCCTGTCGATCTTGAGGCAAATGCCTCAAGATTCACGCCACCAGATCAACTTTGTATTTACACCATTTTCCACATGTTTGATTTTTCTGAACTTTCCATTTTCCCGTGTATTGCATGTGCAATCTTTTGGGCTTCCAAAAAGATAAAAAGAAAAATTTAGAAAAAAAATTTGTCTGATGGGAATCGAACACAAAGGCTACGTCACAGCAGTGCAAGGACTTTCCTAGTGAGTTACAAGTTGCTTCTTGCTTTTATTTAATAAAAGTAACTTATAACTCATACACAGGCTATAATACTCTTTTTTGTACATTAAAACGGAAAATTCTGTACAGTGATTTCAAAGTCGTTACACGAGTCAATAGAAGAAAGGTGAGATGTTTGTCGTTTTAAACTAGGATGGTTAGAAAATTTTATAATAGAAAGGCTTATAGGGTTTATAGGACTTAGTGGTTAATGGATGAAGTAAGAAATTAATTATTTTTGTCTTTTAATTATTTAATATTAGAGAGATAGTGATGAATGTGGATTAGGGTTTTTGGAGTGAATTTGGGTTTCCCACTACCGCCCCTTTTCCTTCCATTGTTCTCTATTTATCTCAAGCCCTTAACAAAACAAGTATTAACTAATTTCAAATCGTGATCGTGACTATCATTAATTGATAATGCGCCTGATAAGAGAGTTAACATTTATTTTGCTAAGGTTTATAAACATTAAAACGTCAAAAGAAGTTAAGGGATTTTGCATCCATTATTCTACCATATCCTACAAACCCTAGCAAGTAAGAAATTACTCGTTCATGGTTAGTAGCGTAGTACAATAGAGGTGGAAGATGAATGAAATCATATTTGAAATCAGAAAGTAATGCTGAATGTAATGTAGAAAAGTAATGCGGAAAAGTTATGTGGAAAGTAATGCAGAAAAGTAAATACGAAAAGAATTAAAACAAAAGACTACCTTTATTGATCAACTATTGCATTACAACTTGCTCGCTTAAAAACTAAATTACAAAAACCTAATTTCTCACTAGATCTTTCTCTAGATCGAGGGATAGATGATTCAATATTTTTCAAATGTATAGCTCTCGGTCCTTTTTATAGTCTCTAGAATTAGAAACTGTTGGCGATAGTGCCTTCAAGGCAATTATTGTAATCGCGGGCAGGTAATTATGATGATTGAGGAAGGACCTATACGGGTAGAACAGTCTTACTCGAAATGATAGTATGCTATCTAATTTTTCTTTATCATCATGTACATGTATTATGTGGTATTACAGATCACTATTACATGTTGATAGAGCCCAAAGGATTCTTTCTTTACTACCAGCATTATGATGGCGATCATATACAAGAGAGCTGGGTGGTCTATAAGCATAACCTTAAATGTCCCTAGTCGAGGGAGTATCGAGACTGGGCATTGATGCTCCAGAGTAGACCAGTGTGTACTTATCGAGACCCCGACGAGAGACGGTGGCCGGTCTCACAAGCCATTGGTGTCAGTTAGTCACCTAAGATAGTATACAGGTGCTCTTTGGGTTATGAGTACACTAGATGGACTCGCCGGAAACATGATAGATGATATTATACATATTGTCAGATAGCAGTTCCTAGGTGACATGTGTACAGGTTAGTCTGTCGACCTGAGATCGTCATTTGTCTCGTATGAGTTCCCACTGTGCTTTGATTACTACCCTACCACGGCTCAAAAGAGTCATGCAAACAGGTTTTAGTTTGGTACAGTCCCGAGTCACATGGAGGCAGTGAGCGGATGTCGGGGATTCGTCTCTCCCGGTATTGGGGGTTGATGTCGCGAGATGCACGGGTGGCCATCACCAGAAATCCTTGTCCAAGATAGACGAGAATTACTGATTTGGATCGGTAGTTTCTTAGTTGGTGATGGGCTTCATACCGACACGAAATATCGCGTTATTAGGGGTCTGACTTTATCCACCCCCTAGACCCGATATGCGATACTCTTAGACGAACAGACCGGACTGTATGGAGATTGTCACGGACAGGCTCAGTAGGGGTTCGGATGAGTTTGCTCGTAGGACTTCCTTTCGCTCAATACCTAGGTAGCCGTTACGTACAGCTAGTGTCGCTGACGTGCTTGTGGTTAAACCCATTGCCAGCGTATTGACGAGTCTTTAGAGTCCCACACAGAGGGTTTCCCTGCTTCGGGCGAAATGATGTAGATGCCGTATGGTTTTACGGTGGGGTTTGATCATATACGTGCACTCATGATTCAGACGGTTTATACTGGTGGGCTTTGGTTTAAGCCGGATTCTAGTATTATATTGTTGGATTATTTTTGTTTCTTTGTATTTGTATTTTTCAGAATACGGATGCGGGTATGTATATACGGTGAGGGGTATTCTTGTAATTTATTACAAGATACTTCTAGAAGGAGACACCTCATTTAGTTTATAACCATTTTTTTAAATGGTTAATGAGATGGAGGGATGCGATGGTATTTGCTTTAAATGAAGCATGGCTCACTTGGTGACTCATGGGACGACTCATGGGTTACTATTGTAGCATGCTTGATTTATATGTATTGTGAGATATTTTTGTAAGGCTTGAGTGATTCTAGAGTTCACAACACTTAGCTATTTTTCCATGGTTGCTATGCTCGCTACACTCTCATCTCCTCCAAGCTTCTCTTCTTCTACCTCCACCCTAAAAGTCTCATGTGTTGAGAAACCTAGGGTGTCATGAGACATATTAATCCATCATTAGACTCTACATCCTCTAGGCTATCTAGTTTAGCGAACTAGGTACCCTAGTTACCTCGGTATTGAGGTTGGAGCTCGAACAACAAAACCTCAGGTGGATCATCTTCGATGGAGGGAGACTGACGATCAAGCTTGATCATGGAGACCACTAGGAACTTAGGAAGATGGTAAAAGACCAAAGGACATGGATCATTCGGTATAACCATTTTAACTCCTCTTTAGTTTGCTAACTTATAGGTTTATGGTAGATCCGGGTTATCTGGTTGTTCCGAAGCCAGTCTATAAAATTTTTGTTCTGCAAACGGTCACGGTATATGGCCAGGGCGTTGGCATAACCCAACATAGTATCAGAGCTAACCCATAAACCCTAAACTAGCAGTTTTAGACAATATTTAAATAACGAAACCGAAACAACTCCAAAACAAACGATACATTATTCAAGTTTCTGTTGATTTTTGTTAATCTTCAAAAAAAAAATTAAACAATTGCAGAAGGCTGTTTATGTTGTATCTAAAACACCCTTAAAATATAAGCCCCAAATTCAAAACGTTGGCCGGCGAGAATGCATGAAATACTGGCGCCGCCGGTTTTCTAAAGGACTTGGGTCTTGATTTTTTTTGGTTGTTCTGGAATCTTGAATATTGGGTTTCATGTATTGTTTGTTTTTACCCAGATTACATATTATTTTATCTTTGGTTTGGGGGCAATACGGAGTATTTCGAAGTCGCTATTTTAACACCATTTACCAGTTTCAGTGCATACATTACTATCTGCGACCGTGAATCTCATTAGAGCAGTATAACTCGTCTAACTGCTATATGTTCTTTTAGACGGGTTTGCGAACATGACATTCACGTTGATGTTCTGTATTGTGTTGAGTTTGTGGTTGGATTTTCATGGTGGATAGCCAGTGGTGCAATGATAGTTGTATAGTTCAGATTCATTTGTACATTTGATAGCGTCCGACATGTGGACTGCCGTCTCTGCCAGTTTGTATATTATTTGTTTGGGGCACGACCGGGTTGAGGTCGATATCACCCTTGTACATATATTTTCATTTTCTGTACTAGGATTACCCCGCGGAGGTGTGCTCGAATAGTCGGGTTCTAAAAAGCAACGGTCCCGCATCTTATGGCGTTGAGACGGAGGGGTCCTCACTCTAGAATTGGTGGGCTATTCGACGCATTCGTAGGGGGTACAGGTTGACCCACGATGGGGTGCTCAAGTTACCGGATTACGTGAAGTGCTGGGTGGCCCATTCACTTTGTTGATTGGGGTTGCCTCACTTTTGGGATTGGCGGGTAACTTGCCATGCTCGTAGGGGTCCAGGTTTTCATTGCACAGGCTATCCATACGACAGGGAACGTCGGGTCTCATTTGCGGATCAAATGAAACCCAAGGCTCCAAGATTATCCACCATTCTGTGTTGCCTGCTGAGATTCTATGATGTTGCTTATATCATGTCTAGGAAGAATGTTATATATATTTATATATATACTAGTATATGTTGTATATATTTTGCACCCGCACTAGTCCAGCCCCCGCTCTGTCGTTAGTTAAGTAACTTATCGGTGCATAACGAGGCCCCGTGGCGAATGTGGATGGCATATACGTACATTATATTTTCATTCTTTTCTGGTGTGATATGGTTTAATTGATGGGACTGCATTAATTCCGATTAATGCAAGAAAACAAACCTATATGATATTGTTGGAACCAAGTTTTGAAAACTAACATTACAGACGTTTCCTTTTGCTTTGCACAGTGATATTCGGTTCTGAATATCCAGCACCTCATTCGACGAGGCAAGAGCCGAGATCCCTTCACAAGGAGTGACCTCTTGGGCAAAAGTTCGCGTTATTGTAATAACTTTACTATAGTTGATTCTTTTTCTTTGCATCGTGGTATTCGGTTAGGAATATCATGCACCTCGTTCGATAAGTAAAGAGCCGAGATCCCTTCACAGGGAGTGACCTTTTTAGCAAAAGTTTGTGCCACTATATATTTGTAAAACCACTATTCTCCCCCGAAAGACGCGAGACGAGACTGCGTAGGTTCGTCTTTCCTAAATTTCGAGGGCAGATGCTATTTGGTGCTATCCGTCCACCTCTCCGAAGATGCCAAGTTGATTTATGACACCGTGTATCGAAGGTTTAGGCGGATGCGGGTGAAGTAGCAGACTTCGTCAGATTCCCCCTCATTGAGGGGTTTTTGATTGTGGGGACATTGTTCCCTGCAGGCGCAAGCCCCTGCAGTTAATTACGCTACCGCATCGCGGTAGCCACTTTTTCCTTCTCCAGATGGTCACTTCGTGTCGTGGGTGTTTGTTTTGTTTTTGGTTGCCCGTGGATTGTATACGGAGACTAATTTATGTTGTCTCCCATAGGGCGTGGATTAGTCCAAATCCGTATTCTCTTAGATTTGGGTTTGGGGTTGGGTTTAAGGATGTGTTAGTCTCATTTTAGACTAAGATCAACTTAAACGTTTGTGAAGCATACGTTAGTCTAATTTTTAGACTAAAATCAACTTAACAGGATCATTTAGATCCAACAAAAGAGCATTTGGTCTCTATTGTTTAGTTTAGGGTTATGGTCCATAATTAGTCTAAGGACATTACGGTCCAAGGTTAAGGACATCATAGTCCATGGGTTTAAGGACCCCACAGTCCGGGGTTAAGGACATCATAGTCCATGGGTTTAAGGACCCTACAATCCGAGGTTAAGGACATCATAGTCCATGGGTTTAAGGACCCCACAGTTCAGTTTAAAGACGTCATAGTCGATGAAATGTATGGTTGTCGGGACCCGTCACCTTTCTGAAGACGTTGATGAATTACAACGACAAATATCAGAGGAGTGAAGAGATGTACCCTTGAACCAATTTTGGTTGGGAGATCTGTAGTCCAATTTGGGACTAAGATCAAAAGATTTATGAGTATATGGGCTCAGTTAATGTGAATGAGGGGTTTATGGCCAACTTGGGCTCGGCCCACTCAGTTAAAATGTTAAACATTTGACAATGCTGGGCATTGATTTGAGTTCTGACAATATTTTTTGTCTTTTAATGAATGCTGAGCATTCATCATAGCTCTGGGCTTTATTTTAAAGAATGGTTTATGTTCTATCAGCGCATACGTGAGAAACACGTGGCGCCCTTGGCGCGAGCGCCAATTAATGAGCGTAGTGCGCTACTTTAAGTTTGGAGCGCTAAGGCTCTGCAGCGCTTTGCGCTAAATGTGGAGCGCTGAAGCGCTTCTGTTAAGTAGCGCATCACGTGAGGAGCACGTGGCACGCTTGGCGCTGAACGCCAGTCAATGAGCGCAGTGCGCTATATTTGGAGCGCTAAGGTTTTGCAACGCTTTGCGCTAGATGTGGAGCGCTGAAGCTCTTTTAAATTAAGAGCGCCAAGGCTCTGCAGCGCTTTGCGCTAGATGTGGAGCGTTGAAACTCTTTTAAATTAAGAGTGCCAAGGCTCTGCAGCGCTTTGCGCTAGATGTGGAGCGCTGAAGCTCTTTTAAATTAGGAGCGCTAAGGCTCTTCTTTTATGCAACTTAGATCAGTTTGCACCCCGAGAATTAAATTCTCAATCTCATAAGAGACTTTGTCTCATGGTTCTAAGAACAAAGTTCTTGTATTTTATAGGAGATGTTTCAATCTCTTATTTTGGTGAAAGGCTTTGTCTTTATGGATCTGTGATCCTAAGAGAATTGACTTATTCTCCCCCCTTTTATAATAAGATGTTCATGATCTCTGAAAGAAAATATATCTTATAAATCTATGATCTGTGAGAAGAATTATGTTCTTCTTCGTATATTTTTTTTATGATGAGATTCTTTGATCTCTTTGTGAAAGACCTTAGTCTTATAGATCTATGATCTTAAGAAAGAAGTGAATTCTTCTTTTTATATGAGATGATTTCGTCTTTCTCTTCTTTTACCTTGAAGAGAATTTTCTTCTTCTACTGAGAGCTTGCTCTTCTTTCTAAGATTTCTCAAAGTTTATGGGAGGGTTCCTCTATATGTTTATGTATATGAGACTTGAAGTCTTGGGGCCTTTATATAGGGCGAGCTGATTTGTTCAATCGGTTAAGGAGATCTTTTCTCCGATTGATTTGGGGATTTCCCCACCGTTGCATTTTTGATCCAAGGGCTTCTGATTTAAAGAAAGCAATTTTCTTGTTTTTAACAAGATTGGGAAATCTTTCCCATACAGAATTTATTCTGTATTTTGATGATTTTTAATCACCTTTGGATCATTGATCCAACGATGCTCTGATTTACAGAGCACAATCTTCTTGTTTGGAAAGATTTTAAGAAATCTTTCCTTAACAGAATTTTATTCTGGTTAATTGATGATTTATCATCTTTATGGGATCTTTGATCTAATGGTGGGGAGCTTTTAGTTTCAGAGCTAGCGCACTCATGCTTTGCACGTGGTGCGCTGCTTAGAGTGCAGCGCACTTAGTGCTAGCGCACACGTGCCTTGCACGTAGTGCGCTTCTTAAGTGCAGCGCTTTTAGCGCTAGCGCACATGTGCCTTGCACGTGGTGCACGTGGTGCGTTGCTTATAGTGCAGCGCTCTTAGCGCTAGCGCACACGTGCTTTACACGTGGTGCGCTGCTTAGGGTGCAGCGCACTTGGCGCTGTTATGAAGCATTGATTCATTTTAAAATTTGAATTTTGAACAGAGCTTTGCTCTGATTGGGGGAAACATATGCCCCCCCACCGTTGCGCTCACATGGCCTACATGTGAGTGCAGCGGTGGCAGTATCTGTGCCCTTGGATCAACTTAGAAGTTGAAACGGCATCTCAGTGCCTATAAATAGGACCCTTGACCCTTAGGATGATTTCTGTTCATCTTCATTTTTTCCTTCTGAGAATTTTGATTCTCTTTCTGAGCATAGCTCTTCATTTAAGAACCTTCAAGAGTCAAAAATCTGCCAAATTTTTAGTAAGATTTGAACTTTATCAATAGAGCTTTGCTCTTCCTCAGATCATAGATCACAAAATGTTTTTAGGGTTTTACCCATTAACAGAGTTTTGCTCTTCATAGATCTTAGATCTAAAAAAACCCTTTTAGGGTTTCATTAACAGAGCTTTGCTCTCATAGATCTAAAGAGATCTTTCTTGGGGGTTCTTAACCCATTAACAGAGCTTTGCTCTCTTGAATAATCGAGATTTGTTAATCTCTTATGAAGAACTCTTAAGAGTTTGTTCATGAATCTTGAAGATCTCAGAATTTTAATTCATTAAAAAAAATTATTTTAGTTTTTCTGATGGGTTATTCCATCATTTTTACAGAGCAAGGCTCTTGAGGAATTTTTATTCCTTCATCATTAGAGTTGACAGATGTCACTCTGCCACAGAGCACTGCTCTCAAGGGGAGATTTACTTCTCAGCCCGAGGGGTTCTCATTGAATGAGAATCAATTGAGGATTTCCTCATTTAATGACAGTCTCATCAAATGATAAGAGTGTTTTATTAATGATGAACTGTCATCTTGATTATGTGGGTCCCCTTTGGTCCCTTTTCACTGCATTGCAGTGTGGTACGAATTTAAAGTACCTAGTGACAGAACTTAAACTGTAGCATTGGCGGCTGAAAATTTGTTCTTTTCCGCGCAGGTACTATGTCTTTCGATACTTCTTTCCCATTCGTCCGTTCGGAAGGCGGATTTCCCAAAGCGCCCGTTGACTGAGAAATTTTTGCACTGATTAAAGACCATGACCCGGAGCATAAGAATCTTCATTTGTAGGGGACATGGTATAACCAGATCATCATGGGTCGGCGCAGCTTCTCTTGCGCAACACCTTCAGAGGCCATCTCGGCGATTCATTATGCTGACGTACCCCCGGTGAACTATGCCGTGGAGGTGGTTAATTAGACTTCAGAGGGTTGTCTTCAGCCCTCTATGGCTGCAATACCTGTACAACCGCCGATAGCTTTGGACATTCTAGGGCGGCGTATATGCCATGACGAGTCACGCCCTTGGGGACAGCCATACAACATAGGCCTGACTCCCCGTCACTCAGCTGGATATCTGCAGTGGGCCCGATACATCTTAACGGCAAAGAAGTCAGAGCTGCAGAGGCTCGGGTTGTACCCCGCAATCTATTCTTCATGTTTCAATACTCCCCACCTCCGGCCTGGTGGGTCAAAGCCATTTTGGAACAGTGGAACGTTCTAACTCATACCTTCCTTATGCTAGATTAGGAAGTTTCCATCTCTTTGGAAGAGTTTGCGGATATCTCCGGCTTGCCTGTCAGAGGGGAGCATTATGAGGAGATCTTGCCCCCTGATGAGTATATTTTCACTACCCGACTGGTGATGACGAGTCTAAACCCAGAGAATGCCATTCAGCACCGATTCCCTAGCTTGATCAAGGTGCTAAACATTTACGAGGGCCTATTTCTTGAATCCGGAAGTCATGGGGTTAGTTTTGCGGACTTCATTGCCCATTTTCTCCGCCCAGAAGTTTTATCGCAACAAGGTGAAAGGTTTGCTAAACTTGATGATCCTTTTGGCTTTGGCTTGAATAGCCGGCCAATATTGGAAGCCGGTCAAAAGAGTTTCTTTCTTCCAAATGTCGCGATCGTCCCCCTTTCAGAAATTGCCGCTCCAGGCATCGATAAGGAAGCGTTCTTTCTAGGGTTCATCGGTTTGTGGTTAAGCTGGTTCGCACTTCCTATGCACCCTCGCTACATGAGGCCGTCTGTCTTCTACCCTGCTCATTGGATGGTTGAAGGGAGACAGGTTGCTGTTGGGATTGCCGGGCTGGCTCATTTGTATCGCGGCCTTAGTTTGGCGGCCGACACTACTCAACCGGGGGTGCAGCCCATGAACTTCCCGATGCATTATTTTACTTCATGGCTCGAGCTGCATGTGCTCGGTGCTTTTGGAATGCACAAGCGGCCTCATTTCTATGAAACTTGCAATTTTCCATGGATCATGTTGCTGGTCAATGCTTCCCTTGTGGAGCCAAGTCAGCGAGAGGCTCGGGGTGTAATTCTTCGCCTACGTACCGTCGGGGACGGCATGACCTTTATTGATAAGGTTATGACCATCGGTAAGGAATCCTCTAAGACGGTGCAGCTGTTGCGGGACACCTTTATGGACGGAGCTTCTACCTTGAATGCTCGGGAGATTCTCCATTTGTACTCGATCAGGCCGGGATACTTGGTGTTCAGGCAGAACGACTCGGCTTTATTTATGAGATATAACCCCCACCGTTTTGCCCAGCAATCAAGTTATAATCAGGGCGTCCCGCTCGAGGCATTCTTGCCAGAACCGGTTTATACTGAAGAGGGTATCCGGAGCACTTTGCACCACTTCATGCACCTAAACACAGGGTCCAATTTCTTCATTAGTGAGCCAAGTTGTGTTTCGAAAGCCCTGAACATATATATGGCATGGTATCAACACGCGATGGGTGCCGTCATCAGGGAGGAAAAGAAGTTGTTGCTCGATCGTAAGGGTGCAGCCCCTGCTGGTAATCCAGCCATCCCTTTGAAGAAACGAACCATCGTTCATCCTCCTTTGAGAGAGGTTGCTGCGATTGTGGTCCCGCATGATAGGCCTGAGCTACCGATACCCCGTTCTCCAGTGAAAGCAGTGACTATGGCGTCTCCCGAGTCTGGAGTGGGTTCAGATATCGGGACTCGTCGTCCCAAGGTGCCCACCAAGCGTAAGCTTGTGCTAGCAGCGACCGGTACTCGCTCGCAGAAGAAGAAGAAGTCGATTCTTTCTGCAGACGTTGCATTCGGCCAGGAGCCCATGCTCCTTATATCGAGGGCCTGAGCGAATATGGGACCAACGAGGGCTTATTTATGGCGCCGGATAATACTGATCTGGCGGCCGCCATCGCAGCTTCCGAGCGACTCGCTAGCCACAAAGCAGGACTGATCATCCTCGCACAATCAAGTAAGCTTCAACCATATCTTTTTGCTGTTATGTTTTTGTTATCATGTTTTGACTGACACTCCTTCTTTAACAGGCATTTCCACTGAAGAGGCTCTCGTGGCTTCCCTCAAGACTTTTGAGGAGGAAGAGAGGCTTCGTGCTTCGTTGGGCCTTGGTATATTTCGGCTCATTGTGCCTTCATTCCCCTTTCTTATGGGTAATCTGACCCCCTTTTTATCTTATCGCAGGGACTACCTCGACTTAGGTCATCCCCAGTACAGTGCCAATCCCGCAGGACGATGCGGAGATGCTTCCAGGGCCAGCTATTGAAGTCCCGGCCTCCTCAGCATTGCCAAAAGAGGCTTTACTTAAGCAACCGATGACGGACGCCATAACGGCTCCAGAGGTAGCTCCTGGCGCGGACGATGATGTCTTCTTGACGGAGGTCCTGAGAAGATCAGCTCTGATAGCCCAGGCGGAAAGGAAGCGCAGGAGGCATACGGCAAGAGAACGTAACGCCGCCTTGGCCGTGAGTGCAGGGTCGAGTGCTGCTACCCTGTCCATGCTTCTTCAGAGGGTGCTCTGGTCACCCTGTCTACCGCTCATAGACAGGCAGCACGTGCGGCTCGGGAAGCAATTGAAAGGCCGACCCAAGGTAACGTAACACTAAGTCCTTTTGTCAAAGTTTTAATCTTCAGATTCTCATATATCCTATCTTGCAGGGCCGAGTCTTGATGAGGAAGTGGTAGGTGAGACGGCGGCAACCACTGAGCCTGAAGTGGCCACTCTTTCTCAAGAGTCTGGAACTGCCCCAATTGCCACTCTTTCCCCTAGCTGTTCCTTGCAGTTGCCGGGCGCTGCGAGTATCACGATGGCTCTCGTAGAGTCTGGGGATGAAGCTACGGGCGGCGAAACCATTCCAATGGAGGCACAATGAGTCCGGGGATGAAGCTACAGTCGCTGCACCCAGTGACGCCCTTGTCACGGTTTCGACCGGCGACTCTTCAGGTAGATTTTGGGTCATTGCTTTCCTTTTTATTCTGCAATCCCTTTCAATCTATTCTGACAGTATTTCACTTGTTTCTAATGCAGGTGTGGGGAGCGTTGAGGTTGTGCCACCTGAAGAAGCACCACCAGCTGCAGCTCTGACGGTCGCTACATCTTCGTCTCTTCTTATATCTTCTCAAATGTTGGAAGGTATGGGCTTGTAATTAATTTAAATTATGGGCAACATCATTCATGTACTGACCATATATCATCGTGATCTTGCAGGAGTTCTCTTTGATCACCTGTATCAGGTGCTGAACCCGCACTTCCCCTTCCAGTCGGAGATTAGTTTGCCCGCTGGTACCGGTGAGTATCTTTTCTAACCGACGTCCTTTCTTTTCTTTAACGGGCAGTCATGTCGTTGCTAATTCTTCTTTGCATTACTTGTAGCATTACAAATTGAAGGAGGGGACGAGGGTATCGTCGCGCCACCGGTACTCCCAACTCCGTCCCCTGTTGTAGCCGGTATAGTAAACTCCATTATTCATGTACCTTCTCTATTTCTTGAGCCGTCATTTGACTATGATTTGTTTTGCAGCGGTGACACCGACTCCAGCTCCGTTTGAGTCTCGAATCATAATGCCAGCAGGGCCCTTTTCCAGACGTCCATCTTCAAAAGGCGTCGTGACCAGTCTGCGTATGTTGAGCGATTACATCGATGAGCTTTACACGGAGGCCCCTACATTCGCTGCAGATTTTGCTGCCGAGGTTAATCCAATGCTGGCGACGCTCGTGAACTTCCATAGCGAGAGTGTCGTTGAGTCTTGGGTTAATCATTGCAGGAAAATTGAGGCCTGCCTGCATGAGCTTGAGCTCGGACGTCCTGCTCCCGAGGTCCTGGCTGTGAACTCCCAACGGGCTGTGTAGGTCGAGCAGAGCACTCCCTACTTTCATCATCTTGAACAAGAAGCGGTCTTGAAGCGTAAGGAGCGCGAGGAGACTTCAAGCGAATCTTCCCGGCTGCACGCTCAGGTTGACGCAAATGTTGTACAGCTGAAAGCTATCTTTGAGGGCCTTCTACGATGTATTTCTGACGGGCTAACGCTGAACCGAGCGAGATGCGCAGAGTCGTGAGGCAGCTCAGCGAGTCATCGATGAGCAACTTTCATCTTATTTGCAGCAACGGGCTCAGGTTGAAGCAGAGTTGGCCGCGACAGCTGACCGTGAAAAGGGGCTGAGGGGAGTACGCGAGCAACTGACTGGTTTATTGAAAACGCCTCCTTCCCAATAGTTGTTTTTGTACCAATTATCATTTGTAATTTTTTTTCTTTTGAATAAAATTGTATCCATTTTTTTATTCTTTCGTATGATGTATCTTGTACCCAATTGAATTTATGAATAAAAGATACATTTCTTTCGTACTATCTTGTGTTATCTTTTGCTTTCTTCTCTTTTTCTTTGTTGCTGGCATGTTACTTTTAGCAAGTGTAACCTGTAGATGATAGAGAGAGCATTCCATCTTGAACTCTTTGAGAGGTAGCGATGGCTTAGGAAGCAGGTTCAAATCTGTTGTCTAAGGCTTTTCAACTTTATGAGCCGTGATGGTCTCATAAAGACTTTTCTCCCTATGAGTCAAGAGGATCCCGTAGGTGTATTTTCTCCTTAGGAATCGTGAGGATTGCTAAGTGTGTTTTCTCTTGAGAGTCGTAAGGATCTCACAAGAGAATTTCCTCCTTACAAGTTGAGAGGACTCATAAGTGGTTGCTTCCTTTCTTTTCGATGTTTGACTTAGGAGAGTGTGGCCTGTAGAAATTCTAACTTGACCTCTTTGTGAGGCAATGATGGCTTGGGAGACAGGGTTAGGATCTACCACCTAAGACTTTTCAACTTTATGAGCCGTGAGGGTCTCATAAAGACTTTCTCCCTACAGGTCGAGAGGATCGCGTAAGTGTATTTTCTCCTTAGGAATCGTGAGGATTCCTAAGTGTGTTTTCTCTTGAGAGTCGTAAGGATCTCACAAGAGGGTTTTTCTCCTTACAAGTCGAGAGGACTCATAAGTGTCCGATGAGTTGTCCTGCTTCTGGGTCAAAGCATTGCTTTGATAGGGAAGTCGAGGGTTGATTTTGTCCGCATTTCACGGAATCAGGGGTTGACCTTATCCGCATTTCACGGGGGTCAGGGGGTTGACTTTATCCGCATTTCACGGAGTCGGGGGGTTGACCTTATCCGCATTTCACGGAGTCAGGGGGGTTGACCTTTTCCCCATTTCACAGGGTCAGGGGGTTGACTTTATCCGCATTTCACGGAGTCAGGATTTGCTCTGGACGTTTCCCACGGGGTCAGGATTGACAATGGCCGTGTTCTACGGGATCAGGAGGTGCTCTGGGAGCTTCCCACGGGGTCAGGATTGACATTAGTCATGTTCCACGAGACCAGGATTTGCTCTGGGAGCTTCCCACGGGGTCAGGATTGACATTAGCCATGTTCCACGAGACCAGGATTTTCTCTGGGCGCTTCCCAAGAGGTCAGGATTGACATTAGCCGTGTTCCACGAGACCAGGATTTGCTCTGGGCGTCTCCCACGGGGTCAGGATTGACATTAGCCGTGTTCCACGAGACCAGGATTTCGTCTGGGCATTTCCCACGGGGTCAGGATTGACATTAGCCGTGTTCTACATTAGTCGTGTTCCACGAGACCAGGATTTGCTCTGGGCGCTTCCCACGGGGTCAGGATTGACATTAGCCGTGTTCCACGAGACCAGGATTTGCTCTGGGCGCTTCTCACGGGGTCAGGATTGACATTAGCCGTGTTCCACGAGACCAAGATTTGCTCTGTGGGCTTCCCACGGGGTCAGGATTGACATTAGCTGTGTTCCATGAGACCAGGATTTGCTCTGGACGCTTCCCACGGGGTCAGAATTGACATTAGTCGTGTTCTACAGGACCAGGAGGGGTTGACTCTCGGTTGTCTGTGCATCACCGAGTCATGGAACTCGGAACTTTGTCGCGGCTGCGATTTGCTAATGTTGCGTCTATTGTAATGAGACGAATGTTGAGATGATCTCCAGGCTGTCTGTGAACCGTCGAGATTTGGCTTCTTTTTCTGATGGAGCCTGGTGGGAAGATATGGTTCCCTCTTTTTTTGTGTTAGTTATATGTATGCCCTAGAGGCCATTATTGTACATATGATGTATATTATAGTGGATACTTGGATATTTATATACAGAGAAGACTTTCTTGCTCGACATGATAGTATGCTATCTGGTTACCTTTATCTCACGTATTGATAAAGCCCTTAGGATATGTACTTGATTACCAGGAATATGATGTAGATCATACTAGTGGGGCCAGGGTAGTTCATAAGTACATCCTTCAATTGTTCCTAGTCGAGGGAATATCGAGACAGGGCATAGATATTCCAGAGTAGACTAGCGTATATGCCTCTTGACCCATATGATGGGCGATAGATGATCCCACATCCATTGGTGTTTGACATCAGAGATGGTATACGGGTGCTCAGTGGAGACTGGGTACACTGAACAGGACTCACCGAGGACTCCTATGTGGTAGTATACCTATCGTCAAATAGCAGTCCTCTGGTGACACTGGTACAGGTTAGTCTGTAGACCCGATATCGTCATAGAGTCTTATGCGACTCCCACTGTGCTTTGATTTCCTCCCTACCACGCTCAAGAGGAGTCGTGCAAACAGGTGGATTTTAGGTACAGTCCCGAGTCGTATGGAGGCAATGAGCGATAGGAGGGGTTTCGTCTCTCCCGGTATCGGGGGTTGATGTTGCGCTATGCTCGATTGGAAATAACAGGAAGTCCCTGGCCAGGGCTGATATGGAGATCTACTGATAAGAGTTATCAGTAGTTTCTCCACCTGTTATGAGCCTCACATCGACATGACTTATCACGTTACTAGGGTTTGACGATTTCCACCCCTCGACATGATATGCGACATATAAGACGAAGAGACCAGACTGTACGGTATTGTTACCGATAGGTTTCATGGAGACTGTGGACAGGCTTGCTTGTTGACCTTCATATCGCTCAATACCAGGATAGCCGTTACGTCCAGCTAGTACCGCTGACGGCTTGTAGGTGACTGATATGATCATCACCTACTGTCGGCGTATTGACGAGTCTTTAGAGTCCCACACAGAAGTTCCCTGGTTCAAGCGAAACGAGGTAGGACACATATGTGATATGTGTGTGGGCTTGATTAAATACGAGTATGTGATACCGTATTGTAATCTGGCAGTCATCTGTTATCAGTTCAGTTATATGTGATATAACCAGATTGTCGAATCAAGTGGTGATTCGATAATATGATTTACAGATAAATGATATTAGACGGTCGTATATGATATAACTGGATTATTAGATCAAATATTGATTTAATAATATGATATAAATTATATGAGATATAATTACATATTAACTAATATCATTAGCTCACTAATTAATCTTCATTAAATATATATTAATATATATATGATATATATATATATATATATATTAAAATGAAGCATGGAATTTTCTTTTCTGTCTTTTGAAAATAGAAATGAGGTATAAAGTTGAAGCATGGTTGCAAGCATGGTATTTTATATTGTTTATTCATTCTTGACTCACTATTCATGCATGGTTGCAATTTAATATTGCATAATTCCATGCTTGAATGAGTGAGGGGTCAAGAAGTATCATTCATTCTGGTTCATTCAAAAAGACTTAGCCTTTTTCTTGCATATGTTTGCACAAATAAGTGAGCTCTTAATATCCCCTACTTCATCATCTCACACCATTCTAGCAAACTAGTGTGATGTGTTTCATACACTAAAGAGTTTAGTGTAGTGGTAGCTTGAACTAGTATGAGCTTCGTGGTGGATCATCTTTGGCGCGAAGGCAACGAAGGAAGCCCATTCAAAGCCTCAAGAGATGCCTGTTGGAGTCGTGGGACTACTACAAGGAGCACGTGAAGTGAAGGACTTGATTCTACCAAGGTATAATCTTCCTACACTTATCTAGTTAACATATCATCTAAAGAAAACCGTAATAATCTAGTTAAAGATCTTGTTTGTCTAGCTTAGCACCAAGAAAAATTTAAATTTGGCATGGTGGATACTTCTATAACCTCATCATGGTGCTAAGGTAGTCCTTCATGGTATCAGAGCCGAACTAGATCATCAGGGGAGGTCGTTACGCAGTTAAAGAGTTCGATCGGTTTAAAAAATCCGGCTTTTTGACATGTTTCTGTCGATTTTTCTAAATGTTGGAATTTTTGAAATTAAAAATATGCAGAAATACGTGCATGCTTTTATATGGAGCCTCAAGAAATCTAGAGACCCAACTCCTTCAAAGCGCCGCGGAACCGCCGCATAAACCTTGGTTTGGCCCCGGTTCCGCCGCCGTTTCGAGGAGATGTGGTACCATTTTTCTTGTGCTGCTCCATGTTTGTATATTGCACTTTCTGGGTATTTTTAACTGTGATTCTCAAGTTGTTGAGTTCTCTGGATTTTGTTAAACTGATCGAAATATTTGGCGCCGTATAGATCTTGATGATATGTGATACAATTGTTAGAATCCGGCTTATTGGTTTTGTGAAAACTGGTAATGTATATAGTATATTATGAATCTAGTATGTTAGTCTCGATTAATCGGTTGCCACGAAGTTTTGATTCGGATCAAAACTCTGTCGCAATCGCGTATTGTACGCGAATACTCGCCGGGTAACTCTAGCAGACAGCCACGCCCCATAGCCGCGACCAAGTGATTGTAGGAGAACCCCGTTGCCAAAAAGCACCCACTCGGGTGCTCGCGGCCACGGTGTTCCGCCTTAGTGCAATTCGTCGCCGACATCGGGGGTGCGGCCATCTACTAAAGTTTCCGACCAATATTCGATATTGTAGTCGGGAATCTTGTTGAATTACCCGACTAAGATAATTGAAAAGTGTTTTCAATTTGAGACTAAAATACAAGGTTTACAGTTCAGGCATGAAATCCGGAATATGCGATATTCCGGGTTTATGATGTCTAAGGATATACGGATTCTAATTATTGTAGTTTTACAATTTCTTTTCTGCGACCGTAAGTGTAATATGTGGGTATCCCGATCTCATTGCTATATGTCAACCAGTTTCGGAATACACATATTTACTTACGTTGATGATATGTGATATCATGTGTTGCTGATATGTCTTATTGGATCGTCGTAAAAGAATAGCCGGGGGTTTTATGTGAGATGAGAGTTTTCTTTTTCATTCATGTAAAATTTGTATGTAATATTCTTTTATTGGGGCACTTCCGGGTTGAGGATGTTGTCACCATTGTTGTATATTATTTACTTTTCCGCATTAGGATAGACCCAAGGTGGGGAGCACAAGTAACCGGGTTCTAAAGTCCAGTGGGAGACCATCTCAAGGAGTTGAGACCGGGTCTCCTAACTCTAGAATTGGCAGGGTTACTTGCCGCTCTCGTAGGGGTCTATGGGATGTGGGTTTGGCTATTCTTCACGACCGTGGAATCCGTGTTTTACATTACTGGCTAAATTTAAAACACGGACATCCTAGTATATCCAATATTTCATATGTTTATCTTCTGCTGATGTATTCTGCGATGTTGATCATATAACTGCATGAGACGAATGTAATATTATATATAAGATATATATTAAACGTTGCTTATGTTTTGCACCCGCGCTAGTCCAGCCCCCGCTCTGCCGGTAGTTAAGTAACCTAACGGTGCATGACGGGGCCCCGTGGCGAATGCAGATGGCATAAGCGTACGTTCTATTTTCTTTTCATTTCTTCTGTGATGTTTAGGGAAACATTAATTGATGGGACTTCATTAATAAGATTAATGAAAGAAAAGAAACCTAATGATCTTGTAGAATCAAATTTTCAAAAAGGGTAGCTCTAGTTTTAGCTTTGCATAGCGGTATTCCTTGTAGAATATCCAGCACCTTATTCGATAAGGAAAGAGCCGAGATCCCTTCACCGGGAGTGACCTCTTTAGCAAAACTAGAAAAGCCTCAAAAACACTCCTTTTCAAAATCACTAGTTTCTACAACGATATCAAGTTCATTACGCTTATGGTTTCTCTGAAAAACCTGCGTAGCCCTCCGACATTTCAGATAGGTATTATTTAGTATTCATGCTACGTTTGTTGGCTTTCGTCAAGGTGTAGTATGCGGTAGCTAATTAGTGCTTATCTGCTAAAGCATAAGATGCGATTGGATAAGGGTAGTCGTACGACTTTGTTGGGTTTCGTCAAGGGTCGTACGGGTGGGTTTAATTCAATCAAGAAATGTACGGGTTGAACTTGACTAGCGGACTATGGTTTGTTGGCATTCGTCAAGGTCATAGGATGCTAGGGGTAAAATATTATTGGGAATTTCAAGTGTTGAAATTTGCAATGAGATTGCATACCTTCTATGAGATAGTTGGATCCCGATACCCACTACGAGTAAGAGTTACTCCTGGAAGAGTTTTACACATTACAATTAGCCGATCGAGTAGGTGTCTAGAAAGATGTTAACGGGGTTACGCCCCTGGGAAAACGAGGTTTATTTTAATTAGGTCCATGCGAAAGCACGGGGAACCTCCCTCAAAGTACCGGCACTAGCCTGGCTGAAAGATTGGCGAACTTGTAGCGTGTAATTAATCCCGGCTAGTCTTTCCTTTTAGGGTTTGAAGGAAGATTTGATTAAAACAGTGGGAGACATCCTGATTAGATATAACCAATCTAATCTTGTAAGAGCATACGCTGAGTGTTTTCTTCTCTCTCTCCAGGTAGAGACCATATCACGCCTTAATCAAGATAATAATACGAATGTATTGACCGAACCCGCTTGTTACTGCACTAGGGAACATTGGTCCCGCTCCAACTTATAAATGTTATAAGACCGAGCAGGAAATTGGGGGTTACCAGAATTCCCGTGCCGCCCAAACGAAGAAAGTGCATGCTGATGCATCTTCTTCGAGTGTGTTTCATTACAAAGAACTGTTTCTCAGTATCCTCTACGTCCTGGGTATCTGATACCGGTCAGGATCCCGGATATGTAATCTGTTACATATGCTACAGAAAGGTAAAGAACTGAGAACGGGTGATAAATTTCAAGAGTTGGAAATGATGCAAGTGTTGCAGCCAAGTCTATTGGCAGTTATCACCCTGTACTACCAGAATACATTGATTCTGAGCGAATGTTATTAGATACCGAACCTGATATACAACATCATATCATTAACTTTATTAGTAAAGAAGGATATAATTTTGTATTGTTGGATAATGTTTTGAACATTTCCTATATTAATTGTTGATCGGTTCAGGCACGTTATCTAAAAGCATAGACGTTCTAAATCAAACCATTGTTTTTAGTACACAGAATACACACAAGAGGAAAAGTTCAGAAATGAACGAATCCTTCTTGAGGCATTGTAGACTAGGTCATATCGATGCGACCCGACTAGGTAAAGTTACATAAAGATGCATATATAAATCATTTTGAATTTACATCTTGTGAAACTTGCCGGTCATGTCACAAAGATAAGATGACCATAGCTCCGTTTAATGTAAACAGAGAAAGAGTTACTGAACTCTTAGGATTGATACATGCTGATGTATGAAAGTCCCCTGTCTACATATGCCAGGACCGGTTCTTTGTACTTCATTACATTCACTGATGATCTCTCAAGGTTCAGACATATGTTCCTGTTGAAACACAAGTACGAACCTTTTGAGATATTCACAGAATATAAGTTAGAAGTAGAGAACCAAAAACGGGTATAAGTATTATGTCCTATGATGAGATCAAGGAGGAGAATACATGAGCACGGAATTCCTAGACTATTCTAAAGGAGAATAAGATTCTCTCTCTCAGCATTTCTCCTCCGTATACACCACAGCACGTCGGTATATCGGGGCGGAGCAATCACACCCTATTAGATATGGTGCGCTCTATGATGAGTACTACTGCGTTTCCTATTTCCATTTGGGAGTTATACACTTGTGAAGCCGCATACCTATTGAATAGGGTTCCAATCAAATCAGCTGCCTACCACTCCATATGTGATATGGTATGGGAAGATGCCATCTCTTAAGGAAGTTAAGATTTGGGGTTGTCCGGCCTATGTCTAAAAGCATAATCCAGACAAGCTCGAGGCAAGGTCTGTGGAAGTTTGTTGGATATCCCAAGCATTAGCAAGGGAATATCTTCTACCACATCGAGGAACAAAAGATGTTTTGTTTCTCAGCATGCCACCTTTGTGAAAGGAAATTTCTTGTGAAGAAATGAGTGGTCATGAGGTAGAACTGGAAAAAGTTCCAGCTATACAAGCTGCAGCTGATGATTTGGTAAACCCGAAGGATTCAATAGTTTCCAACGAACCTCAGCCTCTCCGCCGATCTAATAGGGTTCCTCATCCACCTGAGAGATACTTCGGTTTTCTCTATGACAGTGGGAGCGAGGATTGCATCATGAGATGATGACCTAACTAGTTTCGAGCAGGCCATCAAGAGTGGAGACTCTGTAAGAATGGCTGGATGCTAACGTGATCTGAGATGGAATCCTTATACACCAACAAAGTATGGACTTTGGTTTCTTTATCTGAAGGGTTAAATCTCCATCAGGAACAAGTATATCTTGAGAAGATTACTTGGTGTACATGGAAAAGTTGAGACTTTCAAAGCTATGCTTAAGTCCATCCAGATCCAACTTGCCATTGCTACATACCATGGCTACGATTTCTGGCGGTTGGGTATCATGACAGCTTTTCTAAATGATGATTTAGAAGAGAGCGTCTATAAGTATACAGCCAGAGGGCTTCGTAGACAGTGGGAGCAGCGGAAACGTGTGCAAGTTGTTTTATGGGATAAAGCAGGCATCGCGGAGTTGGAACGTCTGTTTTGATGCGGTAGTCAAAGAGTTTGACTTCATCAAAATGGTAGATGAACCTTGTATATACAAAAAGGTAGTAGAGAGTATGGAAGTGATCATCATATTGTACGTGGATGATACACACTTGATAGGAAAGGAGTTTCCTATGCTACGCTCGGTCAATCTCCTCTTACCACAAGGATTCTCCATATAAGGATCAATGTGATACCTCCTAAATCCTAGGTTTTATATCTATGAGATAGATCTAATTGGATGTTAGGATTCTCACTAGTTGTAGTGAGATGGTATCAATCGATCCTGGGGAGAATCACTGGAAAGGTTCCAGAGTGATAAGGACGATTGAATGTCAGTCACAGGCATTGTCTTTATCCTCAGTAGAGGGATGGTATGCGGGAAGAGTTCTAAGCTAGATACCGTGACTTACTAGATGATTAAAGGCAAGATACATCGTTACCAAGGATACTACCAAAGAGGAAGTCTAGATATATTTTAGTTCACAAGATGAACTTCTTTCCTGCCATGGTGTGACAAAGGAGTTGTGGCTTATGCCTAGGAACCCCCGTCCCATCAGAGATCCAGACATATTCTTAGGCAGTATCGCCTGATCATGGAGATGGTTGATTTCCAGGGTGATCGAGGTTAGGAGAGTAGACACAGACGACAACAGCGCGGATCCACTCACAAAGGCCAATTTCCCAATAGAGTCTTTTATGGGATGGTTGAGTACGAGATACTTCAACCACAACTGATTGTTGGATATGCGATACCACAACAGATGGCCCTAGTGCAAGTGGGAGATTGTTAGTTATATGTATGCCCTAGAGGCCATTATTGTACATATGATGTATATTATAGTGGATACTTGGATATTTATATACAGAGAAGACTTTCTTTTTCGACATGATAGTATGCTATCTGGTTACCTTTATCTTACGTATTGATAAAGCCCTTAGGATATGTACTTGACTACCAGGAATATGATGCAGATCATACTAGTGGGGACAGGGTAGTTCATAAGTACATCCTTCAATTGTTCCTAGTCGAGAGAATATCGAGACAGGGCATCGATATTCCAGAGTAGACTAGCGTATACGCCTCTTGACCCATATGATGGGCGATGGATGATCCCATATCCATTGGTGTTTGACATCAGAGATGGTATACGGATGCTCAGTGGAGACTGGGTACACTGAACAGGACTCACCGAGGACTCCTATGTGGTAGTATACATATCGTCAAATAGCAGTCCTCTGGTGACACTGGTACAGGTTAGTCTGTAGACCCGAGATCGTCATAGAGTCTTATGAGACTCCCACTGTGCTTTGATTTCCTCACTACCACGCTCAAGAGGAGGCGTGCAAATAGGTGGATTTTAGGTACAGTCTCGAGTCGTATGGAGGCAATGAGCGATAGGAGGGGTTTCGTCTCTCCCGGTATTGGGGGTTGATGTTGCGCTATGCTCGATTGGCAATAACTGGAAGTCCCTGGCCAGGGCTGATATGGAGATCTACTGATAAGAGTTATCAGTAGTTTCTCGACCTGTTATAAGCCTCATATCGACATGACTTATCACGTTACTAGGGTTTGACGATTTCCACCCCTAGACATGATATGCGACATATCAGACGAAGAGACCGGACTGTACAGTAGTGTTACTGATAGGCTTCATGGAGACTGTGGACAGGCTTGCTTGTTGACCTTCATATCGCTCAATACGTGGGTAGCCGTTACGTCCAGCTAGTACCGCTGACGGCTTGTAGGTGACTGATATGATCATCACCTACTGTCGGCGTATTGACGAGTCTTTAGAGTCCCACACAGAAGTTCCCTGGTTCAAGCGAAACGAGGTAGGTCACATATGTGATATGTGTGTGGGCCTGATTAAATACGAGTATGTGATACCGTATTGTTATCTAGCAGTCATCTGTTATCAGTTCAGTTATATTTGATATAACCAGATTGTCGAATCAAGTGTTGATTCGATAATATGATATACAGATAAATGATATTAGACGGTCGTATATGATATAACCGGATTATTAGATCAAATGTTGATTTAATAATATGATATAAATTATATGTGATATAATTACATATTAATTAATATCATTAGCTCACTAATTAATCTTCATTAAATATATATTAATATATATATGATATATATATATATATTAAAATGAAGCAAGGCATTTTCTTTTCTATTTTGTGAAAATAGAAATGAGGTGTAAAGTTGAAGCATGGTTGCAAGCATGGTATTTTATATTGTTTATTCATTCTTGACTCACTATTCAAGCATGGTTGCAATTTAATATTGCATAATTTCATGCTTGAATGAGTGAGGGGTCAAGAAGTATCATTCATTCTTGTTCATTCAAAAAGACTTAGCCATTTTCTTGCATATGTTTGCTCTTGCTTCTTCTTCCTCCTCTTGCTTTTCCTCAAGCTTCAACCCTCACATGTGATGTGAATCATGAAGCTTGAGCACAAATAAGTGAGCTCTTAATATCCCCTACTTCATCATCTAACACCATTCTAGCAAACTAGTGTGATGTGTTTCATACACTAAAGAGTTTAGTGTAGTGGTAGCTTGAACTAGTAGGAGCTTCATGGTGGATCATCTTTGGCGCGAAGGCAACAAAGGAAGCCCGTTCAAAGCCTCTAGAGATGCCTGGTGGAGTCGCGGGACTACTACAAGGAGCACGTGATGTGAAGGACTTGATTCTACCAAGGTATAATCTTCCTACACTTATCTAGTTAACATATCATCTAAAGAAAACCCTAATAATCTAGTTAAAGATCTTGTTTGTCTAGCTTAGCACCAAGAAAAATTTAAATTTGGCATGGTAGATGCTTCTATAACCTCATTATGGTGCTAAGGTAGTCCTTCAGTTTGTGCCCCTGGATTGTATACACGGATCGATGTGATCTCACCTGTAGGGGAAAAAGTTTCACTTTATATATTTTTCTTTCCACGATGCTCTATCATTTCAGCTTTTATATCGCGAAAATTGCGATTGCCCAATCATTTCGGCTATTTTTCGCGGTGCCCAATCATTTCGGCTATTTGTTTTATTTACTCGCTGCTTTTTATTGCGAGTTGCCCAACCATTTCGGCTATTTTGCATGCATACATTTTTACTTGCTGATTTTGTTGCAAGTTGCCCCATCATTTTGGATATTTCATATGCATTTTTTGGGTCGCTGATTTTTTATCGCGAGCATGGGACTTGTGATCTGATACCGATTTAGGCATCAGTATCGCTACAACTGGGATATTGCCAGAAGCGAATCATCATTTGCCTCTGTCGATGTCGAACAAAGGTGGCTTAGCGAACATGGTTAGGATTCTGTCGACTAAGGCTTTTAACTTCATGAGCCGTAAGGGTCTCATGAAGGTATTCCTCCCTACGAGTCGTGAGGATCTCGTAAGTGCGTTTTCTCCTTAAGAATCGTGAGGATTCCCAAGTGTGTGTTCTCTTATAAGTCGTAAGGATCTTACAAGAGTGTTTTCTCCTTATAAGTCGAGAGGACTTACAAGGGCTGTCCACTGTGTAAACATATCCCTAGTCTCGGGTGGGACTTTGTTAGGGAAATGTTTATTCGCGCCCGTGGATTGTATACAAGGGTCAATATTGAGACACTTGTAGGGCAGCATTGGAGATTGTGATGGCTTAAGAACAGGTTCAGATCTCTGTAGCTTAAGGCTTTTGAATCTTATGAGCCATGAGAGTCTCATAAGAGAGTTCTCTTTACGATCGTGAGGATCTCGTAAGTGTAATTTCTCCTTAGGAATCGTGGGGATTCCAAAGTGTGTTGCTCCTTTATGAGTCGTAAGGATCTCACGCAGGTATTTTCTCCTCACAAGGTCGAGAGGACCTTGCGAGTGTGTTTTAACGAGATTGCGCCCTTTAGGGTTTTCACAAAACTCGCTGGTAGCCCTGCTGTATTTACTCACGGAGCCCTTTCGGGTTTTCATCCGTGCCCATCTCGCTTATGGACATACAATTTTTTTTTGTCAGCCTTGGGATGCTGCAGTCCGTAGTAGTTTATAGATGTCTCGGTCAATAGCCAGTTTAGGACATAATGGTCCATTATTAGTTTAAGGACGTTTCGGTCCATTTGCCGGATACTACTTATAGAGTTCGGGCTTAGGAAGATAGCGAGCGGACATAGGCGTCGTCATCTATCGTTAACCTAGGCCGTGACTCGTCAGACGTAGTATTTTTTTCAGGAAGCGGTCGTTTATTGGCTTGAAAGGTCTTTCACCATGCATGTCCATGAGTAGATAGGCTCCACCCTGGTAAACTTTTTCTATGATGTACGGGCCTTCATAGTTCGGCACGAATTTCCCCCGTTTGGCACGATTGGGGATCATAGGTCTTTTGACCACTGGCATAAGTTCGCATTGGCCTGAATGTCCTCGGCCTAGTCAATCTCTCGTATGAGCGCGTCATCTTTTCTTTATAAGCCTCCAGGTTTTGTTGCACCATGTTCCGGGTTTCATCAAGGGCGTCAAGCTCCTCAAGCCGAAGGTGAGCATTTTCTTCGTCTGTTAATTCGTAGTGAACCGCCACTCGTAGAGAGGGTAAATCTATCTCGAGGGGGATTACCGCTTCTGTGCCAAATACCAATGCATACAGCGTTGTGTTTGTGGCCGTTTTGAACGTAATTCGATACGCCCAGAGAGCTTCATGCAGTCTCTCGTGCCAATCCCTCTTATTTCGAGACACCGTCTTTTTCACGATCTTCGTCAAGGTCTTGTTGAAAGCCTCGGCTAGACCGTTAGCTCGGGGATTATAGACTGAAGAGTATCTCCAGTCTATATTATGCTGTTGTACGAAGCGGCTGATCTTGTGGCTTCTATAGGCTGGCCCGTTATCGGAGATAATCCGTCGCGGAGTGTCGAACCGATAAATGACGTGTGTCTTGAAGAAATGGAGGATATTCTCCGTCTTCACTTCTCTTAGTGGTATCGCTTCTGCCCACTTGGAGAAATAATCAGTTGTTGCCAATATGAACCGATGTCCTCTGGATGATGCCGGTTCGATGGGCCCGATTATGTCAGTTCCCCACATTTCGAATGGCCAACTAGCTACCGTTGGATGTAGCGGATTTGGATGCTGGTGGATAAAGTCCCCATGAATCTGGCACGAGTGGCACTGCTTCGCGTATTCGAGGCAGTCTTGGATCATTGTGGGCCAATAGTAGCCCATTCTTTTGACCTTCAGTTTCATCTTTGGCCCGGCTTGGTGAGAACCGCAGAGTCCGTCGTGAGTTTCTTAGACGACTCTCTTTGCCTCTTCAGGTCCCAGGTATCTTAGCCATAAAGAATCAAATGATCTCTTATACAGAGTATCATTGACGAAGGCAAAAGATAAAGCTCGTTTCATGAGCTGATGTCGTAAGGACGCATCTTCAAGTGTTCGACGGGATTTCAAGTAGTCTATAAAGACTTCTCTCCAATCCTTAGCCTTTTCCCGGTCTTTTATTTATAGAGCCGTTTACTCGGTCGCTCCCTTTTCTTCGGACGACTCCTAAGATATTTCTGCCGGTGCTAGAACCCGACGACTTTGTACCACGATCCTTACATCATCAAGGTTTACGTCATCCAGTTCTTTAGCGATTTTGGCTAGTGCATCCGCCTTGCTATTTTCCGCGCGCGGTATGCTTTCCAGGGCATAGGCAGAGATTTGAGTCAGCAGTTGCTGCACTCTCTCGCCGTACTTCACCAACTCTAGTTTGCACGTTTGATAGTCGTCGTTTACTTGACTAACGACCAGTTGGGAGTCTCCGTATATGAGGAGGTTTTCGATTCCCATGTCGATAGCGATCTCAAGACCTACTATCAAAGCTTCATATTCGACTTCATTAGTCGTCCTCGGCTCTGTTAAGTAAAAGGCAAAGCGCATTTTCCCTCCTTGTGGAGTCATGAAGATGAGGCCCACCCCTGATTTGATTATGGGGGTACTTTGTTTGCGCTTCTTCATGGAAGATGCTCCGTCGAAGTAGAGTTCCCATCAGGTATCACTCCCTCCTTTCTCCCCGTTGATCGTGTCAGACGCGTGCTCATCTGGCAATTCGCAGTTCAAGGGAGAATCGGCAGGTATCAAATGCTCGGCAAGGAAGTCGGCGATGGCCTGGCCTTTCACTGCCTTGAGAGGATGATAAGTTATCGAGAACTCCATAAAGAGCAGGGCCCATTTAGCGAGCCGCCCTGTTAGTATGGCTCTTGACATCAAATACATGAGAGGATCCACCTTTGATATGAGATGGACCTCATGAGCCAAAGCATAATGCCTGAGCTTCGTTATCGCGAAGATTAACGCCAGGTAGTGTTTTTCAATGAGGGAGTAATTGTTTTCTTCCCCCAGAAGAACTCGACTCAAATAGTAAAGGGCTCTCTCCTTCCCTTGGTCGTTTTCTTGTGCCCATAATGCACCTAGAGAACCCTCAAGGGCGGTTGTATAAAGAATGAGAGGCTTTTCCTTGACCGTTGCGGTCAGCACCGGCGGATTCTGTAGGTATTGCTTGATTTCGTCCAGCGCGCTTTGGAATTTTTGATCCCAAACGAACGGGGTTCCCTTCTTCATCAAGTGACTGTAGGGACGATATTTGCCGGAGAGATTGGCTATAAATCACCGGATATACGCGAGCATTCCTTGGAGAGACCACAGTTGCTTGAGAGTCCTTGGCGGAGGCATTTCCATGATTGCCTTAATCTTCGACGGGTCTATCCCGATGCCTCGGTGTCGGACGATGAATCCCAGGAACTTTCCTGAGGAAACTCCGAATGCGCATTTGAGAGGGTTCATCTTCAAGTTGTATTTCCGAAGGTGCTGAAACACGATCTTCAGATGTTCTAAATGTTCCTCGTATGATTTGCTTTTCACCACAAGGTCGTCAATATAGAATTCGACGATTTCATGTATGAGGTCATCGAAAATCTTCATCATGGCCCTCTGATATGTGGCATCGGCATTCTTTAGACCGAAAGGCATCACCTTATAGCAGAATATGCCCAAAGGGGTCCGGAAGGTGGTATGCTTCTGATCCTCGGGATGCATCTTTATCTGATTGTATCCCGATGAGCCGTCCATGAAGGAGAAAACTTCATGAGTGGACGTATTATCTATCATCAGTTCAGTAACCGGTACAGGAAAATCGTCCTTTGGGCAAGCTTTATTGAGGTCCCGAAAATCCACGCAGATGCGCACCGTCCCATTTTTCTTCATCACTGGGACAATGTTGGCAATCCAATCAGGGTATTGAACTTCTTGGATGAAGTCGGAGTCTATTAGTTTCTTGACCTCGGCATTGAAGCTCATCTCAAGCTCGAGCCGCATCCTTCTCGGCGCTTGTTTGACTGGCTTGATGTCCGGAGATATCGCCAATTTGTGCACAGCAATCTCTAGATCTAGTCCCGGCATCTCGGAATAGTTCCATGAGAAGCAGTATTTATACTGCATGAGCACGTCTTTTAGCATAGCCACCCTTTGTTCAGACAACAGCTCACTGACGAGCGTCGGCCGTGTGTCACTTGCCGTCCCCAAGTCGATTTTCTTGAGGTTATCTGCCGTAGCATGTATCCCATCTTCTAGCTCTTTTGGTGCTGGTGGAAACTCTGAGATCACCTCGTCATCATCATTTTCGAAACACCAGGGGAGATCAGCCATATCTTCGCCTACTCCTTCTCCTTACATCGTTATCACGTGACAGGTGCGAGATCGCTTCCAAGACCGATGTTGATCCGGCTCTACTCTCGTGGCTTTCGGTTCATGCTTCTGCGGCGGGGTTGCCCTCCAACGGCTGCATAGAGCAACCTGCCTTGCCGATACTGGTATTCTATCCAGTCTTTGAATGTGAAGCAGTCTTCGAGAGGATGTCCTATTGCTCGGTGATAGGAGCAATAGTCTGGATGAGAAACCTCGTCTGCTTGCTCGGGGTGCTTGGACTCCGGGAGCGTCATTATCTGATGTTTTATGACAAGATCGAATATCTTCTTTATCTTGTCTTGGGGAAAATAATATGCTCGACCTATCTTCTTTATAAGAGACGGATCCCGGCTTCTCATTTCTGCTTCGCGTGGTTTTTTGGATCCTCTACGCTGTTGTCGAACATATTTTCCGTTATTGGGTTTATTTTTGCCTCTGTGTCGGGTCTTTTGTATGACGGGTTGGCGACGAAGAGCATTGTTATTTTCCACAGCCTGCTGAAGGAGGCGTTGTGTCCTGGCTTTCTCGTAAATAGCCATTTCGCGGCTATGATCATTCCGGATCTTTTGACCTGCTTCTCTTATTAGCTTGTCCATCTGTTCTTCGAATGACGGACTTGGCATTTTCACGGCGGGACCTCGTTTTGGTTCAGGGTTAGCATCTTCCCACAGAGCATCCTCTTCTTCATCGAAGTCATGTATGATGTAGCAGCCATGAAATCGCTCTCGTTTCATGGATTGAACATATCCAAGCCCGCTCGTTTCCATTCTCCCATTGGGCAATTTCCGCTGAGTTCCGGGGACGTTCCAGATCCTGTTGTAGAACTGGGCTTGTCGAGCAGTCTGTTTGAAGGGTATGCCTTGGCGACTCAACGGCCTTTTTAATCCTTCTGTGTAGTATCTGGGCAGACGGATGGGCTGGAGCCTGTCAAGCGTAGAATTGGCACCATGCCAGATTTCTTTCTCCACTTTAGTTTCTGTGGATCGATAAAAGAGGACCACCTTTTCATCTCTTCGCCTGGGAAGGACATAGAATGTCTGCAGTTCCTGCACACTGTAGGTATCAAGCGTGTCAAGTTCTTTGTAATGCTCTCGCGGAACCATGGCGATTTGCAAACTCCGATCATCGTCAATGAAGGCTTATATTGATGGCCGAGCAGAAAATACGGCATTGACCTCATCTTCCGAGTCGCTGCCGAAGATCAACATAGGGGTGGACGGTCCCGGCTTGTTGCATTGGAGTGGCCCTGAATAAACTATTTCTTCTTCCTCCTCGGTATCACTCCCGAAGAACGGAATGGTGGTGATAGCTTTGTTCTTCGGTTTATGGCATCTTTCTGTGTCTTCGAAATCTGGTAAGAAATATTTCGCATCATCGTACTTTCGGACTTCATTCACGGAGAATGGGTTCAACTCCCCTGTCACGGTATACTCGAGACCATCCTTGAAATACTTCATACACTGATGCTGTGTAGAAGGGATGATGTTATACTCGTGTAACCAAGGCCTGCCGAGCAAAGCATTGTAACATGTCTTAGCGTCAATGACGTGAAATTTGATGTCTGTGACGAGTAGCCCAAAGCGTAACGTCAGTATCACAGACCCGAGCGTCCGCAATGACTGGGAGTCAAACCCGGAGATAGTGATCTTATCCCGAGCGAGGTGTTGAACGCTCATGCATATTTCCTTCAACACTCTTACATTGAGGAGATTGACGGAGGACCCATTGTCAACCAGGATCTTGCCTATCTTAATATCATGACAGTATCCGGAGACATAAAGGGGACGGTTATGCTCGCATGTCCCGAGAAGGAGATCTTCATCGCCGAAGGTGATATCGGCTGTGTGCACTTCTTCCAGCTCGTCCTTCATCTTTTCTTCGGCGAGGAAAGCTTGGAACTGCTCGGGTTCTTGTAGTGCCCTGATCAGGGAATCTTTCGCCTCTTTAGATAGCATAAGGGTGTCAAGAATGCTTAGCTATGAGGGTATCTTCCTCAGGTGTGCCAGAACATTGTAATCCACCTTGTTTTTCTTGGGCGGGTCCTTGGCTGCCAGCTCTTCGACGACTCGATCATCGAGGGCAATATCCTCAGGGATCTTTTCTTTCCCCTTATCCTTTTTATTCAATCCCTTGTTTGCAGGTCCGAGATTCTTTTCAGGCAGCGTACGATTGCGCAGCTGAATGTTCTCACAGGTCTTCATTTCTTCCTCTTTTCCCGAGGTGGATTCTTTGAAGAGAGGGCCGAGAGTCATTTCTTCTTCCGAATCGCTCCCGAAGGTGAGAACTTGTGGTCCTCTGTTATCAACCATGTGACAGTTGCTGGCAGCTCTTTTATGCTCCTCTGTCGTACTTCTTTATTCCCGATGAGTTTTGCGCTTCATCCGCTGAACATGTTGTCGGTAGGCAACATATCCCTGCCACGAGCCTTTAAAGGCCATGCACTCTTCGGTAGGGTGTGTAATCCTTTGATGGTATAAACAGAAGTTAGGATGCACGTCCGCTTCATCAAGATGTATACTGCCGGGAGAAATTCCTCTGAAAGAAGGTAACTTCATTCCCTTTGACAGGGCTCTGGAGAATCGTTTCCTTATCTTGAACCTGCTTTTATTTGTGGCGGATGTACTTTGATCTGGTGGGAGTGTTTCAACCTTTTTTTCCAGTCGCCGGCATTTGGCCTTTTCAAATATGGCAATCTCGCGCTCTCGATCAGCTTTGCTTTTCAAAAGAGTTTCGTTCAGGAATGCGTCAATCATTTCGTTTGATGGTCCTAGAAGTTCCGGCTCAGGATCTGCCCCCGGTTTCTCTGCACCCAGAGCTTCTCCACCGTTTATTAACGAGTGAGAGATCACATGGCAGCTTGCCACATAATCCTCAGGTTCATCCGACGAGTCTTCTCCATTTTCGTCATCTTCGTCCTCAAGGACGTGGCTGAGAAATTCTTGGAGTGTGACTGGGGTCCGCGCCTTCTAGTTATATTCTTCCAGCGCATCAATCTATTTTTGCAGGTCCGTATGCTTGTCACTATGCTTCACGGGCTTTTTGGTCTTCTTCTTCTTCTTCGAAGACTTTGACGGCTGGGTGTTGGCGCTTTGACTATCACCACCGATTTTTGGAGTTGGGCGCGGCTTCAGCATTCCCTTGATGATTTCGGGTTCCAGCGGACTTTTCCATTTGATCGCCAGGCATGTTTGAAGATCCTTCAGCATTCTTTTTGTTTTGGCTGAAAGAACGACCTCCCATGGAGTTTCTTCGACAAAAGAGCACGATGCCCCCGATGTGTCCCCCCTTTTAAGAGCGTGTGGTTGAGGCGGGCTTACTTTCCAATTCTCGGACAGTGCGAATTTGCCCTGTTGGTATTAGTCTTCAATCCAGCCTTTAAAGACGAAGTAATCTTCAATTGGATGGCCTATCGTTTGGTGATAGGGGCAATAATTGGGATTATTAGCCTCACCGGGTTGCGATGGGCGTTTTGGATTCGGCAAATTAATGAGCATGTTGCGCACCGCTAGTTCAAACAATCACCTCGTTTTATCCCGGGGAAACGAATAAGGGCGTTTCATTTTCTCATTAAAGAATCGCCATTTCTCGTCTGGGCGATCAGTTAGCTTTGGGCCACTGGACTGTTGTTGAGCATTGGCGACGAAGGTCGCTTTCTCTTTCCCTTTTTTCATTTCGAGGTTCCATCCTCGAAGGAGATGGTCTATGACTCATCCGATCCATTTGGGCCAGCTTGTCAATCAAGGCCTGGAAAGTAGTTGGCTTGAAGAACATCATGAATTGGGAAATGGTCGCCTGAGGGTCGAGAGTACCCACGAACATGCCTACCGCAGGAGCCTCTTCGATGCGCTGCTCGCATTTCGACCATAGATTCCGCCACTGTATTGCATACTGCACCCATGTCTCTCCTGGCTTCACCCTGGCATTGATCAACGCTGTGATTGGGGTATGATCGCTAGCGCTTGCGAACCTCTGTGTAAAGAGAAACTCCATTTCTGTGAACGTCTTAACGGAGTCATTCGAGAGCTCGGAATACTACTCAAATGCCATCTCTAACAAGCTACCAACAAATTGGCGAAGCAGTAGTTTATCATCACCTCCAGTGTTGCTGCAGAGAGCCCTGAATTGAGCGACGTGCTGGTGTGGATTTCCCGTCCCCTTATATACATGGAATTTGGGGATCATGTATCCCGACGGGTACTTTATTTAGTCGTACCAACCCGGATAGGGTCGTCCAGTTTTAACAATTTTCCCAGCCGCTTCATTCGCCTGATGAACTCGTATCTGCTGAGCGATGTAATCATCCAGGGAGGATTTTGAGATGGTCTCCTCTTTGGCTGCTGAACAAGCCGGAAGAGGGTTTGACGTTTCCGCTCGGTCGTCTTCGAGAATAATCGGAGGATCTTCGGCTGGAGGATCCGGCTGTATCATCATCCCGACCATGTCTTGGAAGAGAAGCGTCATTCGTTTTATATTAGCCACTTGTTCTGATGCTTCTCTGTCCTTCTTTTCGAGGACCCTGCGGAGGAAGTCAGCATCGGGTTCCTGTTCATGACGCTGCTCTGATGACGCCTCCGGGATTTCTTTTTGCCCAGTGAGTGCGGCCATTTGCGTTAGCATTTCCTGAAGCTTCTGTTGCTGCTCCTTGGATTTTGTCATGGATCGCGTAAGCTGTAGATGACCCGTAGAGATACGGCTATCCTCTTTCCCGGATGCCATATATAGACAGAATGTACCACCATGCCCTCAGACTTGGTGCATTTAGATTCAATGTTCTTGCGATTCGCCACAGACACCGGGATTTTCTCCAGCTTTCTCCTCTTGTGAGCGATCGAAGTTGAGGGGGCCGTTGCAGTGGGCACCCAAGTAGCCGTCGCTTTCGGTGGCTTGATAGGGTGGTTCTCTTCTTGCCGAACCTGCATCTTTTTTGTCGGCGGAGATAGTTTTGATCCACCACGGAGTCCTGGACCTGTCGCCAAACTTTGTAAATTTTAGAGGACAGCTGCTGAGGGAGCTGCTCCAGCTTCGCCTTTAGGGCACTCTCCATAGGTGGAGGAGATCTTTTCAGCACAGCAGTTGGCGAATTCCTGCGCACCCTGTTAAGTAGTTCAAAGCTGTTCCCAGTTGGAACAGCGGCATCAACTTCCACTATTGGAGTTGGCGGAGTCAGTCCGGAAGGTGAACTGCCCCCAGCTTTCCTCACTCGGCTCCAGTGGCGACGTCGAGCATGTCGAGCCGACGGTACTGTCTCAGCTATAGAGGTGTCTTGATCGTGCCTCATGTTCTGGTCAGGTGTTGTTATTAGCGCCAGCCTATTGAAAACCGGCGTCTGCTGAGCAGGGATAGCCAACCTGTCGAAGGCAGACTTTCGAACAGTAGCAGTCTTGGTGACTTTGTTTGGAGTGATAACCGAAACAGTCAGTCTTGCAAAGACCGACTCCTTAACAGGGGAAACTGCCATGAGGACTTCAAGAGTAGGAATGGCTATCCGTTTTAGGATAACCTCTTCAGGAATTGTAGGCTTCTTCACGGGCCCATTGGAGCTTCGGCCCAATCTGTTAAAGACTGAGGCGCTGGAGTTGGACAACCCGCTGAGAGGGGCCGTGGTGGTTGCAAGCCAATCAAAGACCGACTTCTTCTTAGCTTCTTGAGATGGCATAGAAGCGCTGAAGCTCGTTGGTGGGATCACAGTCCCGAAGAATAGCCCAGTGGTGGCTTGAGTCACCTGTTCCACCGGCATAGCGAAGATGGAGGCCGCTTGGGACCCGTAAGTCACTCCTCCGGACGGGATGGAGCGAGAATTGCAGTTTGAAGCCATTGATCTTCTGTTTTCTGCACGGAGAAAGACACCAAATCTTAGTACCTCGAATCCAAGGGCAATCAGGTCAAACCGCGATTCGTTCGCGAAACACGACATACGAAGTGTGGAGTGGAAAGAGGAAAAGGTCCCACCGGGCGTGCCAGAATATGTTCCCCGCCGAAATACGGAGACGAGACCGCGTAGGTTCGTCTTGCCTGAATTTCGAGGGCAGATACTATTTGGTGCTATCCGTCCACCTCTCCGAAGATACCAAGTTGATTTATGACACCGTGTATCGAAGGTTTAGGCGGATGCGGCCGATGTAGCAGACTTCGTCAGATTCCCCCTCGTTGAGGGGTTTTTGATTGTGGGGACGCACTTCCCTGCAGGCGCAAACCCCTACAGTTAATTACGCTACCGCATTGCGGTAACCACTTTCTCCTTCTCCAGATGGTCACTTCGTGTCGTGGGTGTTTGTTTTGTTTTTGGTTGCCCGTGAATTGTATACGGAGACTGATTTATGTTGTCGCCCGTAGGGCGTGGATTAGTCCAAATCCGTATTCTCTTAGATTTGGGTTTGGGGTTGGGTGTAAGGATGTGTTAGTCTCATTTGAGACTAAGATCAACTTAAACGTTTGTTAAGGATATGTTAGTCTAATTTTTAGACTAAGATCAACTTAACACGATCATTTAGATCCAACAAAAGAGCATTTGGGCTCTATTGTTTAGTTTAGGGACATTGCGGTCCATAATTAGTTTAAAGACATTACGGTCCAAGGTTAAGGACATCATAGTCCATGGGTTTAAGGACCCCACAGTCTAAGGTTAAGGACATCATAGTCCATGGGTTTAAGGACCCCACAGTCCGAGGTTAAGGACATCATAGTCCATGGGTTTAAGGACCCCACGGTCCGAGGTTAAGGACATCATAGTCCATAGGTTTAAGGACCCCACAGTCCAGTTTAAATACGTCATAGTCTATGGAATGTATGGTTGTCGGGACCCATCACCTCTCTGAAGACGTTGAAGGATTACAACGACAAATATCAGAGGAGTGATGAGATGTATGCTTGAACCAATTTTGGTTGGGAGATCTGTAGTCCAATTTGGGACTAAGATCAAAAGATTTATGAGCCTATGGGCTCAGTTAATCTGAATGAGGGGTTTATGGACAACTTGGGCTCGGCCCACTCAGTTAAAATGTTAAACATTTGACAATGTTAGGCATTGATTTGAGTTCTGACAATATTTTTTGTCTTTTATTGAATGTTGAGCATTCATCATAGCTCTAGGCTTTATTTTAAAGAACAATTTATGTTCTATCAGCACACACGTGAGAAACACGTGGCGCGGTTGGCGCTAGCGCCAGTTAATGAGCGCAGTGCGCTACTTTAAATTTAGAGCGCTAAGGCTTTGCAGTGCTTTGCGCTAAATGTGGAGCGCTGAAGCGCTTCTGTTAAGTATCTCACACGTGACGAGCACGTGGCGCGCTTGGCGTTGAGCGCCAGTCAATGAGCGCAGTGCGCTATATTTGGAGCGCTAAGGCTCTGCAGCGCTTTGCGCTAGATGTGGAGCGCTGAAACTCTTTTAAATTAAGAGCGCCAAGTCTCTGCAGCGCTTTGCGCTAGATGTGGAGCACTGAAGCTCCTTTAAATTAAGGGCGCTAAGGCTCTGCGGCGCTTTGCGCTAGATGTGAAGCGCTGAAGCTCTTTTAAATTAGGAGCGCTAAGACTCTTCTTTTATGCAACTTAGATCAGTTTGCGCCCCGAGAATTAAATTCTCAATCTCATAAGAGACTTTGTCACATGGCAAAGTTCTTGTATTTTATAGGACATGTTTCAATCTCTTATTTTGGTGAAAGGTTTTGTATTTATGTATCTGTGATCCTAAGAGAATTGACTTATTCTCCCCCCTTTTATAATGAGATGTTCATGATCTCTGAAAGACAATTTATCTTTTAGATCTATGATCTGTGAGAAGAATTATGTTCTTCTTCGTATATTTTTTTATGATGAGATCCTTTGATCTCTTTTTGAAAGACCTTGGTCTTATAGATCTATGATCATAAAGAAAGAAGTGAATTCTTCTTTTTATATGAGACGATTTCGTCTTTCTGTTCTTTTACATTGAAGAGAATTTTCTTCTTCTACCGAGAGCTTGCTCTTCTTTCTGAGATTTTTCAAAGTTTATGGGGGGTTCCTCTATATGTTTCTGTATATGAGACTTGATGATGTCACGACCCAAAAGTACGGAACATGACCGGCACTTAAACTACGAACGTCTCGAGGCGTACGTAATCTAAGTAAACCGAAAACCCAGAAATCCAAACCAAGAAAATAGTAGAGTGCAGGAAAAACAACTTAAAGCAAGTAATTTCAATAGCATAAGCCGAATTATGCGGTTTTTAAAACATCAAAATTTTACTGAAAATTTCGGCAGAGTCTCCTTTGTAAATACTGGCCCCCAAACGGGATACAACATGAATAGTATACGAAATCAAGAAAAGGGCATCCCCAAGCGGGAGCTAGCTCTTCGTCAATCGACGGTCACAACCACACAAACAATATAATATACAACGCCAACGGCGAAGATCAAAACTCAAAAGGAAACTCAAAACCACCAGAAAAAAATGACGAGCGACTCTAAGGTCGAAAGAATAACCAACACTGGTCTCTATCTCAAAAAATACATGTTTGGTTGATGGAATTCTAGATACAACAGAATAATGATATACAAGATAAATAATGGGGGTATGATACAAGTAAACCCACCTACTAGCAAATCACCCGAATGAAACTATGCCCGCAAAGCCGTAATGAACCTGTACGGCAACCTGCAAGAAACTGGGGCACAACGGGGGTGAGTTGCCAACTCGTGAATAGAAAAACATCTACGCACAGAAATCGCATAAATAACGCAACCTAGGTCAATGATCATAATATATCCTCAAAAATATGTATAACAGGCAGCCTATAACAATGACTAGGGTAATATCTAACCCGAGTATAATTTCATGTGCCCGTGTCAGTGCCTCAGGTAGCAATATATCATATGAATGAGGTATGAATGCATGAAATAGAATACATGTAAATGAAGAAACTGTTTTCATAAATTAGTGAGATTTCCTTCGTATTTTTAAACTGAGGTATCATAATGAAATCAGTATCAACAGTGTGTAGCATCGACACAAAACATAAATCTCACTGTCTCGAAATATCAATGTCTCAAGCTCAATATCTAGGGCGCCGTCAGTCCGGACCGGCCCCTACCATCCATCTCAAGACCACGACGGTATCCTCCGGATATCCGACGCGTCGGGTAATATCACCGGTAGGTAGTGCTCCCCAACCAGGCTCAACGTCAACACCACATTCCTCTTGCCCCGGGGTACCATACCGGGCCCACCATGTACCCGTGACGGTTCCTCCACTCCTCGACATGGATCTCCAAAACCACAGCAAACTCATGGTGGACGACATTTTACATCACTAGAAAACCGCAACATTTTATATTTTAAAAGATCATAAGTTGTAAATTTTGCGGCTTTCCCCGAAATCCAGAAATATCATAAATCTCAAGAAATCATCACAAGTGCATATTTCAATGATAATGAACTAGGCATGAACAACTGAATAACAGTATGCATGAAGTGGTAGGTAATAACTACAATGTCTAATATGGCATATAAGGGAAGTACACTAATATCATGTCAACACTACTAACTAACAATCTAAGTCAAGCAATTATATTCTCTAAAGTGTACGTGACATGGCAATTACCGATGAAGATGTGTGTGAGCCGGCAAGTAGGTGTACGTGGTACATACGCATCATCGGTAATGGTGCCGGTGTCCTAACAGCATGATATCAATAATGGAATATGCAGCAAAATAAATATGCGAGGCAGAGCGAACAGAAATAATGTGCGGGAGCTGAATACTAGACACAACGATAACTAATCTGCAATAATCTAATATAAGTCCTACAAATGGTGCCTTTTGAAATAACACGAATCATGGGGTTTTGAAAATAGGGGCTACGGTGTTTTTTTTTATGAAAAGATACGTCGTTTTTGAAATATCCGTAGATTCCCTTGAGCTGTCTTTAAAAATGCCCACGATTCGTTAGTTTTTGAAATAGGTAAGAAGTCTAATCTAATCTAACAACTACACTAAACTATACGGCTGAACTACAAGCTGAACTACAGGTAAGGAAACCGCCTATCATCTGAGTCGATACATATACATACCTGTATATATACAGTCGGTGATCCCGCCTCAATAATATCACATCCATAACCAGACATCCCAAGTCAAGAGTGCGGATCAATCATCAAAATATAGCTCGTACGTAAATCCGTCGTACGGCATCCCCAAATCTGGGTACGGTCAATATCACATTCATTATACTATTCATCTGATATCCTCTTTATCAAGTATCATGATCGGGGTATTGATCTACGTCTAGTACAATATTGATACCACCTACGTACGCATGGACGTGTGTGAAACACTACGTCAAGGACCCGCTACAACGTCATGTCGTATCTATGATACGAACCCTGCTATATCACCGATCTCACGGCCTCAAATCAAATCTCATCGACTCATCATAAATCCCAAGTACTATCATCCTCAATCCGTATGTGAACACATGGTCCCATATCCATGTGAACACATAACTATATAATCCCGTAAGCACAAATGAAAGAAGAAAGTATGCAAGTATGGGTGTGTGTGTGCATGTGTGGTGCGACCACTACTCTAGGGTTTCGCGACACTAAATCATCCAAGAACACCAAATATCTATATCATCGATAATATCAACAAATTATAGTCAAATATATATATATGTGTGTGTATACGTATTCGTATACATCACCACGAACTGCGGGGGTGCTATACGCCATCCACCCGACTTCTCCCCGTAGATATAAATCTACTCACCTGGTCCTCGCTCGCCGGTGCCGACGTCGCCACGCGCTTGCTTGTCGTCTCGAAGTCTACGTGGGGGTACCTACATATCATAACGCACCATATCGCATTAAAACTAAATTCGAGATCGAAACGGCATACGAAAATCAAATCGGCACGCGTATCACGCATAGGTCCAAACCTATCGCCTACGCATGCAAGAATAGTAAAACCAACCCTCGATGTCGATGTACAAACGTCAAACCATCGAGAAAAATCCAATCACGCTCATTTGCACATTCACGAACACTAATTTTAATATAAACTAGGTTAAAACTCACAAAAACCTCAAACTCACTTTAAAAGCTATTTTTCCGAAAACCTAGTGAGCAACTTTTCCATTTTAGTACAAAACTAAATGTTTTAATGATTTTAGTGGCTACAATGCTCACTAAATATCTTAACTAAGCCACCCAAACCATTACTAGATTTTAAACTTACTCATTTCCATAAATCCCAAAATTCTAGTTTGCAATTTAGCTTAAATAGTAAAATTCTAAAATACAATTTGCAAACTAGCTACTAGGTTTGATTTAACATGCCTTAATATGATAAATTACACACTTAAACCATGTTCAAATGATATAAAACCCTAACTAGATTTAAATCTCACATTTGCAATTAAATTACAAAACCTAGTTTGCTAAAAACTTAATTTGGACATTTTAAATGTTACAATTAGCAAATTAGCAATCAGATTAGTTTTAGCATAGCATTAACATGTTAATCTACTCATCACAACCATAATCTAATGATAAACACACTAATTTGATCACAAACCATTTTCTTGAATTTCCAATCATGCAATTAGAACCAATTTAAAACCTAATTAAACACTTAACAACTAAATTAAAGTAATTAACTAACAATTTACCAAAGGGTTAGAATTTATACCCAACAATTTGAAGATCCCACAAGCAAACTTAGCCCTCCAAAATTAGCTTCTTTTCATCAAGATCTATACTAGATAGGCTAAGGAAAAATGGGTAGGGTTTTGATTTGGATTTTGTGGGATTTTTGGTGTTGATTTTTGGGCATTTTGTGAAGAATTTTGAGGTGAAATGAGAAGGAGAAGAGGGGAGGGGCTGTTGCAGCAGTGAAGAAGGGAAATTTCGGCTGGAATTGGGAGTGGGGGAGGAGAGAGAGGGAGGTAAAGAAAGTGGGGCAAAGTCAAGGTCAAAGAAAAGTCAAAGTCCACCTAATTCACCCATTTTCTTTTCTTTTCTTTCATTTCTTTTCCTTTGAAATCAAGTGGGGAAAAATTATGGTGGGTGCTGAATTCAGCCATGGGGAGGAGTAAGTGGGGGTGTGTGGGTGTGGGTACGGGTGTGGGGTGATGAAAAATGATAAATACAATACCCCAAATATCCATTTACGCTAAAAAAAGCCTTTTTTTCTTCAATAATTTCTAAACCGTTTTGGCAAATGATTTCGTTCCAAAAACCACATGATAAAATTTTATTTAATGTTTTATGATGCACAAAATTTATTTCAACTCATTCCAATTTGTAATTTTCCCTAATAAATGTATTAGTGACGGCTTAAAATAATAATAAAATAATATTTTTTTCAGAAAATTTGAAATTTCACCAGCGGCTCAATAAACACCAAATAATAGCAATTACATAGCTAGAATATGTATATTTAATTTTTATAATAAGATATTTGTATTTTGACCTTTTACAGAAAACTCCCTTATTTTACCGATTTTTTCGAAATTTCACCGAAACGATTTTCAAAACGTTACAATCTTCCCCCCTTAAAGAAATTCGGTCCCCGAATTTAAATTCAAACTCCCCCAAATACTAAAACATTTAAGAAAAACCATCAAGTCGTCGGGTCTCCGAAATTGTAAATACATAAGACAAATCGTAGCGCAGCGCATGCGCTTGAAAAATGAGCATATAACTCAAATCAAAACTCCGTCAAGCATCCCGCAATCATCGGAGTCATGGAGAAGACATCAATGCCAAATCCAAATCAAAACCAATATGACATAACTCGAAACTATACATGTAAATATCGAATCTATATATGTAAGTATCTGAAGGAAATGCATGCCAAATCTCTTTATGTCGCTGTGCACGCGTATAACACTGCACAGTGGCGGACGTCTAACATAAGGAAATAACTATATACATATATACCTTTGTTTGAAATGTACGTTCCGCCGTTTTGGAAACAATTTAGAAGGGTCTCCTTGTTTTAAACATTTCGTGTCATATCAGACACGTAGGTAAATACTGAGGTTATAGCTCGCTTCTTTTTTTTTGAAATCCCTTCAATAACTATCAATGCATGCAAAATATATTCAGGTACTGTCCTCTGACTAGTCCTGCTCAGTACGAAAACACATAGCAATATCATAAAAACGTACTGCTCTATACGAAATCAATCCCCAAAATATGCACATGAATGCTATGTGCGTCTGGTGCGCACGGAAATCAAAATCCATGAATGTGCCATACATGCGCACAGAAACAACATCTAAGTGCATCGGGTGTGCACGAAACATCTGTCGTAGGCAACATGTGTGCCTGACAGCAAAATCAGGTGCATCTGACATGCACGAAAAATCTCAATTTAGTGCATCTGGTGTGCACCAAAATCGCATCTCAAGACATGCGCTCAACATGCGCGAAAATCCAAATCAGGTGCATCCATCGCGTACGAAATCATGAAATCCAATATCAAGCGCCGAACGTGCGCAAAATCAATCAGGTGAACAAGGTGCACAAAACAAATATCGAGTATCATAATCGAAATCGAAGTCCAGTGCATCTAAGTGCACATAAGGCGTATCACTGCACTGCAAGCATATATAAACTATACCGAGTGCAGGAACGAAATCGTGTGCATGCATACGCACAAAACCAACTCAACTATTTAAAACCGTAATATCACAAACATGTGAAACTAAATCACGAAAACGATATCAAGTGCAACACTGTGCAAAGGTCGTAAATCCTCAATCATCAAAATCAAATCATACGAATAAATCACCCAAAACATCGTAATCAATAATGGCGGAATAGTACCGCTCAAGTGCATCCTCTAAGAATCTCGGCCAACTGTCGTGGTCACTAGTGGGACGTCTCGTCGATGATCATGAACTCTGTCCTGTTGGTGTGCGTAACCATGACCACTCCTGGGTTAAGGTCTTCACTGTGAATTACCAATCTTTCGGTCCATCGGCTCATCGCCCCTGTCAGGTGTGCTAACGGGGACGATTCCGTTCTGGCACTTCTCTGGTCATCTCGTGGTCAATCATCGCGACCACTCGTAAGACAACATATCACTGGCGTCGGCCTCTGGCTCTCTGAATGTACGTGACACATCTGATCCTGGGTGCAAGTATCATTACAGCAGTGTCCTGGAAGGAATCCTGCTCACGGTCTCTTCCATGTCTCGTCTCTGCCAACTGTCCGGAAGTCATTGTCCTTTCCTATATCTGCATCTTGCTCTGGAACGACTGCATACTCATCGCGACTCCTTCTGGAAGGTAAGTCCAAGTACCATGCCTCGGCATGCGCATCGCCTCTCTGATGTCGGCGGAGTGGAACGTCATCTCATCTAGATCTGGTGCGAACCTCTTACTCCACTTTTCTCTAATGTCGTCTGCTTTGGACTCGTCTCGTCGCGGCTGCATGGACTGAGCTCCAATGGCTATCCTCGTATCTGGAGTCTCCCAAGAATGCATCTCACCACCTAGCATCCGAATTAAGTCGAGCCATCCGATCGAGTCGTCAAAACCTCATAATCCCCCAAGATCTCAACCTCTTGGGCCCAGTTTAATAGTATCGAGTACATACCACAGCATCGGTGGTCCAGCAGTAGAAGGGCAAACCCAAGCCTCACTAATGGCGCCGTAGAACTGCCGCAAACTCGAAGGTTCAAAGGCTTTCACACGGTCATTAAGTCGAGTTAGGGTTTCATTCTTCTAGAGGGACCATAGAATTGCCTGCATGTCTTTCCGACTACTTTAAACTTGGAATAATAGGTTTCTGACATTCGATCGTCTCTGTCGACTCCCAACGTCTCCGCGTGAAGTCGTCTCTAGCTGGAATCAATCTATCTGATGACCTCGCATCGGATTAGGCGAACGATTCACATGTCCTAGTCATTCATCCACGATGACTAGCGACCTTCTATCATCTCTTAGTACAACTCGTTCTGCACTAACTCCAGCATCTGGGGCAATACCTCATCGTTCGCGGCAATATCTGGCTCGCTCGTCTGCACGCTGAACAGTGCCTCGATCATCATGAATAAGCAACACACCAACGGTCATCAAGATCTGGCTGGCCTCTATCACTGGCTCAATCCTCTAATATCGATCAGCACATCCGAGTAACCTCATAAAGGCGATCCGCCAAACGCTCGTGGCGCGGAAACATAGTCAAAAGACATCTCTCCACAATCGGGTGTCGCCGGAATCATGCCCTGGTCAGTCCTCGTTCGTGCCGAGCTCGTGCTGACCGCAACTCTAGCCGTAGCTCTCCCTGCCCGTAATCGTGGCAGCAAAACCAAACTGGTACCGACGAGGCTAGATCAGGAAGGAATATAATACTGAACAAGGAAATGTACATCCTAAGGCTTCTTAAGTAGAGTGGCGTGTCGTAAATATGCCGCGGAACATACCCACGGTACGTCACTCTACTTTAGTCACCTATTCCATCAACCAAGGGTCATCCTACGCTCCGAAGGTTAAATCCTAACGCTCTGATAACAACTTTGTCACGACCCGAAAGTACGGAACATGACCGGCACTTAAACTACGAACGTCTCGAGGCGTACGTAATCTAAGTAAACCGAAAACCCAGAAATCCAAACCAAGAAAATAGTAGAGTGCAGGAAAAACAACTTAAATCAAGTAATTTCAATAGCATAAGCCGAATTATGCGGTTTTTAAAACATCAAAATTTTACTGAAAATTTCGGCAGAGTCTCCTTTGTAAATACTGGCCCCCAAACGGGATACAACATGAATAGTATACGAAATCAAGAAAAGGGCATCCCCAAGTGGGAGCTAGCTCTTCGTCAATCGACGGTCACAACCACACAAACAATATAATATACAACGCCAACGGCGAAGATCAAAACTCAAAAGGAAACTCAAAACCACCAGAAAAAAATGACGAGCGACTCTAAGGTCGAAAGAATAACCAACACTGGTCTCTATCTCAAAAAATACATGTTTGGTTGATGGAATTCTAGATACAACAGAATAATGATATACAAGATAAATAATGGGGGTATGATACAAGTAAACCCACCTACTAGCAAATCACCCGAATGAAACTATGCCCACAAAGCCGTAATGAACCTGTACGGCAACCTGCAAGAAACTGGGGCACAACGGAGGTGAGTTGCCAACTCGTGAATAGAAAAACATCTACGCACAGAAATCGCATAAATAATGCAACATAGGTCAATGATCATAATATATCCTCAAAAATATGTATAACAGGCAGCCTATAAAAATGACTAGGGTAATATCTTACCCGAGTATAATTTCATGTGCCCGTGTCAGTGCCTCAGGTAGCAATATATCATATGAATGAGGTATGAATGCATGAAATAGAATACATGTAAATGAAGAAACTGTTTTCATAAATTAGTGAGATTTCCTTCGTATTTTTAAACTGAGGTATCATAATGAAATCAGTATCAACAGTGTGTAGCATCGACACAAAACATAAATCTCACTGTCTCGAAATATCAATGTCTCAAGCTCAATATCTAGGGCGCCGTCAGTCCGGACCGGCCCCTACCATCCATCTCAAGACCACGACGGTATCCTCCGGATATCCGACGCGTCGGGTAATATCACCGGTAGGTAGTGCTCCCCAGCCAGGCTCAACGTCAACACCACATTCCTCTTGCCCCGGGGTACCATACCGGGCCCACCATGTACCCGTGACGGTTCCTCCACTCCTCGACATGGATCTCCAAAACCACAGCAAACTCATGGTGGACGACATTTTACATCACTAGAAAACCGCAACATTTTATATTTTAAAAGATCATAAGTTGTAAATTTTGCGGCTTTCCCCGAAATCCAGAAATATCATAAATCTCAAGAAATCATCACAAGTGCATATTTCAATGATAATGAACTAGGCATGAACAACTGAATAACAGTATGCATGAAGTGGTAGGTAATAACTACAATGTCTAATATGGCATATAAGGGAAGTACACTAATATCATGTCAACACTACTAACTAACAATCTAAGTCAAGCAATTATATTCTCTAAAGTGTACGTGACATGGCAATTACCGATGAAGATGTGTGTGAGCCGGCAAGTAGGTGTACGTGGTACATACGCATCATCGGTAATGGTGCCGGTGTCCTAACAGCATGATATCAATAATGGAATATGCAGCAAAATAAATATGCGAGGCAGAGCGAACAGAAATAATGTGCGGGAGCTGAATACTAGACACAACGATAACTAATCTGCAATAATCTAATATAAGTCCTACAAATGGTGCCTTTTGAAATAACACGAATCATGGGGTTTTGAAAATAGGGGCTACGGTGTTTTTTTTTATGAAAAGATACGTCGTTTTTGAAATATCCGTAGATTCCCTTGAGCTGTCTTTAAAAATGCCCACGATTCGTTAGTTTTTGAAATAGGTAAGAAGTCTAATCTAATCTAACAACTACACTAAACTATACGGCTGAACTACAAGCTGAACTACAGGTAAGGAAACCGCCTATCATCTGAGTCGATACATATACATACCTGTATATATACAGTCGGTGATCCCGCCTCAATAATATCACATCCATAACCAGACATCCCAAGTCAAGAGTGCGGATCAATCATCAAAATATAGCTCGTACGTAAATCCGTCGTACGGCATCCCCAAATCTGGGTACGGTCAATATCACATTCATTATACTATTCATCTGATATCCTCTTTATCAAGTATCATGATCGGGGTACTGATCTACGTCTAGTACAATATTGATACCACCTACGTACGCATGGACGTGTGTGAAACACTACGTCAAGGACCCGCTACAACGTCATGTCGTATCTATGATACGAACCCTGCTATATCACCGATCTCACGGCCTCAAATCAAATCTCATCGACTCATCATAAATCCCAAGTACTATCATCCTCAATCCGTATGTGAACACATGGTCCCATATCCATGTGAACACATAACTATATAATCCCGTAAGCACAAATGAAAGAAGAAAGTATGCAAGTATGGGTGTGTGTGTGCATGTGTGGTGCGACCACTACTCTAGGGTTTCGCGACACTAAATCATCCAAGAACACCAAATATCTATATCATCGATAATATCAACAAATTATAGTCAAATATATATATATGTGTGTGTATACGTATTCGTATACATCACCACGAACTGCGGGGGTGCTATACGCCATCCACCCGACTTCTCCCCGTAGATATAAATCTACTCACCTGGTCCTCGCTCGCCGGTGCCGACGTCGCCACGCGCTTGCTTGTCGTCTCGAAGTCTACGTGGGGGTACCTACATATCATAACGCACCATATCGCATTAAAACTAAATTCGAGATCGAAACGGCATACGAAAATCAAATCGGCACGCGTATCACGCATAGGTCCAAACCTATCGCCTACGCATGCAAGAATAGTAAAACCAACCCTCGATGTCGATGTACAAACGTCAAACCATCGAGAAAAATCCAATCACGCTCATTTGCACATTCACGAACACTAATTTTAATATAAACTAGGTTAAAACTCACAAAAACCTCAAACTCACTTTAAAAGCTATTTTTCCGAAAACCTAGTGAGCAACTTTTCCATTTTAGTACAAAACTAAATGTTTTAATGATTTTAGTGGCTACAATGCTCACTAAATATCTTAACTAAGCCACCCAAACCATTACTAGATTTTAAACTTACTCATTTCCATAAATCCCAAAATTCTAGTTTGCAATTTAGCTTAAATAGTAAAATTCTAAAATACAATTTGCAAACTAGCTACTAGGTTTGATTTAACATGCCTTAATATGATAAATTACACACTTAAACCATGTTCAAATGATATAAAACCCTAACTAGATTTAAATCTCACATTTGCAATTAAATTACAAAACCTAGTTTGCTAAAAACTTAATTTGGACATTTTAAATGTTACAATTAGCTAATTAGCAATCAGATTAGTTTTAGCATAGCATTAACATGTTAATCTACTCATCACAACCATAATCTAATGATAAACACACTAATTTGATCACAAACCATTTTCTTGAATTTCCAATCATGCAATTAGAACCAATTTAAAACCTAATTAAACACTTAACAACTAAATTAAAGTAATTAACTAACAATTTACCAAAGGGTTAGAATTTATACCCAACAATTTGAAGATCCCACAAGCAAACTTAGCCCTCCAAAATTAGCTTCTTTTCATCAAGATCTATACTAGATAGGCTAAGGAAAAATGGGTAGGGTTTTGATTTGGATTTTGTGGGATTTTTGGTGTTGATTTTTGGGCATTTTGTGAAGAATTTTGAGGTGAAATGAGAAGGAGAAGAGGGGAGGGGCTGTTGCAGCAGTGAAGAAGAGAAATTTCGGCTGGAATTGGGAGTGGGGGAGGAGAGAGAGGGAGGTAAAGAAAGTGGGGCAAAGTCAAGGTCAAAGAAAAGTCAAAGTCCACCTAATTCACCCATTTTCTTTTCTTTTCTTTCATTTCTTTTCCTTTGAAATCAAGTGGGGAAAAATTATGGTGGGTGCTGAATTCAGCCATGGGGAGGAGTAAGTGGGGGTGTGTGGGTGTGGGTACGGGTGTGGGGTGATGAAAAATGATAAATACAATACCCCAAATATCCATTTACGCTAAAAAAAGCCTTTTTTTCTTCAATAATTTCTAAACCGTTTTGGCAAATGATTTCGTTCCAAAAACCACATGATAAAATTTTATTTAATGTTTTATGATGCACAAAATTTATTTCAACTCATTCCAATTTGTAATTTTCCCTAATAAATGTATTAGTGACGGCTTAAAATAATAATAAAATAATATTTTTTTCAGAAAATTTGAAATTTCACCAGCGGCTCAATAAACACCAAATAATAGCAATTACATAGCTAGAATATGTATATTTAATTTTTATAATAAGATATTTGTATTTTGACTTTTTACAGAAAACTCCCTTATTTTACCGATTTTTTCGAAATTTCACCGAAACGATTTTCAAAACGTTACAATCTTCCCCCCTTAAAGAAATTCGGTCCCCGAATTTAAATTCAAACTCCCCCAAATACTAAAACATTTAAGAAAAACCATCAAGTCGTCGGGTTTCCGAAATTGTAAATACATAAGACAAATCGTAGCGCAGCGCATGTGCTTGAAAAATGAGCATATAACTCAAATCAAAACTCCGTCAAGCATCCCGCAATCATCGGAGTCATGGAGAAGACATCAATGCCAAATCCAAATCAAAACCAATATGACATAACTCGAAACTATACATGTAAATATCGAATCTATATATGTAAGTATCTGAAGGAAATGCATGCCAAATCTCTTTATGTCGCTGTGCACGCGTATAACACTGCACAGTGGCGGACGTCTAACATAAGGAAATAACTATATACATATATACCTTTGTTTGAAATGTACGTTCCGCCGTTTTGGAAACAATTTAGAAGGGTCTCCTTGTTTTAAACATTTCGTGTCATATCAGACACGTAGGTAAATACTGAGGTTATAGCTCGCTTCTTTTTTTTTGAAATCCCTTCAATAACTATCAATGCATGCAAAATATATTCAGGTACTGTCCTCTGACTAGTCCTGCTCAGTACGAAAACACATAGCAATATCATAAAAACGTACTGCTCTATACGAAATCAATCCCCAAAATATGCATATGAATGCTATGTGCGTCTGGTGCGCACGGAAATCAAAATCCATGAATGTGCCATACATGCGCACAGAAACAACATCTAAGTGCATCGGGTGTGCACGAAACATCTGTCGTAGGCAACATGTGTGCCTGACAGCAAAATCAGGTGCATCTGACATGCACGAAAAATCTCAATTTAGTGCATCTGGTGTGCACCAAAATCGCATCTCAAGACATGCGCTCAACATGCGCGAAAATCCAAATCAGGTGCATCCATCGCGTACGAAATCATGAAATCCAATATCAAGCGCCGAACGTGCGCAAAATCAATCAGGTGAACAAGGTGCACAAAACAAATATCGAGTATCATAATCGAAATCGAAGTCCAGTGCATCTAAGTGCACATAAGGCGTATCACTGCACTGCAAGCATATATAAACTATACCGAGTGCAGGAACGAAATCGTGTGCATGCATACGCACAAAACCAACTCAACTATTTAAAACCGTATTATCACAAACATGTGAAACTAAAGCACGAAAACGATATCAAGTGCAACACTGTGCAAAGGTCGTAAATCCTCAATCATCAAAATCAAATCATACGAATAAATCACCCAAAACATCGTAATCAATAATGGCGGAATAGTACCGCTCAAGTGCATCCTCTAAGAATCTCGGCCAACTGTCGTGGTCACTAGTGGGACGTCTCGTCGATGATCATGAACTCTGTCCTGTTGGTGTGCGTAACCATGACCACTCCTGGGTTAAGGTCTTCACTGTGAATTACCAATCTTTCGGTCCATCGGCTCATCGCCCCTGTCAGGTGTGCTAACGGGGACGATTCCGTTCTGGCACTTCTCTGGTCATCTCGTGGTCAATCATCGCGACCACTCGTAAGACAACATATCACTGGCGTCGGCCTCTGGCTCTCTGAATGTACGTGACACATCTGATCCTGGGTGCAAGTATCATTGCAGCAGTGTCCTGGAAGGAATCCTGCTCACGGTCTCTTCCATGTCTCGTCTCTGCCAACTGTCCGGAAGTCATTGTCCTTTCCTATATCTGCATCTTGCTCTGGAACGACTGCATACTCATCGCGACTCCTTCTGGAAGGTAAGTCCAAGTACCATGCCTCGGCATGCGCATCGCCTCTCTGATGTCGGCGGAGTGGAACGTCATCTCATCTAGATCTGGTGCGAACCTCTTACTCCACTTTTCTCTAATGTCGTCTGCTTTGGACTCGTCTCGTCGCGGCTGCATGGACTGAGCTCCAATGGCTATCCTCGTATCTGGAGTCTCCCAAGAATGCATCTCACCACCTAGCATCCGAATTAAGTCGAGCCATCCGATCGAGTCGTCAAAACCTCATAATCCCCCAAGAGCTCAACCTCTTGGGCACAGTTTAATAGTATCAAGTACATACCACAGCATCGGTGGTCCAGCAGTAGAAGGGCAAACCCAAGCCTCACTAATGGCGCCGTAGAACTGCCGCAAACCCGAAGGTTCAAAGGCTTTCACACGGTCATTAAGTCGAGTTAGGGTTTCATTCTTCTAGAGGGACCATAGAATTGCCTGCATGTCTTTCCGACTACTTTAAACTTGGAATAATAGGTTTCTGACATTCGATCGTCTCTGTCGACTCCCAACGTCTCCGCGTGAAGTCGTCTCTAGCTGGAATCAATCTATCTGATGACCTCGCATCGGATTAGGCGAACGATTCACATGTCCTAGTCATTCATCCACGATGACTAGCGACCTTCTATCATCTCTTAGTACAACTCGTTCTGCACTAACTCCAGCATCTGGGGCAATACCTCATCGTTCGCGGCAATATCTGGCTCGCTCGTCTGCACGCTGAACAGTGCCTCGATCATCATGAATAAGCAACACACCAACGGTCATCAAGATCTGGCTGGCCTCTATCACTGGCTCAATCCTCTAATATCGATCAGCACATCCGAGTAACCTCATAAAGGCGATCCGCCAAACGCTCGTGGCGCGGAAACATAGTCAAAAGACATCTCTCCACAATCGGGTGTCGCCGGAATCATGCCCTGGTCAGTCCTCGTTCGTGCCGAGCTCGTGCTGACCGCAACTCTAGCCGTAGCTCTCCCTGCCCGTAATCGTGGCAGCAAAACCAAACTGGTACCGACGAGGCTAGATCAGGAAGGAATATAATACTGAACAAGGAAATGTACATCCTAAGGCTTCTTAAGTGGAGTGGCGTGTCGTAAATATGCCGCGGAACATACCCACGGTACGTCACTCTACTTTAGTCACCTATTCCATCAACCAAGGGTCATCCTACGCTCCGAAGGTTAAATCCTAACGCTCTGATAACAACTTTGTCACGACCCGAAAGTACGGAACATGACCGGCACTTAAACTACGAACGTCTCGAGGCGTACGTAATCTAAGTAAACCGAAAACCCAGAAATCCAAACCAAGAAAATAGTAGAGTGCAGGAAAAACAACTTAAATCAAGTAATTTCAATAGCATAAGCCGAATTATGCGGTTTTTAAAACATCAAAATTTTACTGAAAATTTCGGCAGAGTCTCCTTTGTAAATACTGGCCCCCAAACGGGATACAACATGAATAGTATACGAAATCAAGAAAAGGGCATCCCCAAGCGGGAGCTAGCTCTTCGTCAATCGACGGTCACAACCACACAAACAATATAATATACAACGCCAACGGCGAAGATCAAAACTCAAAAGGAAACTCAAAACCACCAGAAAAAAATGACGAGCGACTCTAAGGTCGAAAGAATAACCAACACTGGTCTCTATCTCAAAAAATACATGTTTGGTTGATGGAATTCTAGATACAACAGAATAATGATATACAAGATAAATAATGGGGGTATGATACAAGTAAACCCACCTACTAGCAAATCACCCGAATGAAACTATGCCCGCAAAGCCGTAATGAACCTGTACGGCAACCTGCAAGAAACTGGGGCACAACGGGGGTGAGTTGCCAACTCGTGAATAGAAAAACATCTACGCACAGAAATCGCATAAATAACACAACCTAGGTCAATGATCATAATATATCCTCAAAAATATGTATAACAGGCAGCCTATAACAATGACTAGGGTAATATCTAACCCGAGTATAATTTCATGTGCCCGTGTCAGTGCCTCAGGTAGCAATATATCATATGAATGAGGTATGAATGCATGAAATAGAATACATGTAAATGAAGAAACTTTTTTCATAAATTAGTGAGATTTCCTTCGTATTTTTAAACTGAGGTATCATAATGAAATCAGTATCAACAGTGTGTAGCATCGACACAAAACATAAATCTCACTGTCTTGAAATATCAATGTCTCAAGCTCAATATCTAGGGCGCCGTCAGTCCGGACCGGCCTCTACCATCCATCTCAAGACCACGACGGTATCCTCCGGATATCCGACGCGTCGGGTAATATCACCGGTAGGTAGTGCTCCCCAGCCAGGCTCAACGTCAACACCACATTCCTCTTGCCCCGGGGTACCATACCGGGCCCACCATGTACCCGTGACGGTTCCTCCACTCCTCGACACGGATCTCCAAAACCACAGCAAACTCATGGTGGACGACATTTTACATCACTAGAAAACCGCAACATTTTATATTTTAAAAGATCATAAGTTGTAAATTTTGCGGCTTTCCCCGAAATCCAGAAATATCATAAATCTCAAGAAATCATCACAAGTGCATATGTCAATGATAATGAACTAGGCATGAACAACTGAATAACAGTATGCATGAAGTGGTAGGTAATAACTACAATGTCTAATATGGCATATAAGGGAAGTACACTAATATCATGTCAACACTACTAACTAACAATCTAAGTCAAGCAATTATATTCTCTAAAGTGTACGTGACATGGCAATTACCGATGAAGATGTGTGTGAGCCGGCAAGTAGGTGTACGTGGTACATACGCATCATCGGTAATGGTGCCGGTGTCCTAACAGCATGATATCAATAATGGAATATGCAGCAAAATAAATATGCGAGGCAGAGCGAACAGCAATAATGTGCGGGAGCTGAATACTAGACACAACGATAACTAATCTGCAATAATCTAATATAAGTCCTACAAATGGTGCCTTTTGAAATAACACGAATCATGGGGTTTTGAAAATAGGGGCTACGGTGTTTTTTTTTTATGAAAAGATACGTCGTTTTTGAAATATCCGTAGATTCCCTTGAGCTGTCTTTAAAAATGCCCACGATTCGTTAGTTTTTGAAATAGGTAAGAAGTCTAATCTAATCTAACAACTACACTAAACTATACGGCTGAACTACAAGCTGAACTACAGGTAAGGAAACCGCCTATCATCTGAGTCGATACATATACATACCTGTATATATACAGTCGGTGATCCCGCCTCAATAATATCACATCCATAACCAGACATCCCAAGTCAAGAGTGCGGATCAATCATCAAAATATAGCTCGTACGTAAATCCGTCGTACGGCATCCCCAAATCTGGGTACGGTCAATATCACATTCATTATACTATTCATCTGATATCCTCTTTATCAAGTATCATGATCGGGGTACTGATCTACGTCTAGTACAATATTGATACCACCTACGTACGCATGGACGTGTGTGAAACACTACGTCAAGGACCCGCTACAACGTCATGTCGTATCTAAGATACGAACCCTGCTATATCACCGATCTCACGGCCTCAAATCAAATCTCATCGACTCATCATAAATCCCAAGTACTATCATCCTCAATCCGTATGTGAACACATGGTCCCATATCCATGTGAACACATAACTATATAATCCCGTAAGCACAAATGAAAGAAGAAAGTATGCAAGTATGGGTGTGTGTGTGCATGTGTGGTGCGACCACTACTCTAGGGTTTCGCGACACTAAATCATCCAAGAACACCAAATATCTATATCATCGATAATATCAACAAATTATAGTCAAATATATATATATATATATGTGTGTGTATACGTATTCGTATACATCACCACGAACTGCGGGGGTGCTATACGCCATCCACCCGACTTCTCCCCGTAGATATAAATCTACTCACCTGGTCCTCGCTCGCCGGTGCCGACGTCGCCACGCGCTTGCTTGTCGTCTCGAAGTCTACGTGGGGGTACCTACATATCATAACGCACCATATCGCTTTAAAACTAAATTCGAGATCGAAACGGCATACGAAAATCAAATCGGCACGCGTATCACGCATAGGTCCAAACTTATCGCCTACGCATGCAAGAATAGTAAAACCAACCCTCGATGTCGATGTACAAACGTCAAACCATCGAGAAAAATCCAATCACGCTCATTTGCACATTCACGAACACTAATTTTAATATAAACTAGGTTAAAACTCACAAAAACCTCAAACTCACTTTAAAAGCTATTTTTCCGAAAACCTAGTGAGCAACTTTTCCATTTTAGTAAAAAACTAAATGTTTTAATGATTTTAGTGGCTACAATGCTCACTAAATATCTTAACTAAGCCACCCAAACCATTACTAGATTTTAAACTTACTCATTTCCATAAATCCCAAAATTCTAGTTTGCAATTTAGCTTAAATAGTAAAATTCTAAAATACAATTTGCAAACTAGCTACTAGGTTTGATTTAACATGCCTTAATATGATAAATTACACACTTAAACCATGTTCAAATGATATAAAACCCTAACTAGATTTAAATCTCACATTTGCAATTAAATTACAAAACCTAGTTTGCTAAAAACTTAATTCGGACATTTTAAATGTTACAATTAGCAAATTAGCAATCAGATTAGTTTTAGCATAGCATTAACATGTTAATCTACTCATCACAACCATAATCTAATGATAAACACACTAATTTGATCACAAACCATTTTCTTGAATTTCCAATCATGCAATTAGAACCAATTTAAAACCTAATTAAACACTTAACAACTAAATTAAAGTAATTAACTAACAATTTACCAAAGGGTTAGAATTTATACCCAACAATTTGAAGATCCCACAAGCAAACTTAGCCCTCCAAAATTAGCTTCTTTTCATCAAGATCTATACTAGATAGGCTAAGGAAAAATGGGTAGGGTTTTGATTTGGATTTTGTGGGATTTTTGGTGTTGATTTTTGGGCATTTTGTGAAGAATTTTGAGGTGAAATGAGAAGGAGAAGAGGGGAGGGGCTGTTGCAGCAGTGAAGAAGGGAAATTTCGGCTGGAATTGGGAGTGGGGGAGGAGAGAGAGGGAGGTAAAGAAAGTGGGGCAAAGTCAAGGTCAAAGAAAAGTCAAAGTCCACCTAATTCACCCATTTTCTTTTCTTTTCTTTCATTTCTTTTCCTTTGAAATCAAGTGGGGAAAAATTATGGTGGGTGCTGAATTCAGCCATGGGGAGGAGTAAGTGGGGGTGTGTGGGTGTGGGTACGGGTGTGGGGTGATGAAAAATGATAAATACAATACCCCAAATATCCATTTACGCTAAAAAAAAGCCTTTTTTTCTTCAATAATTTCTAAACCGTTTTGGCAAATGATTTCGTTCCAAAAACCACATGATAAAATTTTATTTAATGTTTTATGATGCACAAAATTTATTTCAACTCATTCCAATTTGTAATTTTCCCTAATTAAATGTATTAGTGACGGCTTAAAATAATAATAAAATAATATTTTTTTCAGGAAATTTGAAATTTCAGCCGCGGCTCAATAAACACCAAATAATAGCAATTACATAGCTAGAATATGTATATTTAATTTTTATAATAAGATATTTGTATTTTGACTTTTTACAGAAAACTCCCTTATTTTACCGATTTTTTCGAAATTTCACCGAAACGATTTTCAAAACGTTACAGATGACTTGGGGCCTTTATATAGGGCGAGCTGATTTGTTCAATCGGTTAAGGAGATCTTTTCTCCGATTGATTTGGGGATTTCCCCAACATTGGATCTTTGATCCAAGGGCGTCTGATTTACAGAAAGCAATTTTCTTGTTTTTAACAAGATTGGGAAATCTTTCCCATACAGAATTTATTCAATATTTTGGTGATTTTTAATCACCTTTGGATCATTGATCCAACGGTGCTCTGATTTACAGAGCACAATCTTCTTATTTGGAAAGATTTTAAGGAATCTTTTCTTAACAGAATTTTATTCTGGTTAATTGATGATTTATCATCTTTATGGGATCTTTGATCTGACTGTAGGGATATTTTAGTTTCAGAGCTAGCGCACCCGTGCTTTGCACGTGGTGCGTTGCTTAGAGTGCAGCGCACTTAGCGCTAGAGCACACGTGCTTTGCACGTGGTGCGCTGCTTAAGTATAGCGCTCTTAGCGCTAGCGCACACGTGTCTTGCACGTTGTGCGCTACTTATAGAGCAGCGCTCTTAGCGCTAGCGCACACGTGCTTTACACGTGGTGCGCTGCTTAGGGCGCAGCGCACTTGGCGCTGCTATGAAGCATTGCTTCATTTTAAAATTTGAATTTTGAACAGAGCTTTGCTCTGATTGGGGGAAACAACTACTTGGTTCCTGTCACACCCCGCTTCCCAGTGTACGGGCAGAGGACGCGATTGGCCGCTACGTATTTACTCTGAAGTAAGCACGCTAAGCGTATCTCAGCAATATAAGTAAAATGCACAAGAGACAATGACAATAGATATATATTGAACAACAACTTTATTTACTAACATTCTTTTGTACAATGCATCTGAAAAGTAAATACATGGAATGGAAAGCAATGCCTAAACGGTAGCATAACAGAAATGGAAAATACAGAATGTAAATGTGTACAAGGAATCTAAAGCTCTGGGTTGAAAGCTAGCTGGTACAAATCCTTACTGGTGGGCTCGATCTCCAGTGGGTCCGAATCACCTGACGATATTCCAAAGAAGAAGAAAGAGAATGTCGTCAGCGAACAAATCGCTCGATAAGTCCCAAAGATGAGGAAGAAATATAATAGACAGAGAGAGAGTGTGTGTGTAACTTTTAAAGTTGTATTATATTGTTAACGCTGTTGTTTGTAGCTTGGTACAGAAGATGCCAGTGTATACGAGAGGAGTCTCACTTTCCCCGGAGACTAAGGTATCAGGAGTACAAGGCTCCGTCGATAATTCCACGGAACAACGACATGGATGTAATTACGTTTTAAGTGACCACCTCGTGACACCTTTAACATATTCCGTACCAGTCTACCCCTTTATAAACCCCGCGATGTCTTATTTGTATTGTTTGTATAGTATTGTCTTGTAAATTGAATTGTATAGATAGATGACTTGCCGAAACCATGATATCAGTAAATGGATGTAACTGGAGGATCATGTAGATGGATGTATATCTATGGTTCGGATCAGTCAATATAGATTGAATAGATTGAATATATGGATTCATGGATTCATGTTGAATTGTAGTTTGTACTTAAATCATATTCAAGTCAGATTAATTATATCAAGACTCATTCTGAGTCAGACAATTAGAAAAGAAATTGAATCCTGAATTAGGTTTTTGGTTTTATCGGTAACCGCTGCACATGGACGGCAGGATTTGTGTCTTTTTCAAACACGATTACCGTGTTGATAACACCGTTTGTTAAGTTTTCTACCTTAAATAGGCAAGCACCCATATCTCCGGCTCCCTGAGGCTCAAGAGACTAGTCCCGCTTAAACCTATGTTTACTAAGGTCCTTATTGTAATTTAGTATAACTTGAGGGGGTTTTATGTTGTCACGCCCCGCTTCCCAAAATATGGAAAACGAGAGATGACTAGGACAGCCATGCTCCTACGGTCAATGAATCATTTCGCCGTAGTCACACTTCGGCTTCTAGCATTACATGGTAATCAGTAAATAAAGCATAGTAGTAAAGGAATCACATCACTAATTTATTACATTAAAATCCATTGTTCACAAATTACAAATAACAAGAACAGTTACTAACCAAGTTCAATCTCACGATCACTTTTATGGAAAGCAGTAAAGAAAGAAAGTACACCAGACTATATCTCCGTGAACTCGAAAGGTAGATCCGTCTCCTGCGCTGGTCCTTCCACGGAATCTGAGCATGCATACTCAGGTCGTCAGAGCGACACAGTAACAATATTATTATAATAAGATGAAACAGGTAAAAGAGGTAATACTAGTGAAAGTACAATGCGAGTAATCACAATGTCACTATAACTAAACCATGTCACGCCCCGCTTCCCAAAATATCGAAAACGAGGGATGACTAGGCCAGCCATGCTCCTACGGTCAAAGAATCATCCCGCCGTAGCCACACTTCGGCTTCTAGCATTACATGGTAATCAGTAAATAAAGCACAGAAGTAAAGGAATCACATCACTAATTTATTACATTAAAATCCATTGTTCACAAATTACAAATAACAAGAACAGTTACTAACCAAGTTCAATCTCACGATCACTTTTATGGAAAGCAGTAAAGAAAGAAAGTACACCAGACTATATCTCCGTGAACTCGAAAGGTAGATCTGTCTCCTGTGCTGGTCCTTCCACGGAATCTGAGCATGCATACTCAGGTCGTCAGAGCGACACAATAACAATATTATTATAATAAGATGAAACAGGTAAAATAGGTAATACTAGTGAAAGTACAATGCGAGTAATCACTATGTCACTATATGATGCAAAATATGATCTGTGTCTCTATCGGTCTCTAGGTCATGTTTGAAATCGCATAGTGGAAAGGAGGATCATGTTTAACAGGAGTCTCGTACATACCCGAGACAACGGCCCACATGCCCGGGACATAACCCTGTCAGCCGGATCGCTAGATCCTACCTAATTTATATATCGCTGCTCGAATGATCATCCTCTAAAACACGTTCCCGCTAAATACGATTCTCTTTCCACTTCGATTTCCCCTTTATCCCCAGGTTTTCACTATTTATGATCTTGATTTAGTCGTGTACAAGTATACCAATGGCACGGTTTTATCACTGTTCACTATATCAATCATTGTCATGAATATTCACTTTCCATTGGTGTACTCGTCACTCCTAAACCAACATCAATCACGCACGATAATGCAATGTCTACTGACTCTAACACGCACTAACACTAAGTATATGGAAAAAAGGGGTATTATATATGTATGTATGCCATCAATAAGCTAAGTATGTTATGAATCAATGTGCGCGTCATTAACTTACAAAAATTGTATAAATTCATATGTTTAGAATTCAACGAAATGATACAAATACGATAAATAGAACACTCAGTCATCAATTCATCAAAATTAGTTTCAGTTCAATCGGGTTTCCGGTATTCGAGATACAGCTGTTTCATTTTAAGTGCTCGCGGATGAACGTCCGTTTCGCGACACGAATTGTACCCAGTTGGGTTCAGAATTTAGCAATGCTACAGTTTAATAAAATCTAGGGTTTTCGATAGAGTATTCAACTCAATAGATGGATCCTCAATCGCGTCTGTACGTCGAAAGGTATACACAGTTTAACATTAGTATGTCATTTCTGAATCTATTCTGGACAGTTATGCGTTCTGCCCTTTTTATTTACAATTTAAATAGCAAACGGCAATGAAACAGAATGAAACCACTTGTTTTGTTTAGCTAACAGATCCATCTTTAATCCACTATAGAGTTCCGTAACATACGAATTCAGGAAACAAAGTGACACACATTTTGGGACAGTACACAGTAATCAGAGTCGCTCTGGACTGCAGTCCAGAGTTGCACTCCGATCTAAATATCGTCGCTGTTACAGTACAGAAAACATTAGAATTTTACATAGATTAAATTTCGTCGAGTCGGCTTCGATTTAAGCTCTCGAACGCATCATTCCAGTATGTACATAATTTACAGTGATTTTAATCATTTTCAGATACGGGAAATTTCTAGTTTTATCGGTATATTTGGGGGTATTCATTTTAGTCACTAACATTCGTATTTTCCAGTAAGATTTTTACAGGATATTCATCACTACAAGAGCCAACACAGAAAATCTAATTCCGTCAACTTAGGCAAGTATTTTCATTGGGGCCTAGCATCGAAAACATATGTCACTAAATTCTATCGGGAAAAGGAATTTCATAACATACATGTTTGAGCTTGTAATATGGGTAAATTAGCATGTAGCAAGTAAAGTACTTGCCTGGAAACGTCTAGGGGTTGCACGGCAGCAGCGGCGTCACGAACGCGCGATGTACGTCGTGAAACGATTTGCGCGAGCTTGGCTCGCGATACGGAATTGGTGTCGGAGTTGCCCGGAGACTTCTTGTGCTTGCTGGAAGCGAGAGGGAGTGCTCTGTGGTTCGCCTGAGAAGTGCAGGTGTCGCCGACGGTCGACGGCGTCGCTCCGGCGATGGCAACAATAGAGGCTCACGACTTGGGTTTTGGGTTCGGGTGTTTTTGAAGAGAGAGAGAGAGAGAGAGAGAGAGAGAGAGCGCTCGGAGGTGGTGATGGTTTAGTTGATGTTGAGAATGAAGGGGTGTCGAGTGGGCGGTTCAAGCTCGCCGGCGTCGAGGGTAGGTGGCCGAGCTCGGGTGTGCAGGGTTTGGTGTGCAGGGGTTGGTGTGCAGGGGAGCTCGGTTGATGGAGGGTGGAGTTGTAGAGGGCGAGGGAGGATGAATGAGGGGTTGAAGTCGTCTTCGTCGACGACGAGATTGGTGGGTGGTGGGAGCGGTGGCTGCAGGAGTGGATTTTCGAGAGGGAGAGGTGAGGAGTTTTGAGAGGTTGTAATGGAGCAGTGAGAGGGAGGAGTAAGGGAAGAGACGAGGAGAGGGTGAGGAAAATGAATGAGGGGTTGAAGTCACGGGGGCGAGGGCAACGGTGCTGCGACGTGAGCGCGAGCGTTGGCGAGGACGTGGGCGTGAGCTGCGGCGGAGGGAGTGGGTCGGGGGAATGTTACCGTTGGAGAAGAAAGGAGGGAGTAGAGGCGGGTCGGGTGTGCTGGGGAAGCGGACTGGAGGGAGTGGGCTGGGCTGAAAGGGAAAGTTTTTTTAATTAAATTCCATTAGTTTTCGTGGGCTGAGGTTAGAACGTGCCGGGTTTAAATAAAGAATTCATTTTAACTTTAAATTTTGTGTGTGGGCTGAGGAGGGGGACGGCTGGGCCGAGAAAATTTAATTCATTTGAAAAGAAAATATTGGGCTAAGGGTTTATGCTGGGGTTTATAGTAAAAATATTTTATTTGTTTTAGTTTTGGTTTTCCAAATTGGTTTTAATTCTGGGTTTTGACTTTTAGAGTTTGGGAAATTTTAAATATTGGAATTTAAGCAACCACCTTCCTACAAAAAATATAAGAGGGAAAAAGAAAGGAAATCTCTGGGATTTAGAAAAATAGAAAACTTTTATTAAGATGGGAACGGGGATTTACATCATACCCCCCTTACAAAAATTTCGTCCTCGAAATTTAACAAGGATACAAGGAAATAATGTACTAAACAAAGAGATGTGGATAATGATCACGGATATCTTCCTCCCGCTCCCAAGTGGATTCTCCTGGGGAACGACAGCCCCAAGACACTCGGACTAACGGAATGACCTTATTCTTCAGCACTTTCTCTCTGCGGTCGAGGATGGTAGTGGGCTGTTCTTCTTATGACAGATCGGTACCCAAAACTATCTCCTAATAGTCCAGGACATGGTTCTCATCCCGAACATAATGCCGCAACTGTGACACGTGGAAGGTATTGTGCACACCAGCTAGCGATAGAGGCAAGGCAAGTCGATAGGCCACCTCTCCTACTTGCTCTAGCACCTCATAAGGTCCGATAAAACGGGGACTGAGCTTTCCCCGGCCTCCGAACCTGATAACTCCACGAGTAGGGGAAATCTTCAAGAACACGTGATCTCCGACTTCGAATTCTAGTGCTCTCCGGCTGGTATCTGCCCAACTCTTATATCGATCTTGTGCCGTCTTAATGTGCTGCCTGATCTTTTGGACCTTGTTGACTGTCTGAACAATGAGTTCGGGGCCCAGTAATCTTCGTTCTCCCACATCATCCCAACATACTGGAGATCGACACTTCCGTCCGTAAAGTGCTTCAAAAGGAGCCATCTGAATACTAGCCTGATAACTATTGTTATAAGAGAACTCGACTAGATGCAGATGGTCCTCCCAGGAACCCTGAAAGTCCAACATATAGGCTCTCAACATATCCTCGAGCGTCTGAATCGTACGCTCGGTTTGTCCATCCGTCTGTGAGTGATAAGCTGTGCCGAATTTAAGGCGGGTACCCAAGCTCTCCTGTAAGCTCTTCCAAAAGTGCGACAAGAATCTGGTGTCCCGGTCTGACACAATGCTGACTGGAACACCGTGAAGTCGTACAATCTCCTGCATGTATCTTTCTGCTAGTGATTCTGTCGACTGTCCCACTCGGAATGGTAGGAAGTGTGCAGCTTTCGTGAGGCGATCGACGATAACCCAAATGGCGTTATTGCCCCTAGGGCTCCGTGGTAAGGCCGTCACGAAATCCATAGTAATGTGCTCTCACTTCCATTCAGGTATCGGCAGTGGCTGTAACAATCCTGCTGTCCTCTGATGTTCCGCCTTCACCTGCTGACATACCAAGCACCTGGATACGAACCTCGCAATTTCCCGCTTCATCCCGTTCCACCAAAAATGCTGCTTTAGGTCCTGATACATTTTTGTACCTCCAGGATGCACAGAATAAGCTGAACTGTGTGCTTCAGCTAAAACTTCTTCTCGAACATCTCCCTTGGGTACGCAGAGTCTGCTACCGAATCTTAGAGAGCCATCTTCATGTATAATCAAGTCCATTCTCAGCCCGGCTTCCACTTGCTCTCTGAACCTTTGCAATCGGGGATCATCCGCTTGTGCAATCTTGATGCGATCCACCAGGGAAGATTGCACCTGTAGTTGCCAAAGTTGACTGAGTGCGTTCGGCGTAACTACTTCAAGTTCGAGTCTCTGAAAGTCCTCAATAATGATCCTCTGATCGGTCAACATCATGACCACTGGCTTGCGACTGAGCGCATCTGGTACAACATTCACCTTCCCCGGGTGATACTGAAGGTCCAAGTCGTAATCTTCCATCAGTTCTAGCCATCGGCGCTGCCTCATGTTTAATTCCTTCTGAGTGAAAACGTACTTCAAACTTTTATGATCCGTGTATACCTCTACTTTCTCACCCAATAGATAGTGCCTCCAAATCTTCAACGCAAAGACTACCGCAGCTAACTCCAAGTCATGCGTAGGGTAGTTCTTCTCGTGGTTTCTCAGTTGTCGAGAGGCGTAAGCAACCACTCGACCGTGCTGCATTAGAACACAGCCTAATCGCTTCCCTGGGGCATCACTGTGTATCACCAAACCACCAGAATCATCTGGTACTGTAAGAATAGGTGCCGTGGTTAACTTCTGCTTTAGTGTGTCAAATGCCTGAGTGCATTCCTCTGACCACTTAAACGGTACGTCCTTCCGTGTCAGCCTCGTCAATGGTTCAACAATTCTTGAGAAGTCTTGGACGAATCTCCGATAATAACCTGCCAATCCTAGAAACTCCTGATCTCAGCCACTGACTTCGGCGTTAGCCAATCTCTGACAGATTCTATCTTTGCCGGGTCTACTGAGATGCCTTCGCCCGAAACAATATGTCCCAAAAACTGAACCTTGTCGAGCCAGAATTCACACTTGCTTAGCTTCGCATACAGTTTCTCTTCCGGAAGAATTTGTAGGACCGTGAGCAAATGTTCAGCATGCTCTTCCCGGGTCTTCGAGTAGACAAGTATGTCGTCGATAAACACAACGACAAACGCGTCCAAGTACTTTGCGAACACCCTGTTCATCAAGTCCATGAATATTGCTGGGGCATTGGTAACACCGAACGGCATCATAAGGAATTCGTAATGTCCGTATCGGGTCCTGAAAGCCGTCTTGCATACATCCTCGGCTGCTACTCTGATTTGATGATATCCAGAACGAAGGTCCAACTTCGAGAATACCTTGGCTCCACTTAGCTGATCGAATAAGTCGTCAATGCGTGGGATTGGGTACTTGTTCTTTATTGTGACCTTGTTCAGCTCCCGATAATCTATACACATTCGCAGCGATCCATCCTTCTTCTTTACTAATAGAACTGGTGCACTCCACGGTGAAGCGCTTGGCTGAATAAATCCCTTCTCCAATAGTTCTTCAATTTGCTTCTTCAATTCTGCCAACTCAACTGGTGCCATTCTGTATGGGGCCTTGGATACTGGGGCCGTACCTGGAGTCAAATCGATCGAGAACTCCAAGATTCGAGGAGGTGGTAGACCTGGTAGATCTTCAGGAAATACGTCCAGAAAGTCCCGAACAATTTCTGGGACTGGGCTCTTATCAATCTCCATAGCTGTCAGCTCCTTGGGCTTGGCTCTGTACTTGGCTAGCTCCAAAGATTTGCTTTCGCCCTCGAAACTAAACTCCGGGTGATTGGGAATGCGAAAGATCACCTTCCTTGCACGACAATCGATAACTGCATGGAAAGTGCTCATCCAATCCATCCCGAGAATTGCGTCGTAACTGCCTGTCCCAATCAGAAGGAAATTCGCATAGAATTCCCTGCCAAACACTACAACCGGGCATGATCTACATTCTTGACTAGATATTATAATACCATTACCCGTATGTATTTCCCATCCCTTGGTTAGTGGTTCATGTGGTATGGAGTGTGTATCAGTGAAATGCTCAGACAAGAAACAATGCGATGCTCCATAATCAAATAGTACTCTAGCTGGCAAGGAATGTACGAGTAGAGTACCTGTAACAACGTCTCCTGTCGCCTCTGCCTGCTCGGCGGTCAAGGCGAAAGCCCGTCCCTGACCGCGAACTGTAAAGGGTTGCCTCTGCTCCTGTGGCCTCTGCTGTGGCGGTCCAGAACCTCCCTGTATCTCTACTCGCTCAGGGCAACCGCTAATCCTGTGCTAACTGGATCCGCAAATCAAGCACTGTCCCTTGGCACGGCGACAGTCCTTCTGGGTATGCCCACCTCTACCGCAATAGCCGCAAACTACGCTGTCTCTGGGGGCGATGCTGTGGTACAAACGGGCGCTTCATTTGTGTCGTTCCAGGCCTGTGAACCGGTATGGCTCCTCGAGAAGGTGCATGGGTACGTGCTGGAACGACTGGGGGTCTCCTAAACTTGTTAATCAATTTCTCTTGAACTCTCGCCGCGTTGAGTACCTGTGCTAAAGTCTGCAAATCCAGCGATGCAATCAACTGCTGCAACTCGAAATCTAGCCCCTGAAGGAAACGTCTGGCCCTGGTGGCCTCTGGGACGACCATGTATGGAGCAAAACGGCTCAGACGGTTGAACTCTGCCGCATATACGTCCACTGGGCGTCCATTCTGCTTCAAAAGAATAAACCTTTCCTCCATTTCTGCCTTGGCTGTGAAAGGGAAATAATGATCTAGAAAACACTCCTTAAATTTGCCCCATTCAATCGTCCCGTCTAGCCTGCTTTCTTCCACCGACCACCATGTACGGGCTTCATCTTCTAATTGGATCTTTATCACGTCCACCCTATCTTCCTCTGGAACCCTGGCGGCTGTCAGCAAGTTCTCCATGTTCACCAGCCATTGCTCGGCCTCAAGGGGTTCAGCTAACCCTGTGAATGCAGCTGGATGTAACCGTCGGAAGTCTGATACGGTACCAGCCCTAGCATGATAAGCTGGTGGGGTAGCGCCGTCGGGGGCGGTAATGAGTGCGGAGGGTCCTCCTACGGCGTTAATCGCCCTGAGTCCCTCAGCGAGTAAGTCTGTCTTCCTCTCTTGAGCTTCCGCGAGAGTGGTCAGTGCACTAAGTATTCTTTCCGTGCGGTCCTGAGAGCTGGAGTCCGAGGAGGGGTCATTCGGGGACGTCATATCACAGAAAGATTCAAAAGGATAAGATCGGATTCAAGGATGAAAATCAAGAGTAGTGAAACGAGAATAATGTAATACAGTATAGTTAATGTTATCCCTTGATACTAAACCTGGCTCTGATACCAACTAAACCATGTCACGCCTTGCTTCTCAAAATATGGAAAACGAGGAATGACTAGGCCAGCCATGCTCCTACGGTCAAAGAATCATCCCGCCGTAGTCACACTTCGGCTTCTAGCATTACATGGTAATCAGTAAATAAAGCACAGTAGTAAAGGAATCGTATCACTAATTTATTACATTAAAATCCATTGTTCACAAATTACAAATAACAAGAACAGTTACTAACCAAGTTCAATCTCACGATCACTTTTATGGAAAGCAGTAAAGAAAGAAAGTACACCAGACTATATCTCCGTGAACTCGAAAGGTAGATCCGTCTCCTGCGCTGGTCCTTCCACGGAATCTAAGCATGCATACTCAGGTCGTCAGAGCGACATAATAACAATATTATTATAATAAGATGAAACAGGTAAAAGAGGTAAAACTAGTGAAAGTACAATGCGAGTAATCACTATGTCACTATATGATGCAAAATATGATCTGTGTCCCTATCGGTCTCTAGGTCATGTTTGAAATCGCATAGTGGAAAGGAGGATTATGTTTAACAGGAGTCTCGTACATACCCGAGACAACGGCCCACATGTCCGGGACATAACCCTGTCAGCCGGATCGCTAGATCCTACCTAATTTATATATCGCTGCTCGAATGCATCCTCTAAAACACGTTCCCGCTAAATACGATTCTCTTTCCACTTCGATTTCCCCTTTATCCCCAGGTTTTCACTATTTATGATCTTGATTTAGTCGTGTACAAGTATACCAATGGCACGGTTTTATCACTGTTCACTATATCAATCACTGTCACGAATATTCACTTTCCATTGGTGTACTCGTCACTCCTAAACCAATAGCAATCACGCACGATAATGCAATGTCCACTGACTCTAACACGCACTAACACTAAGTATATGGCAAAAAGGGGTATGATATATGTATGTATGCCATCAATAAGCTAAGTATGTTATGAATCAATGTGCACGTCATTAACTTACAAAAATTGGATAAATTCATATGTTTAGAATTCAACGAAATGATACAAGAACGATAAATAGAACACTCAGTCATCAATTCATTAAAATTAGTTTCAGTTCAATCGGGTTTCCGGTATTCGAGATACAGCTATTTCATTTTAAGTGCTCGCGGCTGGAAATTCATTTTCAGAACTGAACGTCCGTTTTACGACACGAATTGCACCCAGTTGGGTTCAGAATTTAGCGATACTACAGTTGAATAAAACCTAGGTTTTTCGATAGAGTATTCAACGCAATAGACGGATCCTCAATCGCGTCTGTACGTCGAAAGTTATACATAGTTTAACATTAGTATGTCACTTCTGAATCTATTCTGGACAGTTATACGTTCTGCCCTTTTTATTTACAATTTAAATAGCAAACGGCAATGAAACAGAATGAAACCACTTGTTTTGTTTAGCTAACAGATCCATCTTTAATCCACTATAGAGTTCCGTAACATACGAATTCAGGAAAAAAAGTGACACACATTTTGGGACAGTACACAGTAATCAGAGTCGCCCTGGACTGCAGTCCAGAGTCGCACTCCGATCTAAATATCTTCGCAGTTACAGTACAGAAAACATTAGAATTTGACATAGAGTTAAAGTTCGTCGAGTTGGATTCGATTTAAGCCCTCGAACGCATCATTCCAGTATGTACATAATTTACAGTGATTTTAATAATTTTCAGATACGGAAAATTTCTAGTTTTATCGGTATATTTGGGGGTATTCATTTTAGTCACTAACATTTGTATTTTCCAGTAAGATTTTTACAGGATATTCATCACTACAAGAGCCAACACAGAAAATCTAATTCCGTCAACTTAGGCAAGTATTTTCATTGGGGCCTAGCATCGAACACATATGTCACTAAATTCTATCAGGAAAAGGAATTTCATAACATACATGTTTGAGCTTGTAATATGGGTAAATTAGCATGTAGCAAGTAAAGTACTTGTCTGGAAACGTCTCGGGGTTGCACGGCAGCAGCGGCGTCACGAACGCGCGATGTATGTCGTGAAACGATTTGCGCGAGCTTGGCTCGCGATACGGAATTGGTGTCGGAGTTGCCCGGAGACTTCTTATGCTTGTTGGAAGCGAGAGGGGGTGCTCTGTGGTTCGCCTGAGAAGTGCTGATGTTGCCGACGGTCGACGGCGTCGCTCCGGCGATGGCAACAGTGGAGGCTCACGACTTGGGTTTTGGGTTAGGGTGTTTTTGAAGAGAGAGAGAGAGAGAGAGAGAGAGCTCGGAGGTGGTGATGGTGAAGTTAATGTTGAGAATGAAGGGTTGTCGAGTGGGCGGTTCAAGCTCGCCGGCGTCGAGGGTAGGTGGCCGAGCTCGGGTGTGCAGGGGTTGGTGTGCAGGGGAGCTCGGTTGATGGAGGGTGGAGTTGTAGAGGGCGAGGGAGGATGAATGAGGGGTTGAAGTCGTCGTCGTCGACGGCGAGATTGGTGGGTGGTGGGAGCGGTGGCTGCGGGAGTGGATTTTCGAGAGGGAGAGGTGAGGAGTTTTGAGAGGTTGTAATGGAGCAGTGAGAGGAAGGAGTAAGGGAAGAGACGAGGAGAGGGTGAGGAAAATGAATGAGGGGTTGAAGTCACGGGGGCGAGGGCAACGGTGCTGCGACGTGAGCGCGAGCGTTGGCGAGGACGCTGGCGTGAGCTGCGGCGGAGGGAGTGGGTCAGGGGAATGTTACCGTTGGAGAAGAAAGGAGGGAGTAGAGGCGGGTCGGGTGTGCTGGGGAAGCGGGCTGGAGGGAGTGGGCTGGGCTGAAAGGGAAAGTTTTATTAATTAAATTCCATTAGTTTTCGTGGGCTGAGGTTAGAACGGGTCGGGTTTAAATAAAGAATTCATTTTAACTTTAAATTTGGTGTGTGAGCTGAGGAGGGGGACGGCTGGGCCGATAAAATTTAATTCATTTGAAAAGAAAATATTGGGCTGAGGGTTTATGCTGGGGTTTATAGTAAAAATATTTTATTTGTTTTAGTTTTGGTTTTCCAAATTGGTTTTAATTCTGGGTTTTGACTTTTAGAGTTTGGGAAATTTTAAATATTGGAATTTAAGCAACCACCTTCATACAAAAAATATACGAAGGAAAAAAAGAGGAAATCTCTGGGATTTAGAAAAATAGAAAACTTTTATTAAGATGGGAACGGGGATTTACATATGTAAAAATAATTTTTTATAATTTTCAAAATACAACTCAAGTATTTTATTATCATCTTTAGAATTTTCATGGATGTATATTTTATCAATGTGACATTTCTTGTGAATAAAACCTAATTTCATAATATATGATATTTATTTGTAATATTGGAATTGTATGGTATTTTCTTGTAAATGAGATGTTTTTCTTGAATTTTGGAAATGTGGAATATTATAAATAGATATTTTGATATTAATTACATATATATTTATTTATTAAAAACATAAGTTTTATTTATAATAGAAATCATATTTTCTAAAGAAAATTATATTTTAAATCTTTTGAGACTGTATGCTCCTTGCGGAGGTCTGCATCTCGCACTAATAAGCCCGAGGATGTGCGATAATCCACACCATCCTGAACGGGTTCCCCGAAATGGGTTGTAGTGGCACATTGCAAAGATTTGTTAAAAATACACATCTTGTAGAAAATGGTTTTTATAAGTTAAAGGTATTTAATTGTAAATTCGTATTCTCGTATTCTATATTCCCAAAAGACATCGTGCTATGATAGAGATGTGTGTTGTGAGGAGGTAGGTCATTACCTCATGAACTATCTAAAGGTATAGCAAATAATTATAATGATTTATGTTAAAACTAAACTATATGGTATTTTTCTGTAAAAGTGCGATAAAAATTGAAATATGAATTTTTTTGATATGAAACTTGTCAATATGTTTTGTTAATATTTAATGATCATGATGTGAGAGTTCGGTATTATTTTGTTTAAGAAAAATATGATTTTTAAGGAAAAACCGAACCGGAAGTCGGATTAACTCCACTTCCGTCGGGTTTTAGAATTCTAAGTTTTTAGAATAGTAAAGAGAAGGGGGGAGAAGGGACTTACGGGATTAGAGCTAAGAGAAGAGGAAGAGGAAGGTTGGGGAAACACCGGTGCGTCGTCTCGTCGCCGGAAATTCCTCGGAACGTCGTCGCAAGTTCGCCGGAGCATCGCCCTGCGCTAACTCCACTTGCACACAAAAAGTCTAGGGAATTTTCTTGAGAGTTTGGACAGAGATTTGGAAGTGAGGAGGGGTGAGTTTAGGTGTGGTATTTATAGGAAAACTTAGAGTTTATGGTAGATGAAAGGGTGTGATAAAAATTGTAATTAATTTTGCATTAAAAAATTAAAAGGGGTGTTTTAATTCTCTGTTTAATTTCAGAGATTTTAAATAGTGCAGGGGGAGTAGGGTAGGCCAAAGGTCTAAAATGCTTCAAGAAAATCGGGGTTTGAAACTGAGTCGGCCGGCGGCGCCGGCCGAGTCGGCCGCGTCGCCGGCCCGATTCAACCGAGTCAGGCCGAGTCTTGCCACCACGTGCCCCCTATCGATTGGTCTACCTCGTGGACATGTTTGTTTTATATATGACTCTTAGTTTTACGGGTTATGCACGTGTAGACTCTTAGTCTTCTAAAAAGATTTAAAGAAAACTAATTAAAAAATTAATGTGGCTGATGGGATTTGAACTCTGGTGCTTTGGTTCAGCAGTGCAAGGTCTTACCAATAAGCTACAAGCTCCTTCTTGCTGTTCAAAAGCAAAAAAAATTTATAACTTGTGCTCGGGCTCAAGTACCCCTTTCTGTATTTTTGAAAAAATTTGTACAGAAAGTTTAGGGTTGTTACAGTTCCTTCAAACGATATCAAGTTAATTACGTTGATGGTTTTTCGCCAAAAACCAGCTGTAGCCCTCCGTCATTTCAGATTAGTATTATTTAGTATTCATGCTGTGTTTGTTGACCTAGTCAAGGCGTAGTGTACGGTAGCTAAGTGGTACTTTTCTATGCATTATAAATGTGATTAGTTAGGACGGTCGTGCGGCTTTGTTGACGTAGTCAAGGGCACGTGCGGGTGGGTTTAATGCGATCAAGAAAATGATGGGTTGAACTTGACTAGCGGTTTATGGTTTGTTGACCTAGTCAGGGTCATAAACCGTTAGGGGTAAAAACCACATCGGGAGTTTCAAACATACAGGAAACTTGCCAGGCATGCGCATACCTTCTGGAGTGTGGTGACTTGAGTAGATTCCATCAAGTTATCATGCGATGATAGTTGGATCCCGATTCCCACTGATGAGTAGGTGTTAATCCTCGGGTGATTTTAGATGATCCCAACTAATTCTCCTTTTAGGGTTTGAAGGAGAATTCGAGAAAACAGTGGGAGCCATCCTGATTAGATAAAGTGATTAACCAATCTGATCTAGGTTAGAGTGCACGCTGAGTGTTTTTTTTCTCTCTCTCTTTGGTAACGACCATGGCCTGACTTTAAAAACTTATGAACCAAATTAACCGAGCCTCTTAAAACACTTTGGCTTTTGAATTGTCATTTAGTCGTATATATCATTGTTTCTCGTACATCCCCTTTTCATTTCTCTAGAACACTCCGTATTACTACGAAGATCCATATTTCTTGGATATACCATCGTATAGTTACATACGAACTCGAAGGAACTTGTTCCAGTTCGAGAATTGTTTCTGGTTCTGGAGAAATTGAATAGGATTATTCGGTTGTCTTTTATCTTTACCTTCTCTCAGGTTGCGAGGCTCCTGGTATTAGGAGAGTATACCTATTGCGCTGATTGGATAATTTTCTTCCAAACCATAGGCAAGTGCCGAAAGGTAGGGAAGGAAGAAAACCAATTAGCCTAAGTGTGGTGTACAGAAGGTAATAAGTAAAGACATATAAAGGGATTAGATTAAGGGCAAAAGAAATTACGACTGCTATCATTCATGACGAAACAGCGTATACCCCTGCCACTCCTATATCATCTTTGCATTTCTCCAGAACACTCTGTATCACTACGAAGATCCACATTTCTTGGATATTCCATCGTATAGTTACATAAGAACTTGAAAAAACTTGTTTCAGTTCGAGGATGGTTACCGGTTCTGGAGAAATAAGAATAGGATTATTCAGTTGTCTATTCCCTTTACCTTCTCTCAGGTTGCGAGAGCTTCTGGTATTAGGTACACCTATTGCGCTTATTGGATAGTCTTCTTCCAAACCTTAGGCTGGTGTCGAAGGGTAAGGAAGGAAGAAAATCAATTAGCCTAAGTATGGTGTACAGAAGGTAATAAGTAAATACATATAAAGGGATTAGAGTGAGGGAAAGGAAATATATGGTTACAGTGATGAATCTGGATAGTGGAAGAGGCATTACTAGGAATACCCGCTTACCCCTTCGAAACATTTTCATGTTTCAGTTTACTGTGCGGTGTTAAGTGAAAACTGTTTTCCCAAATAAATTCTGACTCCAGGGTATGTATTTACCAGATTTGATTCTCACATCTGTATAGCGTTACGGATGCTGGGTGGGAGTAGAATATTGGGAATTTGGTGACTAGATCCTCTATATATCGGAATTGAGGCTCACGACTTGGGTTTTGGGTTAGGGTGTTTTTGAAGAGAGAGAGAGAGAGAGAGCTCGGAGGTGGTGATGGTGAAGTTAATGTTGAGAATGAAGGGTTGTCGAGTGGGCGGTTCAAGCTCGCCGGCGTCGAGGGTAGGTGGCCGAGCTCGGGTGTGCAGGGGTTGGTGTGCAGGGGAGCTCGGTTGATGGAGGGTGGAGTTGTAGAGGGCGAGGGAGGATGAATGAGGGGTTGAAGTCGTCGTCGTCGACGGCGAGATTGGTGGGTGGTGGGAGCGGTGGCTGCGGGAGTGGATTTTCGAGAGGGAGAGGTGAGGAGTTTTGAGAGGTTGTAATGGAGCAGTGAGAGGAAGGAGTAAGGGAAGAGACGAGGAGAGGGTGAGGAAAATGAATGAGGGGTTGAAGTCACGGGGGCGAGGGCAACGGTGCTGCGACGTGAGCGCGAGCGTTGGCGAGGACGCGGGCGTGAGCTGCGGCGGAGGGAGTGGGTCAGGGGAATGTTACCGTTGGAGAAGAAAGGAGGGAGTAGAGGCGGGTCGGGTGTGCTGGGGAAGCGGGCTGGAGGGAGTGGGCTGGGCTGAAAGGGAAAGTTTTATTAATTAAATTCCATTAGTTTTCGTGGGCTGAGGTTAGAACGGGTCGGGTTTAAATAAAGAATTCATTTTAACTTTAAATTTGGTGTGTGAGCTGAGGAGGGGGACGGCTGGGCCGATAAAATTTAATTCATTTGAAAAGAAAATATTGGGCTGAGGGTTTATGCTGGGGTTTATAGTAAAAATATTTTATTTGTTTTAGTTTTGGTTTTCCAAATTGGTTTTAATTCTGGGTTTTGACTTTTAGAGTTTGGGAAATTTTAAATATTGGAATTTAAGCAACCACCTTCATACAAAAAATATACGAGGGAAAAAAAGAGGAAATCTCTGGGATTTAGAAAAATAGAAAACTTTTATTAAGATGGGAACGGGGATTTACATATGTAAAAATAATTTTTTATAATTTTCAAAATACAACTCAAGTATTTTATTATCATCTTTAGAATTTTCATGGATGTATATTTTATCAATGTGACATTTCTTGTGAATAAAACCTAATTTCATAATATATGATATTTATTTGTAATATTGGAATTGTATGGTATTTTCTTATAAATGAGATGTTTTTCTTGAATTTTGGAAATGTGGAATATTATAAATAGATATTTTGATATTAATTACATATATATTTATTTATTAAAAACATAAGTTTTATTTATAATAGAAATCATATTTTCTAAAGAAAATTATATTTTAAATCTTTTGAGACTGTATGCTCCTTGCGGAGGTCTGCATCTCGCACTAATAAGCCCGAGGATGTGCGATAATCCACACCATCCTGAACGGGTTCCCCGAAATGGGTTGTAGTGGCACATTGCAAAGATTTGTTAAAAATACACATCTTGTAGAAAATGGTTTTTATAAGTTAAAGGTATTTAATTGTAAATTCGTATTCTCGTATTCTATATTCCCAAAAGACATCGTGCTATGATAGAGATGTGTGTTGTGAGGAGGTAGGTCATTACCTCATGAACTATCTAAAGGTATAGCAAATAATTATAATGATTTATGTTAAAACTAAACTATATGGTATTTTTCTGTAAAAGTGCGATAAAAATTGAAATATGAATTTTTTTGATATGAAACTTGTCAATATGTTTTGTTAATATTTAATGATCATGATGTGAGAGTTCGGTATTATTTTGTTTAAGAAAAATATGATTTTTAAGGAAAAACCGAACCGGAAGTCGGATTAACTCCACTTCCGTCGGGTTTTAGAATTCTAAGTTTTTAGAATAGTAAAGAGAAGGGGGGAGAAGGGACTTACGGGATTAGAGCTAAGAGAAGAGGAAGAGGAAGGTTGGGGAAACACCGGTGCGTCGTCTCGTCGCCGGAAATTCCTCGGAACGTCGTCGCAAGTTCGCCGGAGCATCGCCCTGCGCTAACTCCACTTGCACACAAAAAGTCTAGGGAATTTTCTTGAGAGTTTGGACAGAGATTTGGAAGTGAGGAGGGGTGAGTTTAGGTGTGGTATTTATAGGAAAACTTAGAGTTTATGGTAGATGAAAGGGTGTGATAAAAATTGTAATTAATTTTGCATTAAAAAATTAAAAGGGGTGTTTTAATTCTCTGTTTAATTTCAGAGATTTTAAATAGTGCAGGGGGAGTAGGGTAGGCCAAAGGTCTAAAATGCTTCAAGAAAATCGGGGTTTGAAACTGAGTCGGCCGGCGGCGCCGGCCGAGTCGGCCGCGTCGCCGGCCCGATTCAACCGAGTCAGGCCGAGTCTTGCCACCACGTGCCCCCTATCGATTGGTCTACCTCGTGGACATGTTTGTTTTATATATGACTCTTAGTTTTACGGGTTATGCACGTGTAGACTCTTAGTCTTCTAAAAAGATTTAAAGAAAACTAATTAAAAAATTAATGTGGCTGATGGGATTTGAACTCTGGTGCTTTGGTTCAGCAGTGCAAGGTCTTACCAATAAGCTACAAGCTCCTTCTTGCTGTTCAAAAGCAAAAAAAATTTATAACTTGTGCTCGGGCTCAAGTACCCCTTTCTGTATTTTTGAAAAAATTTGTACAGAAAGTTTAGGGTTGTTACAGTTCCTTCAAACGATATCAAGTTAATTACGTTGATGGTTTTTCGCCAAAAACCAGCTGTAGCCCTCCGTCATTTCAGATTAGTATTATTTAGTATTCATGCTGTGTTTGTTGACCTAGTCAAGGCGTAGTGTACGGTAGCTAAGTGGTACTTTTCTATGCATTATAAATGTGATTAGTTAGGACGGTCGTGCGGCTTTGTTGACGTAGTCAAGGGCACGTGCGGGTGGGTTTAATGCGATCAAGAAAATGATGGGTTGAACTTGACTAGCGGTTTATGGTTTGTTGACCTAGTCAGGGTCATAAACCGTTAGGGGTAAAAACCACATCGGGAGTTTCAAACATACAGGAAACTTGCCAGGCATGCGCATACCTTCTGGAGTGTGGTGACTTGAGTAGATTCCATCAAGTTATCATGCGATGATAGTTGGATCCCGATTCCCACTGATGAGTAGGTGTTAATCCTCGGGTGATTTTAGATGATCCCAACTAATTCTCCTTTTAGGGTTTGAAGGAGAATTCGAGAAAACAGTGGGAGCCATCCTGATTAGATAAAGTGATTAACCAATCTGATCTAAGTTAGAGTGCACGCTGAGTGTTTTTTTTCTCTCTCTCTTTGGTAACGACCATGGCCTGACTTTAAAAACTTATGAACCAAATTAACCGAGCCTCTTAAAACACTTTGGCTTTTGAATTGTCATTTAGTCGTATATATCATTGTTTCTCCTACATCCCCTTTTCATTTCTCTAGAACACTCCGTATTACTACGAAGATCCATATTTCTTGGATATACCATCGTATAGTTACATACGAACTCGAAGGAACTTGTTCCAGTTCGAGAATTGTTTCTGGTTCTGGAGAAATTGAATAGGATTATTCGGTTGTCTTTTATCTTTACCTTCTCTCAGGTTGCGAGGCTCCTGGTATTAGGAGAGTATACCTATTGCGCTGATTGGATAATTTTCTTCCAAACCATAGGCAAGTGCCGAAAGGTAGGGAAGGAAGAAAACCAATTAGCCTAAGTGTGGTGTACAGAAGGTAATAAGTAAAGACATATAAAGGGATTAGATTAAGGGCAAAAGAAATTACGACTGCTATCATTCATGACGAAACAGCGTATACCCCTGCCACTCCTATATCATCTTTGCATTTCTCCAGAACACTCTGTATCACTACGAAGATCCACATTTCTTGGATATTCCATCGTATAGTTACATAAGAACTTGAAAAAACTTGTTTCAGTTCGAGGATGGTTACCGGTTCTGGAGAAATAAGAATAGGATTATTCAGTTGTCTATTCCCTTTACCTTCTCTCAGGTTGCGAGAGCTTCTGGTATTAGGTACACCTATTGCGCTTATTGGATAGTCTTCTTCCAAACCTTAGGCTGGTGTCGAAGGGTAGGGAAGGAAGAAAATCAATTAGCCTAAGTATGGTGTACAGAAGGTAATAAGTAAATACATATAAAGGGATTAGAGTGAGGGAAAGGAAATATATGGTTACAGTGATGAATCTGGATAGTGGAAGAGGCATTACTAGGAATACCCGCTTACCCCTTCGAAACATTTTCATGTTTCAGTTTACTGTGCGGTGTTAAGTGAAAACTGTTTTCCCAAATAAATTCTGACTCCAGGGTATGTATTTACCAGATTTGATTCTCACATCTGTATAGCGTTACGGATGCTGGGTGGGAGTAGAATATTGGGAATTTGGTGACTAGATCCTCTATATATCGGAATTGAGGCTCACGACTTGGGTTTTGGGTTAGGGTGTTTTTGAAGAGAGAGAGAGAGAGAGAGCTCGGAGGTGGTGATGGTGAAGTTAATGTTGAGAATGAAGGGTTGTCGAGTGGGCGGTTCAAGCTCGCCGGCGTCGAGGGTAGGTGGCCGAGCTCGGGTGTGCAGGGGTTGGTGTGCAGGGGAGCTCGGTTGATGGAGGGTGGAGTTGTAGAGGGCGAGGGAGGATGAATGAGGGGTTGAAGTCGTCATCGTCGACGGCGAGATTGGTGGGTGGTGGGAGCGGTGGCTGCGGGAGTGGATTTTCGAGAGGGAGAGGTGAGGAGTTTTGAGAGGTTGTAATGGAGCAGTGAGAGGAAGGAGTAAGGGAAGAGACGAGGAGAGGGTGAGGAAAATGAATGAGGGGTTGAAGTCACGGGGGCGAGGGCAACGGTGCTGCGACGTGAGCGCGAGCGTTGGCGAGGACGCGGGCGTGAGCTGCGGCGGAGGGAGTGGGTCAGGGGAATGTTACCGTTGGAGAAGAAAGGAGGGAGTAGAGGCGGGTCGGGTGTGCTGGGGAAGCGGGCTGGAGGGAGTGGGCTGGGCTGAAAGGGAAAGTTTTATTAATTAAATTCCATTAGTTTTCGTGGGCTGAGGTTAGAACGGGTCGGGTTTAAATAAAGAATTCATTTTAACTTTAAATTTGGTGTGTGAGCTGAGGAGGGGGACGGCTGGGCCGATAAAATTTAATTCATTTGAAAAGAAAATATTGGGCTGAGGGTTTATGCTGGGGTTTATAGTAAAAATATTTTATTTGTTTTAGTTTTGGTTTTCCAAATTGGTTTTAATTCTGGGTTTTGACTTTTAGAGTTTGGGAAATTTTAAATATTGGAATTTAAGCAACCACCTTCATACAAAAAATATACGAGGGAAAAAAAGAGGAAATCTCTGGGATTTAGAAAAATAGAAAACTTTTATTAAGATGGGAACGGGGATTTACATATGTAAAAATAATTTTTTATAATTTTCAAAATACAACTCAAGTATTTTATTATCATCTTTAGAATTTTCATGGATGTATATTTTATCAATGTGACATTTCTTGTGAATAAAACCTAATTTCATAATATATGATATTTATTTGTAATATTGGAATTGTATGGTATTTTCTTGTAAATGAGATGTTTTTCTTGAATTTTGGAAATGTGGAATATTATAAATAGATATTTTGATATTAATTACATATATATTTATTTATTAAAAACATAAGTTTTATTTATAATAGAAATCATATTTTCTAAAGAAAATTATATTTTAAATCTTTTGAGACTGTATGCTCCTTGCGGAGGTCTGCATCTCGCACTAATAAGCCCGAGGATGTGCGATAATCCACACCATCCTGAACGGGTTCCCCGAAATGGGTTGTAGTGGCACATTGCAAAGATTTGTTAAAAATACACATCTTGTAGAAAATGGTTTTTATAAGTTAAAGGTATTTAATTGTAAATTCATATTCTCGTATTCTATATTCCCAAAAGACATCGTGCTATGATAGAGATGTGTGTTGTGAGGAGGTAGGTCATTACCTCATGAACTATCTAAAGGTATAGCAAATAATTATAATGATTTATGTTAAAACTAAACTATATGGTATTTTTCTGTAAAAGTGCGATAAAAATTGAAATATGAATTTTTTTGATATGAAACTTGTCAATATGTTTTGTTAATATTTAATGATCATGATGTGAGAGTTCGGTATTATTTTGTTTAAGAAAAATATGATTTTTAAGGAAAAACCGAACCGGAAGTCGGATTAACTCCACTTCCGTCGGGTTTTAGAATTCTAAGTTTTTAGAATAGTAAAGAGAAGGGGGGAGAAGGGACTTACGGGATTAGAGCTAAGAGAAGAGGAAGAGGAAGGTTGGGGAAACACCGGTGCGTCGTCTCGTCGCCGGAAATTCCTCGGAACGTCGTCGCAAGTTCGCCGGAGCATCGCCCTGCGCTAACTCCACTTGCACACAAAAAGTCTAGGGAATTTTCTTGAGAGTTTGGACAGAGATTTGGAAGTGAGGAGGGGTGAGTTTAGGTGTGGTATTTATAGGAAAACTTAGAGTTTATGGTAGATGAAAGGGTGTGATAAAAATTGTAATTAATTTTGCATTAAAAAATTAAAAGGGGTGTTTTAATTCTCTGTTTAATTTCAGAGATTTTAAATAGTGCAGGGGGAGTAGGGTAGGCCAAAGGTCTAAAATGCTTCAAGAAAATCGGGGTTTGAAACTGAGTCGGCCGGCGGCGCCGGCCGAGTCGGCCGCGTCGCCGGCCCGATTCAACCGAGTCAGGCCGAGTCTTGCCACCACGTGCCTCCTATCGATTGGTCTACCTCGTGGACATGTTTGTTTTATATATGACTCTTAGTTTTACGGGTTATGCACGTGTAGACTCTTAGTCTTCTAAAAAGATTTAAAGAAAACTAATTAAAAAATTAATGTGGCTGATGGGATTTGAACTCTGGTGCTTTGGTTCAGCAGTGCAAGGTCTTACCAATAAGCTACAAGCTCCTTCTTGCTGTTCAAAAGCAAAAAAAATTTATAACTTGTGCTCGGGCTCAAGTACCCCTTTCTGTATTTTTGAAAAAATTTGTACAGAAAGTTTAGGGTTGTTACAGTTCCTTCAAACGATATCAAGTTAATTACGTTGATGGTTTTTCGCCAAAAACCAGCTGTAGCCCTCCGTCATTTCAGATTAGTATTATTTAGTATTCATGCTGTGTTTGTTGACCTAGTCAAGGCGTAGTGTACGGTAGCTAAGTGGTACTTTTCTATGCATTATAAATGTGATTAGTTAGGACAGTCGTGCGGCTTTGTTGACGTAGTCAAGGGCACGTGCGGGTGGGTTTAATGCGATCAAGAAAATGATGGGATGAACTTGACTAGCGGTTTATGGTTTGTTGACCTAGTCAGGGTCATAAACCGTTAGGGGTAAAAACCACATCGGGAGTTTCAAACATACAGGAAACTTGCCAGGCATGCGCATACCTTCTGGAGTGTGGTGACTTGAGTAGATTCCATCAAGTTATCATGCGATGATAGTTGGATCCCGATTCCCACTGATGAGTAGGTGTTAATCCTCGGGTGATTTTAGATGATCCCAACTAATTCTCCTTTTAGGGTTTGAAAGAGAATTCGAGAAAACAGTGGGAGCCATCCTGATTAGATAAAGTGATTAACCAATCTGATCTAGGTTAGAGTGCACGCTGAGTGTTTTTTTTCTCTCTCTCTTTGGTAACGACCATGGCCTGACTTTAAAAACTTATGAACCAAATTAACCGAGCCTCTTAAAACACTTTGGCTTTTGAATTGTCATTTAGTCGTATATATCATTGTTGCTCCTACATCCCCTTTTCATTTCTCTAGAACACTCCGTATTACTACGAAGATCCATATTTCTTGGATATACCATCGTATAGTTACATACGAACTCGAAGGAACTTATTCCAGTTCGAGAATTGTTTCTGGTTCTGGAGAAATTGAATAGGATTATTCGGTTGTCTTTTATCTTTACCTTCTCTCAGGTTGCGAGGCTCCTGGTATTAGGAGAGTATACCTATTGCGCTGATTGGATAATTTTCTTCCAAACCATAGGCAAGTGCCGAAAGGTAGGGAAGGAAGAAAACCAATTAGCCTAAGTGTGGTGTACAGAAGGTAATAAGTAAAGACATATAAAGGGATTAGATTAAGGGCAAAAGAAATTACGACTGCTATCATTCACGACGAAACAGCGTATACCCCTGCCACTCCTATATCATCTTTGCATTTCTCCAGAACACTCTGTATCACTACGAAGATCCACATTTCTTGGATATTCCATCGTATAGTTACATAAGAATTTGAAAAAACTTGTTTCAGTTCGAGGATGGTTACCGGTTCTGGAGAAATAAGAATAGGATTATTCAGTTGTCTATTCCCTTTACCTTCTCTCAGGTTGCGAGAGCTTCTGGTATTAGGTACACCTATTGCGCTTATTGGATAGTCTTCTTCCAAACCTTAGGCTGGTGTCGAAGGGTAGGGAAGGAAGAAAATCAATTAGCCTAAGTATGGTGTACAGAAGGTAATAAGTAAATACATATAAAGGGATTAGAGTGAGGGAAAGGAAATATACGGTTACAGTGATGAATCTGGATAGTGGAAGAGGCATTACTAGGAATACCCGCTTACCCCTTCGAAACATTTTCATGTTTCAGTTTACTGTGCGGTGTTAAGTGAAAACTGTTTTCCCAAATAAATTCTGACTCCAGGGTATGTATTTACCAGATTTGATTCTCACATCTGTATAGCGTTACGGATGCTGGGTGGGAGTAGAATATTGGGAATTTGGTGACTAGATCCTCTATATATCGGAATTCTTTGTAATTGGTGATATTTGAGGAAATCACCTGGGTTTTGCCTGATGGCAAATTTTTGGTTTTGAATATCCGTTGTAATTCACCAATTTCAAACTGATATATCTGTACGTTTATTTTATAAAGTGAGATATAACTTTTTGAAATTTTGTCTATGACATTTACCTATATCAGTTGATAGTTAGGTAAGGTGCATTCAACAATGTTATAATTCTTCTTAACCATAGTACAGTTTTCAACCTACGACGCACAGGGTTTGAGTTATTAAACTCAGTGGACTTATACAAAGTATTGTATGGTGTCCGATGTCCATCAGGACAAAGGGGTTGGTACTCGTACTATATTTTGTTTACTCACGACTTCTCTAGTTTTAGACAAGTATTTCTTTGAAATACAAGGTCCAAATTTTGAGAAGATATAAGTATAAGAATAAAGTAGAGAACCATATGTTGCAAGTATCAGGATTCTTCAAGGTGATCGAAGATGTAGATACTTGTGTTTGGTATTCCGTTGTAAGTAATAGTTTTGAGAACATGCTTCTCTTTCAGGTTACTCATACGTGGATGTATTCCTGGATGTGTAATGATGTATGACCTCATTCTATATGGTTGATATGCACTGGAAACGGCTGCATGTTTTTTGAATCTGGTTCCAATTAAATTAGTGCCTTTGTTTCTATATTGGATATATAGAATGGATTCATATCTTAACGATGTTAAGGTATATATGGAGTTTTCCGGCTTATACTTAAAACCAGAATCTAGATAAACTCAAGGCGCGTTTCAGTAATGGCAGTTTGTGGGTTATCCCGGGCATTGACGAGGGTTAACTTTCTACCAACTGGAAAATCAATAGTTATATTGTGTAACAACTCCAATTTCAATGTACATAAAATTGTTTAAAAGTTAATGTACAATTGGGGTATTTACAATTCATGTGAATGCTATAAGAATTTGATTTGCTTTAGAATAGCAAGAAAGCATTTGCAGCTCATTGGTAAAGCCTTGCAATGCTGTGACGTAGCCCCTGTGATCGAATCCCCACAGACACATTATCTTTTTTATTAAAATTTCCTTTAATCTTTTAGAAGCCCAAGGGTCTACACGTGCACAACACGTAAACTGAAGAGTCACAAATTATTTAAACATGTGCACTGAATAATACCAAACGACTCCGACACGTGGCCTAAACCCTAGCCCCCTCTGCCGGTATTGACCCGGCGCAATGCCCAATAAGACCGGCACCGCCGGGCTTGCCCATTGGTAAAGCCCCCATTCTTTTCCCCTGCAACCCTTGATCTACCCCACTTCCTCTCACACAGCTTGTTTTCTCTACATTCATACAGAGAACATTGAATCACCCATTTAATCCAATTTTAATGCATTCTTTAACACACCAAACTCTAGATTTTCCTATAAATATCATACCCCATTTCTCACATCCTCACAAACAATTCCCTGCCAAAACTCTCAAAAACTTTCAAGTTCTCTTTGGTGTATAAGTGGAGTTAGCGAAGGGCGAAACTCCAACGAAATTCTGAGGAGATTCCGGCGACAAAACGACGTCCCGACGCTTCCCAATCCTTCTCATACCTCTTCCCAATCTTTGAAGCCAGTAAGTCCCCTCCCCCTCTTGTCTTCTACTCTAAAAACATTCATTTCTAAAACCCGACGGAAGCGGAGTTAATCCGACTTCCAATTCGGTTTTTCTTTAAAAATCTTATTTTTTCTTAAACAAGAAAATACCAAACTTTCATATCATGCTCAATACACATTAACAAAAATATTAAACAAGTTTCACATCAAAAGAATTTATATTACAATTTTTATCGCAGTTTTACAGTAAAATACCACATACTTTAGTTTCCGACATAAAAAATATATTACCTTTAGATAGTCCACGAGGTAATGACCTATCTCATCACAACACACATCTCTAACATAGCATGATAGAAATTTGGGAACATAGTTATGGATAATACGATATTTCAAATAAATACCATCAATTTATAAAACCATTTCTATAAAAAGATGTATTAAACATTTCCATGCAATTGTGCCTCTACAACCCACTTTTTGGGGATCCCGTTCAGGATGGTGCGGATTATCACACATCCTCGGACCTGATAGAGTGAGATGCAGATCTCCGCAAGGAGCATTCGATCTCGATGGAATTTTTATACATTTTTCTTTAGAAAATGAGATTTTTGCAAGAAAATAAATAAATTATTTTCATTAAATAGACGGAACCATGGATATTCTCCATCTACATGTTCATCCATTATATCCGTTCCATTACTGATATCATGGTTCTGGCAAGTCATCTATATACAATTTATAATACAAGACAATACAATACAAACAATACAATCAAGACATCGCGGGGTTTTAAAAGGGTAGATTGGTACGGAAGGTGTTAAAAGTGGCACGAGACTATAACCATAATACACCTAACCTGAATATCCATTACCGTTGTACCGTGGCTGAACGGTTCCTTGTGCTCTGTATACCTTAGTTTCCGAAATAGTGGGACTCCTCTCGTATACACTGGCATTTTCTGTACCAAGCTACAAACAACAGCGTTAACAATATAATACAACTTTAAGAGTTACATTCTCCTTCTGTCTATACCTATTTTTGGGACTTACCGAGCGATTGTTCGCTGACGACATTCATTCTCTTCTTTCTTTGGAATGTTGTCAGGTGGATCGGACCTTCTGGAGACAGAGCTTGGCAGTGAGGACTTGGATCAGATAGCCTTCGACCCAGAGATCTAGATTACTTGTACATATTTTCATTTCTGTTATGACATTATTTAGGGATTGCTTTCATTCCGTGTATTTACATTTCAGCTATATTGTAAAAAGAATGTTTAATAAATAAAGTTGTTATTCATTTACATCTTATCTCTTGTGTACTTTACTTTATATTGCTTAGATACGTTTAGCGTGTTTACTTCTGAGTAAATGCGTAGCGGACCAGTCGCTTCCTCTGCCCGTATACCGGGATGCGGGGCATGACATATTGTTCTTGACTCGCCACCAGTTTTAGCAAAATAGATTCTTTTCAGAAAGCATTAGTGGGAGTATGGTAGAACTGGAAGTGATTCTAGAACCACAAACGATTACTGAAAATTTAGAAAAACCTAAAGATTCAAATGGTTTTGACGATCTATTAGTCACTCCGCAGATTTGGTGGGTAATCTCAGGCACTCGAGGGGTACTTCGGTCTCCTCAAAGACGGTGACAGGAAGGTTTTTGATTATCCAAACTTGCCACTACTATTGTTCTGGACTATGAGTTCTGGCAGGAAGATGAGTATAACGTTGTTGTAAATTAGGTTTAGAAGTGCACGTGTATATGACTCTGCCAGAGGGTTAGTATAGTCAGTGGGAGCAGCGGAAGCATAGTGGGCAAGTAGTTTATGTCTATTTATAGACTAAAGCAGGTATAGCGGAGATAGATCATCTATTTTTTGATGTGACAGTCATAGAGTTTGACTTCATCAGAATAAGAGATGGATCTAGTAAGAAGGTGGTAGGGAGTGATGTCCTGTTTTTTGGATGACATGCACTTAATAGGAAGAGATCTTCTTATACTACGATCGGTTATACTGTGGTTGTCACAAGGTGGTTTCTCCACATAGGACATGGATAAAATATCAGGGATTCTGGTGATTAGATCAGATTTGGAAAGTGTCTCAATTCGAGTATTTGGCATTATTCTAAAGTGTTTTAGAATGGACGACTCCTGGGGTGGTGGTGTACCCGCAAGTGATGGAGTCACCCTCTCTAAAGAGATTTCTTTTAGACTGATGAGAAGAGGGATTTGCATGATAGGCATATCACTTGCTAAGGCAATAGAGTCAATCATGAGATGTCAGGTACCACACCAGATATTGCTTTTGTACTGGCTGCAATAAGCATATATATATATATATATATATATATATATATTAATCCAATTCTGGAGAAACATTTGGAAGAACTTATGAACATAAGTGGATGTTCTTGGTATATAGTAACGGTAGCCTCTTTCAAGAAGCGGTTATCATTTCTGGCTTCCAAGATGACCTGGATGATAGAGTGACTACCAGAGTTATAGTTTCCCTCTTTTGAGGGACAGTATGTTGGACAGGTGGTCCAAACGGATACTGTGGAAGGTATGGCTCAAGATACTGATTAAATTCAATTGTTGATACAGTCTAAGAAGTTTTTTGGATTTGGAGTTCATTTGTGAACTGGGTCCCATCAAATATCCAAACAAATTCTAAGACAGGTATTGCTCATTTCGGAAGATAGTCTTTCTCCGCGAAGTTGAGATATAGAGAGAGATAAAAATAGAAACTTTGGAGCGGATCCACTCACTAAGGCTATTTCTCGAACGCAATAGTTTCACAAACGATTTTTGTGAGACTGATTAGTAGAGAAGTTGGGTGTTCGGTATCACGCGGACTGTGGGTATGCGACATGGCAACAATTAGCCTTGAGTGCAAGTGGGAGATTGTTGGCTATAGTGCTCTCAAGGCAATTATTGTAATTGCAGGCAGTTGATTACGATGATTGAGAGAGGACCTATACGGGTAGAACAATCTTACTCGAAATGATAGTATGCTATCTGGTTTGTCTTTATCATCATGTACATACATTATGTGATATTACAGATCACTATTACATGTTGATAAAGCCCATAGGATTCTTGCTTGACTACCAGCATTATGATGGCAATCATATACGTGATAGCTGGGTGGTCTATAAGCACATTCTTAAATGTCCCTAGTCGAGGGAGTATCGAGACTGAGTATTGATACTCCAGAGTAGACTAGTGTGTACTTATCGAGACCCCGACGAGGGGCGGTGGCCGGTCTCAGAAGCCATTGGTGTCAGTTAGTCGCCTAAGATAGTATACAGGTGCTCATTGGGTTATGAGTACACTGGACGAACTCATCGGGAACATGCAAGATGGTATTATACCTATTATCAGATAGCAGTTCCTAGGTGACATATGTACAGGTTAGTCTGTTGACCTGATATTGTCATTTGTCTCATGTGAGTTCCCACTGTGCTTTGATTACTACCCTACCACTGCTCAAAGGAGTCGTGCAAACAGTTTTTAGTTAGGTACAGTCCCGAGCCACATGGAGGCAGTGAGCGGATCGTCGGGGATTCGTCTCTCCCGGCATTGGGGGTTGATGTCGCGAAGTGCATGGGTGGCCATCACCAGAAATCCTTAGACAAGGTAGACGAGAATTACTGATTTGGATCAGTAGTTTCTCAGTTGGTGATGGGCTTCATACCGACATGAAATATCGCGTTATTAGGAGTTTAATTTTACCACCCCCTAGACCCGATATGATACACCCTTAGACGAACAGACCGGAATGTATGGAGATTGTCACGGATAGGCTCGATAGGGATTCGGATGAGTTTGCTCATCGGCTTTTCTTTCGCTCAATACCTGGGTAGCCGTTACGTACAGCTAGTGCCGCTGACGTGCTTGTGGTTAAATCCACTATCAGAGTATTGACGAGTCTTTAGAGTCCCACACAGAGAGTTTCCCTGCTTCGGGTGAAACGATGTAGAGGCCGTATGGTTTTACGGTGAGGTTCGATCATATACGTGCACTTGTGCACGTATCATGATTCGGACGGTTTATATCGGTAGGCTTTGGTTTATGCCGGATTCCAGTATTATATTGTTGGATTATTTTCGTCTCTTTGTATTCGTATTTTTCAAAATACGGATGCTGGTATGTATATACGGTGAGGGGTATTCTTGTAATTTATTACAAGATGCTTCTAGAAGGAGACACCTCATTTAGTTTATAACCATTTTTTTAAATGGTTAATGAGGTGGAGGGATGATGTGGTGTATTGCTTTAAATGAAGCATGACACACTTGGTGACTCATGGGGTGACTCATGGGTTATTATAGTAGCATGCTTGATTTATATGTGTTGTGAGATATTTTTGTAAGGCTTGAGCGATTCTAGAGTTCACAACACTTAGCCATTTTTCCATGGTTGCTATGCTCACTACACTCTCATCTCCTCCAAGGTTCTCTTCTTCTACCTCCACCCTAAAAGTCTCATGTGTTGAGAAAAGCTTGGGTGTCATAAGACATATTAATCCATCATTAGACTCTACATCCTATATGCTATCAAGTTTAACGAACTAGATACCCTAGTTACCTCGATATTGAGATTGGAGCTCGAACTACAAATCCTCAGGTGGATCATCTTCTTTAAAAGGAGACTGGCGATCAAGCTTGATCATGGAGACCACTAGGAGCTTAGGAAGATGGTAAAATACCGAAGGTCACGGATCATTCGGTATAACCATTTTAACTCCTCTTTAGTTTGCTAGTTTATAGGTTTATATAGATCCGGGTTATCGGGTTGTTCTAGTGCCGGTTTATAAAAAATTTATTCCGCAAACGGTCACGGTAGATGTCCAGGGCACTAGCATAACCCAACAGAAACCCCAGATACCATATTAGAGTATGTAACATTACGATCATGTCCCTAAAAATCCAGATCCTATGGCCACTAACAGCCCGCGGAACCGTCGCCCTACCCATGTTTGACCGCGGATCTGCCGCCATATTATGGTTTGTGACTTGGGATTTTTTCTGGTGTTTTTTCTTAATATTTGGAGATCCTCTTGATACAAAGATTCTGAAAATATTGCTCTTAGTCTCTTCCATTGCTCGATTCTTCGATTTGTTTCTAATATTCGGCAGATTCGGTTTTGTAATCCGATTTGATGTGGATCTCCTACTTAGATTTCAGGTCTGAGCTAATCTTATTATAATACATGCACAATATTTATTTTATTTGAGATATTATTCTAACCAACTATATGATATGATATCTTAAGAATATTGGTTAAGAATATTTGATATGATATGCATATTTTAATATGAATATTTTATTTAAATATTTATTCATATTTTCCCTAATATATATTAGTTATGAATAAAGAAACATATGATATTAATCTTTTTCTACATAAACCCACATATGTTCTTTATTTACAAATAACACTTTTTATTAGTTAATAATAATAGGGAAAATATCCATAAAAATATGCAGTAAATTTGGTTTATCAGTTGGTCCCACAATCATTGGTTTTTTCGCACGTAAGATCGTATACAGTACTCACTAGGGGTGAGTACACTGGACGAATTTGCCGAGAACTTCTACATGGTACTATACCTATCGTTAGATAGCAGTTCTCAGATGACATAAGTACATGTTAAGTCTTCAGATCTGAGATCGTCATTTTTCTCGTGTAAGTTCCCACTGTACTTAGATTACTACCACACCATGGCTTTACTGAGTCGTGCAAGCAGGTTTTAGTTGAGTACAGTCCCGAGCCACGTGGAGGCATTGAGCGATTGTTGAGGATTCGTCTCTCCCGGTATAGGGATTCGATATTAAACTGTGTTCGGTTGGCCAACATCATAAGATCTTGGCCAAGGCAGTTGGGATTTATTGATAGTTAGATCAGTAGTTTTCTGGATTGGTCTTGAGCCACATCGGCACGAATTATCAGGTTATTAGGGTCTGACGTTTACCACCCCTAGACCCGGTATTTGATACTCTCAGACGAAGAGACCGGACTGTACAGAGATTGTCACGGATAGGCTCAGTAGGAGTTCTGATGAGTTTGCTCGTCAGCCTTCCTTTTCGGCAGGTACCTCGGGTAGCCGTTACGTACAGCTAGTGTCACTGGCGTGCTTATGGTTATGGATTAATCCAGTAATTCACTGTCGGCGTACTGTCGAGTCTTTAGAGTCCAGTAATTCACTGTCAGGCGTAACTACAGATTCCCCATGCCTAAGGTAAGTTAGGGTTTATTGATTGTGGGGATTCGAATCTATGGCGGCCGCGGACTAAGCTGCCGTTAATTACCCATCACTTTTGAAGCGAAGGAACCGTCCGATTGACGGGTCAAACGCGAACTCAATGTGCAATGTGTGTGTGTGTTGTGTTTTGAGGGATCTTGGGTATATCGGGGTCCTCGCAGAGTTTACGGGTGTCCTGTTAGAAAATTTTTCTAACGGGGACAGAGTTGTTGAGTATGTATATATAAAAAAAAGGGGAAATAGCGTCCAAAAGATGCATAGGCGCCAGCGCCCCACGTACCCAGCACACGGGCACTGAATGATGGCGCTAGCGCCTCACGTGCTTGGCATGGGGGAGCCGGCGCCTCACGCGCCCGGCACGTGGGGCACCGGACGCCAGCGCCCTATGTACTTGGGGTGTGGGTGCTTGGCGCTGGGCGCCCACAGGAAAAGGGGATTAGCCCATATACTGGGAGTTGTACTCCCAATTGACTTTTTAGAGTTAAACTCCTAAAGAAAAATAGGGGTTTAGCCCTTGCACTGGGAGTTGTACTCCCAATTGAATTTTAGAGTTAAACTCCTAAAAAAAAACTTTTTTTGTTCGGAGGCAAACTCCCAAGAGATTTTCGGAGATGGTGGAAGGGGACCCCTTTCTTCTTCCTTAAGCCCTAGATCTTCTCTTGAGCCTTGGAACTTCCCAAAGTGGGGTTTTTGGAGATGGGTCTCCTTTTTCCTGCTCTATGTTGGTTGGATCTTGGAGAAAAGGGGGTGAGACTTAAAAATCATCCCTTTTTGGGATTTGGTGGGAGATATGTACTCCCCTTCAAGGGTTTTATGGTGAAAAAACTGTTTCTTTTTGGAAAAAGAAGAGTTAAACTATTGATTTAATTCAAAAAAAAAGGTTTAGAACCTTGATGAAGGAGAAGAATACACAGAAACCCTAATTTTTTTTTGAGAGAGAAAAAAGTTTCTTGACTTTTTCATCATGTTTGCCTTTATAGGTTATACACTTTACATATAGCCCCTTGGGCTTTACCAAATGGCACTTGCGCCATTCTATGCCTTATGTGCTTATCTCTTTTTGCATATAAGCCATGGGGTTTACAAAATTTTGGTTTTTTGCCCATTTAACATACATTTATTTCTATATATATATAAAAGAATTACATTAAACCAATTTATGGCTTCATTCTTTTTGTCATGGGGCCGGTCCTTTCCATGCTCGGTCTTGACCCAGGCTTGGGCCCACTTGGTTTGGGGTTGACTTTGA